>JAWNNK010001311.1:17000000-18200000 GCA_035045065.1 Hirtodrosophila trivittata | reverse complement strand
GTCGATTATGAAAACGCCGAAAAGCATTGCATGCAATTATGGCGACAGGATAGCACCAACACGGGAGTGCTGTTGCTACTGTCGTCCATTCACTTCCAATGCAGAAGGCTAGATAAATCCGCCCAATTCTCCACATTGGCAATCAAACAAAATCCCGTGCTTGCCGAAGCGTATAGGTGAGTAAAACCATCCTACATTCCCGACCGGCACATCCTCTATTATGTTTCAGTTGTGCAACTATTCATTCATTCTTTCTCTTTCTGCAGCAACTTGGGAAATGTATACAAAGAACGAGGACAACTGCAGGATGCATTGGAAAATTATCGTAGAGCTGTACGCTTAAAGCCCGACTTTATTGATGGGTACATTAACTTAGCTGCTGCACTGGTAGCAGCACGTGATATGGAGTCAGCTGTCCAGGCATATATAACAGCACTACAATATAATCCTGTAAGGGCATAACTCAAACTACTACTCGCAATATCAAATACTAATCAAATATATTTCCTCTAGGATTTGTATTGCGTGCGCAGCGACTTAGGTAATCTACTTAAAGCTCTAGGACGATTGGAGGAAGCTAAGGTATATATATGCCAAGAACCGGGAAATTCAAGAAGACCATTTACAAAATTTCTAAAATATCATAGGCTTGCTATTTAAAAGCAATAGAAACGTGTCCTGGATTTGCTGTGGCATGGAGTAACTTAGGCTGCGTCTTCAACGCCCAAGGAGAGATTTGGTTGGCGATTCACCACTTCGAGAAAGCTGTGACCCTCGATCCCAACTTCTTGGACGCTTATATTAATCTAGGAAATGTGCTTAAAGAGGCCAGAATCTTTGACAGGTTAGTAGACCAGCAAATATTTTAAATTTCAATGGGGAATATAACTTGTGGATAATATTGAATTATCTTAAATTATTTACTTTACGCCCTATACTATATCTCATCTATTCGGTATCTTCTGCAGTCCCTGACATATCCTGTACTGGGCTATAAACAAGATCTTTAAATTGAAAGTTCAATTAAATTTCCGCAGGTTTTCTATTCTTAACCTAATATTCTTTTGCCCTAACTTTTATATAGATATTTCGTAATATCGTATCTATAATTATTGCTTTTTAAAAACTTTTTTATTCACAAAAATCAGACAGATATTCAAAGCGTTTTGTAAGATCCATTCACAAATTGTTGGAAAATTGTAACATGCATAACCCTGAAATTTACATCTGAATCCCACATGCGGAAAATGCGAGTGAAGGTCAAATTTTCTTTTCTTTTGCCGAAGACTCATTTATAAAGTTAAAATCTAAAATGAAATCCACTAAAAGATTTGCTATTATTTAATTAAAAAAGGTTTTACTTTTAAGATATAGAAATGTTAATTATATTTTTAGATTTCTCTTACCGGAAATATGTTTTATGTGAAAATTCAAGAACATTTTTCGTATAAACTGCTTCAATTTTCATGCTAAGGTCAGGTAGTAGTTGAGGAACATCCCTCGCAAGTGTTCTTTGGCTTCTAAAAATATCTGCTTGTTGTCATTCGCGTCATTAAAACCGATACAAACAAATCTATGTTAATGTATTGGATATATACGCATATATATATATATATATGTATATGTAGAGTAAACAGACTCGGCGAAAAGCGAAACACACCGAACTTTAAATACCGTTGAGTCGACGAAGAAGAGAAACCAGAGAAAAGAGCGAAAATTCTCTACGCTCTCCTCATCTGTCATGGTCAATGTCACGCGCGTGATTGAGGCGCCATACAGCGTCTGACAGAGGATCAACTGGTCTATAAATGACTCAGATGCGTCTACTCTAGCTGTTACATACTTGGGCACATCTTGGATATACCCTTTTATGTGCCATCTTTTACAGAGTATAAAGATTATTCCTATGGAATTTAGTTTTATGCAAATACTTTTACGCATAAGTTGCTTGTGGGCGGTTCGCACAAGTGTTTCCTGTATCTGAGTGAAAAATATAAATTTATAATTATATTTTCAAGAAAATTTCTAGATATTCCATCAAATAATTTTTATTTATTTTTTATGCCTAACGTCCACATAGTAAATAATCCGTAAAACGAAAATGTGTTTATGCAGACATTGAAATTGAAATTGAAATTGATGGAAACATCAGCATTATATTATTGTATTATATATACATAAATATATATCGCTTAGGATCTACCACAAAATAGGCATCTATATTATATTCCAAGACATTCGCACACTTCTCCCTTTCCATCGATTCTCTGTACTAGTGTGTACCAAGAATTTAATATACAGATCTGTCTAGAGAGATCTTCAATGAGAAGGCATATTTAGTCGCCATGGACTACCAGTGCATAATTATCTATACAATTATCAGCATCCCCTTGGACGATAGAAACTCATACGAAAAGCCCCATAATATTGACTGTGGAAATTATCGCTATTTGCGTCTATTGCGTTATTATTGGAAACGGTAAATCAATTTTATTGCTTATAAAGTGTGCTCCAGCCGCGTATATAACACTAGACAATAAGATTTCGATTCCTATAAACTAATCCTAAAGGTTTCCAAAGTAATCGAATAACTCCCCATCAACCAGGACTAAAATTAATAGAGGTTATTTTATAACGCGTCCTGGATTTGCTTTTCCAACTTCAATAGAAACGTTCAGCAGCTTGGAGTCGAAAAACCTGCTGACCAGTGTAACTATGAGCAATAAACTTATGTCATCGCTGCACCCAAGACTTGGGTTATTGCCAATGCTTGTATAACCTTTTGACCTATACTTGATTATTGTTTTTCTTTTCCAATTTCAGGGCTGTTGCTGCCTATTTGCGTGCGCTGAATCTGTCACCGAACAATGCCGTGGTCCATGGAAATCTGGCGTGTGTCTACTATGAGCAGGGTCTCATCGACTTGGCAATCGATACCTACAGAAGGGCCATCGAGTTGCAGCCGAACTTTCCCGATGCATATTGTAATCTTGCAAATGCTCTGAAGGAAAAGGGTCAGGTACAGTTGCAACTTCTATATTTCATATATAATCGAAGTTAATGTTTATCTTTGATCGTAGGTTAAGGAAGCTGAAGATTGCTATAACACTGCACTTCGCTTATGCTCGAATCATGCGGATTCATTAAATAATTTAGCAAATATCAAACGTGAACAGGGATTCATTGAGGATGCGACGCGGCTCTATCTGAAAGCCCTTGAGGTCTTTCCAGACTTTGCAGCTGCCCATTCGAATCTGGCATCTGTTCTACAACAGCAGGGCAAACTGAAGGAAGCGCTCATGCATTATAAGGAAGCCATCCGGATTCAGCCCACATTTGCTGATGCCTATTCCAATATGGGAAACACTCTGAAGGAGCTGCAGGATGTTAGCGGAGCACTGCAATGTTATACTCGTGCTATACAAATCAATCCAGCCTTTGCTGATGCACACAGCAACTTGGCCAGCATTCACAAGGATTCAGGCAATATTCCTGAAGCGATTCAATCCTATCGCACAGCTCTTAAGCTGAAACCGGACTTTCCCGATGCCTACTGCAATTTAGCACACTGCCTGCAAATTGTCTGCGATTGGTCGGACTATGATGTGCGTATGAAGAAGCTGGTTAGCATAGTTGCGGAGCAGCTGGACAAGAACCGATTACCGTCTGTCCATCCGCATCATTCGATGCTTTACCCCTTGACGCACGAGTTCCGCAAAGCCATTGCAGCGAGGCACGCGAACTTGTGCCTGGAGAAGGTGCACGTGCTGCACAAGCAGCCGTATAATTTCGCAAGAGAATTACCAAAAGACGGCCGATTACGCATTGGATACTTAAGCTCCGATTTCGGCAACCATCCTACCTCACATCTGATGCAGTCTGTTCCCGGATTGCACGACCGTTCAAGGGTGGAGATCTTCTGCTACGCCCTCAGTCCGGATGATGGCACAACCTTTCGCAATAAGATCAGCCGCGAAGCAGAACACTTCGTGGATCTTTCTCTGATCCCTTGCAATGGCAAAGCTGCCGATCAGATCTACAATGATGGCATTCACATTCTGGTGAACATGAACGGTTACACCAAGGGTGCCAGAAACGAGATATTCGCCCTGCGACCTGCTCCAATTCAAGTCATGTGGTTGGGCTATCCTGGCACAAGTGGAGCCAGTTTCATGGATTATATTATAACTGACGCAGTCACAAGTCCCAAGGAGCTGGCGCATCAGTACAGTGAAAAGCTATCGTACATGCCCTTCACATACTTCATTGGAGATCACAAGCAAATGTTCCCACATCTTAAGGAGCGCCTTATTCTCTGCGATAAACAGTCATCGACCGTTGTGGACAATGTTGCTGTTATAAATGCCACAGATTTATCGCCCCTGGTGGAGAGTACAGATGTGAAGGAGATCAAGGAGGTGGTCAATGCACTTAAGCCCGTAGAGATAACACATAAAGTAGCAGAACTGCCAATCACCACACAGATAGTGTCCATGATAGCCAGTGGTCAGGTGCAGACATCCGTGAATGGCGTCGTTGTACAGAATGGCCTGGCGACTACGCAAACCAACAACAAGGCAGCCACTGGAGAGGAAGTACCCCAGAGTATCGTTATAACCACACGTCGTCAATATATGTTACCCGATGACGCAATTGTTTACTGTAATTTTAATCAACTATACAAAATCGATCCTCAAACGCTGCAATCCTGGGTGATCATTTTGAAGAATGTGCCTAAATCGGTTCTGTGGCTTCTACGGTTTCCAGCTGTAGGCGAGCATAATATCAAAAAATCTGTGAGCGACATGGGTGAGTTACTTAGAGGTCCTTAGTCCTTATAGTTTCCTTAACAACACTTGGTATCTGTTGCAGGTGTCTCTTCGGATAGAATTATATTTTCAAATGTAGCGGCAAAGGAGGAGCACGTACGACGTGGACAACTGGCTGACATTTGTCTAGACACTCCACTGTGCAATGGTCATACTACATCAATGGATGTTCTATGGACTGGAACTCCAGTGGTCACCCTGCCAGGCGAGACATTGGCCTCCAGGTAAAGCTCAATTATAAATAGTTACTAAACAAATCTAATATATTCCATTTGCCATTTCAGAGTCGCTGCCTCACAGTTAGCTACACTTGGTTGTCCCGAGTTGATAGCGCGCAGCAGGGAGGAGTACCAGGACATTGCCATACGCTTAGGCACGGAAAGGGAATACCTAAAAGCCACGCGGGCAAAAGTGTGGAAGGCAAGAGTCGATAGTCCATTATTTGATTGTTCACAATATGCCAAAGGGTTAGAGAATCTATTTGAACGCATGTGGGAGAGATTTGAGAAGAACGATCTGCCGGATCACATTTCTTCAGAGTAAATATTTTAAATCTAATTACAACTAAAATAAATCAAAAAAAAAAAGACTAAATGAGGTACAGTGCAACAGGAGTGTATGAGATTGAGGAGGAGGTGGATAACTGCAGAATGAAGAGATGAGGACGGCAGAGAATGTATGCTACTTAGTTTAATTCTTTGTGACATATACATATATATGTATTTATATATATGTATTTGTATATGTATATGTATGTTTCATGTATACCTAAATATATATATATATTATTTTCTGTATAAGACGCAAGTAAACCTACTTATTTTTGATCAATTGAAACGGCTCTCATAACCAATTTGACCTTTTAAAATAAGACGTTACCTTGTATTAGAAAGAAGAAAATAAAATCGCTTGATATTGAAAAGAAGCAACCAATTTATATACACATATATACTGCATATATTTTATCTTGTTCAAACTTAAGTCTTGTTAATCTTACGATCTTACGCTTAAACTGTTCAATTTGGAGCTTAGCTCAGGTTTAATTCGGATAATATTTAAATTTCCCTATTTACTCCCGATTTATGCGCATATATTGTAAAAAAAATTCACTTGAGATTGTTCAGTGAAAAAACTTTGTTGAATAAATTTTTATATTCGACTATAACTTGCTTAACCAATCGGGTAATCCCTGCCAGCATTTCTTTTACACTGCTGAAGCTTGCCAGGACGACGCTGTCGGTTAACAGATTGACCGCAGGGCGGAGTGATTGCAATATCTTTGCCATGTATTGCCTGCTGCGGAGATATGCTCATCCACTGCACGGAGAAGCTGATCCGCATGCACAGAAGGAGAATCTTCATTTGATAACAACACAGTGAAACCTCTCTCACACGGGAAGAGTATACCCCGCATCATCACATCCCAAAATAAAGTAAACGTTTTTATTTAAAGTTGTAATAATCTTAGAAAAATATATATGTGTATATTTAATTTGCTTTAGAGTGTTACATTTTAATTGCTTGTTGCAAGTATTTAAAATATTTACATACGAAATGTTTTCATAGACCTAATCCTACCTAGACATATGTGTAAGATTGGGAAACTACCAATGTTAGTAACCATGCTGCACGACCAAAGTTTGCATGACTTTGCGTATCTGATTGCTTGTGTTTAGGCAAGATTTGATGCCCAGGGAGAAGGCAACGGAGAGGATTTCGATCGCGTGCTCCTGCAGAAGTATACAAATTTCGAGGAGGTTATCAATGGCAGTGGCTGCCACGGAAGAGTTCTCATCTCTAAGGCATTGGATGTATGCGTTCAATGTACACTGGTTAATATCTGAATTACCCGGATTGTGCTTCAAGTGTCGAATCAGGATGATGAAGGCAATGGATCTTATTTGGGCACTTGGCGAAAAGATTAAATCTAAAAGACGCTCGAATAACTCATTTATGAAGACAAATCTCTTAGAGGTTAGACATTCCATCTCCTGCAATGGACCCAGGATCACATCTTCAACATTAGACTGTTTTATGATCTTTATTAGATCGATAAAGTGTGGAGAAACATCTGACAAGTGGGCCTTGCCAAGGGTCAACACCGACAAGGAGCCTCTGGATACGACATCCTGAACATTTAAGTTCCCATCAAAGGACTCCATTTCGCTAACAATAGTTTTGATGGCGGGCTTACTATCGACATGCCCATCCAGCTCATATTCCAACTTGACCTCCTCATCGTCAAGCTCCGAAGATGTATTCGATTTATGTTGAAGCAGGGCCACGGCTTGAACCAGAAGCTGCAGCTTGCCTATCGATGTATACTTGACCGCCAGTTCCGTTAGGATGCCAACATATTGCTCAATAAAAAGTAAGGCGCTGGTGGGATTGAAATTGATATATGCCTGCAGCACCTGGACAAACTTCAATAGCATCTGGCAAGCCTCCTTAACGGAGCTATGATGCTTGAAGAAGGTAAAGTAACAGGATAAAGTAGCTTGGATTTCGTTTTTGTACGCATCATCGAAAATGGTAGGTTGGAGCAGTTCTAAGGTACGCAAGATCTGTACAAAACGATGGAAATGATGCTCCTCCCGCAGGGCTTTCATACTATTCTGTGCCCTGCCCTGCATTATGGAGGATAAAACTCCCAAATGACGCAGGAAGAGCAAAGGATGCGATGCAGCCAACTTGCGCAGCAAAAGCTCCGTATCAGTCGACAGCGTTTCGAAATCCTTTTTAGCCACAAGACTACCCAAACAGGTTATCAAATTATTGGACACCTTATCAGCCTGACATCCCTTCAAGCTCTGCAGCTTTTGGGTATGCGCTATGCCTACCGTTTTGAAGTTAAGGAATTTAATACGCGGATACATTATATAAAGCTGTTGCAGGACCTGAAGCTTTAGGGATTCGGACACTTTACTCTTTTCTACATACTCCACCACATTGACCATCAAAGTCTTTCGCTTTTCCGTAAGTTTGAACAGAAGATTCATGCGGGAGCACAATTTAAAATCATAACTAGATGCCTGATCTGTTTTTAGCTCTGCGATTCCCTCGTACAAGATGAAGTGGACAAAGGACTGAATTTCTGAGGGTTTCAGTTTGAAAAAGGAATTGGGTTGAACATTCTTGGACATGTACTTATCTCTGCCCTTCCAGAGTTTCGGATTTGTGGTCAATGCCTCGAAGTAGTTAAGCACAGTGCTAAAGTCATTATCAAGTTTATATTCCTTGAACAGACACTTGGCAATCCTCTCTATGGTGGCCCAGTTGGTCTGGTGATTGATCAGAGACAACAGATAGAAACGGAATTCACTACAGGATTTGGAGAACAAGAAGCGTTCCTTTAAAATTTGTGTCGACACTATCTCAGGATCTGCTTCGGCTAGCCAATCTATAAAGAGGCCATTATGGAAGATCTTATGATGCTGATTCGCGGAGACTTTGGGCGCTTTCTTATCCTTATTCAGACACGCGAATCCTTTAATCATTTTCCTGAATATTTTCTTTGTTTCGAAAAACGAATTTTTCGCTTTCGACTTTATATTGTACAATTGATTGGAACTGTTCAACATAGACAATAGACTGGCCAGATATAATTCCCGCTCGAAAAGTTCCTTTGTATCTTCAAAGAGCTCAATGGACATTAATGAATCCTGCTTGAGATTCTTCTCCAGAATCGGATAGGATTCAATGGGAAGCTTACAACTGAAAAGGGTTCGTAGAAAAGTGCACGCTTTGCGGCTGAGGATAATGGGGTTATTGCACTTCTCATCTGCATCCATATCCCAGGAAGACTCATCAACAGCATCACATATGGAGGTTAGAAAATCTGTTTTACTATCCGTCGGTTTCACCGCAATGTCTAAAAGATTATGTATTAATTGACGATAATCAGTTTTGGAGATCACATCCTGTTCCGGACTCTTAAGAAGCATTGTTACCAGCTCCTTAGCGTCATCAGTCGAATCCTCCATTATTTCTGGATCATAAACATCGATCTCGAGATTCTCCTTTACGTCAGTTATCAGGCTTGGAAGATCAGGTACCGTCTGAGAGTGAGAACGCAAGTCGAGCGCCTGAACCGTATAATGGCCATTTTTGGCTCCTCGCGCCTGCTGTATCTCGATTAATTGGGCCAAATATGCTTTGTTAAGGATCGCGTTCTTGACCAGTTCAAACTGCTCTAAGACCGCAGTATCCAGCATGGCCAGCAACTTGGACATGGAGTTAACTGGTGTGCCAAAGTTCTGCACAAAGAGCACTATTTGGTCCGGTGTAAGGTCACTTAAAGCTGCTTCTATCAAGCGATCTACCGAGGAGCGAATCATTTTGAGCTTGAGCCAATCAGGTAAAAGTTGAATTTGCTCCTGGGGCATAGAAGGTAAATATGCCGTTGGTGCTGGGCGCCCAGGAGGGAACCAATAGTCAAGAATCGGTACAGACTCCGGCATTTTGCTGCTTGAATAGGTGAGAAGTATAATGAAGGCGTGGATGATGTTTATATGCAGCGGCAGTTGGACTCCATCGTCGAACTGCACCATCAACAGATCCGGATACTCTGTCCATTCATAAGGCTCGTGGAATTCTCTCAACTTAATTATATAATTGTTGAACATAACGAAAAGGCATTTCAATGTTTGTATGCGGCTCTCATCCTGATGCAGTGCGTAATCCTCCTGGGAAGTGATGATGTGCTGAAACATTGTACTACGCTCAACGATCAGCTGTGCCATGTCTATGACATGGTCCAGCATTTCGTTGACCGGATCATTTAAGGTATGTGCGGTTATAAATTGTATGTATGCCATGATCAGTTCCGGACAATTTTCTACTTGGCAAGCAGCTCGGAGCTGGGGAATTATGAACGCTTTAGCCTCCTGGAAATGTGGAATCTGCTGAATTGACTTTAACAACCATTCGTGCTCATATTTTCCAGAGTTCTTGAAGATTATTTTCAAGCCCGACAGCGCAGCAATTCTCGATTGATTTACTGTTGAGGACAGGCGTCGGAATATATAGTCTAGAACTTCGCAAACGACATGATTGTTAAAGTCGGAATTCATTATTAGATTCCTTATAAAATTTACTAGTTCTGCATCCCGACTATTCTCCTCGTTAATAATGTGCGCGTTAAACAATAAAAACTCACAGAGACACTGCACCGGGAGGTGGCTGAAGTCACCTTCGCTATTCTGTACTAAATCTGACAACCAGGGCATGGATTGGGTGGTTCCCTGTCTTTGTATAATATCTAGTAGCAAATCAGGCTTGCGACAACGGCAAAACAGATGTCCCAGCTTATAGGTCTGGTTGAGAAACTTCAGCTGCTCTAACACTAAGTTGGGCACTTTTCGGGGTGTACCCATGGGATCCATTAGCATCAACTGTGTAATCAGAATGGCACTCTCCTCAGTTATAACTGCCAGCGGAGTGGTTTGTGCTGCCAAATAGGTTTCAAACTGAAGTATGTGATCCCGTTCAACGCTGAAGAGCTGTAAGATACAATTGGGTTAGCTAAGAGGTAATAGTGGATAAAGTATATACTCCACAACTTACCTGCAACTCGTCCTTGTTATAATGGAAACTGTTGTATTGATTTGTTATACATATCTCAATTAGCATCTTCATTGTCGGATAGTGATCCCAGCAGAAGGCGCCAAAGGAAGAGGGATTGTGAGCTGATATCATTAATAGGATTAGCCAAGCTTTCCAGTAGAACGCAATGATGGCCAGCTTTGGTGGCTCGTAGTCCGCCGGTAGGCGTATATTCTCCGGATGATGATACTCTGACATACTGAATAGAAAGTCGATTATGTCGAACTTATTCGCTTGTACGGCCGGAAAATCTGTTGCTTTCATGCCGGAGACGCGTTTTATGACCAGCAACAATATGTCAAATGTGTTTGCGATCGAGAATTGAATATCTTTTGTTATGCCTATGAGGATAATGCGCAATAAAGTCTCTTCGTGTATTGGAGTTTCCGTGATTATCCTTAATATAGCTCCTCTTTCCGGCTCTGTCGGCCACTGGTCACAGCGCGAATATTGCTCAGGATTGTCCAGCAACAGGAGCTTGTGTAAAGCCTGATGGTACTCCAGGCTCTGAATTTTAAATAAATTCGGAACTGTTTCATACATCCACGAAACTGCATCCAGCTGTATCTGGGACATCTGGTTATACAGCTTTATCAGCGCCTGATTATGTTTCACATCGCGATTGGTTTTAAGCGATAAACTGCCTTCCCGGGCCTGTGGCGTTGCCGATAAAAACATACAGAGACAGGCAATATCAACCATCGAATGGAATATACGCTCTTTGAACTCGAATCCATCAATTTGTGGACTAATCTCTTCTCTCTCACTCAAGAATGTCTTGCAGAACTTTATGAGGTTAACATCAAAACGCAGCATCCGCACAAGTTCTCTTAAAAATACGCGCAAAGTTCTCAGGCAGTCATCCCGTTGTAGTAAAAACTCTTGGTAGATCTCCGCCAAATTAACTGCTGATTGATCCGGGGCCGTTTGAAACATCGTAGCTGCAAACAAATAGATTTATCATATTTTTAATGCAATGAGAAGAGCAACATCTAAATAAGAATACTCTCTAAACTTAGCTCAATATATCTCATAACACGTGAAGCTCCATAAGAGCACGAAAACACACACATATAAAAACACTTCTACCAAAAATTTTCTGCATCTCGTTTGATTAAGTACCATGTATGAGAATCGCCGAGAAGAGTTGATCTTTAACATTAACATTTGCTGTTAAGTTTACCAGTAACATTTTATGTTAAGCTTAACATTAACATTTTCTGTTAATTCACCTGCTCCTCTCTGCGATTCTTATAGTTGGTAGCTAATCAAAAAAAATGCAACGCTGTTATGATACAAGTGCAAGTGTATGTTTATGTCTGTATGTCTATATATGTGTTTATATGTGTATATATATTTTTATATGTGTATAAATATGTGCACATGAGTTGCACCGATGTGTGACTATTTGGGCTATTGCCAAGTTAGAGAGATTTTTATGTTTATTTTAAATATATAAAGATAAGTCACTTACCAAGCATTCCCATATTGTTGGGGTTTCGTGTGTTCGAGAGCTCATTCTGTACGACAAGTTTCATGATTGTACTTAATATATCTGGCTGTAGGTGTATCATTTCCTTTAGACATGACATATAATGATTGATGAGTGGCTTTGTTTTGAGGCGCATCTTGACCAAGACCAAAAGCACTTCGTTATCTTGGATGTTCTTGCCTTTGATATTAAAGCATATATAGGATAATAATTGCTGGGCGAATTTAACAAGTTTTACATTATGTATCCAAAGTTCCAAGCGGGATATGCTAAGACAGCGAACTTCTCCGATGCCCGCAGTGCTGCATAGGAATTTAAGAAAGTTCCTGGTGTAATTTTCTTGCTGTTGACGTTTGTTAAGCTGATCTCGTATAGCCTCGCTCACATATTTTTGAACGATGCTTTCGGCAAATCTGCTTTTAACTGCACAGACTGTATCTCCTCCTTGATCCGATTCGCCTTGCAAATAGGGACTTGCATCCAGACTCTGTGTTGAATTGTCGCCTGAGTCGTCGTCAATAGTAACACTATCTCTGTGGGTTTGCCCTTGATTTTGGCCTGAAGCTGGAGTTACCGCTGTGTTTACATCCCAACGCAGGAGGCTTAGGTGAGGTATTCGTGTCTTGAAAGCAGCACAAACATTTTTAACGAATGGCGCGCAGTGCTCATTGTCGGCCCAAAATCGCTCATTGACTGCATCATCAATATACGTTCGCAATATTACTTCTGGCCATTGTGGTGTTTCGGCGTACCCTCGTGCGAGTAGATTTGTGAAAAGTATGTGAAGATTGACATTGTGACGCATTTTTACGTTCGTCTCGCGGCGCAAAAATGATAAAAGGCCATATGCAACGACCTCATTGTTGAAGTAATTTGGATGTACTTTAGCCAGGTACAGCAGAGTTAAATATGCAACGTTGTCTACCTTGGCTCTAGATGCAAGTGAAGTTGATGTTGCGTGCTTAATAATTCCGCATATAAACCGCACAACCGATTCGTTATCTTTTTGCTCAATGGCAGTATAGATGCTTTCAATAACATTTGACATGTCGCAGTCTGCAGCCAATTGCTCCCACATCTCATATTGCGAAATTCCTGATGTAATTTCAGAGCCTCCATCTTTAAGACTGACTCGAATTCTTTTACTGGGATGACTGCCAAGTGCTGATGAAGCATCTCTTTTTCTTTCAGAAGACCCAGCGCTTGAGCCGGATAATCCTTTTAATGGTATAATTTTTGATTTGGGGTCATCGCGGGCTGTTTTGGTACCAAGTGCAAAAAGTTCTCCACCCAGTAACACCTTTTTTTGGCTTCTACTTGAGACACTTATTTTATTACGATCCATGTTTGTCGACTTTATTCAAGAGCATATGTACATATTTCACTTCTTTTACCAGCGTAACAATACTCAGCATGTAAATAACAAATCTATCGACTCGTATCGAAGACATGTTATCGAGCGACTCATCAAATTCGTTCATTTAGTTCCATTTGCTTGCTAATGTTCCATTTTCGTTTTGTTTTTCTTAATTCTGGATAATATTATATATTTGATTTGGAAGCAATTGAACTATATATCAGTTTTTAATAAATCAGATTGCAACGCATTGACCGATTAAATTTTAAAACCAAAATAATAGCAAATGTAACTAAATACTGTATACATTGAACTATAAATTAAAACTCGAATACAGTGTACATTATCCATTATGATTATGAAGCATCAGTTTTAATTGAATTTGTGAATTATAGAAGAAATAACTGATCATTTATATTGTTTACCGAGATCTAAGCACAATTTATTTTGATTTTGATTGTTTGCAATATTCGTGAAACAACTTGATATGTGTCGCTATCGACGCTACTTTATATGATATATCGATAAACGTTGTGATGCTTGTAGTGTTTTTTCAAGCACTGTATTTATCAAGTTAAAGTATAAACACCATCATTTTGTAGTTTTTGCATTTAGTAATAAAAAGTTCTAGTTTTATGCCATTTGTACTATATTCTGTTTTATATTAATCGCATTGTTCGATTAGTAAACAAATATGGATTTTATTGACGACTTCATAGAGGAATACAAGAGCAATCCCTGCTTGTGGAAAGCCGATTCGGTTGATTTTCGAAACCGGGGAAGACGACAAGAAGCGTATATGAGGCTAATCGCTGTGGCGACTAAACATGGAGAACTGTACAATGTTGAAAGAACTAAGCAAAAAATTAATAATCTAAGATGCGCGTTTCGTCACCAGCTCCGAAAATACAATGAAGTTAAGAAAAAAGGGGAAAAGTACGAGCCGTATTGTCCAAAGCGGAGATATTTTGAATCCCTTATGTTCTTAAAAGACGAGGAAATCCCTGATAAAAAACAAAAACGAGACGATAGTCTGCCTTTACCACAAATTACAGAAAATATTGTAGTGCAACAAGAAACCTGTGAGGAATTTCTATCTGATGCTGAAAGCTTGCCAAAACAAGCTAAAAATGATAGCAGTAAACTATCGCCTAATAACAGCGCCAACGAATTCTGTGCCAATTTATTTGAAGAAGTTGACGCTGATCCCATTATCAGTATTCAGTCAGTTAATTCCAACATCCAGGGGGCATTAGGCAATACTACAACCATTAAGGAAGTCGAGGTTATTTTACCGGCTGACAATAGCAATTTATCTGAGAGAAGAAAGTCACTAAACACTTCCATTTCAAACGCTTTGAACGAAAAACTTAATTCTACTGTACATATCGTAGACACAACCCTAGATAAACGTGCTACCAGTCGTCATAAACACCATAAAAGTAATAGGAAACGTTCATTATCTGTATCATCACAAGTATCGGAAGAAATTGAGGTGCCGCCAGGAAAATGTAGGGCCGACATTTCCAATGTAGACATCGAGCGGCTATTTTCCCTAGCGTTTAAAAATGCTGATAATCAGATGGACGATCATTTTACAAATTTTGGAAAAATTATTGCTCATAAACTGCGATCAATGGATAACGCACAAGCTATATACGCTGAGAAAATCATTGCCGATGTACTTTATCAGGGCCAGATGAAAATGCTATCAACATTAAGTATAACTCAATTCTTAGGTGTAGACAATACAACCGTTTACGTTGAGAGTCCTCCTAAATGATGTTCTCAAACCTTATGTTTAATGATAATATATAATTATAAACATACCTAAATTTTGGATACCAAACTTGAATTTCTTATTTCTCTTACGGGCGAAATGGTTTAAATCCCCGGATAGCATAAGTTCACATAGTATCAGCCACATACACTTCAGAAATATGCGAATGACTTGTTGCGATAGGGATCAATCTTAGCAGTAAGATATGTCCGCCGAAATAGCCGCTTGCCAGTATGCAGCGCACTTTTTTGTTAGTCCCCAATGATACGGGCGATTCGTTACCAGTCAGCGTTGATATGCGCCATGCTTTTGCCTTACCAAACGTTTTCCGCTTGAGCAACACGTTTAGATAAGGTTTTATAACTTACAAAATGGTAATAATTGTCAAAAAGTTTTAAAAATACATTCAGATTTTACTCTTAAAAAGAAAATATCCGTACGTAAATGTAAAAACTATTAATTTCACAGTTATACATAATAATTCGTCACTTCATTTACTTATGTATTTTTTTTTATGGAAAGCCACAGTATAAAATGTATCTTAATATCTACGTGGAACGTTTACGTTAGCGTTTCCCCTTGAGTTACACAAGCTTCCAAGTAGTCTATGCGGCGTTCCAATGTTGTTAGCTTTTCATTGAGTACAGCAAGGCGAGATCGGCAGGACATATCTAGAAATTAAAGTTTTACTTTTTAAACAACTAAAAACAAGCGCAGACGCTAAATGGCTATTTAATGGCGACGGAATCGTAAACTGATAAACGATCAAAAATGTGTCATATCAATAGGGTATGTTCATTCTAATAATTTTTGGGTGATTGTAGTAAGTTAGTTTAGGTCGTAAACATACATATATATGTATATACTTTATACATACACGCACGAAAAGATGACTTACCAAAAGAGTTTAAGAAATCTGTTATTCGTTTTATGCTCGCCGTGATAACTTCAATATACTCTCTATTTGCCCAGTCCTGATGAATTTGCTTCTGAATTGCTTCTCGATGAGCTCCGCTCATTTTTATTTTTTTATTTATTATTTGTATTTGTTATTATATTGGGATGGTCCGTAAGTGTGACCATCTGTGGATAGAAAAAAAATCAACCTGCTTTAAAAGGTGTTAGATATCGTCGATTTGGGGAAGTTTAGAAATGAAAACATTGAGTGTATACACATTGCTTGGTTTGGAATATTGGAATAGTGTATACACATTTAATATTTTAAGCAAATTCAATTTTAACACATTATATATTCAAGTCAACGGGTGGGGCCAAAATTCAAATGCGGAAACAAAGGCAATGGGATTGAATAAACATTCTTCATTTTAACCTGTAAACGGCAATGTCCAGTATAAAATTTACTCATGTTTAGCCCATTTGCTATCAATCTCCATCAAAAAGTCAATTTTTTTGACAAATCATCAAACAATTAAGCCAGACTTCTCTTTGTTTTTTGTCACCTTACAACATTTTGAAAAAGCTCAAAATATTTTTAGGGGAAATATACAAACACTGTTTTTTTTTATAACGGAGATAATAAAAGACAATTGTTTTATTGATATCAATATTGTATATAATAATTTAATTTTTTAATTTTATAAAGCATATTTTGTTTGCTTATGAATTCGCTTAGAATATGTACTTTATGTCTTTCTTTGACCTTTCGTTGAATAAGTTTCGATTTAAAATGAAAAAGGATGTTTTAAGTTTGCCAATAAAGTGCCTCTACGATTTTAAGTGTAAGAAGTACCTTATGTTTAACGTTTAGTGTTTAATAATAAGCAAATAACGTACACATATATTATATAAAAACAAATCACATCTTGTAGAGCTTGTATTTTACAGAGTGTTTTCGATACATTTAATTAAAAACAACTATTATAAATAAGATTAATTGTAGCTTAACTTTATTTTAAATTTAATGACTATAACACACATTTCATACCGAAAAATGTTGTTCACATTTGTTTTTCTTCGTTTTTGCTAATTATTTTTACTACATTCAAACAATGTTTTATACGAACCTGATAATGTTATTATCAGTTACTCGTACGAACTGTACATTGAAAAATTCATTAAGTTTTTCAAAAACTTATTGGCTTTTTATCGCGTTGGCTGTGGAATTCACAGATTTTACATCTGCATTTATCTATAAGAAAACCATCGTTAATTTAATATGCTAGTTAAACAATATTATGAGAAATGTTTACCTCTGGAATTTTTGTATCTTGGTTAATCACCTGATGTGGAACCACATCCACACGCTTATTGCACAAAGTGATTAGTTGATCAACCGAATTGGTAAGGAAACTATTCTTGCCTTCAGTTAACGATATCTACATAGATAAACAACATGTAATTACATTTCAATTAATAATAAAAATATATAATAAACCAAACTATTTACAGTAGTTCAACGTAGAAGGTGTGTTCTTTTCGACCGTGATCAAATTGGAAAAAAAAAATCTAGGAACTGCTCTAAAACACAGCCGAACTCACGTACTACACCTCAACAGGGAATTCGCTCAAAGGTTGGTTCACACAGAGTGTGATAGAATGTTACATAACAAACTTCCATTCAAAACAACTGAATATGAACTAAATTAAACAAATGCGCGAAATAATAGAGATGTTATATAATAAAAGAGTTACTATTTAGTAAGCTGCATTAAGTTACTTCTAGCTCCTAATCCAAAAAGCCACAAATGTTAGCAAATTGTTTCTATCGCGCAATACTAAGCACAAACGTCAGTAAAACAGTTGTGCTTCATTTGAATAATATATTTGAATATGAGCGGAAGTGTCTCATATATCGTTCTCAAGCAAACCTGTATCACGTACATATACTACACACACGCAAAGCGCTTGAAGCAGTGCACTTGTGGCAGCACAATTGAATAGCTAAATTAGCTTTCTCTGTATTAAAGTCACCACGTTAGATAATGACAGAGTGTTTATATAAACACAAAATTCATGGCTTTATCTTCAAATATTATATTTATCTATTTGGAAAATCAAACACTTATGTGCTAAGTGGCTGCATAGTTAAAGTATTTATTGGAATATACATACCCTTTCTTTAACGCTGGTCAGCTGTTCATCCACATTTATTTTTGTTTGCTTAAATTCGAGCCAGTTGTTGTTCAAAGTAGCCACATGGGATGTTATATTCTGAGCGCGATCCAACAAGTCATCCAATTTGATCTGCAAGAGTATTTTATATGAAATTATTAAGAATATGCAAATTTTTATCTTGATTTACTTACCTTGTGTGCTAGTATTTCGCCTTGAAGTATCTTTATTGTCTGGCTCAACGTGTTGTTGATAGACATAAAATTGGTTTCAAATTTCTTCAATGAGCTTTGCATGGTTTCGTTGAGATAAGTTACATCTTTGGCAAAATCTGTTGGCAATGAATTTGCTTGCAGAGAGGACAATTTGCTCATGTTAGCCTGAAAGAAGATAATATGTAGACTATAAATTATGTTGAAAAATATAAATTATATTTTGCACTTACCTTTATGAGATCCGTTTGTTGTTCAAGATTTTTTTGGAGTTCAATGTATCTATTGTAGTGTTCCTTAATGCCTTCTATGTCGGACACAACAGCCTCTAGCTTAGCTCCAAAATCGGCAACTATCTTCTCATCCTGTCCATAGTTTCGTTGGGCATTAACTGTGGCTTGAAGGCTGCTTAAATTATTACCCAAAACTCCAACATTTTGGGACAAATCGTTTAACTGGCATAAAACATAAGTTTGATTTTTAACAAGGAATGATGTAGTTTCGTGCCAATGCTGAAGGGTATCCGGAAAATTTTTACTCATTGCAGACACTGTAAAAGCGCGAATATATGTATTAAACCGAATTCACAATTCCACACATTTATCAATGAACCTTAATTGGCCAATGTATTTATGGGGAGAACGTACACAGATGTACATATGTATAAGCGTATGTATGTATTTACCTTCTTCAAACTTTTGACGATAATCGGAAATTTGCTGTCGTAAATCATAGTATAGCCAGTATAGAATGGCGACAAGTAATGCGGTAGTTAAACCAAATAGATACGGGCCACATTTACGAAATAATAATTTCTTCCTATTACTTCGGCGGGTAGAGCTAGCAACATTCATCTGAACAAAACAAAACAAGGGCATGTATGTATATAATAATAAAACAAATACATATAACAGCTTTTATGTATGTGTGCAAGCAACCACACGCATTTACAGTAATGTGTATATGTATGCGTGTGTATGTGTATTAGATTGTAAGATTTTGTATTTGTATACCCCTTACCCATGCGTAATCATCAGGGTCATCGGTGGATACTGACAGCAATTTGTCCTGTGAATTAACAGTACCTCGGGCACCTCTTTTTGTTAAGGAATGTGCTATAAGAGCATCGAGCTCCCTTCGTTTCTTCATTTTCTTGCCGCCACCAGAACGTAATGGAACTTCAATGCGGTGGTGACAGTCCATGTCGCGGTAATTAAATATATTTCACTTTTACAACAAAACTTCTCTAGATGTTGATAAGTATCTATCAACAATTTCTACGCGCACCGACATCTGTGTACTTATAGAACAAAATGTTTATCTGCGCATGATTTAAATGTGATGCTTTATCGATTATCCATTGGATTATATCGATAACATGATTTCAATGCATTTCTGACGTCTACTAAGTAATGAATTTGTGCACCAACTTTGGAACATGAAAAGGCACAATTTCATTTTTAAAGGTTAAATAAACGACTTTCTCTGTATAAAATAAACTTAGTGTATTAATGTGGATCAGTAGTTATTTTAACTTTCCTCACTGAAACATATTTTTAAAGTGTGACCACATCGTTAAATGCACATAGCTGTTTAAGATACCTATTATTTTTTATTTAGTCAGACATTTAATGTAATAATCTTGGACACAATGTACTCGATATGGTTGTAGTATATATCCATTACATGGCTTTTTATATAAAATACAAGAAATACACATTACAAAATAAAAATTTAATTCAATAACCTAAGATTCGATCACGATTAACGATTTGACATTAAGTTAACATTAGGCGACTTAAAGTATACTGGTTCGGCTAAGGATTTTGGAAAACGGCTCAAATAGCGTTCAAGTCGAAGAAACTTAATGGATATTAGCCGCTTATCGAACCACCATCCATTAATCTCGTTATGTACCATGCCAGCGTCTGCTTCAGTTGCGCATCGAATATAGACGCAGCAAGACTGTGTATCCAGTTGGACATCACTGATCTTACAATTTGTACCGACTTTTTCATATATTGAATCAATAATCAACTGTTTTAGATTTGGTTGTTCGATTTCAGATGGATCAAACATGTGTCTTATTTTTAAGCAAGACGTTGGCGGATTCACTATTTTGTTTGAGTGATCAAAAGCCGAGCTCTGCCATTTCTTCGATGTCCCAAGTTCCTTATTGCCGCCTACGTTCCTATTCCATGTCAAAGTCCGAAGTTGTAGCCCATTTCGCAATACCAAGCCAAATAGGACACGATTGTCATTTTCCTCCAAGCTCTTTAGAGCCTTGTTCCAGGCGTTCAATAGTTTTGAACGTTTATGTGTAGGTAAAAGCTTCTCTTTTAATTCATTTAGTGTCATTTCTGCGTTTTCCGTTTGAGAACTCTGATACATCAATTCATTTATAATATCCTTAACAAATTGTTCAGTTGCCATTAGACTTTCTCTCTTTCTTAATCGATAAAATGCAGCTAAGAAATAAACTATGAAACAAACTGATGTTAATAACATTAGCAGTCCAATCACAACAAAGAAGCGTGTAACCTTCTTAAGTATAATGCACTTTAGTGGTAGTTTTGGTTCAATAAGCTCAAATGATAAAACTTGTTCGGAAGAGGTAAATGGTGAGACAATAGTCTTTATCATCCATTGAGGATTCTGTGATATAAGGTACTGCGTGGCCAACAGTTTCTGTTGAAGGTTACCTTTTGGCACATTACTATTGCTAATTAAAGCCTTTTTTAATTCATCCATTTCAAGCAATGGTGATTGATCTTCGTTGATGCAATGATGAACTCTTGCTTTTTCATTTAAGTACTTGAAAAGCTCTTCGCTTATGTACATTGCCTTTTTGAGTAGATCTTCGTTAAGACATAAAATATTATGAGATGTTGAGGATATTTGTAAGTCTCTATCATTTGGGTCACATAGCGTGTACTTTAAGTCAGTTTTAGAAATTGGGCTTAGATCGAACTTTTTCGCCGTATACAAAACCGTAATCATCACAAGAAATATTAATAAAATTGCAATAAGTACGTGTGGTATAATGTACTGACTAATATCTGGTTTCTTAAAAAACGATTTTAGGTCAAATGTTGAAAACTTTTTGATTATTCCATTCCTTATTATTGCTTTTGATGCAGGTACTGAATATCCCTCTTTGGAATTAAATTTCTTTTGAATTGAAGTATCGCGAAAGCTAAGTAACCTGTTGACTACACCTCCATCACACATATTTGTCTTTCCGTTAAGCTTTACGTACGAACTAGGTGGATCTAATGAGCAAGCCATTGAGCGCGGCTTTCGATATTTGCTTGACACATTCAAAGAATGTTGCTCGTTTTCATTTGCATAGCTAGATGCAAGGACGGGTGGTGGTGCGTACATCCTTGAGGCTGAAATTGGTGGTGTATTTACTTTAGCATCGCTTTTATAGAATACTGAAGGATTTCTGCAAGCTTTCATGTCGTTGTTATTGTCATAGAGATTCAATTTTTGTTGTTGTATTGGACCTGTAGGAGAAATATCTGATTGCTGAGTGTCCTTCGAGTAAAGTACGTAGTTTGTTACTTTCTCTTTTTTGAGTTTCTCGTTCTTTTTGTGTTTCAATAGTTTTTTGATTAAAATTGTCCTGGTTGTTTCAGTCACGGGGATATTTGGGTATCCAATTTGTGCTAGTTTTCTCTGTATCTCGATATCCGGCAGTTGATCCAGTTCAGAAGCCATTTTTTCCTTAAATAAAAATTATAGATGTATGTTATTATTTGTTGCTTTACATTCATGCATTTATATACACATAGCCATTTATTGGTATATTGTGTTCTAGTGTTTTTGGTTTATATTGATGTGATACGGATAATCGGAAAACAAAATCTGCACTTTTATTGAAAATTTTAATAATCCACTTTACTCGACGCATTAAGAGTGTCTTCACCTGTTGATATATTGGACAGTGATCCTCTACGAACTGAAGATTTTAGTTCACATTACGAAACGTGATGTAAACAAAAAAGTGCATTCCTTTACTCAGTGCATCTTTGGTGCAAGTGAAGTGTTTGAATATATATACAAACAACAGTATGCAGATGATGTAAAAAGATATCGTTGCTATACATAAATACATATATGTAAACATAGAAGTGTTCTTACACACACTTGCATTCAGATGTACATATATAATAAATGCCTCTAACAACAGACGATTATTGTTTTAAAAAGTTATTTATTACATCTCAACTTACCAAATGATTCTCGTATTAAGTAGGTTAGCCAATATGCATATATAATATATTAATAAATCGTCAATTAAATTTTAAAGCCGTATGGGCATCTATATGTACTTTACAACATCGATAAACGTTTGTATGCATGGATTCATGTTGAATCGGAAAGATGCTTTTTAAAGTACCGGCTTGGGGCTAGCAGAAACGTTGAACACATTGGAATGGAACACTGCAATATATTCTTGTGTTACACAGGGCAACATCAGAAACAAAATATTGCAATTTTTTAAGATTTAATATTTCTAGTTGTCTATCGCCTTTTTGTGAAAAGGATTTAAATATTTGTAGCACTTTTATAATGTTTTGTGTATAGATACCAACGTATGTCACACGTTTACGCTCTTATATGAGTTGGCATCGATTGTAATATAGTTCGTCTGATTTATGAATGATCGTTTTTATTTATATAATTAATAGAGAAAAAAATAAATTCGTTAGCCTATGTTCAGTTTCAGTTATGCAGTTGGAATATATATATAAAATATATAAAAAAAAATTAATTTTTGTTACTAAAAAATTATCAGCTTTACATATTTAATGATATTTTTTGTACAACGAAAAGACAAATATTTATTTAAATATTATAATTTGATATAGAAACTTATCTGTGTTATATAAGTGAATTTATACAACACACTGCTTTCTTTTGCAACAAAATCGTCGATACCTTGATTGTGGGCAAATCTGGTATAATTTAAGCATCTATGCACTTGTTTAAAGCTAGAGTTCTTAAACTCGATAACACATTTATCAAAGAAAATTCGATAATTTTATTTTAGGTGGTAGATACATAATTGCTTGTGGGCTTAGTTATCTTATTCTACTTTTGTAGGTATGTTTTTTAAATATTTGATAAGATCTGCTCATTAAAGCTATTGATTTGCCAATTAAAAGCTTTTTTTGCGCGTTAAGTGCACGCTTATTGTATGTTTAAATATACAAATCAGAAAATATTCGTACGTAAACCAACAATTACTGATACTATTTGAAATCCCTTTCAGATTTATACGCATGTTATTAAAAGAATCACAGCAGGGATGAATCGTAGGGGCTTAAACAGTGGTAATGCGATGTCTTCTCAATCCAATATTGACGAAGGAAATTGGAAGGGCGTTTCAGAAGGTTCTGCTATGTTACCCTCTACAAATTCGTCGTCCCTTAATCCGGACGCTAGCAATCAGAGTGGATTTCCCCAAGGGGGCTTACCATACAATTCTAGTGGTAACCCATATCCGCAAGCTGGCCAATCTTCTCCTGCTGGAAACCAATCCTTAGTATTTCAAAATACTAATCAACCTGGATCGAATACTCCTCAATATACTTCATCGCCAGCACCTTCGGGTTCATCAACTCCTGGTCCAGTTGGAGTCGGTTCGCAAAATATACAGGGTAATTATTCACAGTCGTCAACCGCAGGCAATTTTAACGGACCAGTTGGAGGCCCATTTGGATCCCCGTCATCTGGTTTGGGACAATTTAGTCGACCAGCGAGCTCAGGTACACCGTTCAACAGTGGACAAGCAGGTCACTTTTCATCACCCACAGTTTTTGGAGTTGGAGGCCAGTTTAATCCCATGCCACCGGCATCTCCGTTTGGTCATGGTGGCAACCATCCAATGATGGGAGGTCCACAGCAAATGGATAGAATTGATCAAGGATTCAGAAGACATAATTCATACTTCAGTCATACGGAGCATCGAGTGTTTGAGCTAAACAAACGCCTCCAACAACGAAATGAAGACAGCGATAATTGCTGGTGGGATTCCTTTACAACAGAGTTTTTCGAAGATGACGCCAGATTAACAATCTTGTTCTGCTTGGAGGATGGCCCAAAAAGATATACCATCGGACGAACACTTGTTCCACGCTTCTTTCGAAGCATTTTTGAGGGAGGTGTATCTGATTTGTACTTTCAACTGAAACATGCTAAGGAATCGTTTCACAATACATCCATAACATTGGATTGCGATCAGTGTACAGTAATCACTCAGCATGGAAAACCATTCTTTACAAAAGTATGTGCGGATGCAAGACTTATTCTAGAGTTTATGTATGATGACTACATGAGAATCAAATCATGGCATATGACTATAAAAGGACATAGAGAGCTCATTCCCAGATCTGTAATTGGTACATCTCTGCCACCAGATCCAATGCTCCTCGATCAGATAACCAAGAACATAACCAGGGCTGGAATAACCAACTCAACCTTAAATTACCTACGTCTTTGTGTTATACTTGAACCCATGCAGGAGCTTATGTCGCGCCACAAGGCCTATGCCCTCAGTCCGCGTGATTGTTTAAAAACAACTCTATTTCAAAAGTGGCAACGTATGGTGGCGCCTCCCGGAAAAAAGGATCCACAAAGACCGCCCAACAAACGCCGCAAAAGAAAAGGATCCAATTCCGGCGGCGGCAATAATTCAAACACCCCACCAGTGGCTAACCAAAAGAGATCGCCGTCAGGTCCCAGTTTTTCTCTATCTTCTCAAGATGTAATGGTGGTCGGTGAGCCAACATTAATGGGCGGTGAATTCGGTGAAGAGGATGAGAGGCTTATCACACGTTTGGAAAATACACAATATGATGGCACCAATGCAGTTGACCACGATAATCACACTGGGTTCGGACATGCCGATTCACCAATATCAGGCTCAAATCCATGGAGTATGGAACGAGGTGGGGCTATTCCAGCTAGTCCTGGGAATGCTTCTGGACCACAGAACAATGCAAATATAGCTGATATAGATAAAAAGAGTCCCATTGTCTCGCAATAAAAACAGATAAAATAGACCCAAATGATTTAATTTTTCGATATATGGTGAAATGTATTTTCATACTTGCATGTAAAAATATTTTTAAATAAAGTTTCAAAGCTTTAGGAAATAAAAAAAACGATCAGGTTATTAATCTCTAAATAAAATAAAAAAAAAATTGTTTCTCCCAAGACTTCAAAGATTTTTTACATTACGTTGTTCCAGTAAACATATTTAAAAAGTTGCTTAGGACAAGGATATTCATTGAATGCATTTCATTATGTTTTTTTTATACCTTGTGCTCTGTATTCGTCTTCTTTTTATTGGGTTCTTAAGTTTTGACTGTACTACTCGTATTGGAAATCATCTGCGTGGCTCGTTGCTTATACTTTGCTTAGGGGCGAAAAGCAGGAACAATAAAAGCAAATGAATATAATAACATTGTGTCCTTAATAAAGTATGATTATAATGCGTTCTGATAATTACCAGAAAAAAAAACAAACGTTACCTTTCTGGCGGCTGCGCTCGTTAAAAGCTGTTGCCCACCTACCCTAAACGATAGCCTGCAATTGTTTGTTGTTTTGGTGTAAAGTGCATAACATACATTGTAGTTTATTTCAAAAATTTCAATAAAAATGGACAAGCTAACAAAAACCATCTGATTTTTATTCCCCTAATTGCTTTATTTAAGCCTGCATTTTTAGGCGTGCCACCAGTGTAAATGGTACACCTGTTAATGTGCCATTAGTGTAAACGTGACACCACTGTAAACGTTTTCTTCTTTTTTCTCCATGAATTTATTTTTGGTTTTATGTCAATCTTTATAATAATAAAAATCGATACAGGTCTTTATATATCGATAAATTCTTGTTTATGTATCGTCTTGTACTTGCATCACTAATGCACAAGCATTATATTTAAACAAAATGTCTGAGTTTAAGAAAGTGTCGAAGGATTTGTTAACAATATTCCCAATACTGAGTAAAAAAGTAAGTACAAATGATTCCATACTAGTTTTAAAATCAAACTCTATTTAATTCAATTATGTTTATTTAGCTCAAGTCTTCGCATCAAGTTAAGAACGAAGCCTACGAAAATCTCTACCTACATCTTTCAAATTTAGGAGGCATTCAAACTTTGTCTTCTATGTTGAACCTGGAGGTTGAATCAGCTATTCGAAATAGGTTGGCCCCAAGGTTTTGGAAAAGTTTTAAATCCAACAGTGTTTCATCAAAAGCTAAGCCGGGTCAAGGTTTCCAACCTGCCGCAAATGCTGACAAAAGTAAAATCTTTGCCAAATTTGTCGATGCGGTGGATGAACTTTATGATGACTATCTATGCCTAGCCCAGATACATGGGCGGCTATTGCGACTGAATAAAGGTCCATTGCCGCCTTCAGGGCTAGATAACATCAAAACGACTTTACGGACCGCATTGCTAGCGCAGTTGCCACCAACATTTAACAGTTTAGTAGACGAATTTTACATTGTACATTTTCGTCTTTTTACCAAGGACTCAGCTCTAGCGTCAACTACAATGGGTATGTTAATAAGGTAAATAAGATAGATACCTGAGTTTATACAAAACATATCACACTTTGTGTATTTCGTATAGACTCTGAGGTATTTAACGAACTGCCCTGTGCCGGTTGCAACTCCGATGTGGACCAATGTTGTTGTGAAAAGCTTTCCAAAATGGTAAACGGAGCAAATAGAAAATTATTGGAGATGGATTTAATAGATCGTTTGGCTGGAAGTGCTTTGACAGCGTTGATAAAGAAGAAGATCAGGGATCATATCAACGATACGTGCCTCGGAATATTCGATAGAAGTCACCTCAAAGAACTGGAAACGGTAATAGAACTGACTAATCCATTCAATTCTTTTAGTTCACCCGCATTTAATTGCTTTTTGAGAAGGATTAGTAGTAAAAATTGTAGGATACTGTACTCCATGTGAGGATGATGCCTCACAGGTGTAATATTACTTATTATTTTATAATAATTAAGTTCCTTTTCTTTCCGATATCTATTAACAGTGGATTAATGATGTTGTTATGACGTGGCTAACTAGCATTTTCACAGAGTGCCAATCCAGGGAAGAGATTTCGCCGGACCAAATACCCGAGTCGGTTCTAGCGTTTAAGGTCAAACTCACATATTTTATGTACGAGACGTTTGCACTAAGCGTAATAAGTCAATTCTTTAGTATAATTATAGGTATGTCTTTTACGATGGTTAATTCAATTGATAGATTCATATAAATATAATATTTACAGATTATCCGGATTCAACGCCAGCCATAGATGATTTAAGAATTTGCATGGAGAAGATTGACATGAGAGTTCATTTAACTGAATCATTGAGAAATTCGTTAGAGGCAAGAATATTGCATCCCGGTGTTAATACTATGGATATACTCACTGGCTACGTTGCTGCAATCAAAGCTATACGCCATCTAGATAGCACTGGAGTGATATTAGAAATAGTTACGGCTCCTATTAAAGAATACTTAAGAAAACGCAATGACACAGTTAGACGAGTTGTCACTGCTCTGACAGAGGAGGGACCCACGGATCTCTCTGAGGAGTTAGCCAAGGGCGAATTTGTAAAGGATGGCAAAGATAGCGGTTCCAATGAGTTTAGCAACTGGGAGAACTGGGAACCAGATCCATTTGGCATTGATCCCGATGTTATGAAGTTGAATACCTCGAAAATTATACGTTCCGCCGATATAATATCAATGGTAGTCGATATTTACGGAAGTAAAGAGTTGTTTATGGTTGAATATCGGAATCTCATGGCCGAAAGACTATTGTCGCAGCTTGATTTTAATTCAGAAAAGGAAATCCGAAATCTTGAATTACTTAAGATTCGATTTGGAGAATCACTTCTGCACAGCTGTGAAGTTATGCTAAAGGATGTAACCGACTCTAAACGAATAAACGCGCATATTCATGGGGACGGCAAAAATAATGAGAGTAAGTTCAATTTATGACCATTTCTCTAAATTATCACTAATTAATATTTAATATTTAATAATTTAAATCTATTAGGTCCACTCTTTGACATTTCTTCGCTCATAATCTCGGCGCAGTTTTGGCCTTCGTTCAACAAGGAAAGCTTACAATTGCCGGAGGAGCTTGAAAACGAATTTAAGAAATTCACAAAATCCTACGAATCTTATAAGGGAAACCGTACCCTTAATTGGCGTATGGTTACAGGACGTGTGAACATCGTCATCGAGATCGGTGAACGAACATTGGAGATGTCAGTGCCCCCAACACAGGCCGTCATAATCTATCATTTCCAAAATAAAAGTAAGGATTGTCACACATTTCACTTAATTTTGCTAAAACATTTATCTTCTTAAAGGTGTATGGACCGTGGAGGAGCTTAGTACTCTAACCAAGATAACCCCATCCGCACTAAGACGTCGCATAAGTTTCTGGCAAAATCATGGCCTGATCGCAGAAACAGAGCCGGGCGTATTTTCCCTATTGGAAAAGGAGTCTGAAAAAACGCAGTTTGAAGAGTTAAACATTACAGATGCCGACGAGGAAGATGTGGAATCGGCTATGGCATCTGCCAGCGATCAAAGGGAAGAGGAACTTCAAGTCTTTTGGTCGTATATTGTTGGCATGCTAACTAACCTCGATTCTATGCCAATCGATCGCATACATCAAATGCTTAAGCTATTCGCATCGCACAGCGGTGGCGTAGAGTTTACCCAGGATGAGCTAAAACATTTCTTGCAAAGAAAAGTCCGTGAACATAAACTTTTGTTTTCTGGTGGAGTTTATCAGTTGGCCAAATGACGTTGACGTTAAATGTTAGTTTTATTTTAATTTCCTTCTGGCAGGCACTAACTTATATGTTGAAGTAATCTTAGATCTTTATTATCTTTAATCCGCTGCTTATAAAGAATATATTGTACATGTGTAGGATATAATATATCACATTATATGCAGAATTATGCGCAATAATATAAAAAATGATTATAATCAAAATTTGCACAAATGAACTGTGTGTACAAGCTAAAGGTAATGATTTTCAATTAGAGTTATATAAAGATAAAGCTGGTAATGAGTAAACCTTAACATTGTAAAGAGATTCCAATACTTGCCTTGGAAGCCTCACTTTGAGGTTCGCCTGCGGCGCAGAACTGATAAATTGAGTTGCCACAAATCTGTGTTTATAGAATAGCCCAACTGAATGCGTCGAAAAACTTTAGAATCTAACCGTGCCACTTTACTCTCTTTAAGACTATATTCACACATTGTTAATATTTCACTCAAAACGCTTAAATGTGCGCATAAATAGTACATATTTCATTTTATAAATCGGTTGAAATTGAAAAGCTTTAAGTCAGAGGTATCTTCAGTAACAATTTGTTTTTAATATGTGTATAAGTTTAAGTATTGTACATAAAGTTATTGCTTTGTTGAGGAATTTGAGGTTTGTATTGTGTCTCCGTTTTCCAAATGCTTAATAAGGCGATATAAGGCAGCTGCTTCCTTAATTTTACTGAAGCCAACGCAAAATGCTTCAATTTCAATAAACAGTTCCTAAAATAAGAAGATAATATTCCATTATTATTATAGGAAAAATAATTGTTTAACGATCACCTCTAATAATAATAATAATAATAAAAAAAAATAACAATCAGGCATGAATCTTGTAACTTGGAAACATCGACAATAAAAGAGCAAAAATTCTTTACCCAAGAGTCAGAGTAGGTTACATCCATAGTAAGGAGTGGACTTTGACTGTGTTGGGGTACTTCAGACAGACTACGCGCTCACTCTATAGAAGCATTATTAGTTTGTGTATTATAAACTTTTAGATATTAAGCATGTTAATTATGTTAATTATCGTTAATTGTACAATTAATGCTCACCTTAACGTTGATAATCTTGTTTCGAATCAAAGACTGAAGAAATACACATACTAATCGAACCAATCGGGACTGCATGTACTTATCTTTTACAGTTTCACATGTTGAAATACAATTACTAATATACAAATGGATGAACTCGCTCGGAAGTGGACAAGAAGTTGTCAGTCTGAAAGATAAAAGTTATATAGTTTATAGACACATAATTACAATAGCCGGATTTAGCTACTATTAACAATGAAAGTAGGTTCCTTGAAATACATTTAATCCTTTTACCTTCAAGGGTATAAGGATAACGAGGAATCAGTTACCTGTTGACAACCTCCATAGAATGTAATGTTATGTCCATGTTCACCAATATATTAAAATATTCGGTTATGTCGGTAGTTAACATAAGCCTTAAAAGGATTTCGATTGAGATGAGCGGGTTGTTTTCAACTAGTTGTGGCAGCTATACGCGTTAATATAAATAGTATTATAAATAGAGGAATTGCTAATCAGAGGTATATAATTACTACATACTTTGGCGGGTGTCAATCCATATTGGTGTGCAATATTTTTGTTTTGCTTTAGTAAATCATCAAACAGTATTTGTTGATCTTGAAGGCTGAGTGGCTGTATGAATGCTTGTTCAATTAATAACTTTGTGTTGGGTGTAACATAATTTGATTTATCATATAAAACAGTTAGATTTCGATTGCTTGACGGGTTGATCCATAACAATTCGTCTTCAAAATCCATCAATGGTGGGGCGATTGACAGAAACATTTTCTTCTTTTTTCATGTATTAACATCTATAGTTTAACTGCTATGAAATTAATCTATATTTGATGTGAACCTGAAACAAAATACAAGCAAGGCGTTACAGCGGTGAAGCGAGGCATTCAAATTACAAGAGTTTATTGTCCGCATGTCACCACATATATATACATGTATATATGTAAGGATATTTGAACATGTGTACAGAAAAGCCGGCACGTGTGCGCGTGTTTACCTAATTTTAACCACCATTTGACGCAAAGAACTAATATAAAATCAGCCGGTAAACTGTAAAATATGTAAAATTAAAATTTATGAAATGAAATAATAGCACGAATTAAATTATTGACTGTCACTGCCTTCACACACACACACGTGAAATAACTACATATGTATGTGCTATTTGCTGTTAACAAGTAGAAATATATTTAAATTTACCACAATTACCATAATTCCTTCAACACTTAATCCGACTTATAAATTTATTAAAGCCTGAGTAGTTAAAAAAGATTTGTAAAAACATTTACGTGTTTGTTATTATTATTATTATATGTACAGAGATGGAACACAACCGATAACACTGACGATGATTGGCCGCCGTTTCTTGTTGCTGCGTGGCGACGGTACCCTCTGGTATACTCACATTGGCATTGCTACAATGACGTCACAAGCCTGATATTTAACAGACGGATAACAGATCTACATTTTTCTTTCAAAAAAGGTATTTTCCGGTAAAAGTTTTACTGTTCTTATGCATTTTCAGCTCAGTTTCTACCGAACTGTATTAAAAACGTAATTCTTTTCTGTAGCCTCATTTCTTTTTAACGATGAATTTGGAATAACGGCTTTTATTTTCTATATGTTATCAGAGGAAACGATAGGTACACCAGATTTTCAATTTCCTATAGTGTCCGGGTGTTAGAAGGTTGGCATTATCACGAATCTTCGCTTATTTTCTGATTGGCCCATCTTGTTTTTGTATTTGCTTTATAAAACCACTTTGCATTGTGACGTCACTTGACTGAAGCATATCATAGATGGTAAATTTTTATTATGCTACCTAGTACCAAATGCTAATTTTCTATAGGGTCTTAAGTACCTATGTACCTAAGTATCTTTTGGCGCCAAACAACAAATTTAAAATTAACAAATTTTGGGTCCATAGTCATAATATCCGTTTTGATTGACGTCTACATTTGAAGAGGCGATAAATATGTCTATGTCATTAACAGCAAATAATCATTTAAGCCTTTAGAAAAAAGTCTTATTAACGTATTTGTGCAAATATTTTGTCAATTTTCAGAAAAGCTCTTTAAAAAATTGAGATTCTTCTTAAATTGTAAGTATTTGCTGTTTCTTAGAATAAATTGTTTACACAGAATAAATTACCCTTAATTTTAAGTTACTAGTGAAAAAATATGAAAATTAGCCAAACAAAGCTCTTCGTGTAATGAGACATAATAAGATTACGAAGCAAGAAAAAAAATTACAATATAATAATATAGAATTAGATTTTGAACGTTGAAGTGCTTAACGTGATGAAAAAGAATAAACGCTTGAGTGGATAGGCTCAGCTTTACTTGTCAATATGTAGATATAGTTGTGTGAGTAGGTAGAATTGCACCTTAAGTGCAATCACAGTGAATCACTCAACGGTATAATAGATTTAAATGCAAGTACGTAACTCCAAAATCTAATACATATACTAAGTTTATATATATATGTAGGAAAAATTATACAAACTTAATAACGTACTTCGACTAATCACTAGCTTGACATTCGAGCGAGAAGGCCTTTTCGCTTTAAGTCAAATGCAGTCCATACAAATACAAGCGTTGTAAGTATACTTACTATATATGTGGCTATATATATATATATATACACATGTATATATATATATATGGCGTATCCAGCGTTGACCAAGTATAAAAAGCAAACCTCATTGAAATCATCGTCAGTTCGTCTGAGTTTTTGCATTACTACACAACTTGTTTGTTGAAGCTTTCAATTATCATTTGGCATCAATAATAGTGAGAGATCGGCGGACAAAAGGTTATATTTGCATAACAATTATTTATTTAAGTTTTATTGCTAATATTCGTTTTGTGTATATACCCTAATATAAGCCATAATCCTAAATGTCATCTTTATATCTATATATTAATGTGATTTTAATCTTGATCTCGTTCGGTTTTATTTGCAAATTTTGTGCTAAAGCCCTTGGCTTAAAATTGTGTTTTAAGACTAATCGAAATATTTGCTTAACAAATTTCCAAGATCTTATCTTCTTTTAATCTTTTTCTTTTATAATTTTTAAATTATTTTGCTTATAAAAACTTTTCCACTTTGATCGTAGAATGCTTTTCGGTCTCTGCAAAAGTTTCGCTTCAAGAGTTTCTGAACTTTTAGACCTTGGACTTAATAAAGTCGATAAATGAATGTGCATATTTATATATTTATGCAGCAGCTTTATATATATATATATATATATATATATAATTACTGAGCAATTGATTTTAATTTATTGTATATTATTTTATAATCCTTACAGCTTATATACAACATGAAGGCGATATTTTTATTCATGGCCCTGGCGTTCGCTTGTGTATTGGCTGATGAGAAATATACAACGAAATATGACAATATTGATGTTGACGAGATATTGAAATCCGATCGACTCTTCACCAATTACTTCAAGTGCCTGCTTGAGACCGGCAAGTGTACAGCCGAAGGCCGGGAGCTCAAGAAAACCTTACCTGATGCCCTCAAGACTGAGTGCAGCAAGTGCAGTGAGAAGCAAAAGCAGAACTCCGACAAAATAATTCGCTTTATGATCGACAAAAAGCCCGAGGAGTGGAAGCAGCTCCAGGCCAAATATGATCCCGAAGAGATCTATGTTAAGCGCTACAAGGCCCAAGCCGCCGAAGCTGGTATCAAAATCTAGATAAATCTGTTATATCTTTCTATATTATTCTAATTGGCTTACGACAAATTGTTATATGCTTCTAAAGCAAATGTGAATTTAATACATATATTATAATAAACACAATTATAGAAAAAGATACCACGCCTCTATTTATAATATTTTAATCGTAGTCACTCTGGTCCGATAAAATACATATAGAAAAAGTTTGACTATAACAAGGTCAGCTTACTCTTATAGTGGGCATGTCACCATCGAGTGGGACGTGGGACAAAATTAACTAGGTGCGCATTAAGTAGATATCAACTCTCATGTTTCTGCGACTTTATATTTTCCCCAGTTATGGATTGTGTCACGCCCTTCCATTTAGTTTAATTAATATGTATCATATCTTTTATTCGCGATGCGTTGCGAAAATTTAATGATGATCAGTGCTATACTTCAAATATTAATTTGAATATTTGTATAGATCTACTCGTATACTTAGTTTTTTATAAGCTTCCCATTTGGAGGTACTTACTCCATATATGTACAGGTATATATATATATATATATATATATATATATAAATATACGCGTTACATATAATTAGCAACTTACACAAGGAAAACACCGACATCGCTGCTGCCTGCCCCTAACCTATACGCTGCTAGTTAGCTTCACGCTTTTGATAAGATTTGTTTATCATATATATATTATATCTCATATTATCCAGTCAATATGCATATTTATATATTTAATGGGATCACCGACATGTTGACGTATCTAATGTGCTTGTAGCTCACCTTTTGTGACGCACATGGTGACAATTATCAGTTAATATCTTAAGTGAACAATTAAAGAAAAGATCATAAGGTCATTTCGAAATCGATAGAAATTATAGTCATCGACATGAGGAAAATATTCTGACAGATTCTCGGAATCATTGTTAAAGTACAAATATAATTGGCGAGTTATTATTTTTCAATTATAATTAGTACAACAAGCCAAAGTATCTTTGTAAGTTCATATTTGATTAGGCACAGATGAGTACCTACCTGAAGCAGGAATAACTGGTAAGTCGACAGTAGAAACCAGAAAGCAGCTGTAAGATTGAATCAGAGATTAAAATCATACTGGAAGAGGATCAACTGTGATTGAGACGAGACTCATCATACACCTTCTTCAGTTATCCAGGTAATATGTCTGCTTACTAAGGGTTGACAGTGATCTATGGGTACTATATATATGTATTATTCATTATTGATAATAATCAAGATAAAATTAATTAGATTACCATAGCTTTAGAGTAATTAATTTTAATATTTCATGGACGGAGAACGCAAAGTCCAATAGTCCAATATATATTGACTGATAAGTTCAATATCTAATATGCTTGCCATAGGTAGAAGAGGATTATATAGAATAGTAAATAGACCCGTATTTATTTGTAAAACTGTACAAAGAAATTTTGCAGTGCCGCAATTGAAATGAAATGTTTTATAACTTGTCAACTATTGATAACTGCATTCAATAGAATGTATCCTATTGTTCGATTATCAAAATGGAAACAATAGGAAAAGGCAGTATCAAAACTAGCAATATTATATAGATTGTGGATTGGCTTATAGCTGGACTTTTACATTTTTTCGTTGGAATATGGAGTCAATGGTTGAGAAGACATCACTGGCTTTTTTGGCAGCATCAACTTTGAAATGTAATCCCCTCAAGCCATAGTAGTTCACTAGGGGTTTAGTTTGCTTATGGTAGGATTCCAGGCGTTTCTTTAGAGCCTCAGCGTTATCATCACTTCGCCTCATTAATGGTTCGCCAGTTACCTATCATTTAAGGTAATAAAATGTTATCAAAATTTTCTATAAACATTTAATACCCGCACTTACGTCATCTTTCATTGACACCTTCGGTGGAGCAAATTCTTCGTGATAGGATCTACCACTTGCTTGATGAATCAAACGTCCGGTTATTCTTCTCACTAGCAAATTATCATCTATAGCAAACTCAATAACGGCATCCAGGCTTGTCTTCCTCTTATCAAGCAGAGAATCGAGCTAATCGAAAGATAATCATAAAACATATTAATAATTTTCCTTGGGTCAAAATGAAAGGCAAGAAATAAATACCTTTTCAGCTTGTACGACTGTCCTGGGGAATCCATCAAGAAGAAATCCATTTTTGCATTCCGGTTTATCCAAGTTAGAATCAATCATATCCACAACAAGATCATCGGACACAAGTTTACCTTCATCCATAACTTTCTTAAGCTCTGAACCAAGTTTGGAACCCGATGCGATCTCTGCACGGAGCATGTCTCCGGTAGATAAATGACATACACAAAACTTTTCTTTCAGCAAGGGAGCCTAAATTGCAAGCAAAATATTCAATTAAATTAAATTCGATGTATATATGTATATACATTTATCGTATTCAAATTGTTGGCGACCTCTGTGTGACCATGGCTAAAATTTGGTACGTGGATCTTAACGAAACGCAGAGTTAGAGAGAGATACACATTTAGCTACACGCGTTCGCATGTGCATTTGAATATAAATATGTTAACTTGTATATAAACATATATAATCTTATATCCTTCTGCATGCTATAGCAAGGCATTTGGTGTATTCGTTAAGTTATATAACATCACACCCACCTGTGTCCCTTTTCCGGAGCCTGGTGGGCCCAGTAGAATGGCATTTATACCAAAGGTGCTGGGCTCGTAGCGCTCCACGGGTATCGATACATTTGGCGCCATCGTTGTTACAAAACAAAAACTTTTCTAATTTAGTGTTAACCTCTATTCATAACTTTTATAATTCCTGATAATAACAATCGTTGCAGACTAGGTCCAAGGGTAGTAGTATACGTGGGGGGCAGTGTGACGTGAATAAACCGAAGAACAGTTCACTAAACGGAACCAGCATAATTCGCATCTAGGGTTGCCAGCTGTATAAAAAAACGCACGTTGTTTTGATGTGCAAATATCGAAAGATTTTTTTCGTCATTCGATGAATGTAACGATGTCACTTTTCGCATTCTATAACGCCATTTAAACACTTCCATTATTTATCTTAGCATCTTTAATAGATAGCCTTAGGCTAACGAAGACTTTTTTGGTTACAAACAATTTTAATTAATTTTTTTCCATGTATTCCTTGAATTGTTTCTAGTCCAAGTCCGGTTAAGTCTCACTTATTTCGACTTAGCCAAAACTTTTCAATGCTATTGAGCAAAATGCAAATTTACTCACTGTAGCAGCTTGTCTGAAAAGTTAAGCTTTAGTTAAACAAATGTAGTGAAACACCTTTCTGTAAATACTATGTTATATAACAAGTTTTTATTAAATTTATACATGAATGTTATGTGTTATTCAGGAATGCGTGTATTACAATTACCGTGATACATTTTGATGACACCTTCACAGCGAAAATACGCATCAAATATATTGCTATAGCCGTGATCTTTCCACCACGTGCAAAGTTGTCTATTCCATACACAGTCTAATCTGTATATTAAATTTGGGTACTCATATCCTAGCAGTGTAAAGAAGTCTTGGTCTCCTAGGTGACCTTTGAATGAATATTTTTCTACTAGTCTATTCACTTCATATTGTGTGAGCATCTCTATATACGTTTTTGAATCTCTTATGCGATTAAAATGCATTAGTACCACACCGGAATTAAGGCCAGGATAACCATGTCGTTCATGACCACGATTTGATCCCAATTTATTTTCATTTTTCTTAGCTGATTGCATTGGGTGGTATGGATTTCCAAAATTTGATTTTGGAAAACGTACACGGTAACGATAAAGTATATGTCGATACACAGGCGTTAGTTCAGGTGCTAATCCAAAAAGTTGGTGCGGCAAAAAGCGATCAAATTCTGCAAACAATAAGCGTACATCCGATCGAAAAACAATATCACAATCAAAAAGAATAGCGCGACTTAAGCTTTTATCAGCGATGCGATGCAAACCAAGGGACATAAAAAATAGCGAATCGCTATAATAGGAATTAGGCGCAGAACTAAAATATGGCGATAGCTTAGAGGTTATATCTTGTATCATATTAGAACAGAGTTGAACGTCATACATTGTGTAAATCACTACTCTTCGAAATTTTTTAACTTTTCGTTGAAGTATATCTAATACAGACACTTCACTTTCTTTATCAGTTATTATATGTAAATGCAGTTGAGCATTGGTATGCTTAAATAAGCTATGCGCAAATAGATCAAATTTCATATGTAACCGATAGTTCTCTCTTGTATATATAACAAATATGTTGTAGTCCGAAGTTCTCGTATTTGAACTTAGATGGATAGAAGAGTAGTTTAGTAAAAATTGTACTGGCTTCAAGATTGAATAGTTTGATGTACTTGATGCTTGCTCGGGATTTGTATACGAGTATTTTGATTGTAGATTTCCAACGTTTGTGGCCTTGTTATATCGGCTTGGTAGTAATACCGAAAATATTTTATTGCGAAATAGCTCGTCTGTATAGGCAAAAATGATTAGAGCACAAATAAAAATAAGTGTTAACGTTAGTGCCAACTTTTTTTGCCATTTACATCGAGATATTGTCCACCTTTTTGGATTTTGACGAACTGCATTTCTACGGTTCACGATAAGGGTTACATTTTCGGGTTCCTCCAACAATTGAGATTTGCACTCCATATTAATATTGGCCGGATAGGTTTTATGTTTCCGACTGATGTTGTAAAAGGTGTACTTTGCCATTTTGCTCGTTCGATGTACCTGGTAAATTTGTTTAAGTTTTAGTTTCATATAGAAATGTCCTCATATAATTAAGTACGTACTTGCACAGTTAAATTCACCTTAAATCAAATAATGTATATATGCTCAAAAAAGAGCATATATACAATTATACTTATTATACTAAAAGACACTGAATGGAAACTTTAATAATAAAATAATAAAATACATGTTTTAAGCCAATTATTGAATTCAAAGCATAAACATCAATATTTTTATCAATCAATAATTTTACAAGAATGACCACAATTCCAGCCTTCATATGGCTGCCAGAGATGGCAAAAACTAACAATTGCACTATCGATAATGTCCAAGTTGTTTCTTTCAGAATCGATAATTTTCGTCACTATCGATGGTTATTAGCTGTTGATATCTAAAAGTGTAATCGTAAATTCAAATTGTTTTCTTTTAAATATAAAAAATAAATATTTATTATTATTTCACTTTATCAAGCTTCATTTTAAGATATCATCTTTGCTATATGCTATATTAACTCAGTATTATATGAAGCTCGTTGCCAATGGTTGGCAAACATATTTGAAAACAGGTATCTCATTTATTATATTTTTCTCTAAGCTATAAACCGATATACAGAGAAAATTCGTAGTAACATTTTTTTTTTGTTTGTTTGTTTGCAAGTAATTTATCTAAAACGTCGTAAGCAATTCCTCTTGAATGCTATTTGATCTTAGCAGTTGGGATGGGGTTGGTCCGCCTTCGACTGAACTGAAAGGAGACTTGGCTGATGTGGCGGTTTTACTTTTATATTCATCATATCCATCACAGAAGCTCTGTTGAAAAATAGAGAATAAATATGTTTAATATTGAGCATTATGAATGATTGAATCTAAAGTACCTTGAGACGGCATCCTAAGAATACGGCACGTTCACGTTTGCGAACCATATAATCTGAAGACATTAACCATCTGTGCTCCAGGCAGTCATCGGTGTATGGCCGTTTCCTATAATATGGATTTAGTATAATGGTTTCTGTTAAAAAGCACACAAAAAACTTGGTACTTACGTTGGATGACGCTTGAATAGGAGCATAATGAATCTTGTTGCTTCTGGTGTAACTTCCTTGAAAAGATTCTCGAACCGATATCGGACAAAGGATATATTTTGAGTAGTTTCATACTCGTCAGCCCCGCGGAATGGACTACAGCCGGATAAAAGCAAATAGGTAAGCACACCCAGCGACCAAATGTCACTTTGAGGGAACACCGGCTCATCATTAATCATTTCTGGTGACTGGAAGTCCAACATGCCACAAGGTGTTATTTTCACACCCAATTTGTTAACCTTCTTTGCAGAGCCGAAATCGACCAGTTTTACTTGAATAGAGCGAACCGATGCCATAACCACATTATCTGGCTGAATATTAAGATGACAGTATCCACGCCAGTGCAGGTATTGCAATGCGTCCAGGAGTTGAGTGATGACGCATGCTACCATTTGCTCGGAGTATTCATGTCGGCTACTAAAGTAGGTTAAAACATTTGCACCCTGCAGCTTCTCCATTACAAAGATGGCAATTGGTACGTTCATTGGCTTGTAGGCTGCAAAGATGGCTGGGATGCGTTCGTGTCTCAAAGTCTTGAAGTTGTCGAACTCGGCAACAATGGACTCCTCATTGTCATCGGTTACCTCGAATATTTTGGCAACCACAACGGTGTCAGTTGACTTTTGAATACCCTTGACGATGGTACTGAATTCTCCGCGTGCAATCTCCGAAATGAAACTGTACTTGTCACTTACGGAGCAATCGGTCACCCAGGTGGGTGGCTCGCGCTCACAATGATAATCGGTGTGGACACGTTCTTCCTCAGGAACCACTTCCTGTCCTTGTTCGGTTAGCTGTTGTATATGTTTCATGGCCTTGGTAATATGAACCTTGGGAGAATCAGCACCACCAGTAGATGCATTAACGGGAATACCCATTTCACTCCAACCAATGCGATTCTTCGATGCAAGCCTAATCTGATACTTTGTATTGGGAGTAAGTTCGTGTAGAAGATAGAATTCATGATCGATATTATCAGCGACTGTTGTCCAGGCATCACAGTTCTGCAACTTATACTGAAGACTATAGCATAGAACTGGAGAGTGTCCATCATCGCGTGGTTGTTTCCATCTAACCAGTATTTCACTTGCACTGGTTGCAGATACCTCCGGTGAGTCTGGAGCATCGGGCAGAGTTGCAACAACCAAACGGCATCTTGCCACAGTCTGGCCAACCTTATTTCTTGCGACCGCCTTGTAGACACCAACGTCGTAGTGCACTGCAGGCTCAAAACGCAAAATGGAACGGCCATCATCGTCATAGGTAATCTTGATCCTCTTACTCTCCGACAGAACCATATCGTTCTTGAACCATTGGACACATGGCTTAGGATCACCAACAGCAAAGCAATGTATGTGCGCTGGCTTATTCTCGACAATAGCAATAGTTTGTGGTTTCTCTCTGAAGAATGGTGGATAGCCCTCACGTTGGGTTTCTATCATGGCATCAGCCTCCGTGTATTCATCCAGACGTGGGCCAAGCTCTGTCCTAAGACGCCTAATAGAGTATGAATCATTTGCCGCATACATGCTTATACGGCTTCTAGTTCTTTCATCATCAATCTCCTCGTCCATGATATCAGTGAAACGACGTCGCTCGCGTATAACAGGAAGCTGGTTGAGATTAGCTTGTGTTAGTTATCTTTTATATGGGAGCAGTCGCTGATCCTTTGATATTTACTTACCGACCAATCAACTGAATCGTTAAGAGCAAAAGATGGTGAGCGCCTGTGGGCAACCTTCATATATTCACGCAATCTCACGGGGAAACTAACATCTCTCAATTGCAATAGATAGGTGTCTGGGCCATATTGATAGCTTTAAGGAGGAGGAAAGACGGATTATTGCGGTAATTATTGGTGTCTTTATGTACTTACTGGCTTTCGGATTGGATGAGGCCTAGCTCATAATCAGGATGTAAATATTTCGAGACCGTTTCTTCACGTCTGGTTCTCTTTCTAGGTTCCGGCAAGGGCTCTGGAGTAGCCTCTGGGGTGTATGAATGTCCACTTGGGTACACCATTTTGGATGGATGTTGGAAGCAGCCACTGAGTCGGCGTCTACGGAAGTAGTTTTTGCATGATGCATTTGCATACCAATCCCTAAAGTGGTCATAGTAATTTCTCAACCGATCGGTGCCAATTTGGTATTCGTCCCTAGAGCTATGTCTATCAAGCATGAAGAACCAAGGATGCTTCAATGCTGTCTTAATATCCATACGTTCCTCTGGGCTATATAGAAGGAGTCGGCTTATAAAGTCACGACCATCCTCAGAGATATGTGTCCATAATTCATCTTTGAAGTCCCAACGGCCTTCGCGAATCTTCGTCAACGTTTCCCTATCATCTGCACCCAGGAAAGGATTCCTGCCGCCAAGTAGCACGTATGTGATCAAACCCACAGACCACATATCATGCGAGAAGCTAACGCCTTCCTTGTTAACCACTTCGGGAGATACAAACTCGGGCATGCCATAATCCAAGGTCGTTAGATTATGCTTGTTAATCTTCCTCGATAAACCGAAATCGGAAACCTTGATATGATCACCGCCAACAACTGAGATCAGGAGATCCTTGATCTGAACGAGATATAAATAGCACAATTAATGGATGACTTGGATTTCATTTCTAAGCTTTAGTTACCGTTAGGCCCATATGACCCACTCCCAGTTCATGCATATGCTCCAGGCCCCAGAGAGTCTGACGCATATAATTAGCGATATCGCGCTCCGTGTAGTAATCGCGTCTGAGTAAGTTGTCCCTGATAAGTTCTCCTCCAGCGGCGAGTTCAGTTATGAGGGTGACACAGCGATCGGTTTCGTAGGCATCATAAGGACGAATGAGGTTCTTATGGTTGAACATATTCATCATATCCAGTTCGTTCAACATGAAGGGACGCAGTTCTGGTCTTCCATGCATTATCTTGGCAGCATAATTATCGCCTGTGGCGCGTTCTACGGCATGGTAGGTGATACCCTGGGTTCCACGGCCCAGCTCATCTCCTATGTCATACTTGTCCTCGTAGCGCAATTGCTTCGAGCGCACATATGGATGTCTGCCATATGTCTTGTAGATATACTGATCTTCATTCTCCTCAATGTGCACAGTCACCGAGGTGCTGACGCAGCCAGCGACATTACGTGCACTTACAGAGTATAAGCCGCCGTCCTTGATGATAGAGTCGTGGATGGACAGGACGTATATATCGGGATCATATGAGCTTATCTAATTGGAAAATAATAAATGTAAATTCTTTATGGAATCATCTCATCAACTCTATTTATTACCTTGATACGTGAAGTGTCTGTGATCAGCTTCCAATCCTTATACCAATGCACCTCCGGCAGTGGAATACCAATGATTCTGGCTTCAATGCGTCCATTCTTACGGGACATTATGAAAGTTTCATCGGGCCTCTTCAGGAATCTTGGATACTCGGCAATCTCAAGACGCACGCGCTGTCTAGCCTCACCATGTTCATTGCTGGCGACTGCTTCATACCAGCCCACATCACGATCCAACATTCTATAAAAAAGAAGGATTTAAGTATTGATGCCAACTAAACCATGTCACCAGATTATATCAAAGACCAAACTGGTCTGTCTCCTGTCTAACCTGATCTAATCTATCTACTTACTTATTAATGAAGAGTGTTGCTTGACCATTTCGTGTATAGCTTTGATCGAATCTACCTCCGGATTCAATTAGCTTGTCGTCAAAGTAGAACGTCATCTTTGGCTTGGGATAACCATAAACGAACCACATCAGCTCTGTGTTGTGACCCTTGACTCCATACGACAATTCATTTTCGCGTAGCAAAAATCTAAAACATCATATCGGTTATATCTTACAGATATATCTTCCTTTCTAGATTCTACTTACTGTGGAGCTTGCGCCAATCCGTCATGTGGTGGACGTTCAATATCGAAATCTTTAGGGAAATAGGGTGAAGTTTCTGGCCTAAAGTCGGTGCCAGGAGGCAAATAGGTGTATGCCTTCGGTGGCTCTGGTATAATCTTCTGCCTATATGTCTGGGTGTAGGGACTGGGATCGCTCACACCAAACTTATTCTCTACACGTATTCTAAATCTATAATCCCTTTCCGGATCCAAGTTCTTGATCTCACAGGCACAGCTACGTACGCCAGTGAGCAGAGTACGCCAATCGCCTTCTGGCAGATCCATCATTTCGATCTATAAATAACAGAATTAATATGCGCTCCAAGCACTCCAAGTAGCTGTAGGAAGTACCTGGTAAGTGACTGGATAGCGTGGTGTCAGTGGCACAGATGGTTTCCAGGACAGCAGCAGATTGCGATCGGTCATGCGCGATATAATGGGACCATCCGGTAGTGGAGGTGGAGCACCGGTCTTTTTGTACTGTTTGAAGTCTGTATATTGGTCTCCCAAGGGACGTTGATGAGAATCCAACACTATTTAGGAAATAGATTCGTAATATATCCAACACTATGTCATATATATGTCATTACCATCATATGTTAGATCAGCATTGCAGATATCGTCGCCATAGGGATTATAAATGCGACAGGAATAGCGTCCAACATCACATTCCGTAACATTCTTGATGGTTAAGCGTAGAAGACCATTTGATTCCTTGTCAGCGAGGATTCTATCGGATGGGAAGAGTTTCACATCATTCCTGAACCACTCAACTTCAGGTTCCGGGTAGCCAGTGGCACAAGCAGTAAACTTAGCTGACATTCCCTCGTAGACATCACAATCTCCAATCTTCTTAAGGAACACTGGAGCCTCGGAGCGCATGTGTTTCTTACTATAAAGAAAAATAGAAAGGATTATATGGAATCCTTTACCTTTAGATATATAAACTTACATTTCTTTTACAATTTCTAGACGACCTTGGGTAATGTCCTTACCCTCCTTATTGGAGGCAATACATTTATATTCGCCCTGATCGGCTGCCTGGCAATCATTGACAATGAGCATGTGGTGGTCGCCATCATTTTTGAACGAGTATTTCTCAGACTTGTGAATGGGTTTGCCTTGGAAGAACCAGGTAAGTTCTGGGTAGGGAACGCCAGAGACAGTCACTGGAATCTTAGCATGGTTACCGAAAACTTGCTGTTGGTCTGATATCTTTTGGGTAAAGACTGGGGCCTTATACACCTTCCTAACATTGGCGTTACAGGCAGTAGAATCCTCTCCCAAGGGATTAGCCAACAGGCATGAATAGTTGCCAGAATCAGCGGTTTCGACAGGTTTTATATTAAGGCTGACGTGCTTGCCATCACAAGTCATCAGCAGGCGTTCACTGGGGGAAAGCAGGACTCCATCCTTGGACCACATAATCTCAGGCATGGGATTGGCAATAAACGGTGCTGATAGCTTGAGCTCTTGGCCCTCGTCGGCATTCACATCCCTAAGACCTGAAACGAACTGAGGTGCTTCCTCTGTGGCTGTTTCATCGGTTTTCGGTGCAACATAGAGTTTCGCCTTGGAGGCAGTTGATCCTTCGGAGTTTTGGGCTATAACTTCATACAATCCAGAGTCAGCGGGAGCTGTCTTATCGACAATCAAGCTAAATGTATCGTCAGGACCCTCCAAAATCGCATAATGCTTGTTATCCGGCGAGATTTCATGTCCATTATGGAACCATTGAAGCTTGGGCTTGGGAAAGCCAACAACCTTGATTTCCATCTTAACCGGAAAACCTTCAACACTTGTCGCATCCTGAAGCTCTGCCACAAATGCGGGCTTTGCTTCTCTAGCAACCACTTTAACCTTGGCCGCGCCCTCTTCCTCGCCTCCCTTGTTGACTATAACACACTTATAGACACCAGCATCTGGCCCATCGACTGAATCAATGCTAGAAAATGGAGTTGGAGATTGATTTTAGATATATATTGATTGGGTTCATACTCAGTTTTTACCTCAGGCCGATCTGTCCATTGGGATTGTTTATAATATTAACATTTGAGTTTGGACGCAAGAGCATGCCATCCTTGTACCACTTGATTTCAGGTGCAGGGAAGCCAGTTACCTGGGCTTCCAGTTTCAATGGCTCACCAATGATGACGGATTGGCTTTCCAGAGGTCTCAGGAACTTGGGCTGCATTTCCTCAGCTGAAATAGAGACGTTCAAAGTATTTATAGATGTATAGGATAAATAAATACTTACGCTTGACAGCGACAGCGCATAGAGCCACCTTCTCTCCATGAGGATTAGAGATGATTAGCTTGTAGGCACCAGAGTCATTGGGCTCACAATTATCAATTTCCAGTTTCACTAATCCTTCAGGTGTGGTAATCATTTTCACACTGAAAGCAGAGACGAAAAGAGCTATAGAAAATCTGATAGAAATCGAAGAGCTAGAAACTACCTTGGACTGGGTTTGATCTCTTCACTATCCTTGAACCATTGGATCGTGGGCAGTGGACTGCCATCCACGGCACACTCCAGGACCAGAGGCTCGCCCTGCAGCACATCCAAAGCGCTGTTCAGTTTCTTCACGAAACTTGGTGCCAAGGATTGCAAGTCCAATTTGAATGGTGCCTTCGTTTCGCCAATCTCGTTCTTGGCAATGCAGGAGTACTGAAAGTAGGTTAAATTAATAGTAAGCCATTATCTAAATCTTTATATCAAGGTTTTCGTACCTGTCCAACATCGTTGGCCCTGAACTTGTTTATTTCAAAGAGACTCTCAACCTGGTCAGTTGATATTTCGGAGGTTTTGGTGCTGTAGGCCTTCTGCTTGGTTACGCTGTTAATGGCAGCGAAGTCAATGGGCTTATCATCCCGAAGCCATTGAACTGTTGGTAGTGGAACGCCATGGACGACCACTTTAGTGGGAACAGATCTAAAGTCATGGATCGTTTGATTCTCTGGTGGAACTATGAAAGTTGGTTTCTCAACTGAAAGAAATTAAATTGAATTAATTTTTGTCTTTTTCAATTTTGATTTGCGTCGGAAATTTACCCAGGACATGCAAGTTGAAGTCGCAGTCAGCTCTTCCTTCGTTGTTTACAGCTGTTATGGTGTACTTGCCATCCTCATTGGGCAATACGGACTGGAACACAATCCTGTACTTATCCGCATCAACATCTGCGATAACCTCACAGTTCTCATTGTTGCTGAGGTTCTCATTGCCGCGAGTCCACGAAACCTTTGGCTTTGGATTAGCGCGTACCAAGGCCTCGAAGCAGACACTGTCTCCAGGCATGCACTTACGATCCTCCAATCCGGTTATCTCAGGCTTGGCCAGAACATCAATCCAGCCACCTGTGCTCATTTCTCCATATTTATTCTTCACCTTCAGCTCATAACGGCCCGAGTGTTTAATGTCAGCTATAAAAATATAATATAATTAAATTAATTGATTAAAAAGGATCTTCCAGGATAATTTAGTACAGTTGCCATCTTAAATACATTTCGTACCTTTGTCTATATTCAACTTGCAAGTATATTGTTTCAAGCCGTGTTCGAGCTCCTTAATTTCAGTCTTTAGTGCAACCGACTCATCTCCTTTAATTGGGACTCCATCCTTAAACCACAGGATCTCTGGTTGTGGATCAGCTGTAAATATCACAGTTTCGGCAACGTTGTCGCCCTTCTTCACTTTAATATCCCGCAGTCCGCTGTTGGCAATCAGCAAAGGTTTCCTATACTCCGCCACACCTGGATTCAGATATAATATTATAGATATATATAACAGATCTAATTAAGTATTAATTTTATACCTGACACCGAAAGCACACCCTGGTGACTTTTCTCTCCACTTTGTTTTTGATAACCACCTTGTATTCTCCGGCATCCGCAAGCTCTAGAGACTTCACCTCCAGCTTATAGTTCTCCTGGAATATTGAATTCAATATTATTTAAAGTCAAAATTTGTTATTCTAGCATACAAACCCCATCAACAGAGAGAGCGAAGTGTTCATTGGATTTAATCGGCTTCTGGTCGTGATACCATATAGCTTCCGGCTTTGGTATGCCCGTAGCGATAACTTCGTACTTCAGCGGAAGGCTCTCGAAGCTGTGAATTTGGAAGACGTCAATGTGCACAATTTCAGGTACAGCTAGAAAAGAAATTACATTTAATTAGCACACATCAAATACAAATATATATATCACAGATCCCAATTGCAGATAGTTAGGGTTAATCTTTATATATATAATATGTACATTTTGTCCCTATGCAGACCATAGGAATATTATGAGTAACACAAGAAATTGTACTGATTTCGTTAGTCCTTATATCACTCTCAGCATTCATTCTCAAAGAACAACATTTAAAGCTGCAAAAGAATCTTATGATAGAAAAATAATAAAAAATGATAAATCTAGTCGTGAAAGATCGGCTAGAAGGTACCCAAAAATAGTATTATCTATACATTTATATAAAAATTATATACACACTTGTTCTTTAGATTAATATTATACATATTCAAGACATCATTCGTATTAATAGACTTAAGACTAGTTTTAGATTCAGACATAGAGTTAGACTAAAGTTAGGTTAAATCAGTTGAGTGCAGCTCAGGCAGTGCGCATCCAGCTCCGATCTCTAGATCATGCAATCCTTTACAGGTGGAGATGCAGTTATCCAGTCCGAAGTGCCAATTGCAGTCCCCCATTCAATTGAGGTAAAGGAGAGACTTGTATATTCGAAGATACCGATTGTCGAGTTTATCGATCGATTTTATCATTTCATTTTTGAGAATTTTAAATCTTATTTAAGTTTTGTTTGCTTTTTTGTACAGCATTAATAGAAAGCGACGAGCAATGTTTATTATACAGATATATTTATATATTATCATTCAGATTAGTTTTATATATTTAGAGAAATAAGTTTTTGTTTTACCCCCTTCTTCAGGTTGTTCTGTAGTAGCAATCAATGCCTTTGTCACGGTTTTTTCCACGGATAAAGAGTCGCTGGCTAAATTAAAGTTCAATTTATTGAGTATGTTTTTCGAAATAAGGTCTAAAAATGCGATTTGCGTTGTGGACGCTTTTAAGTCCAATATAGTTCAAATATCCTTTTAGATATTTCATGGTTTGCAGCTGTTATCCTGGTTACAGACTATATAAACAAAGGATTATAGTAAGTAGTAGCCGCATGATTGGCTTCGAGACAGTTTATATACAACTATTGTTACCTCTGCAATAGTTCGTATAATTCCTAATATTAAAATCTTAATACACCTCTTTACCTTTCTCTGAAGTTTTTTATATTTTATGAGAACAAGAGAATAGTATGTCCTGAAATAAAACCCTAGTTCTTTGCAAGAAATGTACTCACTCAACACGGTGACCTTGCAGCTTGAAGTTGTCTCTCCGATGAAGTTTGTTGCCTTCACCTCATAAGTGCCAGCATCTTCGGTCTTGGCCAGATTCAAAGTCAAGTAATAGTTCTCAATACGCTGAGAATCCCGTTTGATTTTAATGCGTGCGTCTTCATGAATTTCATGTCCGTTTTTAAACCTAAAAGGAAGAGCATAACACAATAATTCGCTTTAATCAATAAAAGGTATAGAGCTTACCATTTAACATTGGCATCCGGACTGCTGTAGATCTCGACCTCCAAAGTGAGAGCGTCACCTTCTTTCACCTCAACATCCTTAAGGCCACGCCTTATTTTAGGTTTGCCTGGGTAAATGAATCGGAGCATCAGTAATATATATACATATATTTAATTAATCATACTTACAGTTAACAGTAACCGAACAACTGTCCTCCAGGACTCCATAATCATTCATTATCTTGCAGCAGTAGACACCCTGCATGTTGGTTGCAACCTCATTTAGGATTAACTTGAAATCATTTCCAGCTTGGACTTGACGGAAATCGTTGCGTTTCTCGTCGATCTCAATGCCATCGATGAACCACTTCACATGAGGAACAGGATAGGCATCGATACCCACCACAAGCTCGACATTGCATTCACCTTCTTTGACGGTGATGTTCTTCAGTTTCTTTGTCAGTTCCGGTGTACATTTCATGAGCAACTGCGTCTTGCTCTCTGCTGAGCCGTGCTCATTTGTCGCCTTGGCGGTATACTTGCCGGCATCGACGCGGGTGGCACCTGTGATCTTTAGGGTGTAGGTATTACCATCACAACTAACACTATATTTTTTATCAGTCATCTTTATTTCAGTGTCTTCGTGATACCAAGTAAGCTTTGGTTCAGGGAATGCATCGACCCGCACTGACATCAGTACGTTCTCCTTTTCACCATGAATGTATTCACTTTCGAAATGTTTGACAATAACTGGCTTTGATTTAACTGTGCAATTCCAATACTCCGAAGATTGACTAAGAGTGTTTGTGGCCCTAACCGAATAGTTGCCAGATTGTGAGAGTTTTATGTTAGAAATTTCAATAACGACTTTCTCTGAGCTTTTTCCAATTGAGCTGGATGTAATCTTGAAGTTGCTCTCATTGGACACATCCTTGCCATTGTTGGTCACATTAATTGTAGGCTGTGGGAATCCCTCAACCTCTACCTCAATCTTAACTGTTTCGCCAGCTGTGCAAGTTATATCCTGTACCTTCTTGATCTTAGGAGGAGCTGAAATTCATAACAATAACATAAATATCTTTGAGTAAAGGGATTAAATATGATTCCTACCTTGAACAACCAAATTGATGGAACTTTCATCCTGTCCAAGCTCATTGACTGCCTCAATGGTATATGCACCAGCATCCTCTGTGCCAATGTTCTTTATAACCAGAGACATGCTCTCGTCATCCTCATACATGAACTTATGTCTGTCGTCCATCTGGATGACTTCACCTTCATGCTTCCACAGCACTGCTGGCTTGGGGAAGCCTTTGCATTGCAGCTCCAGTATAGCGGATCCTCCAATGCTTGTGTTTGCCTCGCGATGCTCAATGATAAGTGTTGGTTTCTCGGGTTCACGATTCAGCGTCTGGATGGCACCCTGTACGGAGAGCTCAGCACTGCACGATATATTGCCAGTTGTTGTCTGGGCTACACAGGTGTAGATGCCGGCATCTTCGGGCTTGACATGTTGGAAGACCAACGCAAGCGAATCTTCGTCTTCGCCAAAGAGAACCTTAAAGCGTTCTTCAGGATCGAATTCTTCGCCATTTCGCTTCCACGAAAAGACAGGCTTCTCGCCAGCTGGCAAGATTTGGCCACTAAGCGATCCAAACGGATTCTTGAAATCTAATTAAAAACAAGTTTAATTAAAAATAAAATAACATTTAAATTAAATTTATTTTAATGACTTGCCTATAGTTGTTGCGGTAGCTTCACAGGCTGCATCACCAAATTTGTTGGTGGCTTTGCAGGAGTAGACTCCAGCATCTTCCTTTTGCACATCGGCAATGACTAATTCATAGAATCCTAGATAGTCCTTATCTCTGATAATCTGGATGCGGTCATTAATTTCAAGAATCTCCTCCTGATCTTTAAAGCTAAAATAAATAAAGAAAATGTTAAGTACATCGAGCACTCGCAATATAATAAAATAATGCTTACAATTTCACTCTGGGCTTAGGATCGCCCAAAATCTTGATCATGAAACGGAACAGAGTGTTCTCAATCATCTCAGCATCCCTAAGACTGACCAGGAATGCTGGTGGCACGTTGGTCTTAGTTTCATCGTGTCCCATTGCTATAAGGAGATTAAAGTTAAACTGCATCAATCTTTATAATAATAAAAACTCACCTTGTCCAACTGCAAGCTGTGCAGTAAGAGTTGTTGTTTCCGAAGCGGATTGGGCACGAATAGTGTATGTTCCAGCATCGCTCTCACTGCAAGGATAAATTAGATCAATTCATAGTTAGATCAGCCAAAAGAAAATATAATTTACCTGCAGTTCTTAATGTCCAAGCGATACGAATTCATTGGAGCACTTGTTTGAACAATACGATCTGCTAGACGATCGTCCAATGCCTTGTTATCCTTTAACCACGTAACCAAACCTGGTTGATCTTTAAATTGAATCTCGAAATGCGCAGTCTCTCCAGCTGTATATGACACCATATATATACATGTTATAAAAGTGATATATTTCATTTTATGTAACTTACGTTCTACGTGCACACTCTTCAGCATTTTGATTACCACTGGCTTGTCAACAGTACGCAGCGGTCCGTCATCCGCTAGATGCGAAGATGCACGTTTACTTAGGCGACTCTCAGCGTGCGAATATGATGATATACGGCTTTCAGCACGACTTTCGGCGCGACTTCCTGCACGGCTCTCGTTGCGGCTTCCAGTAGCGAGTAGGGACGAATGTGCTTCTAAAGTACTTCGCTCGCGTCTTGAACTACTACCGTAGTGCTGATTCTCTACGGTGCTGTCATAGGAAGTTCCCCTATCATAGTCCCTGGATCTAGTGCTTTCTTTATTGGGCAGATCATTGATTTAACGGTAATAATAAAAAAGATATATGTTAACATTGCTTTTACAGACATAACATATACATTTATGAGTGGGGGAAACAAATATTCAACGTTTGTTTTAAAGGATCTGGTAAAGCAACGGGTTGATTACAATGACAGGATATCAATTTAAGTTTACGAATGGGCATTCAATTGGTTCGATATCATAGTTAAATACATAAATATCACAAAAGTTACATTAAAATGGTATTTGCACAGCTTTGAAATGTGTTCGCACCAATTTAAACTACTCGCCAAATGCATTTTTGTAACTGTCAGTGTGTACATATACATAAAGCGCAAGGCCATCTAAAATGTCAGTGTGTACATATACATTAAGTGCAAGTCCATCTAAAGTGTCAGTGTGCAGATATACATTAAGTGCAAGTCCATAAAAAATATCAGTGTGTACATATAAAAAATCGAAGGCGATGCATTTATAACGACAATGTGTACATATATATTGAACGCGATAGGCATCTATTCGATATCAACAAATTTCACAAGATATTTATTTTATCGATAAGTATAATTAAAAAGTGAACAGTCGCGTTGAGTCGAAAGGACATAATAGAAAATATATCAAGTTGATTTGTAGAACGCGCTGCGCCCATTGTATAACAAAGATACGTTACAACCATTGATCGATGTTGACACAAATACGTTTTTAAATGATGTTTTGATAATGAATAACTTACTTTCAACACGCCGCTTAGAAGCCAGGGAATACCCAGAATAGTAATCATCCATAACGCCAACGCTTTGGCCTCGGGTTTCGATATCGGCACTTAACTCTCTGAAATCGTCAGCAATAGACTCAGTATAATCGCCTTCAATTTCACAAATATTTACAGGCTCTTCAACTATCTCATAGATAGGTCTTTTTTTTTTAATAGGTGGGGTAAATATGTGTATAAAGTCGCGAGCTTTGGCTTTTTTTACAGTGTCTTGAGCATAATTTGTCGAGTCGGTTGATTTCAACACTGTATTTTTAATATTGCGTATTTTTTGCTTTGCATTGCGAAGCGACGTGTCTGAGGTTGAAACGTCGTAGATGCCTTCCAAAAAATTCTGCGTTTTTTGTTCTAGGCTCTCAGTATGTACAAGAACGCGCTTAATGGTTGGCGGCGTTCGGGGCGGTGATGGTGGACGTGTTTTAACAATTAGTACCTCTATGGTGGTCTCATACGCAACAAGCGGAAGCGGTTGAAAAAAGCCAGGCATTCGAACAAAGTTAGGTGGTAAGGGTGGTGGGGGTGGACCTTGGCCAGGATGATCGCCACCACGGCTGTGTGCGATATGGGCAAGTTCATTATTCCACCGGGTTAGTGAAGCAGCGTTGGTTATGTTAGTAAAACTAGCAAAACCCTCTCGACTTTGGGAGGTTTTTTGTATGCTATCACTATCCTGAAGAGATTCATTATAGCCAACGATATGTTGCAGTTCGATAGGCTTATGTTTAGGTTTAATGCAGATGATATCGGTTTCAGATGGGCGGCTTATTTGAATGCTTGGAATTATATCGGTCGCTTTGTTAGGTTTCGATTCGTTCGATTGTTCGTCCTTACCCTCTGATATAGTTTCTTTGCGTAATTCAAATTGTTGAGATTCTTCTGTAGAAATATTCTCATGCGAAGTTCTTCTGACACTTTCAAATTCTTTTTCTGTCTCTGTATCTTTCTCGGCTTTAACAGACGCTGCTGATGCTATGCTGGTGATATTTGCAGATTCAGACACTACAGTAGGTTTAACCTCCTCTACACTTGTACTTGCTTCTGCTACAATTTGAACTGACTTTTCAATAGATTCTCTTGCCTTTTCACTTTTAACAGATGCTGCTGTGCTAATGCTGGAGATGTTCTCAGATTTAGGTTTAACTTCCTCAATTACAATAGCACTTTCTTTTAATGTAGAGCTACTCTGTGTTTCCACATGGTGCTCAACATGAACTTGAGAGCGATTCTCGGAAACAGAACTGAATTGAACTTTTGACTGAGTAACACTCGAGGTTTGGCGATTCTGATTATGTTGGCTTTTAAATAGTTCTATAGCTTCTTGTTCGAGCTTGAGTAGCTCTTGTTGCTCTAACTGAAGACGTTCTTTGGTTTCCTTGCTTAAAAAGTAGTTTTCAGCTACATCAGAAGGGCGTATACCTATGGTTGGGTCGTGAGCTTCAATTTTATGGGGCAGGCGAAGAATTAATTCACTTTCAGTGGCAATATTTGTAGAATCTACTTTAAGATCATCTGCATTATGTTCTTGCAGTGTTACTTCATGCTCAATATAGGCGCAAATCTCATTGTACCAAGTTAAATGACTATTCTCATTGTGAGGTTTTATGAAAATTGGTAAAGTTGATGTTTCATCCGTTGATTTTGAAGAGAGATGGATTTGCTTTTCATCTAGTTTGTCTTCAATATTGCAAAGTGGAAGCTTGATAATATTTTGTAAAATAAATACCGATTTCTTTTCAGATACCTTTCGAACTTTTGTTATTAAGATTCTTGATTTAAATAAAAAACAATATCGATCATGCGTTTTACCATCTTTGTCTATAATTGTGCACCACTCATGCAGTAATAACCTGCCCAATTTAGATATGTTACCACGATATCCCTCAATACTTGATATAAATCTACTGTCGTATGCTCTACTGGGCACGCTAAGCATAAGCTCTAAAGCTCTCTCTAAGTCCCTAACATTTTCGTTTAAGCATTGTGATAATTTAATGAGGTCCTGTAAATTAAAAGTTAGACCAATTTAATTTATAACTAATGATAAAATAATAATAAAAAAACACAAATAAATTGTTTAAACGTGTTGCAGATGTGTTTGTATGAAATAGTGTTACGTATAATAATGTATAATGAGTTTTGTTTACAAATAAACAAAGATTTTCAAACCTTAAACAGAAGCTTGTAATCGTTTATTCTTTGAAGTGGGAGTTTCAGGTGTTCCGATAGCGATTTATCGTCCCCAAGCGCCGTTGAAAGCTCCTGAAATGTATACAAAAAGATATCGATAAATTTTTATATTTGAATTTATATTTTCACTTGTTGTAAATTTGAACGTGTGTGAATGTTCCTTGTTTTTTTTTATTATTCACCCAAGTCCATAAATAAGTATGTATATTTTTATGTACATCATTATTTTTATCAAGTATTTATTATGCCTGCGAGTATGTGTGTATAGACAAACAGATAAGTACATACATATCTGCATATGTATTAGGTATGTGTACTGTAAACATACAGTCATAGATACATACAATTCGTATTTATAAAAACCGAAATATATATGCATATGAATATATATATGTATGCATGTATGTACATATATATGTATGTATATGGTTAGGTTAGGTTATGTAGGCTGCTCGGACAGAGGTCGAGATCACTCAGTGGCCTGTTGATGGCATCATCGTGTTGCCAGAAAAGTGGAAGAGGGGAGAGTTGACAGGTTGACAGGAGGAGGCCATCTTAATTTGTTTCTTTGGACGCTCTGACACCAACCTGTAGAGTTGTCAAAATGGGCCAGATCCGCCAGTGGTGGGACTTGCCAGACTGCCCAGAAATATGTATATGCGAATACACACATACATATTTCTGCATTCGTATGTATAAGTAAGTTATTTTCACACAGAGAATTGGAAGTTCTTGGTACACATACACATACATCAGAAATATATACATATATTTAAATAAAGTAATGTTTTTTTTTTATTATTCATATTGTTGCATAACAAGAATATAAAAATGAACAGAACAGAAAATTTGCAACATATTTTTTAACTGTTGAAAAGTGATATGACATATAGTTAATCTTATTTTAGAAAATATATCATTAATCGAGGTGTAAATTATTAAAATAGGTACCAAAAGGGAGAGGAAAATCCACGTGTAGAAAAAAATAACACGAAACGTCGGCAAACACTACTCAAACGACACTGAAATGTGCAAAAGCTTTAATATTCAGAAACGCCTGGTTTTAAAAATAAACTGATGTATTCTACATACATACATACATACATACATACATATGTACACGCAATATTCGTAAAACCATTGAACATATGGCCAGTGGAAATCAAACACATATTGCAAATATTGCACCCTAGTTTATATATTTACATACATACATACAGATTTACGTACACACGCATGTTTGTATGTAGTGTCACTGTATACACACATACTTAACTACATACACACATTTAAAATATATATTATAATATTTTTACGACATTGAGAAACTGACTCCCTCAGTTGGACATGAATACAGTGGGCTGTTACCCAAATTTATTATAATATAATAAATACATATGAATAGAATATTTAGAAAGTTTTTACTCTCTAAAAAATGTATAAAAGTTATGTACAGACAGTTCTTTAATTTCTTCAAGATTCTTTGACATATCTTAAACTTTTCTCCCACATTTTTAGCTTGCTGCAAAACTTTTAGAAAAGTTTCTTGCTTTTTCTTTTGGAAATTTAGCAAGAAAAAACCGCAATCTATTTTTATCCTGTTATTTTCAACGCCCATGTCAGATTTGTATGCTTCCTGTTTATTTACTTAGTTTTATACCCAGTGCACATAATATATATTTAAAGGGGTATCATCAAAGGGACGGGAAGGGTATGGAAAGATGTTTAAGCAGTGTTCATTGTTTATAAAAAAAATAATTAATTTATTAAGTAAAATAAATGTTACATTAAACTAACGTATTGTAATTTCTCACTAATTTTAAGAATATGCAAATATTTTTGCATTTGCGCAAATACTTTCCGTTAAGTTTTGCCAAAAGTAACGATCGAATTTAAAAATCGGTTTCCTTGAGCAGTTGACTATCGTCTATCGATATTGATACACTTATCGTCAAGGAATAGTTTAACCGTATCTAAATTGCAAAAGTGATTCAAGTAGTAAATTTTCTTTTTCCTAATTCTCTAATTTTCTTTTAGGGTATTTTCTAATCGATCACATTTGACTAGAGTTTTCATCGTTGCAAGTTCACACGATCTGAGATGCGTTGGTGGCATCAGCACTGATGCTATCCTCTGGTCATAAATATCGAGTATAAATTCTTTAAAAGAAACTCACGTAAATCAAATTTACGAATTTGAATTTTTATGAGCCACCATTTGAGAAGGATGCATTTTAAAGGTAAAAGAAAATGTACCAAACTAAGTTTGGGTTTTCGGAGTTTATGTTCTTTTTTATTGATGGTAATTAGGAATTGTATACTTAATAGTCAAATTTGTTTCCTGCTGTTTTTTAAAAAAATGTATACAATTTTGTTATAGCCAAAAATGAATTTTAACCTTGGCATTCTAGATATCACCTTGACTCTTGATATATGCATTTCATCTGAACATTTTTTCAGGATTAGCACTTGTGTATTTATGTACATTCACACAGATAATATATACATATGTATAGTTGTAGAAAAGTGAGTACGAATCTAATTATGTTGCAGTCAAACATTATTTTTATTTAATTAGGAAACTTACCTGAAAATAATTTTGGCTTTCTGCATTTGTAGAGAGAAACTCTTGCGCAAGCGGCTCGTTTTGGCAATATTTCACATGCTTATCGAAATCCCGTTCAAGTCGTAGAAATGTTTTAGCCACCATTTTGGGTTGGTTACTATAACACTTGAGGCCCTCTTTGAGTACCCTAAAAATAGGAAATCACATTATTAAGGCGCAGATCAAATAAAGATTGATTTATTTATTTATTTTTCATACATGTTGTGAAACTCGGCAATTTGCAGAAAATTACAGAAAATAATGTCTCTGTTGTCTCGGGCCGATCTCGGGGCGGTGGGTTTATCAATGGCCTTTATGTACTTATCAACTACATATTGTAAATCCCTTGAGAATTCCTCTTCAGTTTCAATCAGCTCTCCGATGATGGTGCTTAAATAGAAGATTTCATTCATTCAGATATCAATTAAAATACCATATTCTTAAACATTCTTGTGATATATACAAATTGGGAGCAGATAAATTTGAATGCTTTTCTATATATACTTGATGAACAGTGACAGGTGATAATTTTATAATTTTCTGGCGAAATTTATAACGTATTGAAAGAGTATTTTCGCATAGCATTAACTGTATACATTTCTATTAACAAAAACAATCAAGTCTTTCTGTTTTTAAGTAAACTACATATAATAGAAATTATTTATTTATCTTAATTGCAGAATAAATTGTTTACCTTCTCTTAAATTCCAAGTCGGCTGTACCCTTTCCATTTAAGGAAAGGGAACTTGGATTAACTTCCAATATTTCCATTGGGACTAATCCTTCCTTTGGCGATTTTAAGCCATCACATACTCTGACGAAACATCTGGAAAAAGAAGGAAAATAAAGGTTTTAATAATATTTCTATTATTTATTTCTACGAAATTTTATTAGTTGCCTTGCAGCCGATCTCTTCTTTTATTTCTATAAACTAAGGAAAACTAAAATTGTATTCTATTAGTTCTGTTTTGAATAGATATTCTTGATCTGATAGATCTGCTTGAAGTTCATTACCTAAGGAATATACATGTTTGTACCCAAATCGGTTTACTGGGTACCGCCAAGTCGCGCCGCTTATGAATAGAGCATTAACTAGTTTTTCTAATTATATATAACTTTTTAGTTTGTAAAACAAAAAGAGAGAGAGACCGAAGAAAGCGAAAGAGACACAGAGGGAAAGAGAAAATATGTAGGACTGTCTACAAGAATATATTTTTAAATTGTTGGTGGCATTTTGATAGACACATCTTATTGTCTCGTTTAACTCGAACCACAAAATTGGCTATACGGCTGGGAATGGTGAAGGGAGGCATTCGGTCAACTGAGACACCCCGAATAGATGTAGTGTTGGGTTCTAGGTACTTACCTTGTTTCTCCAGATATGGTTGTAGTATTAACAAGTTCAACCAAATCTCCACGGGAAACACTTATCGCATCTTTCGTTTGAGCCTGATAGTCTTGATTGACAAACACTACATCTAAGCTCTAAAAATAAATAGAGAAGAAAATGTTAAATATGATACATAAAAATTTATATAAATAAGTTTAATCCTATATCTACAAAGGGAGTATGTCTTTAGCTTCCATCTATTAGTCCATATTGGAAGAGCCGTTTCCAAAGAGACTATTAAATCTTAAACCTCCTCTGTACCATAGGAGTACATACGTAAAATAAATGTTTTTATGTTTTTAATGCTCTTTTCACCAAACGTTCTCAAAATAAGAAGAAGGAGTAGTGGCACTGCATGTCTGTATGTATATTTACGAAGAAATGTATGTATAGTATTATCTCAATAAGTGCGACAGATAGCAACCAGTATCCAAATATGAGAAATTTCTTTTTAATTCCAATCTTTCGAATAATTAATGTTTAAATTGAATCTATAAATTTGATTCCATATTTTAATTTAACAATTTTCCCAGAAATGATATTTAATAGGTTGCATTTAGTGTTTCAATCAATAATGGGGAATCCCCCAACGTAAAGGACAATATCCGCATTTTTAATTTGAAATATAAAAAAGATTGATTGTCAGTACTATTTATTTACTTATTTATTAAATTTACAGTCGGATAAAAGATAAAAGTCGACCAAAAGGTACAAAATTTAATTATAAGTGAATCATTTTTAATTATATTGTACACATTTTTTGTCAAAGTAAACTGAAAATTTAAAATTATAAAAGCTATCATATCTTTGTTCGAATTAGTAATTTAGACCGAATTATCGCGTTTTTACTGTATTTACATACATATATACTCATACACATACGTACGTATTTATATATATTCGCAAAACTGTTGACCTGGATACTGATAATGAAGAAAAGGAGAAATGAGCGAGGAGCATGAACTTCTATTTATCGTGTTCGAAACGAGTAATCGAGTATATCTTTTAGGTTAGGAATATAATAAGAAGAAGATTATCAATTCGAATATGTTCCCTAACGCGTGGGTTTATAATTAAAAATACCGCCCACTTTGGTATATACTATATAAATTTACTTATTTTTATACGTGTATGTATATGTATGTATGTCTCTATAAATTGTACATACATACATATTGTATCTATGTATTTTTTTGCCATTTTCTTACTTACTGTATTCATAATTGCAGTCATATTTGCTGTGTTAATTTGAATCGAAATTTATTTTATTGCACATTTTCTTTTTTTGATTACACAAAAAAAACTCATACACGATTTTTGCACATAAATTTGAACGAAATATCTGTATCTCTACAAGTTACTGAAACGAAATATTGCATAACCTTGGGTGTATTTGTCACAATATATAGAAATTTAAATTATTGTCGCAAATATAAATTTTCGGGACACACACACACACATATATATATATATATATATTTGATATATTTTATATATACTTCATACACTCTTCCGGTCGCAACAACCAACTATTTTTTTGAAAGTATTATCACCAAATTGAAATGATTTTAACTGCAACTCAACAACTATGCGACTGAACGAAATATACTGATCGATATTTGCTGATCACAACAAAAGTGTTTCCCTAAAAAAAACTATTCACAATTTAAAAATAATGCACATGCACTTCGAGCGTACATAGAGAACTTGCACATTTCTATGCATCCATGTATGTATGTATGTATGTACATTGCATGTACATATTTACATATGTATAATGTATTGTAATTTGTATATAAAACAAATCTAATACATGCACCTGCAGCACACATGTGCTCATACTATGCGGCTATGTATTAGGATAAATGAGGATAAAAATTGTCTAGCTGCCAAGTAACATATATGTATATATACATTCATAAGTGCATATGTACATAAATATGTGCATGTGTATGTGCGTGGCTAAATACGTACTTAAGCATGTACATACATATATAAGTAGTACATGCAGTGGTATGTGATGAATGTTTACAGTTACAAACATTAATGCATCTGCAATTTGAATACCCTATATTAACAAAATGAGCAAAAATATGGGTATTATGGGTCTTATGCAAATATTATCAACTTAAACGATAACTGCATTTGCACTTTATCAAACAAATAAAATACTTAGTTCTTGACTGCATCTAAAATTTGGTATGTACTCAGACTTATATGTTCTTTTATGTTTTAATGTCCTAGGATACATATCCGCAGGGTATTAACTAGTCGACTCAATTTTAAAGAAAAGCTCTCTTAGTTACATGTTCTTAGCTATGTATGTACACACTTGTATGTATATCGATAGATAAAAATATGTGCTAAACGACAATGTTGCTGGTAGCCATTGTGCAGTGGCCGGCATTCGAGCAGCAGAATTTGGTTCAGTTGGTGTTTCGTTAATGTTTCGTTAAGTTTAGAAGCAGATCGTATTGTTGTGTACTGAAATCAACCGAAGCTCAACACACAACTTAATTTCTGCTTTTAACGCCTTAACGAAGCTATCGATAATTTTATACGTTTTCGATTACCGGTCTCCATTTTAATTTGTTTTGTTCTCTTGCAGAGGGTATCGAATATGCGGAGAACAACTAATATGTGCTTACGCACAACCGAAAAATTAGATTAAAGCGCAAAGGGATATCAACTGATATCAAAATGATAGATATATTGTCAATGAAAGCCCTGCGAATCAAGAGTTACATTCAGAACAACAAACCTTACTTAATATATAAACAGGATTCCACATTCTTCAATATGCGAAAAAAATAGCTAAAACTGACCTAGAAAACTTTACGATTCTAACATAAATTTACTTACCATTCAGGAATACTTGAACAATGTTTACACTTTAAAGTCCCACAACTTTAGACAATTTGTGGTTCTTTTGATGGTGTCGAAAACTCACTCGAAGTCTGAAAGTATTCTGCACTCCGGCAATGCACTGGGAGATCACGCATCAGCGAGTTGAGTCAGTCTGGGATGCTCTCAATGTATGTGTACTCTCACATAGTATTTGTGGGTTATTGTATTATGTAAATATGTTATTTATAGCCTTGAAACGGGTATCACTGTACTGAAATAAAAGTTGTAAAATATACATAAAATGTTTCCATAAAAATGGTGATTAAAATATAATGGACTCACAGTTGATATGGCTATTTTTGTTTTGTTGAATCAGATTCTCATATAATATAATGCAATTTATCTGATTGATTTTGCTTTAGGATTAATTTAATGGATGAGTATTAAATCTTCGGCAACCAAAAGATGCCTGATCTATCTTTACTTTCTTTTGACGGATCGTATAGATGTTTCGTATGTGGCTGTAGAAAGATGTAGAAATTGCTCATGCATTCAATGTTATGCTTCAAGGCTCAGACATTATTAATCTTTAAATGGTAAAAATTTAATTAAGATTTAACGACGCGCTAATACGCTATATTATAGTCTAACATATCCTTTATTAAAGCTCTCTTCCTAGGCATAACAAGCTTTTACATTTATTAATCCATTTTTGTTTATTTCCATAGATTTTTGTTTTATTCTCAAGTAATTTGGTTAATCTGTTAGAGAATTGGGCTATTAATAGTAAGATAATTGATAAATTGAATCGGATAATAGTTATTAGGGTATATTTGAATTACGAGCGAGTTGTGAGCCACTGAACATTGAATATTTAAGTCATTCTTCATAATGTATCAGTCTTTTATCTCGTGTGGCTAAGAGTTGTGCAAAATGTTCGGAAAACATCTGCAGACAATCAGTATTTTATATATTGGTAAATAAAATATAAATTTTCTTAAACAAATAATAAATTCTAAACAATAAATATACATAAAAACAAACTTTGATTTACGTGATTTTTATGGTCTTACTTTTTTTACTTTCCCCAAATAAAACCCTAATCAAATTATGATTTAAATCTTGCGTGCTTCGATTGCAATGGTTGGTTAATTAATTTACTTAATTTCATATATGAATAATTGTTTGTATTCAAAGAAATTAGGTAAATTTATTTTAATGTTTCTGTTTCGTTAATTAAAAGCAAAGCTTCGCCGAATAACTATGCTATTTTATTACAATTGTAAAAGCTTCTAGAAATAAAACTCATAATGTGCTGTGAAAGATAAAAAATAGAGTAGAAGTTCATAAATAAAATAAATAATTCCGATAATCATATAAGAGCATAACCCTCCAAATTACAGTAATTACAAATAAATAAAAACTTGTTTAAAAATGAATTTTTTAAAAAAAAATAAATAAGACTTTCAAATGGACAAACACTTCTCGCATTGGAACAACATGAGACACCAAGTGTTCCCATTTGTGTGAGCCTCTACTGTTCCTTTCATAAGAAAAACAACTGTAAACTGTCTCAGTATTTGTTATGCGCCAAACAAAGCAAATGTTTTTAATAATATTCCCCTGGGAGTGTGGTGATTTGTCTGCGTTGGTTATACTCACCATGCTTGGTATGCTGTGGGTTAGTGTATCGTGGTGAAATGTACGCTGGGACGTTCGGAGTGGTGTGCGTGTTGATATGTTGTGTACTGTGGTGAATTGTATAGTGTGGTGTATGATGTGCTGTGTGGTGAGTTATGATTGGTGAATGCCACTTAATGAGCGATGATTGTGATTTTGTGTATGTGGTGAGTTCAGTTGGAAAGTTTGCGTTTCGGGTGCAGCTATGTGTTTCATGTAAAGTGTTTATAAAAATAAATATATTTCTTTTTATAATAAATATTAATAATAACTTTCACTTTCTTTCAGGAACAATAATACTTTTATCTACAGCAAATGTCTCTTCAGACAATGTTCGGCATCAAAAAGGGGTAAGTTTATAGGTAATAAAATACAATGGGTAATATAAAATAGACAAGGAAATAATTAAAAATAAAACATAAAGTTATATTGATTATGTTACACATGTACATTAATTTATGTATTTATATCTTTTAATACATAAACTATGAAGTTCCGCAAATATAAGAGATAATAGATAATGTAAATATGTTGTATTTTCCAGATGTGGTCGCTTGATCCGCAATCATATTATATGTATAACCAGTTAAATAATATGCAGTCAAGTAAATGGAGGCAGCTCTATTGGTATGCACTAAGAAATCCAATGTTTACGGCCAGAAAGCAGCGCATGGCAAATCTTCAAATGCAACAAAGGTATCGCAGTCTTCCTCTTGAACTTGGTACCTCATATGCAAATCCTTTAAGGTAGAGTTTCTCTATCGATTCTTAATTATTTGATAATTTTATATTTTGTCTTTCAGAAACACGTTAAGAAGCTCTTATGATAGTTCTCTCTCAGCGAAAACCTTGAAACCATATATCACCTCATCAAGCTTACCCTATGATAGTTCAATATCAACAACGAATACTTTGAAATCATTTAAGGCTATGCCAAGCATGCCGTATGATGCTATATTATCATCTGCGAATACCCTAAAAATGTATACAATGCCAACAGCAAGCTTAACCCCGACTTACATACCAAAGACCACGCAAATGCCCAAATTCTTTCCAAATAAACTATATGATAATTTTATCTATGAAGACGTTAAAAAATGCAAGGAGACAAATATTACTACTAGTACTAGTACTACGACTACGACTTCTACTACTACGACAACAGAACTACCAAACATAATATCAGCCCAAAATTTGCACAGTATCGAAAATAACACAAACAATATATCAAATTATATAACACCAATCGCTGATCAATCCTATGCACCATATATAGCTCATACCTATTTTACGCTCGACGATGTCATCATTCCCCAACCTGTCGATAACTCATATTACAAGCCAGAAAAGAAAAAAAATATCTTTCCATATAAATATACCACTCAAAAGAGTCCTTTAGCTGAAAGACTAACGACGAAAAAAATTGAAAGCATTGAACATGTGACTTTGCCAGAATTATATCCTTTCTATGTTTCATCAACGAGGGAAACTATATTAGACTATAAGCCAACTCCCTTTGTACCATTCGAACGGAAATTTGTAAAGAAATTACCAAAAATATTGACAACTAGAAGCGCAATCAATATAATCTCAGACGTAGCCTCAACAAATATAATATCAGACATAGCCCCAACAAATCTAATATCAAACATAGCCTCAACAACCGATAGCCTAATCCAAGCACAGGAAGAACCATGCAAAACCTGCGTGAATAAAAACGAAAGTGCTGAGAATCAAATTTTAAATGATATAAAGCCACATTCCACTGATCAACCGATCTTAAAGGAACCCGTCGAGGAAACTAAACCAAAAATTTTGTCAGAACCAAAAAGTAGTGTAAAAAAACAGAATGCAACTTTCATCGGTTTATTAAGTTCTAAGATAAAGATTGCACAGAACCATAAGAAATATGGTACGCGAATAACCAGTAAGAGTACCACAGCTCAAACATTGACAAGTACTACCACATCGACTCCTTATAAACATAGAAGGAATAAAACAGGCTTAGCATATTTGAGACGTAGAAAATTGGATGCAAATGTGACGAAATTAAATACTGTACAAAATGTAACTGAAACAAATAGTATTAATACGAAGGCTATTAAGCCCACCACTGATCCTGATTCAAAGATGCGAAAATCGAAAAACTTTACGGAAAACCTGAATTTGCGTAGCGCCAATAGAACGAATACCAGTACAAATAATACTACGATTCCGGTGACTGTCAGTACTACAAGTATAAGCGAAACTACGGCTCTATCAGCAGAATCTGCTATTATGACTATATCCAGTGCTAATCGCAGATCTTTAAAAAGATCTATGACAGTAACAACAACAACAAAAAAACCTTTGTCCGATGAGAAGCCTAAAGGCAAAAAGGATTTTGCACACATTTCCGATGTGCCACAACTTCCAATTGAAGTGTTTTTTACAAAAATTAACCAAAACTAAGTACCAAAGTTTTATGTACCCAATATGCATGTATCTTAATATTTTAATATCTATTTGCAATAAATGGTCATTTTAAAATCTAAAACTCGTGAATTTAAATAAAGTACCATGAAAAATTGCTTGTGGATTGACATATTGTAAAATGGTACATGTTTGTATGTTGAGAAAGATGTGAGGTACAATTGTACCAAAACTGGCTCTTATTAGCCTAAGGTACATAATGCTACATTTTTAACTTTTAGTATTAAGAAATGATAACGAGACATTTAAATAGGATCACAATATTATAATATTGGAGTAAGTTATTAAGCGGTTCTTAATTTGTGTCAAAATCAACGAAGCCTGAAAAGACATCAATCAGGTACAAAATTGTTTCGCTGCATTACTTATACTCCTAAAAAGAGGTATAAGACGTATTATAGAATAATTTAAATGTATAAAATAGACGGAAATACGTAAGATATTCAAGAATTTTGTAGTCTCTAGTCTAGAATTGAATCCTTCAGCCTTATTTGTGTGTGTGTGTGTGTGTGTGTGCTTAATTGTTCTGTGTGTGCAGAGACATCCGCTTTCGCCTTAAGCAGTGTGCGTAGTATAGCTGCAAAGAAAAATGTATTAGTGATCGAACTATATATATGTAGATAAAGCACCCCGAGTATCGCTTTCCGGAACAGACGAAAACTAAAAAACCGACGAAACGAAAACTTTCGACGCGTTCGCGCTGCATTCGTACAAAAGCTCTCTGCCGGCGTCGCAGTTGCTGCCTGTGGGCTCGGCACAGCCTTGGGGCTGCCCATGACTAATCTATCATTAAGCGATATACATACATATATAGTTATGATAATATTAGGGTATATTACAAGCCTAGGAACTGTGTACATACACATAGGTTTTGCTGCTTGTCATATTCTAAGAATAGATATTAGTTTTGAAACTATCAATAATAATTAAATAAGTTTCTAATTGCAAAATTTAGTAAATATTAATTAAAATTAATGGCATACAATTATCGTATACATATTTTCCTTTATATGCACCATAAATATTTTATTTTGGGACAAATTGGCTAATCGCCTAAAAGCTATTTTTATACACGCTGATTGTGTGCAACAAAAAAATATATATATGTACATATATAAATAATATATATTCAAAGCATTTTTTGTTATTTTGTGTAAAAATGAATATAAATTCTATAAATGTACAAATAAATACATGTCTGCTATGTATACTTATACATCGTACGTATATATGTTTAGGTTTAGGTACATACATATATATGTGTAGACATGATTAATGTTGATATAAACCATATTAAAAATTCACAAAAAAATGAAATTGTGTATGTACCAAACATATGTATATACATACACACATATATATACAGACTTACAACCATTAACATACATAAAGACATGTTTATGCGCGATGTTTATTGTTTATGCATTTCATACATACACACAAATGTATTTATGGCACATACATATAAATATATAGTATACAAATTTATAGTATACGTGCACCCACGTAAGTAGTGCGCAAGTATAAGTGCTTAGTATAAGAGTATGTACTTCTGTATGCTTGCACATTATGTTTGCATGTATATACATATATAATTATATATATTCTATATATACAAACATTATTAATTTAAATGCTTTTTTTGTATTTAAATACAAAAAAAAACATTTAGCGTTTTAAGAGTTCGAATAACTTAACTCCATTAATAGATTTGAATAATGTTGATGGCTATAAAGGGGGAAATGTTAGGGAATGGGCATAATTTTAAATTGGTTACGAACCAGTCAACAAAAAACAAAAAAACATTCGATTATATTCATCGTTTTAATTCTATATTTCTTACGCAAAATGTATTTTCTTGTTGTGCCGTGTGCATCCACAAATATAGACTACCGGTGTACAGAATCTTTCCAGTTTAGTCGGCATCGTCTTTGACATACAGGAACTTCTTTACAAGTGTACCTTCGTCGGTATGTATAAATGTCATATACATACATAAGTACTTTTATATATTGGAGGATATACAATATAGAATATAATTCTTTCACAGCTACATACAAACAAAATGCCATTCGTTCCGGTTGAGACTCCCAAGTGCCCAGCATGCGGCAAATCCGTGTACGCTGCGGAAGAGCGTGTTGCTGGTGGTTACAAATTCCATAAAACTTGCTTCAAGTGCAGTAAGTAATAACACAAATTCGGAGACTGGCAACAATTCTACAAATATGCCTTGTCTTTTATATATTTACCACAAGGTATGTGCAACAAGGCTTTGGATTCGACAAACTGCACTGAGCACGAAAAGACACTATTCTGTAAAAACTGCCACGGAAGGAAGTACGGCCCCAAGGGTTACGGTTTCGGTGGTGGCGCTGGATGCCTGTCGATGGACTCGGGTGCCCATATTCATAAAGAGTAAGGATCGAACCAAAGGAACATACACATTTACTATAAATAGATATCTAAAAATATTCACAACGTAAAATTACATAACGTATCATATATATTTATATTTATATATAGGTAGTATTTCAGTAATTTCATCATTATATATCTATATATGGTACGATTTTGTAGATGTGCTTATATATATAAATAATATATATATAATTTGTATTTCTAAATTGCTTTTATGCGCATTTTGTAAATATTTTTGTCTAATTTTATATAATTATTTTTTTTCTTCTTTTCAGTTAAACTTCAAGAGCTGAACAATAATTCAAATCTTCACCCTACTGTATGTGTTATATTTATCCATAAATATGTGAATTCTATGGTATAAATTATTTTTGTATTCATTTTCATAACTGATTGTAAATTAATAAACTGAAATTTAAAATAGAACTTAATAATATTCAAGGATGCTATTTTCTAGTCTTTTGGTTGGGGAAACAAGAAATTTGTGCTTGGATATGATCGCACGTAGGAAGACTACATTCCCAAACTAGGAGTGCATATATATTCCATATAAGGAAGTCAACTTCTGAGGCTATTAGTACTATGGATACAACATTTTGTTTATTTCCCATAGTCTTCAAATACCCTGCGCAGGCCACGTTTATTTTAAGCTTTTAGTCTCATATCATTCACTTTCCGCTCCCAACAAATCATATTACAACCCAAGACCTGGTGGCGTGTGCAGAAGGTACAGCACTAACGGCTGCAAAGATGGTGGCGTGTGCAGACGCCTCGAGATTCCTGCGGGCAAGCAACCTATTTAGAATACGCTAGAAATCTACCAGATAACTAAGCAGTTTTAACATAAGAGCTAATTAAAAACTCCCCGTTGATGTCTTGGGCATAAGACTCCCACCACTTTGACCAATGATAGATGATTTTTATAAGTTTTATGGGTCAGTTTCTATTTTAATTCTTACCAATGAAGTTATTTATTATGCCGGCCCCATTAGCGTCTGAATCTAGACTTATGGCAAGCATAGTCGGTTTCCTATATCAAATTATAGAATGCCATGAGCTTACACTAATAAAAAAATGTTCAACAAACACATTTATTAATATTTTTTCTTAATAACTGGCAGATAAACCAACAATGCAATCCTATGTTACATATGGAACATTCAAGCGAGGTATATTTGTTTGTCACAATATTTCACACGCCATCTTGTTGAATGAAATATAACGGTTAAAATTCAATTCTGGCACCACGATAGTTAGAAGCACGATCATATCGATAGCAAAATATCGGTTGCGTATAAAATAGGTAAGCACACATCGGAGTAGGTTTTAATTGAAAATATCATTTATATATATATATTAATATACAGAGAACAAATTTAGATATGGAAGAAATTCAAATAAAATGATTAACGCTCAAGTTATTTGTAAGGATCCAATCTGCAGTAAATTGCCGTTTTTACAACGTCGACAATCAATTCAAAGACATCCGTATAACTTTATAATGGCTGTACAAAGAAAGCTAAGAATAGTTCTTGTTAATTCTGGGACCATCTGTTCGATAGGGAGTACCGAAAAACTAGAGTACGTAAACAATACGCCAATAAAAAGACATTTTAGATTAATACCAAAACGGCAAGCCACACGCAAGTTTTATAATAGAATTGGGTCAAAAGGATATTTACCAATTGCTTGTAACCGATGTCACAGTGCGGCGAATATTAAATTTAAGAAAAACGTCAAGCTGAAATCCATGAACAATCGAAAAGCAATAGTCTATATCCATCGGAAAAGGACTAAATTATTACATAACAAAGGACACGATTTGTCAAGTAAGAGTAGTGCAATAGATAATAAAAGGGACAAGCCACATGCAGATTATCAATATCAAATAAGTAATCTTACCCAAATGTCTGGTGGTATGAAATCTGATCTTAAAATATCGGATGTAAGCAAACCGGTACGCTCAAAAAGATTTTTGGAGTCATGTGTGGGGGTATGCCCATACAAAATAAATCAAAAATTTCACAGCATTAGCCATTATCTTAGAAAGTTTTTGATGGGAAATTTTAGAGTATTTTTAAATAAAACAAGTCTTTGGAATCCAGTTATTAGGGTAATTACATTTCATTCATATTGAATTGAATAAATCATTTATAACTGGTCTTTTTTCTTATGCTGAAACATCATACAGAATGAAAATTTATCGAATGATAATGAAAACTACTCCGAAAAGTTAATGGACCTTCTGAAAATTCGCGAAAAGCTACTAATAGATCGTACTACAAGTCTGATTTCATGGTTTGAAGTTCAAAAGGTTCGGCTTAGGTCCAAAGGTCTCTCAAAGCATGTCTCAGAGGTTACGAAAAAGCAACAAGCACTTTTGGTAAAAATGGAAAAGGAACGCCAAATTATAAAAAGGTATGCTGCTAATATATATTTATTGTAAATAGATACTTAATTTTAACGCAATTTGTTTTGCACTTGCAACGCTTTAACTTCACGTCCATCCAACGTGGAAGTGGAAGCAACTCCAAGCTATTATTTTATAAGTTATAAATTTGTTATATAATTTTATATTGATTTAATTTCAAATTAGATTACTGCAATGTAACAAACAAAACCCAATCTTATTTAACGTAAAGTCCTTCAAAAGACTTCAACCCAATGAGACATCAAATGTTCGAGAAGAAACCAAAAGATTAATTGCAGATACCCAAAGTTTAACTGATTTTCTTCCTTCAGAAAGTGTCTTAAATCGAGCAACAATATTGACACCAGTATTCTCTTTGTCAACTTTGGAAACGAAATTCAAAAATGAGATCAATAAAAGTTCCATAAATCTCAAATATATTCCTCGCATAAGAAATTTCGAAATCTATCTATGTAATTTTAACAACGAATTATGGGTTATTTTAAGACACATCTTAAGCGAACAAAAAGATGGTTACAAAATCGAAGAAAAGCTTATGAATCTCTGGAAACACTTTCTTGCTCAACCCATTGACAATATTGGTTATTATAAAGTATGTCAATGGAGCCTGAAAAGAATATATGATAGTTTACAAATGGTAGAGTTTAATCACGCGAACGATCTCCGTCCACTCATATATCCAAGAAACAAGGCTTTGGTTTCCCAGAGAGGCGTCCGGGCTCAGATGTCACATGGTACAAAAATAGTGGTCGATAATACAATGGAAATTTTAAAGAGCTTGCGATATTTTACCAATCCAACACAAAAAGAGTGCGAAACGAGGAGGATATATGAGGTTGAAATAGATGTAAGTAAATTCTGTAATAATAAAATATCTACTACGTTTAATCTCTGTTTACACCAAGTCACAAATGGAGAATCCACCCAATGAATGTATACGTAATATCCTGAGTCAGCTACCAAAATGCTTTATGGAGAATCGTTTTGCAAATTTTACATCATCGAAAGATCTACACAAGATTCTTCTTAATGCAGGTAAGTGCTTTATTAATTCATATACAATTCTTGTCTTCAAATAAATTATATTTTCTTTTAGATGGTGAAGAAAGATCTTTGGTTGGAGACACTGTTAACACCGTTCATGAACGTGTAATTCTCGATATTACTACCGAAATATTAGAGGAGCATACGAAAATTACCAACCAAAAGGATTTATTACATTTTAAAAGCTGGCTGGCGCTGTACAATCCATTGAGTTGGTCGGATGGCAGTGAGGGTGGACCCATTGGCAGAGATTCTTCCAGATCTAAACGCACCGAAAATTATCTAACAAATTCTCGAAGTGTACGCGATCATGTTGAAAATATTATCATCAATGAATTATACAGTGAGGACGTAGAGTGGCAAAACATCCATTGTAAGGAAGGTGAAGTGCTTAATTTAATGATGGAAGAACTAATAATACAGTATATAGAAAATATGGTAGTTTCTATTGGATGATAAAGCTGATTCCACAATTTGTAAGAGGGGCTCAAAGTTTGAAGTACCAACTAGGTGTATCGCTGTAAATAATAACTAATAAATAATATTGAATAACTAAATTTACAGATGTTGATCATTATAATCAATCCATAAACTTTCCAGAAAATAAGTACTATTATTAAATTGATTTTCATATATATATTTATATATATTAGCTAAGTTTATTTATTGTTAATAAACTTGGTATTTGTTTGGAATGACAAACTAATTCTTATTTGGTATTTAGTGCTACTTTTCAAGTGAATTTTCTAGTCTAATAATAAATTATTCAAAGTTATTTTTATAGAAATAAGTATTTGATTACATTGTTGTTGTTGTGGTTGTTGTTGTTGTTGGTGTTGTTGTTTACTGGGAGGACCACTCATTAAGTGAGTAATTACTTCCCGTATATTGTTGTTGACGAATCGTTTCATTGCTTGTCTGATGATTTCCAACTGAATTCCACGGCTGTCTAGGAAACACATTCGAATTAATATAGGATGCAGAGCTGCCGCTATAGCCAGCCGTTGAGTGATAGTTGGAATGATATGGGGAGAAATTAAAATGACCATACGGTGAATAGTTATTAAGATGGTGATAATTTGCTGCTGGGGGAGTGCTCTTATTGTCGTAATAATTATAGTATTGGGGAGGGAATGAGTGTTGAACATTTTTACTTGCGAAATATGAGTTTTCAGTCAAATCATTATTGGAAATCGTAGGTTGAGGAAGTGATATATTTGGTTGTAAATTGAGGGGACTATTATAAGATTCGATAATCGGCAACTGTGGCTCATGCTTGTACAGTTGCTGTTGCTGTTGCGGTTGCTGCGGCTGTTGCTGTGACTGTTGCTGCGACTGTTGCTGCTGTTGCTGCTGTTGTTGCTGCTGTTGTTGTTGTTGTTGTTGCTGTTGCTGTTGCTGTTTCTGATAGTCTGTTGCTGCTGGTGGTAGCCCAGGCATGTGGAGCAGATTAGTTGGTATGCTGTTCGATAAATTTTGAGGCTGGTTATTGCTTTGCATTATTTGTGGTTTTGATTGTTGAAGATCCTCCAAGAGGCTTGTCCTTGCCATTGGTGCCTCTGGTGGTGACTCGACCTTAACGTTTTCTTTTTTAATCAATCCATTTAAGTTTTTCTCAATAGTCTTTTCTATGGACATGTCTAAAATGAATCCAGATTGTTATATTTTTAAAAGTGGTTAATGTAACGTAAAAGTCAATCGATAGGTATTTTATCGATAGCTATTACAAGTTGTTAATGACTTCTAAAATCATCAAAACATATGATATGGAATGTTCCATGGATAATTTGACTTGTTTACTAGGTAACCAATCGGCCTTTGAGCTGAATTTAAATTCTATTAAAATATATATAAAGTTGGAATATTTACCTTCATCTGATGACTTCGTCTTGGGAGTATCTGTATCGCAGTCGGATGTTATATCGATAACATCTTCTTTGTTCCCCTTTTCGCCATCTGCACGCTTGGAAGTAGTTCGGATTGCGATTATTTTACCACTATCTAGCTGCATATAGATGCCCTTAGTCGATTTAAGTACCATAACTCTTTGTCCGGCCTTGAGTATTATATTAGATTTATCCGATGAATTCGTTGGAATGACAACATCTGAAATTACCAATTAGATTATATGTATTCAATCAAAAAGATTGTTGCCGGCTAAGCGATAGACAAGATTAATTTTATGTCTGTGCTTACCAAGGGGTAACGTCATTTCTTGAGCAGTCATTCCCTGCCTTTGCCACACCTCGGCAGGAATCCAACGGGTGGAACGTCCACTTGCGGCATTCGCCTTCTTTGTCTGCAGCGGTTTGATCTAAATTAAATTGTATAAAATATATGAATAAAGTAAATGTAAACTACACATTACAAATGGAATACTTACCGATGCGACTGGTCGAGTAGTAACGGTACCATCTTGGTTAACAATCTTATATTGCATTTTACCAGAGGTATAAGTTAATTTCTGATTGACAGACGCCTTCTTCTCCAGCTCGTAGCTTCTGTGTGCCTGTCTCTTTTCAGCCTGCGATAACTGTCTATCCTTTTGATCAACTAGTAAGCTCTCATGGAGAAACGGATCCTTGGTTATATAATTTGTATGCAATTCAACGATAGAATTAATGATTGGATCCAGATGAGTCTTTGTAGGCAGAGCATTATCTTCTTTTGTTTTCTCTTGTTTCACCACTGGAATGGTGGCATCAGTACTCTCCGTGGTCACTGTTGATGTTGGCTCGTTTGGAGTAGGCTTTGGAGCCTCACCGTCTACTTGTTCATCATCTGAGCTATAATCGTGGCATAGATTTGTAATATCCTTCATGGATAAGTGCGCTTCTGGATTGCATTCATCAACGATTCTATCTGACATTCCTTGTTTCTTTATTTGCCTATCATATATTTTCTTTTCTAGGCATTTATCCATTACGATCCTGTACACATAACATTGCTTGATTTGTCCATATCTGAAGGGAATTCATATATTATAAATGGGATTATCAAAATGGAAGGGTCAGAATTAACTTACCTATAAATTCTATATACAGCTTGCGTGTCATGACAAGGATTCCAGCTGGCATCAAATATGATAACTCTATTTGCTCCAGTTAAGTTGATACCTAGTGAACCTGCTCTTGTAGAGATTAGGAAAAGCTTTATGGTAGGATTCGCGTTGAACTCGTTAACGAGTCTCTCTCTTTCTTGTGATGAAGTCGAACCGTCTAAGCCTTTAAAGAGAAAACTCGATATATTTCGTATAATCCCAAAGATACAATCTCTTAGTACTTACGGAAGTATGATATATTTTTCATCCAGAAGTTTGCAGTGCCCGGAACATAGCTCGATTTAAGGAAACCTTCAATTAGATTCAATGTCAAAAGACTTTGACTGAATAACAATATGCGATCACCCATAAAGATGCTCTCCTTCATAATGCAAAAGAATATTTCCATTTTGGGTGAGCTCGATATCTGGCCAGGAATATAGTTCTTCATAATGTCCAGAGCCCAGGAACATGAGAATTCATCATTTCTCTTTGACTTAAACACTTTCTTGCTAGGATCAGTCAACAAGCCACCGGTGCCCTTCAGATTGGATGGGCTGCTCTCGCCTGGGTTCATCTTTAAGCCATCCGCATTTGCCAGCAGGTTCATGGAAGTTGCCTGAATTGTTCTCTCAACGGTTTTTATTTCATTTGTGTCCAGATCAACGATTTCCGAGGAGCCTGGAATATTATCATAATCCTTTGCCATGTTTGAATCCGTTTGTTTAATGACCTCAACGTAACTTGGCTTTGAAAGGATTTGTGCATCCAGCCAATAGTTGCCGCTCTTAGTTTCATTGCTGTAGTTACCAAAATTCATCTGATCCTCCTTCTCCGCACCGTACGGTCCAGTAGATCCACTAAAGAATTACAAAAAAAAGTTTAATAATATTATTTTAAGAGGTTGTCTATTCATTACCTTTTATCGGGGAAGCTTTTCATTTCCGCATTTGCAGAGTTGGAAAAGGCGTCGCCATTCGCATTCGTTGGGGATTGTTGGGTCGTTGATGTTGGCAGTGTATTGAAGCTGTTGATCATATCTGTGTTTCCAGGATTAATCTGTTGAGTAGCTGTTGCTGGGACAGCAATGGGGTCTGTGGCGGCGATGATGTTGGGATCAACGACTGAACTTGCTGTGGTCTTAGACGATTCATCATCAATTTCTAAATCTAAATCAGTCTCACATTTTTTAAGGAAGTTATACAAAACATCCGGATGATTCCAAATCTTACAGCAGACGGCAAAAGCTTTTAATGGATTAGGAAATGCCTTTTTTCTCACAACGTCTGTCATAAAAGTATCGTAAAGCTTTCGTTGGAACGGTGTCATCCGAACCAAAATTACATACTCCAGTTTTGGGGGCAAAGTAGTTTGCAATACTGTATGGGAACGCCTCTGGACAAAGCCCAATAGCAGGGAATGGAGGACATGGGCTCGATAGCGCATCAGCTTAATATCATCGGGTGTTGAGTCGACGCACTGACCATTCTGTATGGGTCTCTCAAACATGTTGCAAAACTCAGTCCGGGTGCCCAGATAGTTGGGACGCACGAAGTCCACCATGCACCAGTATTCTAGCAGATTGTTTTGTAGAGGATAACCCGTAAGGACGATGCGACGCCGGGTTCGTATTTGTTTGAGGGCAAGCGATATGCCAGCATGTGAGTTCTTGATTCTGTGTCCCTCGTCACAGATAACCAAATCCGGACCAGGTTTGACCAGGGCTTCAAATGCCATGTTCATTAGATCTTTACTGGAATCATGCACATCCTGATAGCTCTTGCCCTTCTTCTTGCGAGTCGTCACCAATTTGAGGGCAAGCAAGCGGAACAGTTCATATCCTATCAGCAGGACACCTCCTTGGTGCACCCAGTTGAGAATAACCTTGGCTCGAGCAGTCAAATTCTTCTGTTGGTCATTTAAAACAAAGATCTCAAAGTTGCGAGCACGTATGTTGTCATCTGTTGAGTGGCGCGGAATCCACATATTGAACTCACTAAGCCAGTTTTGTAGGGTGTTTATGGGCATAACACATAGAACCGTTTTTGCTGATGTGTGTCTTAAAAATATATCACAGAAGGAGACAACTTGTAGGGTCTTTCCCAGCCCCATGGAATGAGCAAGTATACACCCAAAGCCGCTTGATTTTTTGAATCTTCGTGTAGACTCTATAATATTGTCATACAGGAATCGTACTCCTCCAATTTGATGGGGTTTTATTACTTTGGCTATCTGTGGTGCCAAATACAATGTCTCCTCTCCCTCAGGATGGGCAATATTAACAACTACACGGCCATGTTCATCGGGTATATTATACAGATCTTTGACATGCATTCCACTGTTTGTTGCATCGTCACTTTCATTAAAATCCTCCTCTTCCTCCGACAACAATATACAATCATCGTCAGAGCTGTCATCGATTGTAACCACTTCATTGGAAAGTTCGGGGCTGGTTTCCTTATCGAGAACATCGTCGATACTGCAGCTAAGGCTACTGTTTGATTCAACGCTAGATACTGATGCCAGATCATCTTCGGGTAGGACAAACTGATTGTTAGCAGGCTCCGGCAGAGAGCCAGTGTTACCTTCATTAGAGTCTTCCAAGTTCAAAATACGAAAGATATTCTTGTGTACAACTTGTTTTCTTACTTCACGCATTGATTTCAGTTGATCGGCAACACGGGCCAGGCGCTCGGACTCTTCTCTTTGAGCCGCCAGTGTTGTTGTATCCAGATTATTTTCATTCATCACATCTCTTATGTTTTTCCTGAGATGATTGTTTTTTCTTCTCTTCGGTGGTTGTTAACATGCCCTTCTTATTGGTTGTACTTTCATCTTTAATTACGGAATTTTTCCTCTTTTGTCCATGAGGAGAAGCACTTGGATCTTTTGGCAAATCTGGTGGATGTAATCCAGTCAAAGTTTCCATATGGGGGTAAGGTTTTAATACAGAGGGCATCATGGGAAAATCTCTTGTACTTTCTCCAGGATCTAAACTTAAATGATTGCCAGTCATAGCAGGATCTAAACCTAAATGATTTCTAGTCAAGGCAGGATCTAACGTTAAGTGGTTTCCAGTCACAGCTGGATCTAACGTTAGATGGTTTCTAGTCAGGGCAGGATCATGCGCTAAATGGTTTCCAGTTACGGCAGGATCTAACGTTAAATGGTTTCCAGTAACGGCAGGATCTAACGTTAAATGATTTCCAGTCACAGCCGGATCTAACGTTAAATGATTTCCAGTCAACGCCGGATCTAACGTTAAATGATTTCCAGTCACAGCAGGATCTAACGTTAAATGATTTCCAGTCACAGCAGGATCTAAAGTTAAATGGTTTCCAGTCACAGCAGGATCATTTAACAACATTCCTCCTGGTGGCTCATAATTGAATACATTTGTACACAGATCCGACGGGTGCATCTTCTGATTATCGATGAAATTTGGATTTGGAACCAAAGACTGATTTTCGGTTTCCATTTTGAATCTATACGCTTTACCTACAAATGAAAAATATAAATTATTAACTTTGCTTAAATAATATGCATAAATTGTATGATCAATAATTAATACGGGTTAATACGGGAATTTATAAAAATATATATATAATGTCCATAAGGTATATAAATAGACATAATGACAAATAACTTATTTGCTTTATCAATTTAAACAAGTTTCCAGATTGCCTCCTACCACTCAACCCAAATAAAAGAAATTTTCAAAATATATGCACAAAATAATCGATACATAAAGATAATCGATCGGTAAACCGATTATCAATACAAACAAATTCTGCCAGAAGAAGTGCTCAACTTATTAATGTGTCATCCAAAATTTTCATGACGTCTCATACATAGCAGTAATTTAGAAGTCTTTGTTCAATTTTAATGAGCCTCCCTCCTCTAAAAATTAATGTCTTCGGATTTACCCACCAATCAGAAAATCCCCCACCTCTTCCTGTCTTGTCTATTTACCAATTTACTATTGTATATAAAAAACCCAGCTAGCCCTAGACTCTACGATCTTTGGTTACACCCTGAAACAGAGCTGGACCAATTTCGCAGATAGTAAAGCTCAGTAAGTTCAGGGCATCTAATTTCTTATCATTCTTGTTTATGTCTGATTTTAATTCGAATGTTAAATATAAGAAACCCTATGCAGTTTTATAAATGGTACTTATAACTTCCCCTCACTTAGCTGTGGGTATTAGTATGCAGTCAAGTGATTGTAGGTACACAAATATGTATGTATGCTTAAATACATAATAATTATATGTTTATATAAAGGTTTTATGCTTATATGTATATGGAAATGTACATATGTACATCTCTGTGTAAGGTTACACAGACTTTTGTTTATTTTGGAATGAGAGGAGATACCTACCAAAGTTGTGTGTCTCTTAACAGTATATTTTCTTATGTGGCGTTTACATGTATAATTTAACATACATCAATATGTTTTTGTATTGATATATGGCATCTTCTTTGGAAAGTATGGTACACATCTACTATGCACATAAGCACAGCATTTGTACATTTATAGCCGGCGATTCAGATTAAGATTCAACTTTATTTTTCCATCTACGTACACATGCACATATAGTATGCATGAAAATATGCATGTACATAGTTTTAGTTTTTAGATATTTCTCATTGTATCATGACATTCACACATCATTTAAAACTAATGAACAGCACTTCTGTTATTTTCTTATTATTTATAATTAATTATTTTCACTTTATAAAATTAATTTGCTTTTCTCACGGTAAAAATATGTATATCTCCCGTATTCTATTTAATTACATACTTGCATATACATATATAACATACATACATAGATTGGAAATATATCGATATTTCATGTATCGGTATTTTTCTGCAAATAATGCCAGAAATTAAATGATTAGGCAACAATGGTTCGATAATTATTCTTTTCTATCTATTTTAATTAAGTTATGGTTTATTTATATATTTTCCTAACTGGTCATAGATTTCATTGTACACATAGTTTTTCTTAATGTTTGTTAATTATTTGTTAAAAATAACAGCGCTGTTAAGCTTCTGGAAAGGCAGTTGACCCCAAGTAATCAGCTGTCTTTTAACAGGATTGAAAATTCAAATGATCATTCTGACAAAAAAACAGCAATATTAAAAATATATTTTTTATACTTTAACATTTTCTATGGAAAGGCATGCCCTTTTTTGCGTCAGCCCTGACTGTCAGTAAGAACAATAAATTTTGCTCAGCACATCTTCAACAATTGTGACTCCATGACTATCGATAGCTGGTACTAATCCAGCTGAAGCCTACAGGATAGTTCATGACTCTGGAGTCATTGATTGAGCATGAAGCCCTCCCCGGACAGGAAATCGCTGAAACCTTATAATATAAAAAGGTGCCTGAACTACCTAGCCATATACAATGACAGCGACCTAAAGAGAATTTCCATACATTTACCAATGCCCTCCTGATTCGCAAGACCCATTTGACAGAATTCTGATACTAATAATGAACACGCAAACATTAAAATACATGTATAAGGAGAATGGTAATTGTTCTATAGTTGATAAGACTTTGTGTAGTATAGATATTTAACAAGGCTTCGCTACAACTACGTATCCCTTTTATTTACATAATAGAACAGCGCCAGACCGACGAGTCGAATATCAGGAATATATTTACTTAAATATTTTCCTGTTCTAGTAAATTTATCAGTCAAACAAATTTAAGTGCAATTCGTCCTGATGAAAATTTGTACGCTAGGCTAGAACTAATTTGACTCATGCACACGTATCGGATATTATTGTCATTTACGTTTAGGTTATTGAAACATTCCTTGAGTGCACCGGCAATCATAACAATCACAATTTTCCCGCTAGCCAGCGGTATATGTGTAGTGTTCACTGTTTTATCCATTTGAACGTGCACATCCATTAATAAATATTTCATCATATTTTACACTATCTTTTCATGTGATTTATTCCAAAAAGAACATTTGAAGACAATGTTCGTAGAACCATTTACACCAAAATACAGGAGTCACGCGTATAACAAGTTAGATTTTAGCTGGTTTACTTGACTTCCTTCACTTGCAGACCTGGTGGCAGAGATTGCTTGATTTTATCGGCCTTCTCTTTATCTTGCACCACAAGTGTGTAGAGGAAACGTGAGCAGCGGATCTTGAACTTGGTGTTCAGAGGGTTCTTCTTTATTTTCACGGCACGCGCATCGGGACGACGAGCTTTGTTCAGGAAGTCCTTCACCTCTTTGATTTCGCGCGGCATCTAGAACATAAACATCTTACATTTGGTACAACATACTCATATTTAATTCATATACTTACATTGAGGTTCTCACAATATGTATTTAACACTCCAAAAGTGAAAAGGAAAGAGATATTTTGTTGCACGCTTCCGGCTGTCAAACGATGCACGACACAGTGTTGCTTTGGCACATACAATCAAGATATCGATACAATGCAAATAATCAGAATTGTACATTTCCACTGAAACGTAATAAAAGTTGGACGTTAAATATTCAGACTACAGATAATTCGCATAACCACATACCAGCTGTTCACTCAAGTGCAATGTTTTGAATGAAATTCACTCTATTTGACTAATATACTGTCTATTTGTCTATTTTTCGAATCATTATAATATAGTCTCAATAATAATGCAGTTATTAAAAAACACGCTTTATAACATAAAACACATATTTTTATACAATTTTCTTGTTGTTGTATTTGTCGACACATAAAAACATAGTAATTTATTAACTTTTTAAAGTACTAAAGTACTTTAAAGAACTATTCTTATATATTATGTGTCTATATACAATGGCATGTTACTTTTGAACGATTTTCTGTGTTATTTTCATAAATGTTACATGTAATTGATGGAAATGTTTTATTAACACCTGTTTTATTAGAATTTCACACAACAGACTAGTGTTAAATACCAATTATTTTCAGTTTTGAGTAATATTAATTTCAAATCATTTTTTCTGCCTGAGTATCAGAGATATAAAAGTTTAAAATATTATATTTCATATTTTATACAGGCATTTCAGAGCAGTTAAAATATATCTGTATGTATAAACTGTATTCTATAGCATAACTAATAACTGACTGTTTTATTAAGGAAAATAAGTCTTTCTCAAAAGGGATTTAAATTAATTTTGATGTTTGTATAACAACAGCAGTATATTGAAACACCATTTAAAATATATTGAAAAAAAGGAATTATTAATTATTTATTAATGTAATGATATACTTTGTAATAAATTGTTTTTACTTGAAGATTGTAACAATTTAGTTGATCAGTACAGAAGAGATTAAAAATTGTTCTTTTCCATCGTTTCGCATTAACTCCATACTCTGAATATAAGTGCGTCAAACTTGTATAAGACTGGCAACTCTTATGCGTAAATCCATGCATATGAACCACCACCCAAATTGATTAGTCCGGTTGTTCGTTGCGGTCGAAAGGCTAAAAAGTATTTGTGTTTTAACTTATACGTACACAAATTACAATTGGTTTCCGAATTTTGTAAAATTTTACAGAAAAAATGGTAAGGACATTAACAAATAAATTTAATAAATTAATATAAAATGCCAAGATATATATGTAGTTATACACACGTACATCTCGCAGAAAATACGATGATTCATTTGTACATAAATATGTGTATGCATGTATTCGCTATAGTGCTACATATACACTAAAAATATTTTTTGAGATACATGTGTATATGTACATACATATTTTTATGCATACAGAAAAGGCAAAACATATATGTATGCTTTTAAATTCGTCAGTATACATACGTATCATGTATATCCATAAAATATATAGTGCACATACATACATATATATTTCTGTATATTAAAGTCTGTGTGTATTTAATTTTTTCCATACTTGCATATGTATGTATTTGGCTATATATATAGATTATATATATGTATAGATACGTACAGTAGACATTAGTCAGAGTAGGCTGAGTAATACACAAAATTTTAATTCCAAAATTTATCAATATATATGTGCTGTTACGTACAATCTTTTATATATATGTGCATAGAAAGTTTCAGTTATATTTTTGCAGGTGCATAAACTTTTAATCTAAAGAAAGTATATGTATGCATGTATAACGTACATATGTGAAAGGATTTGTATATTTCTGTATGTATACTCACACGTGCACATATATGTACATGGAAACAGTATGAGTATGGGCATAAAATATCAGTGCCTGTTAGTGCCGATAAATGTATATGTATAAATAAATATATATTGTGTGTAGTCTATAACTTAAACGAGTACATAAATGATATGGACATATATGTATTAAATGCATGTGAAATATACAAATTTTCGTATAGCTAATTTGCATTCGGTTTCATACCGGCAAATTTTAACAATACAAATATGTACATACGTGTAGACAATACATATACAATGACTAACATACGTACAAACGTATAAGAGTTTTCAAGATTATTAAAATGAGGGTTGTGAAGTGTAGAAGACAGCATTTGCACCGTAAGTTTATTTCATGCAATTTCTTTTTCTGTCGGTGGAAAGGTGTGGGCGGCCAGACAAAGCAAGCAAATTTTCATGACCATTGAATGGTTGCATTCTTTTTTATTTATCGAAAGTGCATTAATTATCGAAGAAACAATTTTCTACAGTGAAATTAAATGCATGGTTAGTGTCTAGAAAATTATATATGTAAAAATAGTTGTTAAAAAATGCGAACAAATATTTGCATAAAATGAAGAGAAACAAAGCGTAGACTTATTGTAATATAAAAAAAAAGAAAGGCCAATATAAATTTTAAATACCCCGATAGTTTTGTTAAAGCTTATATTAATGATTTGATCGCTTAATTTTTTCACAGGCTTCTGGAGTAACTGTATCAGATGTGTGCAAAACAACATACGAGGAAATAAAAAAGGACAAAAAACATCGCTATGTCATCTTCTTCATTCGTGATGAAAAGCAAATTGATGTTGAAACTGTTGGAGATCGCAACAGTGAATACGATCAGTTTCTAGAAGATATCCAGGTGTGCGGCCCCGGAGAATGCCGGTAAGTTAAACATTGAATACAGGGAATTTCATGAAAGCTAAAGCTTAGTAGAATTATTTATATGAAAAGAAGCTCCTAACACCATGAAGTCTTAATATTTTTGATTGGCGTCAACAGCTGAACACGACGGTCCAAGCGACATTGACAATGTTGGCATTGCCGAACACTTTAGAATACGATTTTACCTATATACGCAAATATTATATGAACAAAATTACAATTTATTTTCAGATATGGCCTTTTCGATTTTGAATATATGCACCAATGTCAAGGCACGTCAGAGAGCTCAAAGAAGCAAAAGTTGTTCCTCATGTCATGGTGTCCTGATACTGCTAAGGTATAATTTTTTAATTTGTAGCACCTAAAATTATTATAACTATAATATTTATTTTTAAATATTATAGGTTAAGAAGAAGATGTTGTACTCCAGCTCGTTTGATGCTCTGAAGAAATCATTGGTGGGTGTCCAAAAGTATATACAAGCTACTGATCTGTCAGAAGCATCCCGTGAAGCTGTAGAGGAAAAGCTACGAGCTACTGATCGCCAATAGACTACAAAATCATAAGTCTCTGTGCAATGCATTTAATATATAAAGCATGCATGAATCAGCGATTGTATTTGTATTCGGTCAAGATCGCCAATTTGTATGAAAATTTTCTACATAATTTGTATTTTCAGTATAAATAAAGAAAATTAATTTAAAATTTGGTTCCTTATTTCTTCGGTCAGAATATAATCAGGGCGGTGCCTTTAAAAAGCAAGCTGAAGGGCCTCCCTCTGAATATCTTTCAGTATGGGTTGGGCCATGTGTAATGTACCTTTAGCTGTTTCTCATAAAAGCAATATACAAGTAAATCAGGAGCCCTGAGGTTCTACATTTTTTTACTTTGTACCATTACTGATTGTTTTTTTGAATTATACTGTGGATTTTACTGTTATATTCTTCTTATAAGGGCTTTCATCTCTGTTTAAATAAAAATACATAATTAGTTTGCGAATCTTGTGTCAACTTATTGGTGAATTGGTTTTTTGCGATATATTATTAGTTCCGATATGAACCGTGCAGTTTTCTTAGGTCATCGAATAGAATATAGTAATACAGTGTAGGCCATTGAAATTGGAAGCATCAGGCAACCCTGTAACATTTGATAGCGCTGCGAGATCGTCCAATGTCATACTGTGTTGGAAGCGTCATTTAAAGACAATTTTTATAATGCAACAATACACTCCGAGAGAACGCGCTGAAATTGTTCAGCTTTATATTCAAAATAATTTCTCAATTGTGAAAACCAAGCGTGCGTTTCGTGAAAAAAATAAAGTTAAAAGTGCTCCCGGTGACAACACCATAAGACGTTTATACGAAAAGTTTATGAACTTCGGCGATGTTAATAATGTTAGCCTTGAATCCAGACAACGAACAAAACGTTCTACTGAAAATATCGAAGCCGTACGAGCTAGCATTGAGAAGACTCCAACGGCATCGAGCTATCGCCGTTCTCAGGAGTTAGGCATCACTCGCACCACTCTCCGGCGCATAATTCAAAGCGATTTGAAGATGGTTCCACAGGAACTTCAAAGGACACAAAAAGTAAGGGCTTAGGTAACATGTCATGGCAATTAACGATAAAAGACGTTTGACTGCCAGAGCTAACAATACCCATTTACGCGATATTATTTTCAAACATTAGCTAAAACAGATCTCCTTAAACGGAATTTAATAATTTTATAATTAGCCAAAAAATGATTTTTATTTTAATGGTTTTTTTTAAAGAAACAATTGGGTCAACTTTAAATGACCCTGTATTAATGATTTGATCGCTTAATTTGTTCACAGGCTTCTGGAGTAACTGTATCAGATGTGTGCAAAGCAACATACGAGGAAATAAAAAAGGACAAGAAACATCGCTATGTCATCTTCTTCATTCGTGATGAAAAGCAAATTGATGTTGAAACTGTTGGAAATCGCAACAGTGAATACAATCACTTTCTAGGAGATATCCAGGTGTGCGGCCCCGGAGAATGCCGGTTAGTTAAACATTCAATACTTAAACTTAGTGAAAGCTAAAGCTTAGTAGAATTATTTATATCAAAAAAAGCTCCTAACACCATCAAGTCTTAATATTTTTGATAAGCGACATTGGCATTACCGAAAACTTTAGAATAGGCGTTTACGCTAATATTATGTGTAAAAAAAATGTACAATTTATTTTCAGATATGGCCTTTTCGATTTTGAATATATGCACCAATGTCAAGGCACGTCAAAGAGCTCAAAGAAGCAAGAGCTGCTTCTTATGTCATGGTGTCCTGATACTGCTAAGGTATTATTTATTTTTTTTTTCAGCAATTTAAATAATAATAATTTTTATTTTTATATATTATAGGTTAAGAAGAAGATGTTGTACTCCAGCTCGTTTGATGCTCTGAAGAATGCATTGTTGGGTGTCGAAAAGTATATACAAGCTACTGATCTGTCAGAAGCATCCTATGAAGCTGTAAAGGATAAGCTACGAGCTACTGATCGCCAATAGACTTAAAAATCATAATAATAGTAATCGTAATTTGTATTTTCAAAATAAGTAAAGAAAATTAATTTAAAAATTGGTCCCTTGTTTCTTGGGTAACCTTCACTGTAATCAGGGTGGTGACGTTATTGAAATAAAACCAAGCTGACGACCCTGCTTCTGAATATCTTTCAGGATGGGTTGGTCCATGTGTAACGTACCTTCAGCTGTTTCTCATAAAAGCAATATACAACAAGTAAATCAGGAACTAATTGTGAATGGTTTCCTTAGGACATGGAATAGAATATCGTAATAATATTTAAAATATATCGTATGATTTGAAGACTTAACATAATGATTTTCTTGTTAAAGAATTAAGATGTAATATCAGAACAGCTAATTTTCGACAAATGGTCTTTTTAAACCCTAAAGAAATATCGAAAAACTACAAATTTATGAGCATATTCAAATAATTAATTTTATGTTTGAAGATTATTATAATTAAATATTTATTTGATACATTTTTACGTTTCTAGTATTAATAGTTTTACCTGCTGTGATAAAAATCGAAGACAATATATGTTACTCTGTCGGCAGTGCGTGAAATTTAGTCACTGTGTTCCATTTCCTTAGTTCCAATTCCGACGATATTTCTGGTTGTTGATGAACCAGTGAAGTCAAGCAGCTTCAAAATGAATGATACGACTCCAATTTTGAATTAGTACTTAAAAGAATAATATTGCCAAAGCATTATTCGAAGAGATTTAAGCTCGGCAATATAATTGTGCTTTGATATTACTAAATATGTATATTAACATATCTTTCTGGTACTGCTAAGGTGCGTAGCTAAGCCAAGCTTAAAACACTAAAACTATGTATATAAATACGATTGCAAACCATGTAGATAGTTGTGTATGTATATGTACGTGTACATACTGAATCATAATCAAATCGATCAAAAACAGTTTGTACACAATTGTGCCACATAAAGTGCATGCAAAGATTCATACTGGCAAACTGATTTGTAATTATTAAACTAAAATATGTTCTTAATAAAAAGTACACTAATATATAAAATTTAAGCTTGTGTGCGTTAATTTATACGTATGTATTCATGCGAAAGTCATGTATAGGGACATCCCTGTGAAAAATCGATATTTCTTAACATGTACATGCATATGTATGTGTGTACATCAAGTGCAGTTTATAAAAACCGCTTGATTTAAGTTAGGCTGAGTGACAAGTGCGGTTTATTTACACATATGTATATATGTACGTGTTCGCAAGTACATAAATAATTATGAATTGAATTAATTACGTATCTGTGTGTACTTATGTATGTATACATATTTACATTACAAATGAAGGGGCGTGGCATTTGTGTATTTAAGTATTGCGTACATGAATTAAGTGTAAATATTACTCTATATGCATAAATTTCTACACACACAAGTACATAAGCATACATACATACAATGCATGTAAATATATGTATATGTGCATGCCTGTAATAACAATCTAATTTTGTAATTAAAGGATCTGTAAAAAATCCTTTGAGATAGGCGAGCTACAATATAATGATTTAGCCCCATACAATATATAGTATGTCCATGAAATTGTGAATTCTATTCTTTCCGTGTACGTTTGCCAATCAGAGAGAACTAAGGAAGTAATGTACGTAAACAATGAATGTATGTATGTAAATCAATTGGCATGCAGCAATATATCTGTGTGCATGTGTATATACACACACATAATTTGTGCAATTTCTCATGTGTGTGTGCTATTGTGCACGTTCATATGTATTTTAGCGTTAATTTAAATACTATTTTTGAATGGAACTGGACCGCGAAATGTCAAAAGGTACTCTGGGAAATATTGCTATGGAAAAAAATTAATTACACGTTGGTTGTACTATAATTAATTTGCTTATATTCAGTGCAAATTTTGCCAACGCTGTCGTAATTAGTTCATTAAAGACCCCTTTCATACGACAGATATTTAAATTTGTATTTTAATTAAGCTAAATGTCCTTAGACCAAAATCGTCCTACCGGCATAAAAAGCCGGCTACAGTTTTTATAGTTTGTACTTCTAAGAGCTTTCAATTGAACCTTCTTTGTTTAATCAGAAGTATTTTGTACCTATTGATTAGGTTGAAGTTCCAAAAAGAGAAAATCATTCAGTTTGAGTTTGGGGTGTTCCACGAATGTGTACTTATCGATTTTTGTGAAGTTCAAGTATAATCATGGGGTGTGTGTTGCCGCTGCCGGTTTTTGCTTGAATAACCATTCGAATTATATCAGAGGAATATTATTCGTACTCACCAATGCATATAACTGTGTCTAATGGGAAGGAAATTATCTTGGAAATTGTGCTTGTAGTCTGTGTTCCTCAATTAAAATAGATCTAGGTGGCATTTAAACAGAGCTTGCAGAGGCTGTAAGACAATTGATCTGATTAATCGAACGTTTATTGGTTTCCCAGTAAGAATAATAAAATAAGGGGATAAATAGATTTTATTTTTTTTAGATGTGTGCTATAAACCTTTTCTCGTTATTGATTCATGCTAAATTATGTGTATATAATTTATCATTTACAGATTTCAAACTTGTCGTAAGATGAATCCCCAACAAAATTTAAATATTGAACCATCGCTGGTTACGGAAGCGGGTCATATACAGACCCAATATACCGCTTTTCAAAATTTTGAGCAATATACTGCGGCTGGATATACAAATGCACCGTTATATATCTCGAAGCCAGCGGGTGTTGGGACCCTACCACGTATGGCCCCGCATTGTTCGACGATTGGGTCTCAAAATAAAATAGAGAACAATTCGCAAGAGGTAGCTTTGCCCGGTATGGAGGGTGGTCATGCCTTGGTACCGACCGTGAGATACATTCAAGGTGCACAGTTTGATGAACAGCCGGATTTCGGATTATCCGGTTTACCACAATGCGGCTTAGAGCCACATTATACAGATGAACAAGTACTTCCATACGGCTTTACTCCAGATGCTACATACGGTATGCCGGGCGTGAGTGCAAATATGAAGCAATTCGCTTCGAGGCCGTTCGACAATAATCTTAACGGATCCGAACCAGCCATTGATTCCCAATGCAGATCTTTTGAGAATCAAGGCGACTTTAAGTTAGCTCCATTTACCACAAGCACTTTGAACACGGCCCCACCCAGAATTGGAGAAAAAGAAGATTTCATGGGTGGCTCGGACAGTGACCTTTGTTCAACAATGAGATGGCGTGATCCCAATCTCTCCGAAGTTATCAGCTTCTTAAGCAATCCCAATAATGCTATCAAAGCAAACGCAGCTGCATATTTGCAACATCTTTGTTATATGGATGATCCGAACAAGCAACGTACAAGAACCTTGGGAGGAATACCACCATTGATACGATTATTATCATACGATGCCCCGGAAATTCACAAGTAAGTCTTTAATATAACTGAAATCTAGGTAACTGAAGGATCTGATTATATATACATATATATATAATGTTTGCGTTGTTTTTGTTTTATAGAAATGCTTGTGGAGCCTTGCGCAATTTATCTTATGGTAGGCAAAATGATGAAAATAAACGTGCAATAAAGAATGCTGGGGGAATAGAAGCATTAGTACATCTTCTTTGCCGATCTCAAGAAACTGAGGTTAAGGAATTAGTAACTGGAGTTCTATGGAATATGTCCTCCTGCGAGGATATCAAACGGTCAATTATCGATGAAGCGCTGGCTGCTGTAGTTACAAACATTATTAAGCCACATTCTGGCTGGGATCCCGTCTGTTGCGGTGAGACCTGTTTTTCAACAGTATTTCGAAATGCCTCTGGAGTCTTGCGAAATGTCAGCTCGGCCGGAGAACATGCTCGAGAATGCCTTCGTAACTGCGAGCACCTAGTTGAATCGCTTCTTTATGTCGTAAGATCTTCCATTGAGAAGAATAACATTGGCAATAAAACCGTTGAGAACTGCGTTTGCATACTCCGGAATTTATCGTACAGATGCCAGGAGGTCGAAGATCCCAATTATGATAAGCATCCCTTCATTATCCAGGAAAGGGCTGTACCATCTTCTTCAAAAGGTAATTTATAGTGTTTTTTTCATTTATTTTCAATTTATAAAGGATCTATTTGTAGGAGAGAATTTGGGATGTTTCGGTACAAGTAAAAAGAAGAAGGACTTAGCTTTAAATGAGTCTCAACAGGACTACATATTTTCAACAGAATATTCCAAGAACTCAGGATCAAACAGTCAAACTAACAAAGGATACGAACAGTTATGGCAACCTGAAGTCGTACAGTTTTACCTCTCCTTACTGCAAAGTTGTTCGAATCCAGAGACCCTTGAGGCCGCCGCCGGAGCTATACAGAACCTGTCTGCATGCTACTGGCAGCCCAGCATTGACATACGCGCCACTGTGCGTAAAGAGAAGGGTCTCCCGATACTCGTTGAACTCTTAAGGATGGAGGTTGATAGAGTCGTCTGTGCTGTGGCCACCGCGTTACGCAATCTTGCTATCGACCAGCGGAACAAGGAGCTGATTGGCAAGTATGCCATGCGGGATTTGGTTCAGAAGCTACCATCTGGCAATGCTCAGCACGACCAAAACACATCGGATGATACCATCACAGCAGTATTGGCAACCATTAATGAAGTCATCAAGAAAAATCCGGAATTTGCCCGTTCCCTTTTGGACGCCGGCGGTGTAGATAGACTTATGAATATAACAAGACGCAAGGAACAATACACAACATGTGTTATAAAGTTTGCTAGTCAAGTTTTGTACACCATGTGGCAGCACCATGAGCTGCGTGAGGTCTATAAGAAGAATGGATGGAAGGAGCAGGATTTCGTTAATAAACATTTTGCAGCACACAGTACCCCGCCAAGTTCACCAAATAATGCTAACAATACTCTTAACAGACCAATGGCATCTCAGGGACGAACGCGTTACGAGGATAGAACAATTCAGCGTGTCCCAAACTCTTCGTCGTATAGAAACAAAGAGCCAACAGGAGGAGCTGCTGTCATGTCCAATAACGATTCGGCACTATTGTCCGAAATGGTTCGGAAGCAATTATAAGCTGTATATTTTTACTTTGTTAATTATTTTACTAGTTTTAGATACACACTTAAAGCCCCACACACACACTCCCCATATACACACCCACAAACACACAATCCGCACACACAAACTATTTAACTCTTTTAAATAACTAAAAGGGAAAAATAATTGTGCTTTTACGGGGGCTTTATAATATTTCTATAATGTTTTTGATACCCACCTCTAAATTTCTTCCGTTTCAACTCCGAATTTCATTAACATTCATTTTCGGAAAAGTAATTTCAATTATTAATCATAAAAGTATCTTGTTAACCTTTTTGGACACCTATCTAATCTTTTGGTTGACTCTTCAGGCCATTACTTTGCGTTGTCTGAATTATGCGTACAGAAACGGAGAAAGAAAACATTTAGAATCTATTATAAAACCCCATGAAATTAATTTTTATGTTCCCTTTTTTGTTATTGTATTAAAAACATATTAATCGTTTCTTTTTTTAATATATGTATGCGTTAAGATTTTATAGCTTCGATTAAAATAATTTTAAGAGGTGTCATTCATTTAACACCTACTATGTGCATTTGACTACAAAATAAAATAAGATTACTCATGTAGAGATTCTTTAATAGCACTTGGGGTAGGAGACAACGTGATGAAGCGTTTGAGACGTGTTTCTGGGTACCCGCAATAAAATAATGGAATAATAATAATAATAGAAAACGATTTTATCTTAGGAATAGACTAAGTTCGACATTGTACTCCCATTCCACAACAATCATCAGTGTGGAAAGGGATCCAATGATGCGGATCCTGGCTGCAACTGGATATGCCAAGTTTGTGTAAGGTGAACATCTTCAGTACGTTTAATTTCCCGTATTTATTACTTACCTGGATATATGGGTATGATACACAGACAATAAGGTTTTTGTACGGTTTTACAATTTGTTGGCACCGTCTGCGGAATGGGCCAGTACGGATAACACCACATTCAAAAGCAAGACTTTAACATGTTTGCGGGTAATAGCGGTCGGGTGCCTTAAGTAGGGTATTTCCAGAAAAAGTTCTTGCAGCTTGTTAGTAACATCCGCAATCTGAGACTTTCCTGGTAGATTCTTCAAAGCACTTTTATTCAAGAAAATAATTTGGACATTTTATAGAAGCTGCCAGTATAAAATAAAAACTAGCAGGACGAAAGTAATCAGGTATTATTTCCCGTAATAATTTGTGCTTAGTTAGAAGAAGGAAATAAAAATGAAAGTAAATAAAATCTTATTTGGGTCTATAAAAATGGGAACAATGGATATAACCCGAAAGTTGTCACGATAAAATGAAGAACAAATTATTATTTCAATAGAATAAATTTGAATACATATTTGAATAAACAGATGTGTTTCAAATTTCAAAAATTCGTGTGTGTCATTTTGTTCCAATTTTAGACCTGGAGGTCAAACAACTTGGAGTTCGTTCCAAAAATAAAACACATATTTACATCTCTCTTGTTTAATCATGAATAAAATTGCATTTATTTGTGTTGTTACTAAAAATAAAAATAGTTTACATCTTTCTGTTTAATTCTAGATATATAGATAGATCAAGTTATAGTTAGATACGTTATCGAAATGATTGAAGTGGTAGCTTTTCGATAAATGTATCGAATATATTGTATGCTATCTGATGTGATAGCATAACTTTTTATCGGAAGTTGAAAATCGAACGTTCCATCCCTGGCAGTTATAAGTCGGCTTTTCATTGTTTTTCATTGTTTTTGTGGAGAATGTGGATTAATCCAAACACATAAAATGGATTATGAAACCTTACCTGAGCTCGGTGGTAATTTAAAATATAAAAAATTAAGAGACAAAAGTCTTAAATATTGTGTATATATGTATCTAGTCCATGCATGCATTTTCTTGTGTTACGTGCATACATATGCACCCATTATATGAGTGTGTGCGTGCAAACATATGTATACATACATATGTATTATACATACGAACAAAATAATAATAACACAATAAATTTGTATTATACGTAAAAAACATTGCATGCCCATTCTAAGCATTTACATCTGCATGCATATATATGTGTGTACATATATACATATACATATATGGGCTCAATTTTTCCGTCTACACGAGTGTATTATATGTGCATATATATATATATATATGTATGTCTGCATTCATGACAATCCCACGCAAAGTCAATACATAAACTGACTTTGTATAATGCATAAATACACATATATGTACATACATACATATATAGCTATATATATATATATATAAATATGAAAGAAATATATTTATATAAATACACCCAGTTTCCTCCCAACTCGATTTACACAATAAACTGAAGTCGCATCGATCTATGACAACCAAAGCAGCCGAAACGTCTGGGGCATGGGAGGAGGTGGAGGTCGTTGTTAGCAAATGTCGGCCAATAGAACAAAGAATGGCTTGAAGATAAAAAATTGTACAGAACTATGGAACTACCTTTTGTTGTCTTGGAGAGGGCCCTTGTACCAACTCTCTCTGTTCCTAATCACCCATGAGATCTAATCATTAATAAAGACATGCCCTGGTTAGCTTCAAGATTCCTAATTATTTATATTAAATATATTTGTATTGTAAATATGTGTTGTTAGTTGTGTTTAAATATGAATCTAGCTATTTAATACCCTGTAATATGTAGGGTATCTGCGACCACATGAAAATAACATACTATGTGCAATTTCATTTGTGTCTGTCCTTTGTGTTGTAACTTGTACAATTCTATATATTTAGTCTCCATCCTATATATATATATATATATATAATATATCCCTTTCAGAATTAGTCACCTTGAGCTGTAACAAGAGACTCGAGCTGTTGGAGTCCCTTTTAAGTGAACCCGATGGCGACAAAAAGTTAAATAAAAGTTTAAATCTGGAGGATAATTTCAAGGGTCATCAGTATTCCATGGATGCTTTGTTGGATACATTCATCTTGCTTTACGATGAATGCAGTAATTCTTCTCTTCGTCGGGAGAAAAGTGTATCCGATTTTCTTAAACTTGGTAAGTAATTCTTATATAATATCTGATTTAACATACTTATATATTTATTTTTTTTCAATTTCCAGCTAAACCATTCGTTCACATTGTCAGGAAGCTTCGCTTAACGCGTGAGGACTTCGAAATATTAAAGATAATTGGACGTGGAGCGTTTGGTGAAGTTTGTGTGGTTCGTATGATTTCATCGGAAAATATTTTCGCCATGAAAATATTGAACAAATGGGAGATGCTTAAAAGAGCTGAAACCGCTTGCTTTCGGGAGGAGAGAGATGTCTTAGTCCTTGGCGATCGCCAGTGGATAACAAACTTGCACTACGCATTTCAGGATAATATTAATTTGGTATATAAACCTGATTCTATTGTAACACAGTGTTTTAACAACCCCTTTTCAATATTTATAGTACCTGGTTATGGACTATTACTGCGGTGGAGATCTTTTAACATTGTTAAGCAAGTTTGAGGATAAGCTGCCCGAGGACATGGCCAAGTTTTATATTACAGAAATGATATTGGCTATAAACAGCATTCACCAACTGAAGTATGTTCACCGAGATATAAAGCCAGATAACGTTTTGCTGGACAAGAGAGGACATGTACGATTGGCAGATTTTGGATCATGTCTGCGCTTGGATAAGGATGGTACTGTCCAATCAAATGTAGCGGTTGGTACTCCTGATTATATTTCGCCAGAGATTTTAAGAGCCATGGAGGATGGTAAAGGACGTTATGGAACGGAATGTGATTGGTGGTCCCTTGGTGTGTGCATGTATGAGATGCTGTATGGAGAAACACCATTCTATGCAGAAAGCTTAGTGGAGACCTATGGAAAGATAATGAATCATCAAAATTGCTTTAATTTACCCTCTCAAGATACTTCGCACTGCAAGTTATCTGATACATCTAAGGATCTGCTTAGTAAGCTGATTTGCATACCAGAAAACCGTCTGGGTCAAAGGGGATTACGTGACTTTATGGAACATCCGTGGTTCGAAGGAATTGATTGGAAAAATATAAGAAATGGCCTGGCTCCCTATATACCAGAGGTGTCAAGTCCAACAGACACATCCAACTTTGATGTGGATGACAACGATGTTAGATTAACAGAATCCATACCTCCTTCGGCAAATCCTGCATTCTCTGGATTTCATTTACCTTTTATTGGATTCACCTTTTCACAAAATTGTTACACAACAGACTTACGGAAAGTCGATCTGGTGCCTGAACATAAAGTTCAATCTTCCGTCTATGATGAATCTCTAGAAAATTCCCTTCTCTGTAATGAACTATCCAAAGATACAGAAAGCTCAAACGAAGTACACAACAAGCAATTAAAGTCGGTAACCGAACAATTAAATCAATCGAAGCACGAAAAGAGTGAACTCTCTGCAAAATACAACGAGATTATTGAACGACTTAAGGTCCAGGATGGTGAACTCAAAGAAGCTATTTCTCAGCGCAATGTCGCAATGACGGAGTACTCGGAAGTGACCGAAAAGCTTACAGAACTTCGAAACCAAAAACAGAAACTCTCAAGGCAGGTTCGAGTTAAGGAGGAGGAACTCGATGCATCCATGCAAAAGAATGATAGCCTCCGGAACGAATTGCGTAAGTCTGATAAAACCCGAAGAGAACTCGAGCTTCATATCGAGGATGCGGTCAACGAAGCCTCCAAAGAGAAGAAACTACGAGAGCACGCGGAGGAATGCTGCAGAAAGCTGCAAATAGATATACGGAAGACAGTACCCAATTTGGATCCGAATACTCCTATAAATACAACCTCTGGCATGGCTGGATACGAGATCGAACGTATTGAGCTACAATATGCTGAGAAGCTGAATCATCAACAGGCACGTCACAATTTGGAACTGGAAGCTCTGCGAGATCAGCTCAATGATCTGGAAGCGTCCAACGCAATGCTCTCAAAGGAATTGCTGCAAGCCCATGACAAATTAAAGAATACTCCAGTCGATTCTGTTGACTCAACGGAGACCATGTTAGAGTTGCAGAAGTGTTACGATCTGGAGAAATCCACATGGCTGGACGAGAAGCAACGCCTAACCACGGAGGTTAACATCAAATCGAAGAATTTACGAGATTTACAAACGGAGGAGGTCGAAATACTTAAGGAATTACAAGTGAAACGCGAAGCTATTAACCATTGGGAGCTCCAAATGGCAGAGATCATACAATGGGTATCGGACGAGAGGGATGCACGCAGTTACTTACAGGCTCTGGCCACAAAGATGACAGAAGAAATCGAATACCTCAAGCATGTGGGAACCTTTAACAATAATGCAGTAGATCATAAAAACTGGAGGAATAGGCGATCACAAAAGCTAGATAAGATGGAGTTGCTCAATTTGCAAAGTGCTCTTCAACGGGAAATCCAAGCCAAGGCGTTCATAGCCGAGGAACTGAGTGAAACTAGGGCAGAACTGATATCCACCCAGAAAGAAGCTGGTGATTATAAGAAGCGATGCGAATCCATTTTGTATGACTTGAAGAAGAAGGAGACCGAGCTGAGAGATCTGCAGAGCGCTGATCTTGAGTATTCGGAATCGTTTTTGAATAAAGCATCGCATCAGAATAACGCCTTCTTCAAGGATATATCCATAAACACGGATATGAATGAATCCGTTGAATCGTACGTCAACGACACACGCGACAATATCTCATCCTCATCGAATCTGTTCCAAACATCGAATACTGGAATGCTCTTTAACTATGAATCAAAATATGCACACAAAACGGCTAAGGACAGCCTGGGGACAAAGAACTCTTCCATTAACGATGACATCAGATCGGAGAGTAGCTTAAACTACGAGGAATCCAAGAAGAAAAGCAATACATCGATTCATCAGTTTCTGGTGCGAACCTTCAGTAGTCCAACCAAATGTAACCACTGCACTTCATTAATGGTCGGCCTGACAAGGCAGGGAGTTGTCTGTGAGATCTGTGGCTTTGCATGTCATACGGTTTGTTGCCAAAGAGTACCGACTATGTGTCCAGTTCCTATGGATCAAACCAAACGGCCACTGGGCATTGATCCCACAAGAGGAATTGGTACAGCATATGAGGGCTATGTCAAGGTACCCAAATCTGGTGTCATAAAACGTGGTTGGATACGTCAATTTGTAGTCGTCTGTGACTTTAAACTCTTTTTATATGATATATCTACGGATCGGTGTGCTTTACCAAGTGTGAGTGTATCCCAGGTGTTGGATATGCGTGATCCCGAATTTTCTGTTGGAAGCGTGCGCGAAAGTGATGTCATCCATGCGGCTAAGAAGGATGTACCATGTATTTTTAAGGTAAGCGATCTTCTCCCTATATAAAAGATACATATATATATATAATAAATGTTTCTATCTTTCAGATAAAAACTGCACTCATTGAAGGTGGAATCTCATTAAACACTTTAATGTTGGCGGACAATGAGTCGGAGAAATCAAAATGGGTAATTGCATTGGGTGAACTTCATCGGATATTAAAGCGAAATAATCTACCAAATACGGCCATATACAAAGTCAATGAAATATTGGACAATACCTTATCGATAATACGTAATGCTCTATGTTCTGTTATAACCTATCCAAATCAAATTTTATTAGGCACTGAAGATGGATTGTTTTACCTTAACTTGGATCAATATGGTGAGTCACAACAGGTCTTATCATTGATTGGAAGCTATATCTCTATTTATGTCCGCGATGTTATATGGTATATATGTTAATATTTCAGAAATCGCCCGTATCGGCGAAACAAAGAAAATCCTTCAGTTATGGTACATTGAAGAGGAGCAGATAATTGTTATTCTGTGTGGAAAACAACGGCATTTGAGGCTTCTACCTATAAGGGCATTGGAGGCAAGCGATGTTGAATGGATAAAAGTCATAGAGTCTAAGAACTGTATATCTGCTTGTACCGGAATAATACGACGTTACCCAAATATTGTTTACTCATTTATAATCGCATTAAAACGACCCAATAACCACACACAAATAATTGTTTACGAAATTAATCGAACGCGTACGCGACACCAAAAAACGTGCGAATTTACGATCGGATACTTAGCCCAACATCTTCAGATACTATCGGATATGCGTCTGGTGGTTGCCCATCAAAGCGGATTCACAGCTTACTTTTTGCGAGGAGAAGCCACAGCAATGTGTAAGTATTCTTCATATTAATAAAAACTATATATATAATACATACTATCTTTATTTCAGCTCTGGTTCATCCCGAAAATCAGTTGTGCGCATTTTTGAACTATTCCGGAGTTGATGCTGTTCGTGTTATTGAGATACTTTCCCCAACCGGTGGAAACTTTGGAGAATACCTCTTAGTATTCCAAACTCTAGCCATATATGTGGACTTACAAGGCAGAAAATCCCGCGATAGAGAAATTATGTATCCGGCTTTTCCCACATATATAAGTACGTATTATTTAATTAGGGGAAATAATATTTAACTAATTATGTTATGTTTCTATTGCTTGCAGCATATTCCGATGGTCATTTATTAGTATTCTCGGAGACTCATCTGGATATATTCAATACACAAACTTCGGAATGGGTTCAATCCATTGGCATTAAGCAGTCACTTCCCTTGAACAATATCGGAAATGTTGTTCTAACCAATATTAATGATACACCTTTGATAGTTTACTTGGCTAATATTCATACGAGTGAGTTATATATATATTTATATTATATATCATATATATGTTATACATTTTTCTTCATTTTACAAATCTCAAAACTTCACTTTTAACTTGAAACTTAACTTTTGGTAGTGTGCACTTCTTTATTAACATTTAATTAGCTGATGTTCTGATCAGTCTGGCCACATTTTAGAGCTGTCCACTTCTCGATGAGATGCTGCCTACTCATCGCATGTTAAATTTAACTACAATACTAACCAACTAATAAAAGCTTTGACTTAAGCATGAGCATGTTTTTAGGGTTTTTTTTTTGACATGTACGTTCCCAAGAAGATGACTCTTACTTCTTTATCCCGATATATAACCATATCTTCGATTTATATTTATAGAGGGACAATTACAACACCGTGATGGTGACCGAAAGGGACTTAGCAATATTAAACGTAGATTCTCGATTAGAGAAGTAAACAAAACAGTAAAAAGGTAAGTTCATAATGCTTATTTTTGTTATTAATATTTTAAATAATTATTCAATTAATTTTGATTACAGTGATCGAAGATCAAAGATGATATCAGGTCCAACCAATTTCAACCATATATCTCATATGGGACCTGGTGATGGCATTCAAAATCAACGTTTACTGGATTTGCCAACTACTTTGGAGACAGCTGAGCACGCCAACAAACAACTGATAACTTCATTAAATTCCGTAAACCAATTAAGAAAATCGAATTTTCTAGATCAAAGTAAGTACCGAGCAATGCACATATGCTTACCCGGAGAAATCATCCTGTTTAAGATAAATAATACTTACAACGATGAATTCAGATTAAGTTTGGCGATACCGAAAAATATTTGGTTAAGTTGCTTAAGTATAAGTTAATGTTAACCTGAGATAAGATACTTAGCACGCAGATAATGCCGTGCGTCCGTAGCCTCCAACCAATCCGAAATGATCTAAGATAAGGACCCAGATCGTTGTACTTCGTTGGAGAAGTTTTCACGTGCTGTTTTTCCCTGGATATACAAATAACCCAGAAATTGTTGGCTACAGTACTGGCGAGCTCATCAGTGGAACTGTTTCTTTCCAAAACTTGGCACTATATTAGGCTGATAGCGCACCGTTGCGAAGTGTCGATTAGTTTATTGATATGGAATTTTATGACATCATCTTAATGGACTTGATAGTCGCCTGAGTTCATTCACTGCATTCTGAAAGTAAAACAAAAGGATATAACATTTGACAATATTTCATGTATCCTTGATTTAAACTTATTAAAGAGAAGAAAAAGCAGCACGACTTACCTCTGGCTGCTCACCCAGTGTATCCATTATAATCGACATGTTTCACTTCCATTTGTTCCAGAAATTGTTAAATTAACTTTGATTTTGATATTGTTATTAATTAATTTATTTTATAGTTTCCAAATTTACATTGATGATTTACACAATGAATTTGACCAAAAAAATTAATATTGAATTAAATTCTCTTATTTTACTAACCCGAATAATTCATTTTCTATTTATTTCTAGATGATGGTAACTCTGAGGACTTCGGTAACGATAACATACCCTCAAGGACTCCGAGTCCAATGGGATCGTCGCTTTTTGATGACTTAAACAATATAGATTAACTTGTAATACTCATATTTATTCAACCCATTTTCGAATAAACTTTATCAAATCAAATATATGCATTTACATAAAATTTCTTCTTCTTTATGAATGTGTAACAATGTACGATAATAGAAAGAACATAAAACCGGATTTAATGCTAAATCTGAGTAACACACAGCATAATAAGTGGCAAACATGGAAATCAAACGGCAAAGTTTAACGAAAACTTAAAATGCGTCGCTGTTGACAAAGTATTCCATACATAATCAACATCGTCAGCTGCTGAAAACCAAATTTGTATTCAATTTGCTAAAGTTGTATATAAAATGAGATTAGGAGGCCTTCGTAAAAATTCAGTGAAAAGATATACTATAGCATGTCAACGAAAAGCATTATTAAACAGCTGTATATAAATCTAGTAGGTAAAAAAAATAATTCATTAAAATTTTTGCACAGCTAAAAACCGAATATTTTTGTCGTGACATGATTTTTAGCATGCTTAAAGTTATCGGAACACGTTGCTGACTACCATTATTTTTTGAAAGGAAATCAATCCGCATAAAACAAACTCTATATCTTTGTTTAAAGATTTACAAAAATTTAAATCTAGAAATATTTGATAAATTGGCAAAAACGCAGTCAATAGCCGGTTAGCACGCGCTGCAATTCAGAAATAATGTTAGTTCCACAAAATAATCGCTTATCGAACAAATGAACACTGAATGCGGCTAGTGGGAACATACTAAAAATGTGAGTTTAAACTGGTTCCATTCAATTAAACTAGTTCGTAATGTTGTGACAAAACCCGAAACGATAATATATGTAATTCAACTTTTAGTCGGAAAAACACTAAGATTGTTGTGATATGCTAATTGCTTGTCGGTAAATAAGTGTAAGTATTGTGCGACAGATAATCCTCTTTCCATTTCACGCTGAATACTCATTGGATCGTTTACAACATGCGTTTATCAATATCTGCTACATATTAACATATGTACGTACTAGCATGTGCATACATACAGCCATATTTATATGTGTATGTTAAAGATACGGCAGACAAATCGAACGAATATTACGTGCCCACTTCGGCTACCTTGTATATATACATGTTTGGAACTAAATTAGTGCATATAAAATAATTATTGTAAATGCTATTGGATGTGTTGAGCAGATAAATAATATTCAAAAACTATTTCGTACTACTAATACATACGTAAATGTGCATGTATATGTAAAGGCGAATACGTATGTATACAAATATGCAAATGCATTTACCCATGAATACATATTTAATATGTGTTACAAGTTGCAGTTGTTTATGTTTTACATGTCATCTTCAGCAGAGTTGAAAAAATACGATATCAACTTCGTGCGTACGTGCGTTTTCGATTTATAAAGCAGGTCAGCCATTGTTGACTTGCAGCCGTTCGTCCTTTTTGACAAACGCAAGCCGAATCAGATAAGGACATGCTGTTGTTCGAAAGTGTGTGTTTAAATGCGTTAAGAAAAGTGCATGGAATTTCATAAAGAAATAAAAGAAAGTCAGCTGCCAATGCTCACGGCCTCAGTGTAAAATAATATAGCATTATCAAGACTCAAGGCCAAAGTTTAGGCAATGCTGCTCTGACTCAATCTTTTTGTTTATTGCTTAGCCCGGTTAATTTGGTTTGCGTTGCCAACAGTCTTTTGATATTTTTTCGGTAATAGTTATACGGGCACATTAAGCCGGTCTACCTGGATTGCGAATGCAAGTTCGTGTTTTATAACCAATAACTGAGCAAAAAAAGTAACTTTATTTAAATTTTAGTTATTTTCTTTGGTTTGCACACAAACAAAGCATATTCAAAGCATTTATATTTATATATTTTATATGTTTAAAAATTTGTATATTTTAAACGTTTAAGTAATGGCTAATTATCAGTGTTTAACCCTTGGCAGCTGGTTTAAATTTACTAATTTTGTAAACTGTTCTTTTCCCATTTCGTTCCAATCACTTCGATTACCTTGCCTAATTTTCTATTCAATATGTCACTAGCTATATACAAACATGCCATATATTTAAATAATTATTTGATTGATTGAAGAGAGGCTGCAAAGAACCGTTAATGATTTGATTTCTAATTGCTGTAATGAGGATAATAATAATATAAACTTTCCTTGTTAATTAAATACACTTATTAACTTTTTATGTTGTTCTTCTGCTTTTAGATATGTCAAAATGTCGGTGCATTATAAATTTAAGAGTACCCTCCATTTCGACACAATAACATTTGACGGGCTTCATATTTCTGTTGCTGACTTGAAAAGGGAAATAGTGCAGCAGAAAAGATTGGGTAAAATAATTGATTTTGATCTTCAAATAACCAATGCCCAAAATAAGGAAGGTAAGTCTGAAACTACTTAACAACAGTTATTCAAAACATCTATTAAAAATGATTTTGTTTTTTATTTAGAATACAAAGATGACAACTTTCTGATACCAAAAAATACAACGCTAATTATAGCACGTATTCCGATTGCTCACCCAATTAAAAAAGGCTGGGATGCGACAAGTAATGAAAATGCCGCGCCAACCGCGCCCACAACTAAGCCGGATGGCATAAATATGGATCTATTCAAAATGCAAGGCAGCGAAGAGGACAAAATTCAGGCAATGATGATGCAAAGTACAGCTGACTATGATCCAAAAACGTAAGTAAATATTATCAAGATAAGATTTGAGAACTGTAACTATTAATATATATGTACATATATTACAGGTATCACCGCATTAAGGGTCAATCTCAAGTTGGCGAAGTGCCTGCGTCGTATCGCTGTAATAAGTGTAAGAGAGGTGGTCACTGGATAAAGAACTGTTCTTTTGCATCTAGCAAGGATCAGTTTGAGGCAAAACGCAATACTGGAATTCCCCGATCATTCAGAGGAAAAACTGATATGTAAGTATAAACATATAATAACTTTTTAATTATGTAAATTCTAACTGATACAATTTATATACAATTTTCAGTTCAACAGAGCAGGATACGTCGAACTTTAAGTCCCCTGAGAAGGAACAGGATATTCCAGAGGACCTAATATGTGGCATTTGCCGGAATATCTTTGTTGATGCTGTAATGATACCATGTTGTGGAAGCTCTTTTTGTGATGATTGTGAGTATTATCTATATAAGATGAGTAAAACAAGATATAATCACACTCAGTTGTGGTTATGTCTGTCTGTGAGGCCGCGGAGATAGTAATCTGAGCTTGAGACATCAAATGCTTTCTATAGAATTCAATATCGTCATCTACATACATCCAAACAATTCCTATCTATGGAATGATAATAAATATAAAAGTAATTTTGCGACGTAGCAATCTGTCTCAGGAAGCTATCAACAAGCATCTTGAATATAAACAGACTTTTAACAAGCAAATAATATGTTGCTCTTGATACTGTATTCCTTATGCCAGCACTAATCTTTCATTGTATTCCAGGTGTTCGAACTTCATTGCTGGAATCAGAAGATAGCGAGTGTCCGGATTGTAAGGAAAAGAACTGTTCACCGGGGTCTTTGATACCGAATCGTTTTTTAAGGAATTCTGTTAACGTATTTAAGAATGAAACTGGATATAAGCACGGAGCGTTCAAAGCAGGTGAGAAATATTAAATCAATTTTATATAGATTTTTATTTAACAAATCATTGTCTTTTCAGCAACTAAGAGTACGCTGGTAGTTGAGAAGAAAGAGGAACCCCCTGCTCCGGTAGAGGAAGAGGTAGTTCCTGAACCAGAAGAGATTAAAGTAGCTCCACCTCCTAAAATAGAGGAAGAACCAAGTGAGCCCATCATCACTGTAAACAAAGAAGATGTATCCAAGAAGGAAAAGGATAAATCTGATTCAGACTACGAGGATAACATAACTATAAAAATGCCACAATTGAAAGAGCCGATCTTATCTATTCCCGATTACAAAAAGGAACTGGTGAGTAACAGATCGAGTTTAATATATATATTTATAATTTATAAATGATTTGGCGTCCGTTTTTGTATGTAAAAAAGATGAGAATCATCTATAATGAAAATGTGATAATGGCTAAATATGAACGGAAGCAATTAAATTAATAGACAGTCATATATAGCTAGACTCACGTTATGGTTTGTCAGCTTATAGGGTCAAACAGAGTTATACGTTTTTATGCTGTACATATAATGATTAACTAAAATGTATTATTTTTACCAATTATTTTAGACTTCACCTCCATATATACATAAATCCCATGGCAACCATGCAATTCACCGCTGCGAAATGAAAGTTGATTACAAATCAGATCTGGATATAAAGCCGACAAATAATTATTCTAATAAACATGAAGGCATCAAACATCAAAATGAACGAAGTCTTTTACCTACGCCAATTGTCAGTCAACAACATTACCAAAATATGAATATGAATGAACGGGACAAAGTTCCGTTAATGAGCTTGGAACAGGCTCATCGTATGGGCGTATATAAACATCAATATATGCAAATGCCCCGCTGCCCAACCATGGTTCATATGTCACCATACAATAATGGCTACAATAATATGCAACACAGGCCGCCAGTAAAGTAAGTTTACTTTAATTTATATTATAATTTAATTAGTTTACATTGTAATAATTAAGTGTATACTTAAAAACAGAGTTTAATAGATCTACTTGTCTGTTCATTTAAGTCATTCAATCAATTGAACTAAGTTTCTGTTCCACTTTTAATCAATTGGGAACCAGTATCGATTTCATACATGGAACGATAATGGACCTCTAATTAGTTCGATTTTGGCTAGAACTATTTATTTATAAACGAACTAAAACGAACGTTTTTTTTGGCTCAGTTAATTCAAGAAAACACAACACAATATTTATGTATGGCGCGAAGATATTCATCCAATGTAAATATGTACTGGATAGGGCTAAACTATTTTTCTAGATACACTTTGTAACAACGTATCTTACCTTAATAACAATGATAGGGAATTTGTACATATAATATATAATTAATAATCCAGATATGGCATTATCCGCCATTTGTAATAATGATGATTGCTTTTGAGTCACCCTGTATGTATGTTAGTACGAATATATGAAAAGTGCGCAGCCTTAAAAGCTTTGTACAGCAAATTAATTATATATTTTTTATTTTAATTGCAGCTTTGGTCATTATCAAAACCAACCTGTCCATCAAATGAATACACAATATATTCCTCCAGGGAACATGAACATGAATTCTTCACAATCATTTCAATCCACGAATTTGGCGTCTATTTATCAAGGAGTAGCGGCTAAAGTTGGCACGGGGTAAGTAACACATTTGTAATTAAGTATATTATTGTTGTAAGCCATGTGAGGCCGGTTCAAAGTTAATGTTAAGCTGAGTACAATAGGAATGCTGTCCATCCTTTTCCGACCTTTATTCCGATTGAACTTTTTGGTAGCGAAACAGTCTCGCATATTCATTCAGCTAACACAACCATTGGCCACTAGAAAGCGAAAAGAACGTTAAGTTCCTGTTAGAAGGATATTATTTAATATATTTAATAGTTTTGCATTTAATATTAATAAAATATACTAATTCGATATTTGTTTTTTGCAGGCTTATAGATGATCCTTTAGAAGCTTTCAATCGCATAATGAAAGAGAAGGAAAAGCAAAAAGTTGATCGACGCCGAAGTCCAGGCCATCACCGGTCTAGATCACCTGCAAGAATACGGCATCATCGCTTCAAGTCTCCGGTGTATGACCGGGGGACATCAAGAGAAATGAACATCAGGGAGAAGAGGCCACGTTCGCGGGAAAGGATGCGGGAATACAGCCATGAGAGACGAACAAACCGGGTTGTGCGACATTCAAGCAACGGATCAATATCCCCAAGTGACAAGAAGAAGAGGTTATTCTTTACTTTAAGTTATTTTTATATGCTAAAGGTGATAATTCATTTGCCTGACACAAAATGAATTCCTTGAACAAGACACAGAAAATATGAAAACATTTTCTGTTCAGCCATAATATCCTGCAATATGGATTGATCTCTTTAAAGACTTGACTTAGTCCTATTTGAGCTAAGCACTCGTACTCGTATACAAAGTGATATTTCAAGATGTGATATACCTACATATCTTAAGTTATGATGACAAATTTCTATTAAAAATTTGTTTTAGCCATTGCCTAAAAATAAATGATTACTGTTAATCTCAACAATTTCGTAATCTGGTTGCTTGCTAACTTCTCCTATGAAGATTGTGTTTAGTCATATTCGTTATTTAAATTATTTGCAATTAATTTAATTATCATTTAAATAGATCAAAACTATCTATGATTTTATTCTCAATAATTATCAATTGATTTTAGATTAAATAACAAATAACTTCAATTTTAATCAGTTTTTAGTTTTCAGCAAAACATTACAACAAAATCCATTACTTTTTTTTAATTTTTTTTAATATTCTTTTATTATAAGACTGGTAGTTTTCCCCTGACCGTAGAAAGAACATGAACAAATACATTATAGTTTATTGTTCGAATGCAGCTCGAATAGTAAAACCAGAAAAGAATCTCGTCTGAATGTTTATTCTTATCCTTTGAATCCATTTGAGCCCCATAAAAAGGGTATAAAAAAGTTGCATGTAACTGACAAACCTACCTCCGTTCCGATAAAAACGTTAACTTATTGTAATACAATACCTAAACCGTTTTAACCATGTCCGTTGATATCGTTGTAAATATCGTTGACTATTAGAGTTTGTTTTTAGAATAACATGCTGCAGAGCTACTGTGTTATGGACTTTCTGTCCTGGTCTTGTCTTGGTCTCGACTTGTTAGCTCTCCTTACTTCGACAGGGGTTGCTCCCAGGTAATCTCTGCTCCCATTTGTATGCCCAGTCATAAGATTTTCAGTTGAGACTTCATCCCAGGTAATCTCTGCATGCACTTATATACCAAGTCTAAAGTCTTCCACCAGAAATCTCTTAATGTGGGGTAAATCTCTTCTGTGAGTGTCTGCCAAGATTGGAAATAAGATTGCACTAATTCGTAAATTGAAATATTTGTGGTCTGGGTATCATTGTACTTATCCTTTTGCCCTCTAGCAACCCAACTGTGAGATCAATTGGTAAGAATAGAAAAACCCTTAACATTATTATGAGTATTCTTATAATCTTTCTTACTTGTAGGCAGCTTCAACGTAGTATGGCGCTCCTTGAGTCATTGGTGCACGCTGTTCACATCCCAGACGACCTTTTCGTATATAATATACAGCAGATTATCCCTTTCGTTGCAGATTTGCTGCAAGTACCAAATGTACATCAGAGATTTGACTCCCTTTAGTGTTTCCACTGATGGCTACCTTCTGTGCTGGCTTCTTCAGTGTGAGATCAGCCCATCAATTCAAGTGGGTTTTGTGCGTCGTTTAAATGTGTCTTTTATTAATTTTTATCGACCTTCGTCGGCTTCTTTTAATCTTATACCTATTGGAAGAGAAAATGTGTGAAAATCACGATAGCTGTGCGTTTCACAGATAAATTTATAAACTGAAATCTGTTTTCTCCACAGCGAAAAAACCAAGTTTCATATTCAAAGCTGGTTTCACAAATTATTATGGTCAAATTCCACAATTAGCAACTTTTCTCCCTGTAATTCTCGTTTCAATCTCTCTAAAAGTAATTTAATCTAATATAATCCTCTAAGCTTGAGAAATATAATGTACCACCAAGGTATTAATATATCGGAGTTTTCCATTAATGTCAACAGAGGCCCAGATCTGTTTATGTCTGTAGCTATGTAGTCTTCTCCTGTGGAACAATGAAACTGAAGAATCATCGTCTCTACAAAGTATATAAATTCTCATTCAGCACCGATAATCTTATGTCCGTCCGTGTCCTTTTGTTTAGTTGTGAATATCAACGCGTGAATCTGAAAACATAATCGAAAATCTGTGTATATAAAGGAACAGGAAAGTTGTTTTAGTATATACATAAATAATATTTTATAGTTTTCGGGTTCGTTTACAATATAAGAGTGGATAATTAGTAAAAAAAGATATTCAAAGAATTTCATGATGCAGTACAGCGAGCGGATCCGCTGCGGACTTCATGTAGGCGAAGACAGGAAATTGTTTATTGCTTTTATTATTTATTGTTTTTATTGACTTTTATTTGTATAAAGATCGGTATCAATTGGCTTATGAACGGAGCAAGGAAATGCAGCATTGAAGGAAACAGGATCTGTAGTCGAATTTATGCATATCCCAGGATATATAATTTCGTCTAGAGAATTGTTAATTGTTTTATTTTCTCTTTTTGTTATCAATTTTGCCTACATTACGATTTATTTATTTTGGAAATCTTTTGCAGATATCTTCATCGACGTTCACCATCCCCAAAAGCTGGTTACAAGCCAAGGCCTAGAGAGAAATCCATTCCAAAGTCATATGGACCCAAAATGGATACGGTTGAGCCACCACCACCTGGCTTCGAGTCCTTACAAATTGAGAGCTTAGCTGATAATGATATTAATAGAAATAACCATAAGAAAGTAGATCCGGACTTAAACCGTAATATTGATGACCATTTACACAACCGAAAGAGACAAAGACGACCCTCCCATAGTACGACGGTGGATGCTAAAGTGACGGAGCAAGGTTCCAGGAGCCTGACACCGCCGACAAAGACTAAGGTGCAAAAGGTCTCTAGGCCCAAGCCCCATGAATCTTCTCCAAAAACTCCAGACAGAAAGGAGAAAGAGAAAGATTCGCTAAGAGTTGATAAGAACGAGACTACTCCGTCGATGAGTCCGGAAAATAATTTGAATATGGAACGCTTGGGCTCCAATGACAATGATGGTAAAATGAATAATGATGGTGAGACTAGTCCCGAGTTGAAGGATCGAAAGAAGAAGAAGAAGGTGAAGTCGGAGCGCAAGAAGAATAAAAAAGATAAGAAAGAAAAAAAGGAAAAGAGCGACAAAGGAAGCAAAAAAAGTTATTCGGGAAGCGTTGAGCCAACACCAGAGAAACGCGTCACCGAAAATATCCTGGATGCTTGTGACGAAAATGCTGAGATCAATTCAAGTGCTTCAACTCACAGGATAAACGATTGCATTGAACTGGATACGTCGCTGAAGATAGAATCAATGTTGAATTTGGACGAAACGGTTACTTCTAAGAGTAGCGAACTGAACGATGTGCAAATTTCAAAATGGGAGCTGGAAGATAACTTATCCGGTAATTTATTGGATCCTAATAGAAAATTATCCGCAGGTAAACTTCAGGAGCATTCAGAGATAACATCTGATGTTCTCCGTAAGGCAGAGAATGCTATTTTCGCGAAAGCTATTAACGCTATAAGACCAGTTGAGTTTAAGATTGTTATAGATTCAAAGAGCACAAGTAAGGATCGTTCCATATCTATAAAAACTGAGAGAGAACCTAGAGAGCGCTCGCCTTCCCCCAAAGTTGTTCCCAGTAAATCGGTTAAAGAAAGGCTAGGGAATAAAGTTGTTACTGATCGAAACTACTCATCGGATCGTTCGAGGAATAGTCGAACTCAGACTAGAGATAACCCAGGAAAGAATTCGAATGATGATAGATACAAGAATAACTCAGAATCGTATAGTTCCAGGAACAGAGAGAGGGAGAGGGATAGGGATAGGGATAGGGAAAGAGAAAGGGAAAGGGACAGGGATCGGGATAGGGTTTCCAAGGAGCGAATTGCATCGAGAGATAGAAAGTTTGATGATCACAGAATACGTAGGTCAACTGAACGCGAAATCGTAACACACAAGCCATCAAATTTTTCTAAACAATTCAAGGACAAACCAACAACAATGTTAGGGACTAATAAAAATGATAGAGGAAGGAATCATGATACAGATCGAAATGCTTTTGGGAATAGTTTTAAAACAATAGAATCGCGTGTGGTATCAGCGATAGCAACGCGACCTTGTCGCCCGGACAACCCGTTTAGAAAGTTTGAAAATCTTTCATCTAGCAATAAACTGTCAAACTTTGATAATTCTATTAAGAGGGATATTTCACCACAATCAACCGATCAAAGCGATCACAAGAGGCGAAAAGATAAAAAAGTTAAGAAACTTAAAAAATATTCATCAACCGAATCGGTAAAAAGTGACAGACGAAAAGATGTAAAAAGCAAAAAAAGGAATAAAGTTTTAAAAAAAAGAAAAATCCAGGAAATAACTAACAATGAATAAATTCAAACATTACACATAGAAACTTTTACCAAGTCACAACAAGAACATAATATTTAATACATTTAAATAAAAACCAATTATTTTTTCTATGTGCATACCGAAAATAATGTAAATGTAAAACTTTCCTTATGGGCATTAAGTTTTAAGTTGTTTTTTTTCAGTTTAAAGAAAAAGGTACAGTGAACCTTGTGATTTTTGTCTAAAGATTGTATAAGATCAGGAGAGAGAATTGTAGGCAAATATTCATCACACGAAACAAAACAAAACAGAAAAATAAATTTAAATGCTATTTGTAAGCACCTGCCTATATTTATCAATGTATTAATAGGAAACAATAAATGAATGTATAATTGCAAACGTATAATGAAATATACAAATGTTAAAAAAAAGTATAATCATCAAATGAAATTAATGGAATTAACTAAGTAGTGTAAGCGTACCATTAGTTGCAAGATCAATGTATTTAATTATACGGAAAACTGTAAGATTTTCTCTGAAACATTGCACTTTTTTTTGTATACCCTGTAAAAATGGAAGCATACATCTCCGTCCCCATTTAAAAAGAAATACATAAGGGCTTTTTTAAAAATCTTTTCCACTTATTGTTCATTAATAATTCAATTCAAGTTATGTCCACATAGCTTAATGAAACATCATTTGCTTTGCAGCATAATTTTTGTTTATCGATAACAGGTTCAATAAACGATATATTTTATTTGCATATTTGCTGGTTCCTTTTCGTATATAACGTTTACTTCAGACGCCATTTGTAATTGTAAATATCTGGGGTAGTCCATTCACCGAAATTGAAAATAATTACATTAAAATATGTGATCTTGCTGTATTTCCTACTGCATACTTTGTAGCTGTATTTTTTTGTAGGCTACTGAAATTATGCAACATGGAGTGTGACAGCTAAATACCCGATGTCAACTAGTATAATAACCAAATATTTGTAAGTAATACATACACAAGTATATGTATTTCCTAAAAGCATGACAATATTTTTAAACAGCAAATGCTTAGCCGCATAATATGTATGTACAGACATAGAGTTAAAGACGACGTACATACAATGCAGTTGGACTGCAGCAAATGCTTATAAACAGGATTCGTAAACAAATGGAAAAACTAGTTTTTGCTTGAACAAAAATAATACAAAAATTAAATCATAATACAAATGTTTACAGTAAACACACACACATATGTGTGAATGTGTTTGTCAGAGTTTTAAAATTAGGGACAAGTTTGTTACCAAACATGTTAACTAATTACAGTGTATGGCCCTTAGGGTGATAAACGATTTCCCTTATCATAGCTATTGTCATTGTGAATTGTGAATTGACGAACTCCCTATTATATCGATTTTCGTAATTTTTTATTTTTTTATTATCTGTAGAGTTATGCATGTATATATCTACTCACACTCGCATACATTTAGATTTGCTATACACAAACGACAATACGAGTGCATACATAAGTCTTGCATAGTATGACAGTGTAAAAACCACTCTCACTTTCGTTAGGCACAGACAAACGAGTTCCACTTTTGCTCTCAATGAGGTGAGTTACTCGCTGTGTTGTAAAGCTGCGTTATGCTGTTCCGTTAATTAGGGCCGAACTTTCAGGCAAGCTGCATTGTGCCCAGACAAATCGAGATCGTGTCTCGTGTCGCACGTCTTCTCGTGTACAGAAAAGTTTCACCTACGGTTCGGTTCGGTTGTGAATTATTATTATAATTATTTTTATTGGAATACCACAAATTGTTTTACTATTTTCAATAAGCACCCAATGGTGGTATTAATTGGTAATGGTGTATGCCATTTTAAAAGATTTATTGTCAATTGATACAATCTTGTATATAGATGCATCCATGTATTACATGTACATATAAATTGTGATCTGAACGTTGTCTAATTTTCAACTTCATTACAGCCAAACATAATGCAATCTCGTGTGTGTGCGTTAATTCAAAACTACAATTGAATACCTCTAACAAATATCAATCAAAGAAAACAGTTAAGTTTAAAAATAAACTTTATATACAAGTATATCTTGTTGAAAGTATGGTTTAATATAGATACACGGGTACAATATTTATTCATAAATTTTCAGTTAATAGCATTCCAACACATACATACACACCAACATACATGCATACATATATACATACATACTTGAGATCGCAATGGTATACTTGTATATGCATTTGTTAGCTTAAAAACTAGATTGCTTGAAAATTGTTTTATCGTGGTGTCCATTGAGTCATCAGTTTAAAACAAGAGAAATATTTAAATATTTAAAATATTTATATGGTTTATATATACGTATGTATACATATGCATTGTAGAAACGTGACAGCGAATTGCGTATATCGAAATAAGATAAACACAAGTTAATACCAAAAGTGGCTTAGCCTGGCTCAGTGGTCCGCGCAGCAATGGGAGACTTTCAGACGCGGTTCAGTGGCCGGCTGTCATTAACAGCGATTCTGTTGGTCGCAAATATCGTATATTCGTGTACAACATATGCGGGTGCATTGGCGGCCACCAACTCCAACTCCAATTCCAATTCCAATGTGGTGCGTTCCATTGCGGGCAATGGAAATTCAAATCTACGCTTAGCGCTTCCACGAACGAGCGCCAGCCAAATAAACAGCGGCGGCAATGCTGCGGCAAGCTTTAAGCTTGCTGCAAAAACATTAAACTCGACGCGCAATGGAAACTTGCGAACAAGGTAAGCATTTTTTTTCTATTTATTTTTTGTATTTTTTCTATTTTTTTTATAATTTTACATTATACCAATTTATATATACATTTCACACACATTTGCAAACACAATTTTACTCAACTTAAAATCATTGATAGTGGTGCGCCACTGCCACCGCTGCTGCTGCTGCCTCTGGAGGTGCTGCTGGTGGTGGTGGTGGTGCTGCTGCATTCGTGTGTCTCTAAGCTTATGTACATTGTGCGCTTTTGTGTGAAATCAAATGGTCAAAACAAAAGATTGCGGCAACAAACTGGTTTTCGCACACTGGTTAACTGTAGTCTTCATACTCCTAAACATATATATATAAATGTATATATATATATATATACTCGTACTATGAATGGAAAGAAAAAGCCAACAAAAAGAAATATGTTACTATTCATTACATCTGCAGATACATAACAACTTCTACTTATAGCTACACGATGTCTTCAGTCGACCATATAGCCCAATTTGCTAATTGCTCTATACCCATATGGGGTATAGATCTCAAGCGATCTGTAAGAGTTTCCAATCTGAATCTGAATCGAGCAAATAGGTCGCCCAAAGACTCAGATTCAGTCTAGTTTTTTTCGCTGGTAATTGTTGTAATACCCTGAGGCTAAATACCCTCTTAACCTTCGAGCCAAAATGTTTTATAGGCTGGCATAGGCGCGATACTATGTAATATTGTTAACAGCGTCGGATCTCAATCAGAAACGTGCCTAGTAAATCAATTTGGATAAATATGCATTTATAAATAACCTGATTTTTATCACTTTTTATCAATGTCTCATCTCGATCCAAATATGTAAATTTTGAACATACCTTCGAGATATATTTGAAAACAGAATAAATAAACTGTAATCTAAATATTTTCGAATACAAATGTTGGGCCTGAAAACTATGCAACAGTTTGTGAAACTATTTAGGATATACCTCAAAACTATATAAAAACTTGATTCGCTTATTTATAATGTAACTTTGGCAATTAGAAAGTGTATTTTCCTTTTAGGAAAATCTATAGAAATCTACAAGCTGATCGACTCGGCAATTGAGCACACACAGCATACGGTATAGATATTCTTAGGCAAACAATTGCTCAACTGCATAATACCTCTTTATCCCTTATTTGGGTACAGGGTATAGAAGCATTTGAGGTACGAGTAGTGGCTGAATCGCTCGTTGATTGGCTAGCAAAGCAACTGGTGGAAAACCGGTCTGTGGCTGTGGCCGAGAGTGTGGGAAATGGGCAAATAAAACCAAACTGCGCTGTTTACGACTGCTGCTTGGACCAAAGTGAATGTGATGCAAATTATTAAAACAAAATTTTAACTATGCTTCAACGCAAGAAACCAATATACAGTATCGCCAGTATTTAAAACGCCCAGCGCCTTTCTTTTGATATTCGATTTGATACCTGCATCCGATATTTGGCAGTTGGTATCAAGTTGCCGAGTTAATTGAGAGAAACCCCAAATAAGCATGAAATGTTTAATAAACATTCATAATTATCATATCGAATAGGTTGACATTTTATTCCTGCATACATTAATAACTGGCGAATATATTCCATAGATAAGCTTACCACCTACTTACATAAGTTCGTTTGGACTGGGCCAGAATGGCTTTTGGCCACTTTGTTTCTGCTTGTTTCTTATAATTTTGAATATTTCTACATCTGTCTTAAGTAATTTATGCAAGTGAACCAAATGTTGTGTCCATTTGCTATTTTATTGGCCACGCTCCGTACATTAACTGGAGGTCAACTCTATTGTGGATATTAACAGATATTCAACAGTTATTGTATTTTTTTTGTCTTCTCTTTTATTTCTGGTACAATGGAATAGGGCTATAAAATATTTGTCTAGCTGTCTGTCTGCTGATGCAATAATTTTGTCGGAAGATAACAGATAGCACAATAAATCTTCCTCATTCCAAGGGAAGAATACGCTATTGTGATCTAGTTAAGATTGATCAGCTAGATAATACCCTTAAAAGTAATGTACCATTTTGTAAGATCTCCAACAAAATTTGGGCTAAACTCAGATCTGGGTTGCCCTTAAACTACTCGACTCCGAAGTCCGAATATATAATGTACCCATTAAAGCAGAAGTGTACCAAAGGCATAATTAGTAAACCAGTTTTGGTACAATTATATCAGAAAGAAACGCTTAAAGCAGTGCACTGTCTCAAGTGCAAGCAGCGGCAGCGGCAACTGAATAATGTTGGTCTTTATTATCCGATCATTATAATCTTCATGGTAGATCAAGAAACACAGCGAAACATTTGCACAATTTTGATTTATCGTATACCCATTAAATGGCTAATAGAGTTCAAGGGTATCAAATTTGCTTTGGCTCTTTGAGGTGGCTTAAAAGAAAGTTTTTTGTGGTATGCGCTGCTCAACATTAAAAGAGATTGAATAGGGTTAATAAATAATAACCATAGAAAGGTATCGAGGCGTCTAATTATCGATCGATTGTATATATAGATTTTAATTGCTGTTCGATTTCCCCACAAAGGGAAACTAAGATAAGAAAGGATTGGTATTTGTTCTTGTGGATTGAAGTCAATAGTAACCAATTTAGACTACCAATAGAGCTTGCTCCAAGTCCAAATTAAACTGGTCATATCTATCGAGACAAATCCAAGTCAAGTCTAGGCTCCACACGCATTTGGGGTGCCAATCTGGTAAATCTTTCTAGAATATTCATGTGCGCACTGCTATCGCCGTCTCACCTGGTTGCAGTTACCTGTTCATGTCTTGCTGCATTGCATATGCGTTCCACTTGCGTTTGGGATCTGCCATTTAAGCCGAGTTCTCAACACGTAGCGAAATCGTGCAGATATTAGTCGATGGAGCTAAAGTGTTGGCCATCCGTCAATGTCAATCACGAAGACTGCAGACAAACAACTGTAATGCGTCTCTTTGTTTATACGCATTGGATATCAACTGCTTTTTGCATAGTCTCAAATCGTTAAAAACAAATTACAATATAATATATATATGTAAATATCTTTAGCTAAATTTCAAAATCAATATTTGTTTCGTTTGTAGAGAACAACAACTGTTGAGTATTTTTGAGATAATTATAACGACCCTCGAGGGCAAGCTGAAACGAATTGATAACCTGGGAAGATCAGTTGAGGATCTGATGGGACACATTGAGACACTGGAGAATCGTGTCTCAAGCAACGTCGAGAAGACAGAAGAGGCTCTAACGAAACTCAGCAGTTTGGATTCGAAACTATCAAATGTGGTTTACGTAATGCCAGAGACGACTTCCCGCTCGGATGGCGGTTCGCAAGTCCCAAAGACGTCAACAACATCATCATCGTCATCGTCATCGTCGTCATCATCATCATCATCATTTCCATCTCCATCCTCATTTCAACTAGACAGCCGGCTGGTGAGGCTGGACCAGAAAGTCAGCGACATTGATACAAAGCTGGAGGTGCTGAAAACGCAAATTGACAATAATTTCTTGCAAGTGGATGACTTCAATGTCGAAGCCAGCGAGAAGAAACCGATTACAATGAATGTCGTGGAGATCACAAAAGCAATGACTGCCGAGGTAATGACTCACGTATCGGCGGAGGTGAACCAACTGCGCGACTCCACGGACAACATTGACAAAAAGCTGCAGTTCCATATTAATATCGAATCCGAGAACATTGGCCGCATGCTTCGAATGATTGGCGATATTCATGATGCTGTCGTCGATCATCACGAGCAGCTGAGTGGCTTTAATGTCACGACAACAGCTTTTCCAGCAATCAAATCTAGCAAAATTGATGCTCTGGTTAAGCAGATGCGCCCCATGGTATCGGTGTCTGAGAAAATGGATGAAGTGTGGGACGTCGTTGTGGGCACAAAATCATCTGTCGATCATCTATTGCCCAAATCTGATGCGCTGCTCACACAAACCCAGCGTCAAGAACGCGCTATTGGTGAAATCCATCAGGATCTAAAAACCAAAACCAATCTAATAATCAACAACTTGGACATGGTCGAAAAGCGCCTAAAGAAACAAGAGGATGACGTCCAAATACTGGCCCAACGACCCAATGCCGCTGAGCTGCTAGTGGATCCAACTATTGATCGCCTGGTGGAGTACGATCCAAACAGGTACAATTCCATAGATCAATAGGTAATAATAGTAATTTCTAATTATATATAAATTATTTAGGTACTCTGTCATCGATGAGAGCTTATCTGATTTGATAGAGCCTGCGACAACGCCGTCAACGACCACACGAACATTCGCGACGACAACCACACCGTATCCGACCTTGAGCACCCCCACGGGTACGAGTATATCGACGAACAGCCATACAAGCTCAGCAACCAGTTCGAACTTGAACAATATACTTGGTTTTACATCAAATGGAACTCTAGGAACATCGACCACTGCCTCGACGGGGAACGCTACGATGCCAACAAAATCCGCTTTTCGCAAGGGCGGCGTCATATTCCCGAGTGTTAAGAACAAACCAGCTGTCATCAACAACACCTTCACCACGGATATCTTTACACTCAAGGATGTCAAGGTAATTAGAACTCAAACTCAAAATATAATCAATACTTATATAGCACCAAATGATGTGGCCAACTTTAGGTTTAGTGTAAAAAGTTTTCAGGTATTTTTTATGTGAAATTTTTATTTGCAGCTTTGTGTTTTATAATGGTCTAAATTGTGATATATGTGAGTTGGTAAGGCTTTAAAAATTTGAATAGGCGTGCTAATAATTTGTATACTTGATCTATTCAATTCTTGCCAAAGGATCTACATAAATTGAAGAACTGAAAGTCCTCTCAAATCCAACCACTTGAAACGATAATGTGAACATGATATTTTCTATATATTTCTTTAAAAAAATATTTGTACCACAATGTGCTCTATTCCATAATGGTTTCCTTCAATAGAAAAGTATATAAAATGCTTTTTGTTCTTCCAGTTGTTGCCTGGTCAAAGCGTGTAAAGTGTATCACATTAAGCAGAAGGGGTCGTATAATCCGCTTTACTATAAACGGATATTAATAAGGCGACCCACGACAATAATTAAGTGGATATTAAGAGGACAAAGATATCTATAAAATGATTCTAGAGTTCATCTTTAAGTTGTTTTTCCTTGCAAGAGCAAGTGTGACTATAATTGAGTTTTTCCATACCTGGAAACACTTCTACTGGCGCCACCAGTCGAGTGCTCCACTCTTTAAATAATACCATGTGGTAACAATATATATGTTGTGGCAAAAGATTTTCCTCAACAAATGCGCGGGAGGCCGAAACGATTTCTTTTACACGCAAGTCATTTTCTTTTGCCCAAGTTAGTTTTTCGATTACGTCGCTCAGATCACGCTTGATAGGCACATAATGCTTATTGGCAACCAATTTACTATAGAAATGCTCGTAATATGGCGAATCTTGTTTGAACACTAGGGATCCACCAGCCAGTAAATAGGGAAACCGGTATGCCGCAACAGCTCCATCAATATTCAATTGGTATTTGTACTGAAAAAGAGTTGAGCATAAAGATTCGAGTTAAAAATTAGACAATAAAGTGAATGCATTGAAACCTACCCTAAAGAATTCCATGAAGGATATGTGTGGCACCTTTGGGCCGTATTTAGACTCTTCATTGCGAAAGAAGAAGAAGTTCGTTATGGATGCGTTTATCATGTCGGGATACTTTCTGGCCAGATCAATCAATTGCAAACGTTCTCGCCGCGAGTCTCTGCCGCGGAAAAACGCTTTCTCTTCTTTAGAGTCCCATAAGTATTCACTTTGTTGCACAGATAACATGTCCAACATAACCCGTCCCATATTCTCAATTGTGGACTCTGTTATATCGTACGTGGGCAATGTTATGTCATAGGAGTCGTCACTTCCGCACCACGAAAATATTGGGTATGGTCCCGAAGTGCGCTGTTGGCCGCCTTTCTTGGAAAGCGGCCAATCGCCAAGGTTCAAATAAAATTCCATGTCCGGCAGCAATACAACTCGTGCCAAAGCCGACAGCGTTGCATCCATAAACATCTTAAAGCCAGTGTATTTACCATAGCATTTCCTCCACACCTTCTGGTCCTTAACCACATAGTGGCATAGGGAAATACTTTCTGGGGCATTATACCGTTTTAATAAATTGTCCCGAATAGCACTGAAATTCACACGCTTGAACGAGTGCAGGTCCCATTGTATTTGTTTATCTCCTGAAAAGGCGGCACAGTCGTTATTTAGAAGCCATAGATTGGTTTCCTGGGGACAGTAGCAGCGTTCCGAGTACACCTTATTGCGTACAATATACGGAGATTGCGCCACATGAGAGTTATTGTATTTCACATTAATCTCAACATTCTCACACCAATCGCCAATGGTGTACCGTACAATAGAAGAGCCGTCTCCACGATTGATAAGATTTATGTTGGATCGACATTTTCCGTGCGGAGATTGCCCATTAATTTGTACTTGAAATTCAACATACGGACTGGACACAAATCTGTAAATAAAAACATAGAGAAAGAGAAAGAGAGAGAGAGAGAGTGTTATTATGCCGCCTTTTTTAGCTCTCAGTATTTCAATAATTGATTGTTTACCTTTTCCCAGTCTGGTCGACGGCATGGATAAAAAAGTATCGCGCCGGCAGGACGATGTCGTCAGGCTTTAGTCCTGGCCCCCAAACGAGACTTTTTTTTACATCTACAATTTGCTCTTTGCAAACTGAAAATCGTAAATTAAATATGACTGCAATATATATTATTGTGGTCAACATTTGAGATTCACTTCATAAACTACAATTACAGCTAAAGTCAGTGTGACCACACTAAGAAAAGCCAAGAATACTATTCTTTTTACGCCAAAAAAATACTAAAGCGTATATTTAATAATTGTATTCAACAGCTTTAAAATACTACTCTACATTTTACTAAATAAAATAATAATTAATAAAAGGGATAAGAATTAAAAGAAATAGCCTTAATAGGGTCTAAAACGGGGATTTCCTAGTCGCAGGATATGCTACATTTTTAAGCACAGCTATGTAAATACTTCTAGAATATACTTAAAGGATGGCGGTTGAATTTGAAATTGAACAATGTTTATATGGGATATTAACGATTTTATCTTTACCTTTTAGCTAAATATTACAGTAGTCTAATATATTAAACTTATTTTATTTTAGGGCTTCTCCTGTGTAGATATTTTAAATGCGGGCATGAAGCAGTCCGGAGTATTTTACCTGCAAATTCGTGGCACAACCTATTGGTTTTTGAAGGTCTTTTGCGAGCAGGGTATCTCAGATGGAGGCTGGACGGTAAGTGCTTCATGCGTTCTCATCAAATAATAAACTATTATCATTAAATTATTTTCAAATTATAGGTAATACAACGTCGTGATGATTTTGGCGAGCCACGAGAGAACTTTAATCGAGATTGGGCAGACTATAAGAACGGATTTGGTGAGCCTGGAAAGGAGTTTTGGTTGGGTAACGAAAACATTTATATGTTGACAAATAATGAGGAATACGCGCTGCGTGTGGAGCTGGAAGATTTCGAAGGTAACAAGCGGTAAGTACACTGGGTTCTAGTTTAAAATAAATATGTACATCTTCTAATATATCAAAATGTTGTTGTATGTTTAGATATGCGCAATACTCACACTTCAAAATACACTCGGAAGCGGATTATTACAAGTTAGAGATTGATGGATATGAAGGAAACGCTGGAGATTCATTAAATGATCCATGGTATGGTTCGAACAACAGTCCATTTTCCACATACAACAAGGATAATGACCGAAGCTCACTTAACTGTGCCAGCATGTTAAAGGTAATATTTCTATAAAATATATATAATTTTTTGTTTTAATCGTTTTAATATTCCTTTTTAATTATAGGGCGGCTGGTGGTGGAAGTCCTGTGGACGTGGACTTAATGGCCTCTATCTTCATGATCCCCAAGACTTGACTGCTCGTCAGGGGATTGTCTGGTTCCGCTGGAGGGGCTGGGACTATACTTTAAAGAAGGCCACAATGATGATTCGTCCTCGGATGCCACAGCCACAGGGCCAGACCTTAGGCCCAGTGACTACAACTTAGAATTTCTTGAATAATTTTAATGTAACATAATATGTTGAATTACTGAGAGAGAATTTCTGGTAGGTTATTAGTGTCCGTCCATACTATAGCAAATCATGCAATCATAGCAAATTTTATATACAAGCATTCTGTAATTTTAATTTGTTACCCCTTAAAAATAATAACTTATTTTTTTAATTTTGTATTGTAGCAACATACAAACTAGTTAATTCATTTAAAATTGTTTAATAACGTTATAAGTATTATTCTTAAAACGCTGCAATCATCCCATGTAAATTGTAAATAAATTCACTGTTATTCTTTTTGTATTTAATTTATAGATATTAGATAATTATCATGGTATCCTAACCGTAAGAATCTTTATTTCACAAAATTCCCGCGGCATTCAAAAGTAAAAAATAAGATAAATACTAAAATTTGCTATTCATACTAAAAGCAGGGTTGATAACAAGAAGCTTATCGAAAATGCTGTTCACTTGCAATAATGCAGGCAACATTTTATTGCCTTGCACTGGTTCTTCGCATTAAGGAACTGTACCTTTTATCCTAATTCGTATTTTATTTGCTTATCGAAAATCCCGAATACTAACAAGAAAATTGTTTTCAAATGTAACAATTCTTGTTCATTAAATAGAAATTAAAAGAATGAGCTCCTAATAATTGCGAGGGCCAGTTATCCTTTTTATCGATACTAATATACATTTTAAAGTATCGTACATTTTGCTTGTAAATAATGAAGTATCGATACGATCCATTGATCACTTTTATATCTATGTGAGGTAGTGTGTATGTATGCGTGCGGGTTTGTATGTATGAGTGCGGGCCTGTATGTATTTTTGAAATGTTGTGTATACCTGAGTGCAAAAGGTGGTGTGTAAGTCCCTGCTGAACATCTGCCGGCTTGTGAAATGATCGTCCCCTGCAAGTATACGAGTATGCGCAAACGAAGTAGTGAAGCCAAATTAAAACGGAAAAGACGTGCAACAGAACAAAAGGCGCGTAGGCCCCAATTTTCGAAAAATAATAAATCAAAATAAATAAACAAATATAAATATAAATGATTTAAATATAATTGTAAAAGAAGTGTATTTGAATAATAAAGAAACGTGTAAATGTTGCTACAAGTATTTGCAAGACTGTGCATCATTGTCGTTTATTTACGGCAAAGCGTCACCTATGCCTTTCATACCAGCAAGGGCCACAATGCAGGCGCTGCACATAGCCCTGTGCATCATCACAACTGGCAGAGACTCGAAATGATGGATGGCAATGGCCTATACTGGCTCCAATGGGGTCTCAACGAAAAGGACATTCACTTCAAGGTTACTGTCAATACGCGTGGCTTCATTGGCCTTGGCTTTTCGCGAAGAGATGGTCGCATGTCTAGTGCTGATATGGTCTTGTTATGGGTCGACGACCATACTGGAAAAGCAAATGCATTGGTGTGTATTCTAACATAAATATATCTTTAATTAAGAGTAGAACTTAGCAAAAACTTGATATACCCATGCTCTCGATAACGCTTCCGTCTGATTATATGCCAACTTAACTGTCACACATGTGCCGGACGGGCCACAGACTCTCAAAAAACTACCCGCCGGAAAGCAAGTTTTTGTGAAAGAAAACAAACCAAAAAAAGGAGCGCTTGATAACTGTTTTAATTGCGCATATGCAGATAAATGGCATAACATTATGATGCCGTTATATGTCCTCTATTTATACATACGCCTACACTAGATCTTCACAAATTGGAATCGTTCAGAATCTTAAACCGGAAAATTTGCATGCCTTGCATTAATTGTGTGTTCGATTCTTATTTACGGATGACTATTTTTTATTATTATTTATTTTATTGTTCTTAGATTGCTTTAACATTCGCTTGTTAAATATTTCAATAAGATGCGTAGAGATTACTCTTCACAGTCTCGTTTCGTTTGAATTAGTTTAGAATAGATTATTACTCCTCCGTAATGATAATGGACACATAAAGTGTGACTTCGAATGAACATATTTTAATTTTTGACTTCTATAGGAATGGAGTCAGAAATCAGAAATTAGAACTTTTGGGGAGTTCGAACAACCTAATAATTCAAGTAGTTCTATTTTGTAAGGGTCTACTGTATGTACCCTCTATATATTAACCCTATACATACCTAGAGTGGCTCCCAAACCTTTAATATTATATTACCTGTTATATTGTATGATATGCTCTTCATTTATTTCTATCTTAGGATTGCCATGGTTCTATTCAACATCCGCATGCAGCACCCACGCAGGATGATACACAGAACTACCACGTGATCGATGGCCATCAGAATGACACCCATACATACGTCGAGTTTAAGCGGCAAATTGAAACCTGTGATCCATACGATATGCCATTCACTGTAAGTAATTCAAATATTAGTTTGCGTATTTATAAATATATCTAATAACATTTTTGTCCACTTACCAGGATGATACCATTAAAGTGCTCTGGTCTTTTGGTGATATCGATCCGATACATGGCAATCTAGATGGACATGGTAAAAATCGTGGAGCCAAGCCAATGCATTTACTGAATCCCGTGTTTCGGAAGCAAAGCCTCATCAACAAACAGGAAACACACCAATGGGACATCACTGTGAATAATGTAACTATTGAGCCATCCACGGATACGCTCTACTGGTGTAAGATCATGAGTGCACCCAAGCTGAGAGAAAAACATCATATTATAGGCTATGAGCCACTATTATCCCGCGTTTCGTAAGTTGCGAATCTGAAGATTAACCTAAGAACATTATATTTCATATTTTATATATAGTAAGGCACATGAAACAGTTGTGCATCACATGACTCTGTTTGAATGCTCTACGAAATCATATCCTGGCTCGGATTCCGCCTCGTGGGACGTTTGGGTAAGAAGCACAGGCACGGTGTGTAACAGCAACTCGTTGACGCCCCGAGACTGGGATTCCTGCTCTACCCCAGTTGCTGTGTGGTCTGTTGGTGCCTCCGGCCAGTTTCTGCCTGTACACGTTGGCATACCCATGGGTGGCTCATCGGGAGCCAAGTATTATATGCTCGAAATACACTATGATAATCCGAATGGCTTGCATGGTAAGCTTTAATAGACAACCCACATTTGATATGGTAGTTACATTGAATTGGTTCCTTACAGCCTTAGATCATTCTGGTTTCCGAGTTCACTATACACCTCAAGTACGGCCAAACGATGCTGGTATCATTATTAGCGGAGTATCTATTTCCGATACCCAAATCATACCGCCTGGACAGAAGCTGTACCGCAATATCGGCATTTGTGGACCCTCCTGTTCAAACGTGGTATGTGCTAATAACCTGAAGTCCTACGAGCTTATGTTCTAACTATGAAATGTTTTTAGTTGTTTCCCAACGATGGCATCAAAATAATATCTGGAACACTTCATTCGCATCGCGCTGGCCGCAAAATGAGTCTGCGACATGTTCGAGGTGGAAAGGAGCTGGAACGCATCATTGAGGACGATAACTATGACTACAACTATCAACAATTCCACCAGCTGGCCAATGAGACGGTCGTTTTGCCTGGAGATTATATTATAACTGACTGTGCCTATGAAACGATGCACCGGAAAAGAGCCACGTTCGGAGGTTACTCCACCAAGCAAGAGATGTGCTTGTCCTTTATAACATATTACCCAAAGATCGAATTGGCCGGTTGTTACAGTATGACGCCAGTGCGTGAGTTCTTCGAGATGTTTGGCATAAATCAGTTCTATTCGTTAAACATGACAGACGTGGAAAACTTGTTCCTCTACAATGGCAATCTTTTGGATTACATGCCCAACACCATTTATGGTAAAACGAAGAATCCCCAAGCCAACTTGACCGCCGAAGACCTCGTTGTCGAAGAATCTTTACTAAGTAAGCTATTAATCATATTGTTCTTGTCTATGAATGCTGTATAATCGTTTTTTTTTCTTACAGACAAACTGCTCATCTCTGATCCTGTGGAATTCCATGATCGCACATTTCTTTCGCACATCAATCAACTTCCCTGGTCTGAGCCGCTGTTCACAAAAAAAGTGGAACAGGCTATGATTACTGGCAAGCATATGACTTTCTGTCGGGTGTCCAACGAATCGATGTCAATTGTAAGTGAATCACTTATGTATAACCATATGTAATCTAACATATATCGTATCATTTTAGCCTTCGGAGATTATACGTTATCCAAACTTCACAGCGTATGTGAAGCCACCAGGCAGATGCACGTACAATCTATTTGTCGATAGCTTACACTTGACCTCGAATGCTTCAAGATTTGCTGCACACTTATCGTTATTTGTGTTGCTAGTTGGTGTTTGTCTCAGGAGACTTTTTCAAATATCCTAAATATTAGGAATAATGTCTGTTCTGCTGACAACATTTAAAAAACAAAGTCCGAATGATCAGAGATTAATTATACCTTTTAATCCAAAGACGTAGTTTCTTACAATTATATTTTTGTAAAAATTTAATATTTAATAAATTATTAACTAAGTACAATACGTGTCTGTAATTTTGGGTAGGGAGAGCTCTGTTTATACTGATATTTATATGTTAGATATAAAAAAAAAGTTAGGCATCCTCCAGTCGATACTCAGCACAAATTGGCACACAAAACATACACACGGAACAAACAACCGCTTCAAGCATTTCCTACAATAAACATTCATATTTTTATGTGTATACAAGTGTTATTAAATCTTATATTATAATTCATATTTATATTGAAGGGAGCGAGAAGCACATTGAAGTATTCCTCGCGATACTCCGTTTAACATCGGACAAACTAGTCTAATAATCGGCTATTGATTATGAGATCTTATGATAATGTAAAAAAACTGTTTAAGATTTTGTTCAGATAGATTGATTATTTTTATGTTCCTATGTATTTTTTGTTTATGTTTATTAAAATCCGTTTTATTTGCTTCTTTCTTTCAAACGAAATCTAAAGCGCAAACGATAGTTTTGCAGCCCTGGTTGGGTTTATTTTAAGTATCGATACATTTGACGATACTACTTGCAGCCCCCATTCCATCAACATTCCCTTTTTGCCTTCGTCGACAACTTGTGTTAAAGAGACAGAATAAAAAGATATATTTGTTTAATTCATTTAAGCCGCAAATAAAATAAATCGTTCTTAAATGTATATTTAACAATAAGTAATGGCTGTAACAAGTGATATAACCGAATAGCATTCTTACAAATCAGCCGTGAAATGGACGTGGACGAAAGCTTGTATGGTAAGTACTTATGTATGTATACAAATATATACATACAAGTATAGACATACAAATGCATGCAGTTACCTTTTCCGCTACATATGAATGTACACGCTTATTGTACAATATGTGTTTCATCATTATTGAATTAAAGTGTAAAGAATGCTCTAGTGGAAAGTGCATGACTTGCAGATAACCCGAAAACCGGGTCTCAATACAAAGTAGTGCACCACATTGCTGTAGCAGCGCTTTGGCTTCCCTACGTTCCACTCTCCACCCGCTTCTTGAGGCGTTCGGTGATTCTCTCTTTCTCTTTCTGGCGTTTTCAATAAATGCGTACCAATTTTAATATACAGCTTCTATATATACATATCATAAATCATACGCAGGACAAGATTATTTACCCCACCCACGCAACGACGATAAGATAAGAAATCTGTTTTTTTTACTACTGGGCATCCTTTAGTCGATCACTCCCCAGTAGCGCATTCTTATCGGACTATTGTTATCAATAACGCATGTACCACCTTTTGCGTGTGCAAGCGTTCGCATTCAGAAAAACTCACCCCAACTTATACGTACTCAGATACAGTACATATATATTCCTTAGGGTTGTAGTGAGATGCATCCTCCCTGTTTTTTTGGCTAATATCCGGCTGTAATTCATTTCTTTTAGACGAATTGTCATCGTTTATGCCGTCGCCGAGTGACTATGGCATAAACCCCAATGATTTTGACGACATCATCAGCTCCACAGTATCGAACTTGGATTCATCGTTGGACATAAATTCGCTCTTAGCTCAATCAGATCGTGAGACTTCATTGCAGAGCGACAATTTGTTCCCGGACTTGTTTCAGACAACATCAGATAATGACTTCAGTGAGCTAAACTTTGACAATTTGTCGGCGTTTTCCGCCCAAAGTTTCACTTCAGACCAGACTTCGTCAACAAGCTCAAATACAATTCCGGATAATTTATGCGATTTACTAAATATTTATAATGATAATACGGAAATCGAAAAGTTAACACGTGGTAATCTGCTGCAGCTTTCAGATGAGCGGAATACACCTTCCCCGACGGAAAGCTGCGGCAGTTCCACTGGCAGTTCGACAAGCGGTGTGCACAGCGATACATCAGACACATCGCAGGGTAAACCACTTGACCAACTGGGCAGTGAGTGTTCCATGCAAAGTGCACCCCAGCTATCAATGCCCTTTGCTCAAAACTTTACTTTCAAGTTTGATGACAGTATTCAAAAAAGCGTCCAAATACCCCCGCTTGCACCTACAGTAGTAAAAGTCCCACAGTTAGAAGGACAATCCATTATTAGTAATGGATTCGTTACTCGTCCTCCGATCGTGGTACAAAAAGTGCCGGCTGCGACTACAGTATGCATGCCTGTTAAAGTGGATGCAGGTCTGCCTCCTAAGACACAAAATCCGCCAGCCGTGGACGGTGTCCCGAAGACTAAAACCATATTTCTATCTTCAAACGACTACAAGGCGCTCATGCAAAAAATGAACTTGAACGGCACTAAAGGTGCCAAGATCAATGGCAGTGTTAAGTCACATATACCCAAGATCATTGTGAAGGCAGGAAATGCTAAGCTACCAATCAAAGCAAATGTTGTTCAAGTAGCGCCACCTGCAGTTACATCGCAATCCAACATGCCCAAAGCCCATCCTCAAATAATAACCCCCACTGTCAACCGCGTGTCATCCATAAGGGATTCGGAGCACCACAGCCACTTCCGCAGAGGCGCGATTGACGAGAAGATGTACAAGAGGCAGCAGCGAATGATAAAGAACCGCGAATCTGCATCGTTATCGCGGAAAAAGAAAAAGGAATACGTTGTCTCGTTGGAAACCCGTATAAATAATCTTGAAAAAGAGAATTTAACACTAAAAGGGGTAAGTGGGATTAATCCAATTTAATGTTTCTATAATTTTACTTACTTTCACTTCCATCTTTCAGGATAATGTGTCCTTGCGGAATCAGCTTGTTGCACTTGCCAAGACGTGCAGGTGCCGTAAGGGAAGTGTCTCCGAATTTGTACTGCAATCGTTGAACGCAAATTCTAGACAGGAGCAGCATGTGAAAATTGCGCCGAGACCAGCTTCAAAGAGTTTAAGGCAGCAAATAAACTCGACGTCCATCAAAAAGAATGTGGCCGTACTCTTTGCTATGGCCTTTATGGTCACATTGAATGCTGGAAACTTCCACTCGTATCTGCATAAGCAAAATCTTGACGGCGATAGCCCAGCCATTGCTCCTGTTGATGCAACTGCAAATGAGGCCAATCCCATGGGTCGTCGTCTGCTTTGGGTAGAATCGGAAGAGGAGTTTAACGAGAAGTTGAGCCGAAAAAAACGTCAGGTGGAGGAGTTGGTGATGCCACCTTTACATTTTTTGCGTCCAACTGGAAGCAATGATTCGAACAGTGAACGTTGGAATTCTACGGCAGCTACCAAGTTCAATAGAGGAAATGATCCACCGCCGTTAACCTATGCCTCTCCATCTGCATCCAAATGTAATGGTCTCTGTCCCTCATCTGACTCCAATGGCAACCAATCGGAATATTCTCAACTGTCGCTCAACTTACAAAAACTGATCAATGTTAGTGGAAATCTCAATCTTAGCATGCATACGAAAACGGACATCGAACGGAATAACCCACATGGCTTCAAATTCTCAACGGATTATCTGGAACTTCCCAACATGGAAAACCAAAGGTCTCCCCTAGGAAAACACAAGAGTTTTATTGGCTATGGCGAACGTTTATCTGATATGGAACACAAGCAACGGAAACTCGACACAGAAACCAATAACATAAAGAACACAATCGAACCCATTGATCTTTTCAAAGGTATAAAGCGACAGGACGATACATTCTATGTGTTATCCTTTAATACGGAGCACATCCTTGTGTCTCCCTCAAAGAACAATAAGGGCGAACGTCCGAAAATGTCACTATTACTACCAACTGCTGAGCCCTCAAGCAATGGCGACATCATGATGATGCAGGTAGACTGCGAGGTTTTCAATACCAAGGAGCTTCAGCTTAAGGCCCACATGATTCCTGGCAAGCTTCGTCCAAACATAACGAAGTGGCAAATGAAGTCTAGGGTGGTCGGCAATGCTTTTAATGCCAATAGGACACAGGGCAACATCAAACTGCAGGACAGAACCATTAAACATGATAAGCCACGCGTCCGCACCTATTACATGGTTGGACCGAAAAACCAGGCAGCTGCAGCTGTATCCCAGGAGAAGCCACGTCTGGTGGAGTTCAACAAAGGCTTGGCTAATAGCAGCAGCAGGATTCTCACCGCTGACTTAGATGCACGCTTGAATGGTTAACCTATACATCTACATTTATACATTTATACATCATAATCTTAATCCTAATCTAAAGCTTAATATTTTTTTCATTACATTTTAAATTTTTTAAACTATACTTTAATTGTATACTTTTCATTATGTATTATCCGTATATGTGCAAGATTCTATAATTTGTAATTTAAAGACGTCTGGGGACAAGTAATTGTATGTTTTTACTTATATAAGTATAAAATAAATATATAACACATTATAAACAATACGAATTCAGTTTAAGCGCAATTTGTAAAGGGATTGACTACTACTACTACTACTACTACCACTACTCTTCCTACAGTTCGGATAGTCCATGTTTAAGCAGTGAGTCAGAGCGCACGCCGCGTGGTTTTCACTAAGCCCATCGGCTATCGTAAATGAAACAAACTGGTTAAGTTAACCGTACAAACCGGATCTTAACTTTTTCCGAGAAAGTATTTTATTTTCACGCAACTCTCCGAACTAAATGTTTACAAAACTCGGTTATGCTATCAATGATAGTTAATCAATTTATATATACATATATGTATATATGGTCCATTATAAAACCTCTTCTGCTATGGGCTAATGGTATAGTGGGTAATCAATCATAATTAATCGTTATCACATCTTCAATCTTTAGAATTCCCTCTTGATACAAAAGGGAACACAAAACACTTTGATCACTCCCTCAAATCAATAAAATCCGAGATATGTACACAAAGTGGTTACTACCCGCATCATCGACGCCTTCTGTGGTAGCATCGGCATTTGCTCCTACGTAAATTGCTATTTAAATTAGTAGTTAGATCAAATATAACAACGACCTACGTAGGCTACTTTAAGAGATCTCCTTAAGCGTAAACATTGATTAAAGAAAAACGCAATTGTAGCCAAGGTTATTTAAATGAATAGTAGAACTGGTCTGGGATAGGCAATACTTCTAGGCAGTTACTGCGCAATAGTTACACGTGCAGCTGTATTGCACGTTCGGATAAGTTACTTAAGAATATTTTAAAACGTTTTTGTTGTTTCCATACTTATTTATTGATTTTAGTGCAATCAAGTCAAATGTTTTTCATTTTATTGCTTCCCAAACCCGTTAACAGTTTTAGAAAAAAATAATACAATTCTCATAACAACATATACATTAATTATTTGTACAAAATAATTGATTAATTTCATGACAAATTAAAATTAGCAATAAAAGGTAAATCATAATTCTGGGGCCAAACTTCATTTAAACGTAATTTTAGTACGCATTTTATACTTCAACAAGTATCCCAATAACAATTTTGACGTTTTCAAACTACACTAAAGCTTTCTGAATGCATTATTTGTGTATTAAACCAAATGTGAGCACAAAGATTAGCACAAACATAAGTGAAATTCAAAATGATATAGAATAACTGATACAGATGCAAAGCACATCCGATCAGACGACAAAACGATGTACATGACTTGGGTTAAAAGATGGTCGCCGACTAATGGCAGTGCCATTGACGTGATCGACGCTGACGCTATTCGTAGTATTGGTTGGCCCGGACGGAACAGTCGTCACTTGCGGGCGTAATAAAGATGTTTTAGGTGTGCGTCGGTGTCCCCGTTTACCCTGCGATTAGAAGACAGACATAGAGGGAGAGGCAAATATAATTTATGTGTATTTATGATATATACTCTTAAGACACATACCTGTCGAGCTTTTTGGTTGCGCGATTCCGCGATAAGATTATCTCGTATTTGAAAGAGGCTCTCGCCCCGCGTTATCAGCACATTTGTCAAGCGACAGCACAGTGCAGCCATTTTGACCTGTTCTGCAATGCTGTTCTTATCAATTGGATGTATATAACGTGGTGGGAAGAACGATGGTGCAATAATTGTGGACACGTTGTGCATATTCATTTTGTTGATGTCTTTTAAGTCAATTATTGAGTTGAGGAAGCGCAAAATCGAACGCAGAGTGTTGCGATTCTCGTGTGGAAGCATCTGACATAATATTGATAATGCCCGCATTTGGTCCATGGGGGGTAATGTGTGACATTGGTAGAATAGTTGTATTAGCTCGCTCGTTAGCAATGGTTGAGGCAGCTCACGTAGCCAGCGCTTAAGCAGCGCACTAAGCTCATGCACACTTGCGCTGCTCAGCAAGGATGCGAATTTCTCTGGTTTCTGGTAAAAACTTGATTCCAATTCGTTGTAGATTAATTCAGTCTGAAATGGAATACGAAATTAAAATCAGTACGAATCGTTAGCGTTATAAGTATGTCTAGTCACCTTGTGTTTTTGTCCAGCTACACGCAGAATACCCTCTTCCCTAGTCCCTCGCTTTGAGAGCTCTTCGAGCAGACCCTCCAAGAAATGCGGCACCAATGTTGAGTCCATGCCAGTGAGTTGTTGGTCACGGCGTATGAGTGCATTCAATGAAACGCCGAACAGGCTGCCCTCCTCTTTGCGACGCCTTTTGAATGGTTTTCGCTTGTCCAACGAGACATGGTTGCGATCAAATACTGTGGCTAGTTCTAACCAAAATATGGGTTGCAAACGTTTCAGCTCTGTTTCGTTTATTGTGTCGATATCGGAGCTGTATTCCTGTACTATTTCGCAGCTGTCTACCACGTCAATGCCATCCTGACTAGAATTATCTCGACACATACTTTCAAAGCTTATGCCGTCTCGCGATGACGTAGAGCTACCCAATTTCTGCTGAGGCGTCTCCAGGTTCATTTTGTTTAGTATCTTTTCAGGGGATGACAGCGTCGACGATATGTGCGCTGTGTTTGGGAGGTACTCATCACTGGAGTCACCTGATGAAGTATTGTTTTCACTCTGCGAGTCCTGCATTATTTGTCCACGCACTCGTCTACATAGAAAGATGTTGGTTCCTTTAAAACTGAAGATTAACGCTAAGAGCACTGACTGCTTACCCAACCGAACACGACGGATCCGAGCCGGAACGACTGCGTGGAATGTGTATCGTGCCAATGCGCGAGAAGCCGAGCAATTCAATGCCTTCAGAAGTGTACATAGGTATGTCACAGCGCACTTGAGAGCCACGGAATATATCCGTGGATGTGGATGACTTCAATGGTGCGCTTGGTGTCCTCCGAATCTTCTGTTTTAAATGTTTGCTTACTGGCGGATACCCATTGGCATTGTAGCTATTTACAGCACTGTGGTCGAACACGCTTACGAAACTCGGTCTATAAGAACTAAAAGTTGTAAGATAATATTAAAAATTAAACGAAGAACGTAGACAACTTACATGGAAGGATTACCCCACACATCGTCTCCGTGTACGGAATCCAATGAATCGGGTGTGGCGCTCCGAGACCGTGTTCCCGTGCTCGATTCCTGTTAATAAATTCAATCTTTTGTTTACTAAATCCAAATATATTATTATATTTTTTGTACTTACGTCAAAGTCGCGGAAGACATCGCGTATGTCAGGTTTACGCTTTGAGCGATTTTTTGTGCGTCCACGTACTGTGTGATTGAGCGCTCGGACCCGTTGCTTTATCGCCTCCGCGTGTGGCCTTGAAAGCGTGGCTAGCACAGGCTCAAGATCTGTTGAGCGAAGCTCAATGCCCTGTAAAATTATATTGGAAACAAAAAGGGAAAAGAAATCTAAAGTTTTCTGTGGAACTCAGATTGTGGGGAAGAAAATAAAATAAGTATACAAATCTCATTTGGCCGCAAAGTAACTACGAAAGGACATGAGGGTGTTGGCAGGTTAATGTGAGCTCAAGCCAAACTTCTCTTCACTTACCTGTTCAAAAGGCTTTGTCAGCTCTGGATATCCAGCTGAAATCAACCATTCTGCTTCCATTTCTCCATCTGAAAGAGACGATAAATATGTAGTATAGGTATGAATGTTCTATCTAGGAAGGCACGACTAGGGAATATAGGAAAATATTCGTAGATCTAGTGAATATGCTTACCTTCATAATGTATTTCTGGCTCATTGCATGTTGAATTTGTTTGCAGCAAATACTCGTTAAGAAATTCCGTGTAGTCTTGGTCACATGTGTTATCCAGGGTAGGGTTGTTGTTCATTTTGCGTTTTTGTTTCTATTTTTATGTTTTTTGTTTTTTTTTACTCTTAATTTTCTGTGATAATTGCGGAATATGGCATACTGTTTTGATGATCACAAGGTACGGAAATGCATTGATCGCCACCTCTCAAGGAATACATTTATCTCTTTTGTTCAACTGAAGCTGTTCTTGCTGGAAGTATATGAATGACATTGTCTGTCTTAAATATATTCAAGGAATCTGCCTTAAAAGCGTGATAATTAAATTCATTACTCAAAAAAATGACTAACTTGGCCTTAATTTCTTATATTCGGCCAAGGGGTTAACAGTTCAAACTGCTCAAAATTTGCATTTAACCGTAAGCACTCCTTGAAAAATAAAGCTCATTAAGTGGATTAAGCGAAGAATCAGCTGTTCGTCATAATCTTATTCTCCTTGTTCAGCAAAAAACACAGTTACAATTAATCACAGGTAATATTTTTAAAGCAGGAATTCCAAAAGAACGTGTTCCATTGTGAATCATTGGTTTTCAGTTGAATTAACCAAATAAACAGTTGTCCCAAAGACAAGGTCGAAGAATTCCGTCCATTCACACCTCAATTTACTAATCTTCTATACAAGTACGTACGTACATATTTTTGTTGTCATATGTACTTACATTGAGTGCATATAATAAAGTACTCAGCCATTATTTAATATATCCAGCAAGTGCATATAAACATACACACATTTTTATGGGTAGGCAGCAGTAAATATGTGAATATACACACAACCTATATATCGTGGTATGCGTGCATATATACATAAGTTACTAGAAATACGTATGTATGTACATACATTCAAGCGAAATCCGTTTTGTTTGCTTAGCCATATATTAGTTAGTAAAAGTGTGTTTATATATATATATGTATAAGTGTACATGTGTATATACCATACAAACATACATACACAATAAAAACGTACATACCAGAAACCCATGTCTATGTACGAACTGCATACGTAAATGGCTACATACATACATATTTGTATTAACATACATATACGACGCAGAGAGAGTGAAGACATATTGAGCACAGGTACATGTATGTATGTACGTAAGTAGGTATGGCTATTTACATATATATGTATATACGCACATATGAATAACGCATAAACACTTACTTACTTGGTAGCACTTTTTACTTAAATTAATACATACACACATACCACATACCAGTGTATGTGTATGTTTTTAACAAAAAGGGAAATCAGCAGCTTTTCATAATTGCGTTCGCCCTTCTTTCACTTCCTATATATGTACTTAAGTATGTTTCTCCACTTGCATAAATTAATACACACTTAAACACACCAATATATATTTAAATCTGTGTTTATGAAACAATGCAAATTAACATGCATTTATATGTACATACATACACAGAAATATTCGTATGCACACTTTTGACGAATATATGTGTGTAAATTCACATTTATATATTTATACATATGTATATATATATATATATATATTTAATATTTATGTGTGTATATACAGTAGTTATTATGAATACGTACATGTAAACATGTATGTATGTAATTACAATCCGTACGCATACAACATTTCGAACCGAGAATTGAAAATGAACTGATACTAAGAACGAACAACTTTAACTTCACTACATACATACATTCAGATGTGTGTACATGTATGTGTACAAATGACTGTGCACGATAGTAAGTGTATGCGTGTGAATAAGTGTATGTGTGTGTATATGTATGTTGACAAGATCAGGTTTAATTTGAAGCGTGAGCAACAGGTTTGCATGAATATAAACACGATTTAAGCCCGACAAAATGGTCAAAATCCTAAACGCGCATTAAGCTGCGATGATACCTAGACGTTTTCATTCTTTATTTTTCTTGCGTTCAACTTATAATGTGGAAATACTAAATATTTATAGCTAAAATGCACTAAATTATACTTAAACGGTCACACTTCTTAAGCCTTCATGAGGCATACTTAAGAAAAGCTGTTTTTTTTTCGATTTTAAGCAGGTTTATTATTTATTATCAGTTATTTATAATATAAAACTGACTATGGTATCCTAGTATTACTGAATTTTAGCCAGCAGATAACTAAGCCTTGAAAAGTAAACTATAAAAAAAGGGTATCTTCCATGATCGCACAAAGCATTTGTAAACACTGATAAAATAAATCCTCTGCTTTATAAGTGCATCTCTGTATGCACTGATAATGTCGCAAATAATATTTGCAATGGAAATATGGAGAGGTTAATTTAAGTGAGACTTACATACACACATATATATGTATATATATACGATAATATAATATAATAAACATATATGTATATATTTTGTTATTGGATTTTCAGAGTCTTTTTAAAAGTCTAAAAGAAGAGGGCCGAATGCCATTTGTGTAATGCAGCTTTTCATTATATACAATATAAAGAATATAATATATGGAGTCTTAGCAGTGCTTCCAATTTGTCTTCAATAAGTATTTTAATTCATTTAAAACGCAACAAACTCAAGTGCCTTTTAAAAGAAAAATGAAACGATCGGGAATGGAACACTACGATTGTAGAGCCGGCGATGCCAACTTATGGTTCACGGAATTGACTTTATTCGATAAAATGGTTAATTAAATAACCGGTAAACCCAAATTTAAACAATGTTTTTCTGCATATTGTATTTAATTATATCAATTATACTTTTGCTACCTCTGAAGGACAGATTCATTGATCGTCTCGCCTATTGACGCTGGTCAAGAAATACATATATGTAAGTGTATACTATATAAGGTTGGATATACATTCATCTGTCATACATATATATACATATTTTTTATATACATATATTTAAACAAATAATTAACTCCCGCTGAATGACTAATCAAAGAAACTTCTGTTCCAGCTAGTTGGATTGCGAAATCTTGGAAGCCAAGCGGAACGTAATATTACAATATAAAAAAATCCATTCGATTTAAATATAAGACTATGAAAAAATAAACAAAATATTGTAATTAAAATATTAATAAGTATTTGGAGTAGAAAACAATTTTTCAAATCTTGGCAGGTGTCAAGTCCTTTCAAAAGGTAACTAAAAGTATGCAACACCTTTTTTAATAAATATCGACAGAACATTTCGTACTAGATGCAGTATCTTTTCATAACTTGACTTAACTTAACTTTTCTATGTACAAAGTCTGTATAGCTATTAAAAGAAGTTTCGTCGTTTGAAAAGAGTTTTCCGAATCTGCGGGATAGGAATATGTCAGTATAGTGCTTATAATGGGTGAGTTACAGACTGATCTATGGGCAGCCAGATTAATAAAGTAAAGATTTTTTTAACAACTTTTAATTTTTGAACATTTATTTATTATTTTTAACTGCCAAAAAGGAAATTTTCTATTCATCACATTCCATCCTTAAATAGTAAATATTTTTATACATACTACTTGTCCGGTTGATCTGCTGGTAGTGACTTCATTGATGACACTGTCAATCATCCCACTCGTACATTAAAATTGTAGTATTCCCGATATTGTGACATACATTTAACCTGTTTTTCAAGTTCACCATTGACAATAGTCATGCGAGAATATCAGCTAAATTAAAACTCCGTGTCGAAAACCAATATTTATTTAGTTTATGATATTTCCAAGCAGTACAAAACAATAAGCATACTTTAGTACCAAGTAGAACAGTAGAATATATATTTTTTAATGATTGTTTCTTAAAAATGATTCTGTTGTTGTTGTATAATTTAAGACAAATATATCTAAAAATTGAAATAATTTTAGAAATCTCATCCTGTCTATAGATTTATAGTATTTGTTCAAAGTATTTATTGTGGTTTAATGGTATTGTAAATACTATTTGTTGAATATGTTTAGATTAAGTGGGGGTTTTAGTACGGCTCTTGCGGCGCGTCCAAGTCCCGGTAGTGTGATCTGGCGCGATAATCAAAACCACCGGGTCTGTAAGCAACGAAAATGAGTTTAGAGTAAGAACATTAAAAAACACATATCTTAAAATAAAACAAACATTTATTTAAATTCTTTAATAGTTTGAAAGACATATTTGAATTTGAATTCAAAAGTAATTCATAATTCAATCGTAATTCATTTTTTATTAATCGAAATGAAAATTTTTAAAATCGGTCTTGGGCTTTTCAAATACAATCGGCATATTGTACATATAAAAAAACAAATTTCTTTAGTCATATTTTAAATAGTGTTCATATTGGGTTGTAGTAGTAGTAGTCCCTTTTGCTAGCATTGCTTGAATTGCTTTTAAGAACTGAGCTCGAATGAATGAGCTCTCTATGAAGCGTTATTTGTGTGGTTTCTGCTTTATATCTTTTAGCTAATCATTTAGTCAAACATATCGGAATTAACGGGCGCATCCAAATCATGGTAACCGATAAGCCGGCGTTGGTGTTCCAAGGCAATTCTCTGCAAAAAATTTGCGACACAAGAAAGTTGTGACAAATTTCGTTTTTAAGACCAACAAAAATGAAAGCAAAATTATAGAAAGAAAGAGAAATGGGGACATATACTCTAGGCTTCTAATAGATATCAAGGGAGCTATTCCTATAGTGCATCAAGACTAAACACACTCCTTGAAAATACTATACTAAGATTAATTTACGTACCCTACAGTGTGTTTGCTTACTCGATTCAATCTCCTTTATAACAGTTATAAAACAAGGGATCCAAGGGTAAATTATACTTCAATTGGGTATTAAATAAAATGAATGCAAATTATATTGGGGTTTAGTAAAACATCAGATGACAGTGATATTCGAGGCAGTCATTTTGGAGTCAGATAGATATAAGGGAACTGTATAAATACATAGCATATACATCTAATTATTGAGTTTCTATATTTAAAATATAATCCGAAATTTTTAGTAAAAAAAATACCTGCTTATGCCCCAGTTATAGCTTGGACTACACACTAAATCCAATTAGATTGGATTTCCTCTTTGGTATGATTTGGGGTTAAAGACATGGACAAGGACTATAACCTTCTTTTCTGCACTAATCCGGAGCTAAGCAGCTGTTTTCAAGGCCTTTTTTTGTTTAGCTCCCACTGCAGCAAGTCCCTACCGCACTTAAGCCTAAAGATAGAAACTCAAGCAATTTGACCAACTAACCTGCGAGGTGGTTGAAAATTGCGTCCTCCACGTCCACCGGATCCCATCATGGGTGGTCCAAATCCATATGGCATGCCAGAGAAGGGCGGATACATGGGCTGTCGATAACTGCAAAGAGAATAACATTATTAAACATGAAAAGCGTTGTTTTTAATGGAATACTCACCCGCTGCGTCCGGTCTCGGTTTCAGCACGTTTGGCGGTGCCTGGATGTTCCGGCAGCTGTGGACGCTTCGGATCTCGCAAATAGTTGTTAAAATATTGCACTTCCTTGCGCACCTCGTCAACCTTCTCCTCGTGCTTGTTGAAAATGTGCTTGCGGATGAACTCGGGACCCTTGAACTTCTTACCCGACAGTGGGCAGAGCCACTTGTCCTTGGCGAGTTCCTGAGTGTTTGCTTGTACGAATTTCTCTACCTCCGCATCGGGACTCTTGGCGCCCAGCTCCTGCACTTCCTCCTCGCTCAACTGCACGGTCTTGGTTAAAAATTGCTGCAATTTGCCCTCGTATGCCTTGATGTATTCATGCACATCATGGCTGGTGACTCGCATTGGTGGAGGACCACGGGCGTGTATAATGCCACAGCGATTGGGCATCTCATCCTCGTATGGATACTCGCAGTGATTGTAAAAGTCCACAGAGTGCACAACACGTAAGTACAGCACCAAACGGTCAAGCACCGACAGCAGCGTCTCATCACGATCGATGGGCTCGCCGTCGCCGTCTTTGTTATCGCCTGGCAAACCTAGGAGTTCCTCCTCCTCAGCGGATGCTTCTTCGATGAGGTAGTCGGTTATATTTTGAAGAACCGGATTCTTCGAATTGAACCCAAAGCTGGAAGAGCTGTTGCTGTTGCCATTGGTTACCGACACGCCAGTCATATTATCTCCATTCTTATCTTCTGTGGGTTCCGATTCGTTCCATAGCCTGTAGCGTTCATCCAGGTTTATTGCAATCTTTGCACACAACTTTATGTCTGCACGGACAATCTGCTTGTGGGCTGTGATGCCATTGGCAGGACGCACACGTCGACTTAAATCTCGATTTACAATCGCTCCCATTTCGCAGTCACGCAGACGCTGGTTGTTCAGGCTCCAGCAGATTTCCTTGATGTTGACATCACGTGTAAACGTGATCCAGCCGCGGCGGTACCAGCGGCGCTCCACCAAGGGATCGGCAATAGCTACACGCAGATATCCACTGAACCGTGTGCAAATCGATTCGATCTCTGCCTTGGTGATTGAGGGGGCCAAGTTTCGCAGAAATATGGAAGAGGTACGATGCAACGCACGTGGCTTTGGTCCCTCCTTCACCTTGTCTAAGTCGATTGTCTCAGTCACATCGTCATCTGCGGGCTTCTTCTTTTCAGCGTCTTGTTCATCCGATTTATCATTTTCTCCATTTTTCACATTTTCGTGTTTATCATTTTCTGACTTTTCCAAGTCATTTGAAGCTAGCTCACTCTTATCTGGCTGGTCATTATTGCTTTCGGTTTTGATAACTGTCATAATCTCATCCTCTGCGGCAGCGTCTTCCGGCTTTGGACTGGCGGGAGTCATCTCTAGCGCCTTGGTCTTTGCCGCCGCTGCTGCCTCTGCCTCTTCCTTATCTTTTCGCGCCTGAGCCTTTTGATCAGCTCGCAAACCTTCTTCCACGTCGTATTTCTCTTTCAGCTTCTGGTCAGTAGAATCTGAGTCTGACTCAGAGCTTGATGTGGCCGAACTGTCATTGTCGCTGGTGTTGCGTTTGCGTTTCTTAGATTTCTTGGGCTTCTTCCTCTTATCGCTGTCACTTTTCAGGGAATCTTCATCGGCAGACTCCTTGGCCAGTTTTTCAGTCAGTTCTGATTCTTTATCGTTTTTGGTTGCCACCGGCTTTGAAGCTATCGTGTCATCGTCATCCCAGTTCTCCTCATCGGAGTTAGCGGGCCGCAGATCCTTGTGCTGTGGCGACACAACCTCTGGTAAATCATCGCCATCTTTTCCAAGTTTTGAATCCTGGTCTGGACTACTGGGTGGCTCTAGTTTAGCTACGATTTTCGTTTCAGTGCTTTCCGACTTGCGCTCAATGACTACCGGCGGCTCCTTGGGTTTCTCGTCAAGAATCTTTAAGTCTTCGTCAGTGCCGCCCTCTAGTTTGATCACACAAGTATCAAGTACGCGCACCAATGCATCCGCCTGCGAGGAGTCTACCTTGACGTTGGCAATGGTTCCATTATTGAGTAACTCCAGAAACACATCCGTGCGTTTCTGTAAAATATGTAAGTATCATCCAAAATTAAGACCAGAGAGGATTGCTTACCTTTAGAAAACCGCGCTGCTCCTCGCTCCGTCGCACGAAGTCCTCTGGATGATATTTGTTCTTGAACCTGCGAAAGAAAGAGGGTAACGAAAATCCAGTTAGTCTTTAAGATGGATTAAGGCAAAGCTTAAAGTTTAAGGTACGGCGTGTAAGTTGCTCTGATTGTTACGTATTGGTTATTCTACACAGTCTCCGGCGCATCCTCAGGCTAATGGACATCAAGTGTTCAAATAAATGGTACATATATAATTTGATTTCAATTGGTAATTGATTGATAGTTTGCTGTTTTGCATGTACTTATTACCCAAGGTCTTACCTTTGCAAGCGCATTCATAAATGTGTATACATAGGTGTATGTGCTTTATGCATACATGTATTATACGGGAATTATATAGGCATTTGCTCGCAACGAATTTGAATAAATCGCGGTTTTAAAAATATAAACACACCCACGGCATTGCTCGCCGGGTAAATTTAAATTTAAAATTTGAAGTTTAGGTCTGTATGCATATGCTTCTATATTGAGACCAGAGAGCACAGACCAGATCCCGTGGCAGATGCTGAGTCAGTGTCTCGTTTTTGACTCTCAGTTCGCAAACGCCATAAAACCCAACATAGCTGCAGAGAAAAACTTATAATAAGTATACAAAGTGGGTTACAAATTGTGGTTGCAGTCGCACGTAGAGCATTGCAATAAGAGATAAGACTAATAAAAACAACCAAAAAAAAAAAAAGAGTTTATATTACGTTAGGTTGACGTTGCAATTTCTGCTTCTGTTGCTGTTGAGGTTGCTCTTGCTGTTTTCTCGATGTTTTGTGAGGTGTTCATTGGAATCTACTCACCATTCCTCATCCTTGTGGGCCACAAAGAACTCATTTAGCTGCTGTCGTTTAAAGTCCGTCTTGTAATCGGTGTATTTACGCATGACCTCCGAGTCGGATATGTTCTCATCCTGTGTGTCCAGGAACTGTTTTAACGTCAGCATAGCCGGTTGAGTTTGTGTGTCGATGTTGCTGCTAATGGTGGCAGGTGGCTCGCGGGCGGAGTGCCCATGGCTCGGATGCGAGTAGGCCGAGTGCAGTGATTGATAGTGATCATTCCAGGCCTGTACAAGGTACGGATCGTAGCCTGAAATTTGAAATCATAGACATTTGAAAGTGTCTTCTAGAAAACAATTTTAACGCTTATTTACCGAATCGAGGATTGCCGCGCATTTCGCTATCACCCCAGTCGGGCCGCATGCGTTTCGACGGCGGCATCTCTCGTCCCGGTGAGCCATAACGTGGACGAGGTCCAGATCCCCGATATTCACTGTAATCTGGCCGGTGACGTGCGCCGCCTCCACCGCCGCCACCACCAGGTGCTCCCGCACCGCCGCGAAACGGATTGCTGCTGGATATACTCTATCATTGTAATAAGCGGGATCATAACTTGAACTTGCCTTAACTTACCGGTCTGACCACTCGTCTCGGGCGGCACCTCCGCCAAGAATTGGTCGACGGTCATCCCGGCGTTCAGGCCTATAGCTATCACGCTCGCCGCGAAATTTGTCGCGTCGTTTGCGGTCGTATTCATCATCTGAATCAGCCATTTAGTTGTTGTCTGCAAACGAAAACAGCAAAATTAAATTATTTAATGTTACAATTTTAAGTGAAAGTTTCACTTAGTCTCGAAGTTCAGTTTTAGCGCAACGGTGCACAGACATAACCTCAAACTCATTGTTATTAAATTATATTTTTCATCTTCATATGCATACCAAATATTTACAAATCTATCTATTTATGATTGAAACAAAAAAATAATATTGCAAAGATTTTAAATGCAAATTTAGTTTCGTGTTTAGAGAACACAGAATGCCGCCATCTTGCCGCCGTCGCCGCCACCACTACCAGCCGTGCAAAAAAACGCTTACGTGTTTTCAATTCCAATCAAAATTAAGGCACAACACTCTGTTACAAATTCTGATTATATACGCTTGAGCTTATAGTCTGTGCAGCAATATAAATGATTGATTTATCACACTTAATTTACTAAATTTTTTTTTATTTTCTTACAGCGCGGCGTCTGAACTAGATGGCTAGTGAGTGTTGCCAGATATATATTCACTCACACAGCAGAGTACACCAATCAACCACTCCAGGCCGCCTCTTTGAAATTGTCCAACAACATTCCTCCTGAGTCACTGTGTAGACCATTATTTTTCACTGATGTGGCAACAGTACAGTGTTGTGCGTAGAGCTGCCACCTTATATGAATGTTGCTATGACAGCATTTCTAAGCATCGCAACATGTAGCTTAGACAATTACTGAAGCAGAAGTATATTCCGATATATTAACAAAAGGATATATCGAAATTTCTTAGTTTAAAATCAAATTGAAGGGATATTGAAATAAAGAAAGCATTTAGAACGAAAATCGATTGAACATATGTTAAATATATATTTTTTATTTAATTACACGTTTCATATATATCGTATATATAGACTTTTGTTATTTATATATGTATATATAGATACATACATATATGTATGCATACATATATATATATATATGTATTTACAGCTTAGTTTTAAAACTATTTAAAGTGTATGTGTATTCTAAACCTATGTAGATCTGTTATGTATGTAATTAATTTCAAAAATGTATTTATATGCGCCACTGGCTAGCATATTACTCAGTTTTAGTTTAGTTAATGCGCTGCCACTAAATCGCCCAAAGTTTTACGTAAATAGCAAATTACATTATGTATATATATATATTTTATGTATATATATATTTCTCAAACTTAGATCAAGTTAATTTTTGTAGTGTTTACGCCTTTGAAGTATAAAAGTTTGTTTTCATTTTATTTTCTTTGAATTTTTGCAAGTGTTGTTCGTCTTAAGCAATACATAATATCATCGTATCGTATTCATTTGAATGAAAGTTGTTCAAAATAAAATGTCAGTTAAATAGACATACCTACGTACCTACCTAGGTAAGTATAATATATAGGTATATAAGTGTAAGTGTAAGTATAAGTATAAGTAGGTCTATGTAGATAGATCAATGCACCTTAAGTTTTCAGAAAACAACAAGCTAACCTCTTTGTGTTAGTTTAGCAAATATTTACGCTTGATAATAATAATAATAATAATGATAATAGTAATAGATAATAGATAATATGTAATAGATAATAGATAATAGATAATAGATATTAGATTATACAAGTAATAATAATAATAATAAGGTATGCAGTTGTTAATTCTTTGCTCTTTTTAAATGCTAACAATCTCTACATCTCTCTCATTTAAATATAAGAAGAAGCGAAAGTTTTCCAATTATCAAATGATATATGTATTGTTGATCTTTAAACCCTTAAAGCTGGCACGTTCTAGCCTCTATATCTGTACTTAAGATTTGCTGCCATCGCATTAAACTAAGACAAAACCTAATATGTTTTTGTTGGCAGTGTAGCGTTCAAATGAAAACTATATAGAGTTGATAGATTATCGGAAGTAAACTCAAAATAGACTAATCATATATGGAGATATCATAACTATCAGATGTCATTCGATTCGAAATTTTGAGAAAATCATAAAGCAAACATAATATGTGTCTCTATTACGTATTTCATGTTGTGTTGTCTGTTTTTTGTGTTTTTTATTTTTGTCCTTTTCGTTTAGAATATTTGTAATTAATTGAATATATTTTATTTTGTAAGTTTTGTATTACGTAACACTAAAATGCCATCAATTCAGTTTTAAGTTGTATTTTATCCGGGCTTTCTCTTCGAAACTATATATCGTATATTTCATTTTAAATTTTGTCCATTTCCTGCTCAGCATTTGAATAATGTGCGTTCTTTTGCATATTCGTATATTTTAGTAAAAAAAAGTATTTCTTTTTTATGTTCATTTTGTTGTTAATTAATCGCATCTATTTGTAGACCGACATGAACTGTAATCATATATTATATATATATATATTACTGATTGCTACATTGCAAATGAAATTTGACATTTTGTATTTGGTTTTTGTTCAGCTCAGCTACATTTTAAGAAATGCCTGCACAAATATTCTCTAATAATAATATAACATAAATATTTATGATTATATAATTTGATTTTTACTTTTTATTTGTTCAATTTGGCAGTGAGAAAAACTACACAACTTCAAACTTAAACTCGTTTAGCGTACGATTGTGATTGGAGAAGCAATTTGTAAATGTACTCTTTTTTTTTTATTTTGTTTTCTTTTGTATATATATATATATATCTCACTAGATCGGCTCAATAGTATATATAGAAAATGATCTCTCGTATTGAACTGACTTCATGGAAAATAGATTTTATTTGTTTTGTTTTGTTTTTTTTTGCTAATTTTTGTTTCTTATTAGATTTAATTATGATTTGCCATCTGCTAACCGTCGAGTGCTGCAAAACAGGTACCTCTAGAAAAGGCGTTAGGAGTGTATCTCAAACTGAACCACTGGAGGTTTTTCTTTTGTTTTTGTTGTTGGAGATGAAACTCATCAGGGAACAGAAAAAGTATAGAAGATCATATTGTATTATATTTTGTTGTAAGTTGTATGTTGTATGTATATTTGTGGTTAGCGCTGCTGCTAAGGTCTCGCTTGTAGTTACGTTTATTATTATAATGCTCAAAAACCTTTCAATCGTGTTACATTTGAATGTTTCGTTTGAGGTAGTTTTCAATTCAGGATCAATATCTACAAGTTGAACACAAGACTCGTACGTGTGTGTGTGTGTGTGTTTTTGTGTTGGTGTGTTTCTTTAGCGTTTCCATTTCCATATCAATTTCAATATCAATCATTTATCTCAATTTAGGTTAAGGACAAGGCTAACTGTGTGCTCATTTACGGATCGTACGTTCTAGGGATAGGGAAGTTATTTTTATGGGCAAAACAAGTTACAAGTTACACATAACAGAAAACAGTGCATAAAAATTAAATAAAGTTTCTTATTTTCTTTCATGAATTTCAAAAATCTACATAACGATTTATTCTCTTATTTACTTTTTGTTTTTTTTTTCTTTTTTTGTTTATACTGTTTCTCATATTATATGAATGGATATCTCAACAAGTTGTCATTTTATACCTTAATGTTCATCTTTATAATTTTGTCAGGTTGCTTTTTTGTATGTTTCGTATTTGTTGCTTTCTTTTTTATATATGTATTGGCTTTATATAGAGCGAGAGCTACATACATATACATATTTACAGTTCAGCTTAGGTAATCGGTTTACTTTTCATATACACGGATCGTATATAATTATATATACATATATGGATAATACGTTATTTTTTACTTTATATGCCATTGCTTTATAAGTACTTGAAATAAATCTTCTAGCGAGGGCGCAGGGAGTTTTATTTTTGTAATTTTCTCTTCTTTTCGTTTAATGTTTTAAGGTTATGTTACTTAACTTATATATATATATGTGTATATATATATTTATTTCACACTTGACATGACATCAGCCTGTTTAAGTATATATATATATATGTATTAATATTTTATATATTTATATTTTATTTGATTTTTAAACTTGAATTTTTATGTATGTCAAAAAAGATTTTAGCAAAGAATTTTCGATTTCCTTTTTTTGTTTTTGTTTTTTTTTTTATTATATCTCTAAAGCTATTTTATAGCGCGTCTTATAATTTCAATTTATTTTTAGGTTTTACTCTCAACCATAATAAAATCATTTCTCTCTGCTAGTTTTCCAATTGGCAAAACTAAAACTTGGACTACTACAAAAAACGTAACTAAAGTTGGTTTCATTGTTAACCCAAGTTGAAAATACTTTTCCTCCTGTTCCAAAAATGTCTCACAGTTCCCTAGCTTGATTTTCCACTTTTAATTTAGCTTTTCCTTTTCCTTTTCCATCTACATTTCCTTTGTCATCGTTTAATAAACACACTCTCTCTTCGGAAAGCCAACTTCACAGCCGTTTTCTACGCAGATGCAGATTCCATTTCGAATTGGATTCTGCATGCAATTAATCGATATGTCGATAGTCCAGGCTATCGACAATCGAATTCTAACGAGTCTTTGTCGCTCCTTTTGCCAATTTATGAGGAAATCAAATCAAAAGTTACAAATTATAAATAAGAAAAAAGAAACAGGAAATAAATGGGAAAAAATAAAAACACATTCAAGTTTATGTTTGATTTTTGTTGTTTTTTTCGTTCAACATATTTTCAATTATATATTGTGTATATTTTGTATATTTCTGTTTCTGTTTTTGTTTTTGTTTCTGTTTTTGTTTTTGTTTTTGTTGCATGTTCCATTCTTGCATTTACGTAAAATAGTAAAAATTATTTATATTATTTATAGGGTTTCTGTTGTCCTATTTTTTACATTACAAAATAAAACTACAAAACAAATTATTATTAATAATTAAACGCGCATTATGCACACTTAAAGAAAAAACTTAGGCTTTAAATCAAAAATGTATAGAGAAACTTAAGAGTGAGTTCTTTTTTATGTTTTTATGTTTTATGTTTTATGTTTTTAGTTTTGTTTTTGTTAACGGGATGGGGGGTTCTTCCACTAAAAGGCTTTTTATATATGTTTAGTATATAATTATAATTATTATAGTTAAATTATTCACTGTGTTTTTGTTTTGTTTTGTTTTTCATTCCATTTCAGAGTGCAGAAATACAATTAAAATTAATTGGATTCATCTTTTTAAAGCATTTTGCTCATTGCATTTTATTATTGTTATTTTTTAATTTTAAATTTATTTCATTTTATTTTTAGGGTTCTTTTTAGTTTATTTTTGTTTGTTTGTTGTTTAAATGATTTCAATTGCTTTACAAATATTAAAAAATTTCAATGGTTATAAATTAAATTTACTTAAATGTTTACATGTCAGTGAGTAATGTGTGTGTGTGTGTGTGTGTGTGTGAGAAATTATATATGTAGAATTAGTTAGCATAATTATAATAATAATAGTAGGTAGTAAAATTAAAAAATTGCACATTTAAATAAATTTCTCTGCCACTTTTTACACAGTTAAAAAAATGCTTTCAACTTTACATCATTTTTTTTATAATTATTATTATTTTATTTGTTGTTGTTGTTGTTGGGGTTTTTGTTGTATTTTACAAAATCGCTACTAAAATTAGAATAAATTTGATTTAAGTTAAAATAAGGCCAACAATAATTGTTTTCTTTTTAAGTTTTTACAAAAGCAGCAAAAAACAAAAAAATAAAAAATAGAAGGTAAAAAGTAAAAGAATTCAAAAATTAATTCAATTGCATAACATAAAAATAGTTCCAAATAATGAAAATTGCCAAAGGAATTACATATTTATATATATAAAGTATATATAAGTGTATTTTTAATTTGCACATTTGTTGATTTGTTTTGATAAAACAAAATTTTGATTTCGCCAAATTTAATTTAATTTCTATCATTTCTTTTTACAAATATTCATAAATTTTGAATAAAAAATTTTGTAATTTATAAATTAATATTGAAGTCTTTTGGTGTATGTGTGTATAGTGTGTGTGTGTGTGTGTGTGTGTGTGACAAGTGATTGAAACTTTTGTTCTGCCAGCAAAAAAAATCTGCATTGAATTTGAAATTTGTCTCTTCATGTTGCGTTTTTATTTATTTTTTGTTTTAATTAATTAATACCGTTAATGCCTTTGTTTTTTTTTTATTGAGTAAAACTCCAATCACTTTTTTTATATATATTTTGTTAAGAATTTTTATACAATTTCGACGCCAATGAAAGAAGTCGGAAAGAGAATTAAAAAACACTGTTTAAAATTTCATAAAACAAGCGAATTGTATACAAAAAACGACGGCGCTTAAAAGATGTGTGTAAATTCTCGTGTTTTCATTTAAGAAAAATAATAATATAAAATATATAAGGAGGGCATAATTAAAAATTGATTTCATGCTTTTTACAGTGGTTGTTGTTGTTGTTTTCGTTTCTTTCTATTCAGTTTTAATATGATTAAAAAAATATTTATAAAATCAGTCCAAGTTTTGCGTGTTTTTTTTGTTAAGATTTAGTTTTAGTTTTCTTTAGAGTTGGTTTTTGCGAATAATAAATGTAACTTAAAGTAGAGCTTGTTATTAAAGTTATTATAATATTATTATTATAGTTAGAGTTATAGTTATAGTTATAGTTAGTTAGAAGTGGTTTAAATCAGATTTACTCGCTGCTTTTCAATTAGATGTACAGTTAAGATTACATAATATACAATCGCTTTTCATTTATGTTATTATTATTATAATTATAGTATTATGTTGCTTTTCTTTCTTTTATATTTGCTTTTTGTTTTTATATATTTTTAAAATATAAACAATCTTGTTTCTCTTCTGTTTTCGCAAAGCGTTGAAGCAGCGCTTCCGGCAGCAGTTGTCGTCGGTTCAGAGATTTGAAAAACGAATTGAAAAACGAAACGAAACGAAACTCTTAATGGAACTTAGGGGGATTTTCATCATTTTTGTTGATGGGGGGAAAATAATCTAATATTATATTATTTTCAGCTGCTGCTTTAATTCTACGCCCTTTCGCTTGCTATTCCAAATTATTGTTTGGTTTTCTTTTCAAATTATTTCCTTATGCTCTTCTCTTTATATAAACATATATATCGATATATGTGTGTGTGTGTGTGTGGTGTGTGGTGTGTGGTGTGTGTATACATTATAGTTTGTTTATTCGTAATGCCCTAGGTCTAATATTTGCAGACTTAACACTAAATAACTGCATTTTACGCTTACTCATCGTAGTTTCTGCTGTCCAAAAAATGATTTTTGTTTTTCTTCTCTTTTTTGTCCACATGCGACTCAATAAATTGAAATCTATCGGAACTGTACCGCTGCACACGCATGCCTATCGATATCGATATCGATATTAAGTATGCAACCGCACAGTTCCTGCTGTCTGTGTGTGCCTGTGTGTGTGTGTGTGTGTGTGTATGTATATTAGTTTCTTTTTACAGCTGCCGGACTCCGCTCACTCCATAATGCTGTCCAGGAGGACTCCATCGACGTCCATGTGCTCGCCCAGCATGGGCTATGCGGTGGTCGTCGAGTGCTCCGACTTGAGGGGCACGCCCATCAGCGCCATGGCGGTCTGGGCATTGCCGTACATGTTGACGTTGGCGCCGCCGCCGTTGGCGACAGCTGCTGTGGTGGAGCTGGCTGGGACTGCTGCTGTGATGCTGGTGGAAGAGCTGGCGGCTGCTGTGGTGGGTCCCATTGCTCCGCCGCCGCCAATGTAGTCGCTGCTGGTGCTGACGGCTGAAACGGAGCCGGAATTGGAACCAGACACCGACCCAGAGCCGGAGCCGGAGACGGAGCCGGAGCTGGGGCCTGTGCTGGGCCCGGTGCCTGGCAGTGGCGGCAGTGAGTGCACGGGCAGCGTGTGGAGCTGTTGGTGTTGTTGCTGCTGATGTTGTTGCTGTTGCTGGGCCGCAGCCGCTAAAGCGGCTTGCGAGGATGTGGAAGCAGAGTCCGAATCGAGGCCGGCGGTAATGGCGCCGCCAACAGCGCCGCGCATGCGTTCAGCACGCGCGATACGCTCCTGCTCCTCCTGCTGGGCCTGCAGATGCGACTGCATCGATGGCGGTATGGCATGGACATCCCAGATCTCCTCAAGAAACTTGGGCAGCTTGCGGTTCTTGAGCTTAAGGGAGAAGCACATCTCGGCATTCTGATTGCCCAGCGTCCGCAGCTCGGTGAGTATGGAGAGCAGTTTGGCGTAGAAGACGAGACTCATGGAGTCGCCGCAGTGGCGATTGAGTATATAAATGCGTAGCGTGTCGATGTAATAGCTCTGTATCGCTTCGACCAGCTGGGCCTTCTCCAGGCCCGGCCGGTCCGAGAAGATCACAATGGCAGTGAGTAGCGCATACTCCACGTTGTCCACCTTCATCGAGAACATCTGCCGGCAGAAGTGCAGCAGATCCTCAATGTTGTCCGCCATCCCAGCCATCTTGTAGGAGTCCCGAGTGTACGATCGATTGTTCGCAAAGAATATCGAATCGGAATTGTGATCGTAGCGTCTGGCCATTCGCAGCATCATGACTTCCGATGAGCAGGCCTATCGATAACACCAATCGATCGATCAATATATCGTATATACATATATTTGTTTCTATTATGTGTAGCACTTACCTTGAGTAACGTGATCTGATCCTCTTGGGGTATCTTTGTAAACGCTGGTAATCCTTTCGCAAACTCCACGATCAACTGCACTGTGAGTATGGTTATCTCCGTGATGTGCCGAAAGCTGACATCCGTTTGACTCTCATTCTCATCCGGTTGACTCTGCGGAACACGAATATATATACAATATATAATACGGATCAAAAGGAGTCTCCAAGAGGAGAGAGACTTACCATAATACGCTTGAGATCCTCTTCGGAGGGCTGTTCATAGCCATCCTGATACCAAATTAATTTATATATAACGGCCAATTGATTGAACGTTAATGGAGGTATATTGCGCGCTTGACACTCGGCCAAAATATCATCAGGTAGTAGCTGCAATTAGCGTTTAGGCCAGGTTAGTTAAGTTGGTTGGGTTAAGTTAAGCTTTGGGTCTTACCGGAATCGTGGCATGCTGGGGTGGCTCACAGGTCATCAGGTCGAGGATCTCCTTTTTGACGTAGTCGTGTGTGCCATGGAGTCCGCCGGAGACGGCTCCACCGTTGCCGCCGTTGCCACCGCCAGTGGTGGAATTGGAGTTGAGACCATGCTGGGAACTAGGCGAACTGGAAACCTTATCCTTCTCCTTCTGGGCCTTCTTCTCGCGCCGCTTCATGGCGCACTGGTTCTCCGGGACAACGCATTCCGGCCGCATGCCCACCGCCAGACACTTCTTCAGGCGGCACTCCTGGCACTTGCGCCTCATATACATGTCCATCTCGCAGGCGCGTCCGAACTTACAGCAGTATACGGCATTCTTTGTCACGCTCCGGCGGAAGAAGCCCTTGCAGCCCTCGCAGGTGAGCGCATTGTAATGATAGCCCGATGCTCGATCTCCGCAGACGAGGCACAGCTCCTCCTGCAGCCGCGGCGCTGGACCCTTCTTGCTCTTCTTCGCATCGCAGCCCTCGTTCGCTGAGTAGCCATTGAGGCTGCTCGAGGGCGAGAGATCATCGCGACCTGCAAGAAAACAGATACGAAATTTCAATTAGTTTCCTTCTTCTCTTTTCGCTTAGGCATATTATTTTTTATTTTTTATTTCTTGTTTTCTTTTTCAGCGATTTCCGTGAATTTCTTAATATTATTCGCATTTTATTTTAATCTTTCTATTGTTGTAGCTGCCGTTGTAGTTGTTGTTGTTGCCTTACATAAAACATTAGACCCAAATAAATAAATTTTCATCAAGAGCTCTTAACACCTCGTACCGTTTCGTTCTTCTGTCTTTGCTTTCGGCATTTGCATTCGCATTTTTGCAACTGACGCTGAGTCAGGGGAGTGAAACATCTCTCCCTGTATGTGTGTGTGTGTGCGCGTGTGTGTAGCTGTACATTTACATGCATACATATATACATATAGCTGTACCTGCAAACAAAGTCTCAGCAAGCCCAAAAAAACAAATCTAAAATTCAATTAACTTGCGCTCAAAATCCCACCCCAATCGCCAATCGTATGCGCTGAATTTAACTATAGGTAAATCGTTGGAAAAAGGAATAGGAAAACAGAAAAAATCTGGGAGAAAATTAGAATCGAAAGCTAAAGAAAAGTATCGAGAAACCTAAAGAATCTTAGCTAAAGATCGAGTAGTTGCTAAAGTTCTTGATTATTGATATCAAAACTCAATAAATAGCATAAAGTTGTATAAGAAATCTCTTGCTGAATATATATCACAGTTTGGAATGATATTTCCCATTGGGTACAGCATTAACAAAGATCGTTTCCTAATTGCACTTTATCTAATCTATTGTATGCAAACGATATGAAAATAAGCATCAAATAGAGCTTTATATACCCTGTAGATCGTTTGCGAGTCTTGCGGGTGTCCCTATTGTTAGAATCCATATCAAATGCATAGGAAAAGCTTAGGAAAACATTATTTTCCACGTGTATACCGATTGTGGATCGTATGTGTAGTCTATGTAGAATCTGTATTCACGTATCATGTTTATAAATAGGGTTTTGGGCACAATATATAGATGTGGATTGTATGTGGATTATATGTGGATTTTATGTGGATTGTATTTAGATTGTGCATTTGTTATACTAAGTTTATACATTGATTATGCATAGATTGTGTGTCGATTGCATGTGGATCGCATGTGTAGTTCATGTGGAATATATTTATATATTTCTTTCCTTTGTTCGTGTTTTTTTTCAATAATCAAAATTCTATCGATAAGTTGCTAGTTTAGACACGAATAAAATGCAGCTTTAGTTAGATAGTTAAACAAATAGTCACGTCCGGGGCATAAAGAGAGAGAGATGGGAACAATGCTAGAGAGGGACAGGGGGAGGCACACACAATACCCCAGAGGCGACAAAAAGCATATCAAGTGCAAATTGCTGTTGTGTGCAAAGACAGTAATAATCGGGCAGCCCGATAGAAGGACGGAAGGGGATGGCTGAATGGGTGAATGGATGGATGGCTTGATGGGTGGATGGGCGAATGGGGGAATAGTAGCGCGTCTAAGTAGATAAAAAGATACGACGCAAGAGAGGCGTTGCTGCAACTAGAACGTGCATCAAGCCGTGGCAGGCGACTAGCCAGCTTAGAGGACCGAGAGACACTTGTCTAAGAAGCTAAAGCTAAACCCAAAGCCAAGTCAAAGACACAGAGGCAGAGCCTCAAAACACTTGGCCACAAGTGCAAATGTGCTCTCCCTTCCCCTTCCCCCTCAGCTGCCTACCACCTGCCAGCTGCTCCTCCTCCCTGGCATGAGCTCCTATGAGGGCAACGCGGTGCATTGTCGGCATAACACAGTTTTTTTTTTCTTCCTTCATTTCCCTCCTCTTTCGCGCCGGCAGGCGGCACTTTTCACCCGCTGATGAAATATTGCGCATACGCCCTGTGTCGTCTTCTTGGCTGAATATGCCTTGGCCTGTGGCTGTGCCTTGGTAATGTGCCACTGCCACTGCCAGTGCCACAGCCTGTGCCTGTGCCAGTGGCAGTTGCATTGCAAGCGCTTTCCCCCGCTTTCCCACTTTCCCTCCTACAACAACGCAACTTTGCGTCGTTTCAATTTCACTGCCACAGAGCAAAACGACAAAGAAGTCAAAGAAAACGAAGGAGAAGAAGCCCGTGGAAAAAGAAAGAAACAAAAGTATCAAAAAAAGAAGAGAAAAAATCGCGCTAAATAAAATGAAATAAACTGCGGCGTCATGCAAACTTGGGTCTGGTTCAGCGACGACGCCAGCTTGACTGCAAATTTTCACTGCAACGTGCAACGTGCAGCGTGCACCAGAGTGTGTGGCAAGTGTATAGCAAGTGTGTAAGTGCCGCCTCGCATGGTAAAACGAAAAATGCAGTAAATTGCTGTTGCGGCAAAGGAAAAAGCGTGTAGCAACAACCCATACAGAAAAAAAAGTAAAAACCTGCCCAAACACACATAAACACATACAACCATTCATGTATGCGTGTGTGTGTGTGTGTGTGTGTGTGTGTGTGTGTGTGTGGCATGGTAGCAGTTAACCCCTCCCACTTTGGCGCTGTTTTATCGCTGACAACATCATGCAATGTTTGGCATTTTCATGGGTTGTTTGCGTCTCACAACAACAAAGCAACTTTATTTTTAATCACTCTCTGAATTTGATCCATGACAAGCTCAGTTTAGTAGGGGGACTCCCGACCCTGATATGATATTACTTCTTCTACAATCTAGCTATATCATTTAATATTGATTGATGACAATGTGAGGCTTTACATCCATCAAATATATTTGACAATTCTTTCTAAAATATTTCTTCTATATTTGCGATCTTCTTCTTAAAGGTGTCTATAAGAATATAAGCTATAGTCCTACTTATAATCCTGATATGATTAAGTTTGAATTAGAATATGTCTTATAATTAAATATGAGTTAAAATCTGGCTAATAGTTAGATATGAATTCACATGGTCTAAGATTGCATAGTTGGATTCTAGATAGAACTCCTTCTTCTTCACATTATCAGTTGACTGAAAGATCCCACACACACTCAAAGCCCAGGAATACCCCCCACCATGTACTTCATGTACTTTCTAACCTATATCCAAAGATGCAGCCCCATCATTCGCTCTGAATCTTTTAGAACTCGAGCAACTTACAGGCAATTGGCATTAAAGACAAAGAGCTGTAGTCGTACCTATGCGAAGGCCATCTATGGCTTGATTTATGCACGAGTATAATAGAACACGTTTGGTATTGGCGCCAGATGGCGCTATTTACTGCCATTGGTCGCCATTTTGCTGTTGCAATTAGCTCAGATTGAAGGTGCTCGTTCCAGTGTAGCGCATCAACCTGATGAGTTATTATATTTCATAGACAAGCATTGAAAAGTGACTGCAAACACACACACACGCGACACACAAGCACTAACACAATCGCAGAGCCACATTTCATTTTTCACTATGAAAAGCCATTTTCCAACTCTCGCACAACGCCAAAGAACGCCATGAAGTAACAAAACAAAGGCGGGCAATGTGCAAAAAGAAAAGAGAAATAATAAAATAGAGACAAAAAAGCGAAAAAAATATAATATACTAGACGCCAAGCAGCAACAACCAACAACGACAACAACAAAAAACACAAAAGGCTGGCAGTGGCCTGCACTCCCCTTCTCTGACTCCCCTTCTCCCCATGCTGATTGCATGCTCCCCATTTGTAGAGTCGAGCCCGAGCCCGGCCTCTGCCCACATTTGGAGTTCATTGTGTTATTGTGTTTGGCCGTCTCTCGGTCTCGGTCTCGGTACAACACGCTACGCCGCACTACATACCCACATAATCCATGTAAACGTCCCAAAGCTAAGCGGCGACAGAGGCAGAGGCAGAGGCAGAGGCTGAGAAGTAGTCGCGGAGGCAGAAGCTAAGGCAGAAGCCATAGCTATGGCCACGAGAGCACAAAACAAACTGGGAAACTGCAGTCGCGCTGCCGCCAGCCAAACAACTTCCACAGCAGCCGCTGCGCTCGCGCTTAAACCAATACAAGCACACACACATACACGCACACGCATACTGCCCTCTCTTCGGCGTGCTCTCTTTGATTGGAGTTGAGTGCGCTTTTGCACTTACTCACACTTACGCGCTCTCTCTGCATTTGCCTCTCGCGTCTTCCTCTCTCTCCCTCTCTTTGTGGGAGCACAGCGAGCGCCCTTGTTGCAAAGCACAAAAATGTTGATGTAGGCCTCGAATATGCAGTTTGCCTTTGCCTTCGGCATTGCCACTGTCACTGCAAGCAGCGCTGCCAGCGTAAAAGCCCCCCGCCACATCTTGCTATGCAGCAGCAGCGCTGTTTGTTTGCCTTTGGTTTCTGCATATGCATGTGTATGTGTGCGATTCTGTGTGTGTGAATTGCATGTCGCACACAATTTGAACGTGGTATAGGTAAGTTCTCCCTTCTGTTTCTGTTTTCTGGTTTTCTGCTCGTCGTCCGTTTTGCGTGCTTTTTGTTCTATGCTAAGAAATGAAACTCTTTTTTTATCTGTTTTTTTTTTGTTCTCTTCTATTTGTCGTATTCTATGGCAAACTTTTTTAGTATTCTTTTCTTTTCGTTTGCTTCAATGCATATTTTTAAGCGGCTTTTTCTGTCTATGTGTGTGTGTGGGTATGCACGTGTACGTGTTTATGTGTGTGTAGAGGGGCCTGTGCAAATAGCGCCTTCTGCAGCAGCACACAAAATAGATATGTATTCTATGTTTGTTAGTGTGTGTGTTCGTATGTGTGTGAGTGTGTGCTTTGTATGCATGCAAGTAGCCAGGCGCTCTTTGTAGTCGCTATACGAATACCATCCAGATCCCATCTCATTTCGCGTTGCCTTCCCCTGCCTAATGTACCCCTCTGCTGCCCTACAGCTGCTGCTTCTTCTGCCGCTGATTCTGCCGCTGATTCTGCCGCTGCTGCTGGTGTATTAGCAAGTTGGAATCTAGTCGCCTGAAAGCCATGAAAAATCACACGGCAACTACGACAACAAAAGCAACAACAACAGAAAGTTGTTTGCTTGTTTGCTTGTACGATTTGCAGTTGAGTTTGTAGCTACAATATAAACACAAACACACACACACACACACACATGCATAGACAGATGCACACTATTAGATATATATGTGTGTATATATATATCGTCTATTTCCCATCTTATATGAAAAATCAAACGTCGCGTCTGAGATTTTTGCATAAAGTGTGGAAATTTCATGTGAATCGCTTGTGGAATTGGGATTGGATCTGAATGGAATTCGTTTCAATATTATGGCGCCATATATTCATTCCGAATGTCAGATCATGAATCATTAATGATATATATATATATATGTATAACAGTTTGTGTATTCCATCATCTGTCGTAGCTATTTATGGAACTGTTTCGATCTGCAGGATGTGAACAGATGAGATGAATACGCATCTAAAGAGGAATGCATTATGGGAACGCATCAGAGATCTATATCTATATACATATATATATCTTTAAATAGCACACATACTATTCCCCCTCCCCCTTGACCAATTAAACGCTTACTTAACCACCCAACACGTATCCACGTACCCAGCCCCTTCCTATTTGTGGCACAAATATCATAAAGCATATCAAAAATGATTCCATTGACACCATTTTTCGTATCGCTTGTTGACCAATAGCCCTAGAGGGCCGACAGACGATTACATAAACAGGGCTGACGACCCTAACTCAGTTCGTCGTGAGGGCCAAAACATTAATACGTCTAACCATAGCAACCCCCAAAATTGCCGCCTTCCTCTAACGAAGCTATCAAAATTGACGCGTTGCTCTACTACCTTAGCTTTAAAGCCAAAACATCTACATGGCTGGGCTTAGAGGGGGGGTTGAGAAGGGGGGAGGGGGTGGGCAGGTTGTGCTTGCATTGGCAGGCGCCCAGTTTGTTAGCTGGAGTTGAAAACTGTACCATCAGCAGCGCATGGCAAGTGCATTGCCAGCTCTCTCTCTTTCCCTCTCGCACTCTCTCTTCTAGCCTAGAGGGTGTCACATATTGTCAAAGTGTGGCAGGGGGTGGGGCCCAGAGGGGCTTCGCGCTGGGTTCTAGTGCAAGGCTGCAATATATTTTGCACGAGTTTCCCAGTTGTTAGGCACGTTTTGGCAAAAGGCGGCAAAAAATTGATTTTTTCAGTTCGTTGGCATGTTGCCTGGCTCAAAGTTGGTCTACCCCAAGCTCAACCCCCTCCCCCTTCAACCCCTAAGCCCCATTATGCTTTTGTGTGTGTTGACCACGCTAGAAACAGGGCTGCAATGCATCGGAGTACGTCACAGGGCTGGCTAAAAGGCTTTTTAACCTACTTATAAGGCACAGGGCTAAGGCAGAGGCACAGGTCGACATTTGGCGAGGGTCGTCGCATGACCTTTGTGTGTGCTTTGTACCTTGGCTTTGGTCGCTGTCGAAGCATGGATGGAGGGTGGGGAGAGGGGAGAGGGGAGAGGGAGAGGGGAGAGGGAGAGGGATCCTGTGCTATAACTGTCTAAAATTCATTTCTAGACTGCGCAACTAATTTACATATAAACGTTGCAAGCAAACGACTTCCATTTTATCGCGTCTATAATCTTAAAAATGGCTGCCACATTGTGTGAAGAGAGGGGAAGGGGTAGGGGGAGGGGGAGTTTGGAATGTTGGCAGAGTGAAAAGAAGACACAGCTCGAAGGTAAACGAAAGTATTTGCAGTGGTTTCCGTTTCCGTTTGTGGAGTTCAAGGAAAAATGTGCATTTGACATGACATCGACGACGTTGGACTTGGACAATGGACTTGGACGTTATTGACTCGACGGCACTGTACCGCATTTAAATGGCGGCCATTTTGTTTAAGCATAGGATAGGATAGAATGCTAGAACAATAATAGAATAGAAAAGAGGTAGGAAGGATTCTAAATTGATTTCTTTGATTGGTATTTCTGCTGTGATATATGATATATATATCGATTACGATATCGATAAATTGCTAGGCAGTCAACTAATAATTTATGGTGAAGATTAAAGGCTGGTCACTCTCTATTACTCTACGATGGTCACTCTAATTAAGCTGCTTACCTGTCAGTAGTTTTTCCTCGCTTTTCGTTGACTGACTTTGATTTGCTTTGAAGCTAGCGCCTTGAACTATGCAGCATAAAATTGCAGGCTTCATTATGCTATCGTATATCTCTTGCCCACTCTTACTCCTACTCTCCCTCCCCCTCTCCTTCTCTCTTCATCTCTCTTCCCACTTGTTCGCACATGCAATTCCTGGCACAGTGGGCCGCTATTTGCTTTTTTTATGCACGCTTTTAATCATACACATGTTTGCATACTCAGAGGTACACTCGCACACACTGACACACACACACACACTTAAACACACACACACACTTTGTTTACAGTTAGCTTTTTGTAGTCGTTTCAGTCAACATATGTTGAGCGCATTCAGTGGGCCCCTTTATTGCAGCACTTCGCATTGCGTGGCTGTTTTTTATGCCGCTCGTTTACCAACACTGTCCCGGCGACACTTAACAATTATTAAAGTGTTTAACAGGGGCGTAGGCAGCGAGGAAGAAGAGGAAGACCAGGAGAGGGGCGGGGGGAAGGTGCAGCGTATGTGTCTTCATTTAAATGCAGCAAGGAACAAAAAAGAGTATTTCAGAAGCGAAGCAAAAACAATGGAGCGCCAAACAAATGGCAATGGAATGAAGCCATTAACAACACACACATACACAGAAACAACACACACACACACAGAAACTACACACACACATGTGAAGTGCTCTAAAATAGATGAGCAGATGATAAAATGGAAAAGTTTGAGTGAAAATGCTAAACAAAAGTCGTATCGCCGATTCCTCTGCCATGTTTCTTCTATTCTAAGCAAATGTTTATGACAGTGTGACCATAACAAAACGATGAGAACTCTGAATGGTTAGGAAGGGAGTGCAACCAATGGGTGGTTGGGTGGTGCCTGGGTGGATGTCATGGGAAGATTTCAACATTCCACTAGAACAGGGATTCAAGACAATAAAATGCGTTAAGAGTCAGCTGCGGTGGCAACAGAAGCTTGGCAAAACATAGAAAAAACACTTAAATGCATAGTGAAGTGCGGCAACATTGTAGTAGGTAAATATCAAGTGAAGTTTGGCAACCGTGCAATGGGTAAATGCATATCGAAGTATGGCAACAATGTCATTACAATTATCATTAACTTTGATGGATTCTATTTCGATGTAGATTCATTTCATTAACTTTGATGGATTCTATTTCGATGTAGATTCATTTAGTCAAGTGAAGTTTGGCAACAGCACACACTAATTGATATTTGGCAACAACGCTTGAACATTTAAACAATGCATTAACATCTTTAAATGAAGTTTGGCAACAGTGCAGCGTATCGATGGCAGCCTCTCGATTCTGCTCCTTCTATCAAATCTCGCACACTGTTGCCGCACTTCTTCTGGCCAGTTTCTAGGCTTTAAGCCATCACCCCCACCCACTTCTCAAGCCCCGGGTGCTACGTGATTAATGCAGTCAGTGAAGCGCTTCACGTATGCAAAAAAAAAAGAAAGAGAAATAAAATAAACTTTGTTCAAGTGCAGTTCTTGTTGTTAACGTTGGGAGTTTTTTGTTTTGTTTCGAGTTTCGGAGTTTGAAACGGAAGTTTTTAATTAAATGCTATATGGAAATATAAATATATATATATGTATACGTATATGGTTCGAGTATGCATATATTGTATATATATATATCTATATATAAGTTCGTATATTGAGAAAGAATAAAAGGAATGTTGTACAAATTTGAGCTGAGAAACACAGTTGGCGCTACTTTAAACACGTTAACGACCTTGTGGCTAGAGCTAAAGTCAAATGTAATACTTGTACTCGATCTGGTACTCGTACTCGTACTCGTTTCTGGCTGGGATCTAGCTTGGATTCAACTGGGTTTTCGCTTCGATTCCATTGTCTGCCTGTCTTGTCTGGGGCTTATTTACATTTTATTGTTATTGTTATTACATTATCAACATGCTTGTAGCAGCAGCTTGTACACATCTTGTTATGCAGCATCCTATATATATACATATATATATAGATATAAGTATATACTTGTTTCTATATTGTTACATTTTGATTCCCTGACCACCCTGAACCCCATTCGTCTGCGCTCTATTACGATTTGTGACCCTTTGTTGTCGTCGTCGGCGTCGTCTCTCGACTCCAGACTTATTAAATATCATCCACATTGTTGATGGTCAGTGATTTTTATTGAGCCACACAGACGACGACAATGGGAACGAATCTTGGAGCTGGGTGTACGTCTTGACATGCTCTTATTCTGCTGCTGCTGCTCTTCTCTCGCCTTTTATTATTATTACAACTGTTTGTTGTCTGCGTCCTTGAAGTAATTTACGTCACTTGACAACTCATCTGGTTAGGACAGGAGGAGGAACCCAGGGGTAGTGGGTAGCGGGCAGTGGGTAGTGGGCAGTGGACATTGGACTGGCTCTGTGCTCAGCGCTCTGTCAGTCGCAGAACAACAGACGCATTAACGCACATTGCAATTCTATGAAGCGTACAATGCCATTGGTGCATGTAAGCTCCAGGATAAAGCGCCTAGACAGACGCACCAGTTCCCAGTATTCAAAGATCCAAGTGTCCAACTATTCAACCGTGGATTCATCCAGCTGTAAAGTGTCCAACTGGATTTTCATATTCTATAAATAGTATAGACTTAATCCAACAAAAAAGAGCACAGACCACAGCCCACAGATTCCAGAGCAACTTTGTAAATGGAAAAAGTTTTTACTCCCACGTTTTAATTCCCAATCAGACGGCTTGAATTAAGTTGAGAATTAAACTTCTTTTTCATATCGGTTGATTATGGTTCAGGTCTATATAAAGTATGAAAGATATAGTAGAGTCTTCATTATATATTCGACAAACTCTGCAGCTGCTCTTCAGCGCACAACAGAAAAGTAAGCGAAGTTTGAGTCTAACTCGAAGTTGTATCAGTTTAGATATTATTATGGTATATAACATATAGAAAGATCTGTTCAGTTATGCTAAAATATAAAGAATTTACCTATATATATATTGCTATAAACATAATTCAGTAGCAGTTTTAATCTATAACTTTGTCTTTTCTTCTGTCAAATGGAATATGAAGTATTTCTGCTTCTATCCTATATAGTTGCTGTATCGTTTCTATCGTTTGGGGTTATCTTAGAGAAAGTTGTGTTCAGATTTGCTGTTCTATATATCAGTTGTTAGACAGAGAAAGGCAGAGAGTCTGTAGGCATTACCTTTCCTTAAGTATCTGCAGTATCGTGTTGCTTTTATTCCACTGAACTTCAAAGCTTATTTTTCAAATAAGATTTCCTAGATTTTATCCTATAGAGTTCTATATAGTATATAGATCTATTTAATTATAAAGAATCCGTTGTCAATACTTTGAAATATTTACTTAAAAGTTTAAATTCGTTTTAAATGTATATTGTCATTACGTTTCGGGCCAGTGGCAAAGGCATTGAACTGCAGCTGAAACAGCAGGAAAATAAAACATTTTCAATTGCTTTTACTTTGCTTTACTTTGTGCAAGTTTTCCCCCCTGGCTTTTCCCACAAATTACGTTATTTTTGGGCTGCGTTTCAAGTGCAAAACGTGGCACAGTTGATGCTTCAGTGGCAAACAAACAAATTTTGCTGTTTAAATGCCGCTGGCATTGAAGTCCGCGCGCAACGTTGCGTATGCGCAATTTTTGGTTCGCTGACTGTTCGACATTGTGGGAAATTCTTTTGTCGAGTGCAGCAGAAAACCGAATAATCATATTCATACTCCTATGGCTATATATATATATATATATATATATGGGTATTACGAGTATTACATTACATTAGCCGCAGGCACTTGTAAGCCGATCACAAAAAGACCAAAACAGAACCAGAGGTTGAGGTTGACTCTGGAGAGGTGGGGGTAAAGGGGGCTTGGAGCTATATGAGCTATTACAAAATACATTTCCAGGAATTCTTGTTAAAAATAAAGTCACAAGGCAGAGAGAGATAAAGAGATAAAGAGAGAGAGAGGGATAGAAAGAGTCAATTTAATGCGATTATCAACTTTTTCCAGTTTTTTTTTGCAGCGCCAGGCGAAATTTTTTCATGGGGAAACGTTGAAATTATGAATTTATAATAACATAAGACAAAATATTTATAGGCCTCTTTAAATTTATGGCTTATATAATAAGCGTTAACAGTTTTTGCATATATATTTAACATCTTATCGAGTTTTACTATTATTTTACAACTTCTTAAGATTCAGCGTGGTAAATTGTAAAACTTTCGTTTTTGTCTCTGCGCACACCTGTCCATTTGCTATATATATACATATCTGATATATAACTATATACTATATATATATATATATATATAAGTCACTTGGCAGTGCTGACTATTTGTCTGACACAGACAACAAAAATTTCTTGGCTAAATCCCATTGAAAGCCGATTGAACAAAACGTTGCCTGGCAAAATTCTCTTCTCCTTCGCCTTTTTCTGTTTTTGTTCTCTATTTTCTCTGTTTCTTTTGCTGTTCCCTTTCAAGCCTTAAGTACATGGAATCCATCATAATGATGAACTACTGAAAAATGTATATAAATCTTATGGAATAGTCGTGTTTGTCTCTTTGATTAATGGACATATCATTTCTGTCAGTCTCTCACTTAGTTAAACGTGTGTACAAAAAATGTGTGAAACAATTGAACAAAGCAAAGGAACTAGATAAAATATAATAATATCGCTGAGATTAAGCGAGAAGATATAGAAGATCTCGCAGAAGGAAGATATTACTAAGATTTAGTTATAAAATATAATAATACCGCAGATCTAACGAAAAAAGATACAACAGAAAGAAAAAGATATAAACTAATATCAGATCGCAGATCTTGGGGAAAATGTGTGTTAAAGCTATGAAATTTGGTATGAGAATTCATATAGATTTAAGCTTTTATTATACCTTCTATATAAGGCATAATTTGTGACTATATCTTATATATGTAAAGCAACAAAAGTTGGGTGAATGATTGTTGTATACAAGTTTGTCTTTTGATTGAAGTCTAAAACCGGAATTCTATTAAGATAGAGCTTCATTCTTCTTTGCCAGAGTTACTTTAGCTATATACTATATATATATCGCATCTGTATACTTTGAAGAAATATAGATCAGATCCCACGATACCTGTTGCAGGGTATTCAACAGTCACGAATACTTAACATCTTTCATAATAACATGAGCTTACATTAAAAATAAAGATACATTATCTTTTCCTTTTCGTCTAAACAAAATCAACTTTAAAGATACTTTTTACACTATATATTTATTAATTATTTTCAAACCCCTTTCGTTCGTTCACTTTGCTTTGGAACTGGTTCATTTGAAAGCTAAAAAGCTGTTTGGCGTCTCCCCTTCTGGCGCCCCCGCCAAATCGACTTGTGCCAATTGTTAACATATTTCGCGTTTGACTTTTATACTATTTTTTTGTGTAGTATTATTATAGAAAATAAAGAGTAAAAAAAGCAATTTATTATTATTGTTGCTATGACAAAAAGTGTGTCAAGGGGCAACTTGTCAGTCAAATGATTTCTGTGCGCCTGTCAAATAACTTTTTTTTTCCTTTTGTTTTGAATTTTTTTTGGGTAAAAGCAAAAGAAATTACGCAAAAGGCAGCTAAGTGCGAGTGTGTGTGGGTGTAGGTGTACATATGTGTGTGTGTGTGTGTAAGATAGATATTCAGTAAGGTTTTACCTGTAGAAAGGCAAATTAGATCAGACATTTTGTAGGCATCATCATTACCTGAAAGTAAAGAAAAGTAGAAGAACAGAGATTAGCATAATGTTAACAGCTTGATATGGATATGCAGCATGATTATATATACTATATACTATATATGTACTTGAATAATTCCCTCTGCTTTACATTTTACACCTGCGAGCGACCTAGCGCATCGGGCTCCCATTACATTTCCGCAACAGAAACAACAGCAAAAGGCACAACAATCAGCAAGAATCAGATATATTATAAATATATATAGTATATCTAAGTATATATAGTTCTATGTGTGTGTGTTCGTGTGTGTGTGTGTTTGTTATACACATGTTAAGGTAACTCTTCACAGCTCGTCTAACTTCCGCTGGCAACTTTAATTACAAGTAACAAAACGACCGACAATTTTCTTCTCTTGCTCTCTCCATCTCTATCTAACTCGCTCTCTCTGTCTTTCTCTTTCTCCCTCGCTCTCTGTGTGTGGCTCTGTATAGTAAATGAAACCAAAACTCAAGGTGAAGCTCAAAAGCACCGACAGAAACCACTCAGAACAGGGCAAAAAAGAAACACAACAACAACAAAACGTGTGTGCTAGTGTGTGTGTGCGAGTGTGTGTGTGTGTGTGTGGAAATTGTAGACACTTTGAAATCGACATTTCATATACATATTACTTTAAGCGTCCCAACTATTTATAAACATGCGATCATCATGCGAAAAACAAGAAAACAAGAGAAGAAACCCCAAGAAATGTTCAATCCCATCCAACAGGGAGGCCCCACTTGAAGAAGAAGCAGCACAAGAAGCGGCAGTTGGAGCAGAAGAAGAAGCAGCAGCAGCAACAGCAGTGAAAGAAGAAGCACCAGCAGCAGCAGTTGGTAGCAAAAAGCGTTAAGAATCTAAACTAACCTAACAGATTGAGGCTATTAAAGCTGCACACACACACGTACTCATACACACACACACACACACACACACACACAGGTGGGCTGTCATTTGCTTGTTAAACATTTGTGGGCGTGGCCAGTTGAAATGAATACTATTCAAATAGTTAAACACAATGAAAAGGGCAGCTCTAAAACGCTTCCAGCTGGAAAGCAGAAAACAGAAAACAGACTTTAAAAGGAAGATATAGTATATATATATATATATATATATATATATATATTATATTGGTAGCATAGCATTAAGTTGGCAGCTGGCAAGTGTTATTGGTATATCATAAATTATATAAAATTTATCTGATAATCTTTCACCTTTTGTTTAAACTTAAACTCAATCGATTGAAAACTTTGCTTTGAAAGTTTTCTTAAAGTTGGGCTTTAATTTTATGGCTAAAGACATTCGTTTAAGCCAATATTAGTTGACTATAATAAATAACATATTATAGTTTTACGATTAAAGCTGAAAGACGTGAAAACTCCCAACGATTCATAACAATTTCAGTTCGAGTCGAAGAGTTAATCAAAGTTATCCATAAAGTACAGGTATGAGCCAAGTTAGGAGCTGGCCAGGTGCGGCTCGGCTCGGCTTGTAGCCCGGTTGAGTTGTTAATGGCTAATTTCAATTATTTGCGGCTTATAAAAAACTCTAAAGCGCCAGCAAGCCTCTGGCAATTAAACGAAATGCAATTAAAATTCTTGAATGAATGTGAAAATGGATGAAAATAAAAACAAAAACAGTAAATGAAACCGAACAGAATCAGAATTTTGTATGGATATATAGATATATATATATAGATAGAATATGTGTGATAGTGTGATAGTGTGATAGTATGTGTGTGTGTGTATTAGATAAAGTGTTGAGTGCACAACAACAATGCAAAGACAATTGCCAATCATTTAGCATAAAAATCAACGAGAAAAATAAGTGGCCACGCGAAACCACTTTCAATGGGTCTCCAGAGCCGCCAGTCGAGAGACCCAACAGCAATCAGCTACCAACTGGCAACTACCAACTATCAGTTACCAACTACCAGCGACTGGTTAACTAGTTTCCAATGTGGGTAGATGTGGTGCACAAGTGCAACGAGTGCACTGGGCAAACGGAGCACTTTGTTTCGAGTCGCTTTCTAAACATGCAACAAACAAGAGTTGCAACAACACAGACACACACACACACACTCACACACATTTATACACAGACAGAGGGAGGGGCTCGGGGCTAGGCTTTCATTTCAAATGCACAAAATGCTGCCACAATATGGCCTTGAATTTTTAATCAAGTTTCGCAGACAAGCCCCAGGCATTGATCACGGCCCCAAAAGTCTCGACTTGACTCCAATCGGGTCTCCATTCGCTGCTCCAACTCCAACTCCGACTCCAGCTCCCCCTCTGCTCCTGCGGCTCAAAATTTGCTCTGTCATGTTTTAGGCACACATCGACGGCTTTTACTCGTTTTTATTCGTACTTCAAACAAGTTCTATTGAACTTGATGCCTCACAAAAGCCACTAAAAACCTAAAACCTTTGCCTTTGCCTCGGCCAAAGCCAAAGCCAAAGCCGAAGCCAAAACCTCAGTCAAAGCCAAAGTCAAATGATTAATGGAAAAAACGCGCGCAATTTTTTTCGCACACACACAACACACACACACAGGCACACTCATAAGCCATGTATAAACTTAAACTTATATTAAAAAATAATATTTTTACCCAAACAACACTCAAAAAACCTCAAGAACTAAATGTGCTTAAAGCAGAACCTGCATAAATTTGCGAACAAAACAAAAAACTAACAAAAAGATATCCTAAAATCAAATGCCAAAAAAAGTAACAACTATAACAACTTTGAGAGGTCTAAGGAGAATTGGTTGGGAGTGCACGACTAGGCGGATACCTTAACCCTTTAAATGTTTTATATGAGTTGCAGGAAATGCTTCAAATGGATATTCAATTTTGGGATTCAACTTTATTGTATACAAATAACTTATAGACCCAATTTGCTTTCTTTAGGCTCTGAGATCTTTGAGGTCTGTGAATAAATATAGATGGATCGAAATGGGTATCTATATATATATATATATATATGTATCTATATGATAGATGAAGCTACTTATGTGAATATCTTTGCTTTTTCTCTTCATATTCTATCAAATCTTTAGAGATCTCTGAGCTGCATAAGGTTCGGGTATATAAATTCTATTTAAGATCTTATATGGAATAATAGAAGCTCAAACTTTCTTCCTTTATTTATCAGTCATATCAGGTCTATATTATACTAGATATTAAGGTAACATATATACCCTTTCCTAATAGCTATAGAATAACAATGGCAATTTGCTTGTTTGTGTTTTAGTGAGTGAAACGCAAGAAAAGAAGATCCCAAAGACTTGAGAGTTTTATGATTTATGTGGAAAAAAGGTCAAGAGTGAAACCTCAAATTATATTTAGAATAAAACAGAACAGAAACAAGACTTGAAAACAGTTGAAAAAGCAGTTTCAAGCAGTTGAATTCTAATAAGAAATCGAATTAAAACGAAAGCCTGAAAGAAGTTAAAGGAATATGAAATATACGATTTCTCTCTAGGGAGGGGAAACAGGGAAACCTCAAGAAAAGCGTTAGATAAATGGATAAGGAATATATATACTATAAAGTTTCCTTTCTTTTAACTTAAGATCTTAATTAAGCCGACAAACTGCAATTAAAATGAATGTTAAGTGTTAATTTGGCGAATTTAAATAAATTTTATTATTTATTTCTCGTTTTTTTTCTTGCTTTTCTTTGATTAATTGCACGCACATTTTTGGGGCGTGACAAGCGGCAAAAGGAATTGTCATGAGCCATGCAACAACTTATGACTAATAATAATAAAGGAAGCAAAGAAAGAAACAGGAAAAAAGAGTAAAAAAGACGAAGAAAACAGACGCTGGACTGCGCCTTCCTACAATCATAAAATAAATAAAAAGTCTGAAAACCAGCTAAAAGCCGACATATGTGTGTAAACCTCTGACAGGCCAAAGGGTACAGGGTGGGTGAAGGGGTGCAGCAGGGGTTTCCCCCAAAGGGGGGTAGTATATTTGCCTTTTGATACGATTCACACAAACAGAGAGAGCGAGGGAGATGGAGAGAATGAAGCTTGAGTTGCATTTCAAACACACCCAAAAAAATTTTAACATGAAATAAGACACACACAACACACACACACACACACATGTGGTTAGTTTTTTTCCACTCGTTTTGTGGGGGAATTTGAAATGCATTTCAAGTCGACGATGAAATTGAATCATTTGACAAAGCGACGGGGCAACGAGCTTTATCAATTCGCCTTTTTCTTTCTTATATATTTTTTGGGTCTCCGAAATGCAAATTATGCGTTTAGGTAGAAGAGGAAGCATATTAAGTTGACCCAACGAAACGAAACGGGTTGAGTAACTGGGCACAAACTGGCCAGAGATATACCATATACTATATAGTATATCATCAGCGGCATCTGCTCTGCTAAGAAAAAAACATGCTCGTATCTCAAGCAAAAGTGAAGAAGTTGTCGCGCTGCCTTGAACACCGCACAACCACACAGTGCACACACACACACACACACACACACACATATATTGTGGACAAATGGAGATTCTTCTTAAAAGTCCCTAAAAGTCTCTCTCGTAAGACTCTGCCCCATGCATGCAAAAAATATGCAGAAACAATAAATCAAAAAAAGAAAACAAAAATAAAAGAAAGAAAAACACAAAGTGGCTCATTTGACATTTATATGTGTCTTCTGTCTGCCTGTACCCTACCTCTATATAAAATCTGTAGATATCTGAATATATATATATTCATTTTATATGACTTGCCTCTGGTGCAGAGGAACTGAATCGCATTAAGCATGTGACAAATTTGGCAGCTTTTCGACCATTTGAATGCAACGCAGCGGATTTAATAAGATCTGAGAAATTGGCAGACTTTTAGGATATATATATATGGGATATAGAATGATTCTATTAGGCATATACATAGTACTTGATATAAACATATTCTTTGTTATAGTTTGTCATAGCTTGTTAAGCATATGAGTGACAGCCTGCGATATTTATTTTCTACTGATAGATAGAACTGAGGCCTTATCTAGTATACAGATTTATATAGATACTTCCCCAAATATATAGATGTATATATAACTATATCTTTAGAGTGTGTATTCCACCTTGTTGCCCATATATAATATCTGTATAGAAGAAATGCCTGTGACAGAAACTAAACTATGAAAGCATAAGGAAAGCATTCCCTAGATTTTAAAGAACGTAACGAAATCTGCCCTAGAATCTGATATATGTATATATATATATATATATATATATATAAAATATATCTCAAATACAATGCTGACAAATTGTGGGATTCAATAATAAAGGAAGAAGCTTTAGTCAGGCTGGAGAACAATAGAATCGAATCGAATATAGAATAAAAGAAATCTAACTACATGCGAAAGGGAACTATCAAACAGGCTGATATCCGCTTATATATATATATATATATTTATATATTTATAGGTATATAAGTAAGGTAAGCATATCCATATATATATATATATAATATAATCCGCAACCAATTTGGAGTATGGTTAAGGCGCAAAACAAAGCAGGTTCTGGTAGAACCAACACGTAATCGAAGCTCCCAAAAGAGTCGCAAACAAATTGAATGTTCAGAGGTTGAGCATAATACGACTATATAATATATCACATATGTCAGATTTAGGCGCGCCCAGATGTCTGTCTATGAATAATGAGTGAGTGAATGAATAAACGACTGAGTGAGTGAGTGAGTAAACGGTTAAGTAAAATCATATTCGGAGCGTATTTAGGTCTAGGTCTTGTTGGGCATTCAAAATAAATATCATATATATATATATAGTACTATATACGATATATGTATTTGTATATGTGTGTGTGTGTGTGGGTGTGTGTGTCAGACATTTCGTTTTCAATTTCTTCACATTTTGGCTGACAACTTTCGTTTCATTAATTTTCTTCGCACAGCGCCGCACAGCACACGCGGCGTATGCGTAATGCGTGTTTAAGTTTATTTTAAACTTATAATTATTATAATTATTATTATTTATGGTCTGAGTAATTGTGTGTGTGGCGTGTTACATTTTGATTGATGATGAGCTGATTAAGTTAAGGAAAAGCGCCACTTGCCACTTGCCACTTGCCACTTTTCTGCATTGTTTGCCAATTAAAGTTGCGATTGAAATCGCCTGAAACATTTGCGAGCACAAAATTGAAGACAAAACACAAACTAAAATAAGATAAAAGACAGAAGACAACAGAGAGCAGATGCCTGGCCCAAACGAGGGCCGAAAGAGGTTCACCGCAGCAACAGCTGCCAGGTCAACTTATAAGAAAAGGCACCGCCAGACCAAGACTCAGACCAAGACTCAGACCCAGAGCCAGACCCGGATCCAGACAGATCGGAAGAGTAGAGAGAGAGAAGCAATTGGAATCTAATTTAAAATTAGTGCTTAAAGGATTGAAAATAAATTTAGGCAATTTTAAGACTGACACAAACGGCGGCGACTTGCGGCAACTTGTGGCAAGTTGCGGCTGCTGCCCCTTGGCAAAAAACCAACCGAAAAGAAACCTCATTGAAAATGCGTCTGCGACGAGCTGGTTCCGGTTGCTATCCATCCATCCATTTATCCAACCATACAACCATTCAACCACACAACCATTCAACCACACAACCATTCAACCATTTATCCATGCATTCGTTCAGCAGGTGGCTTGATGCTTTGGCCCCGATAGCGTTAGGGACATTGGAACTAACCATCCAATTGCTGTTGGCCAAGCTGTTCTTTTGACAAAGGCTAAAAGATAATATCCAATAAGTTAAGACCGTAACTAGAAACTAAAAATGAACCAGCTGGCACACACACGCCGCACACACACACACACACACACACACAAATTGAAAGCCCCCAAAAGTTCTAACAGAGCAATTAAAGCCTGACTCAAAGACAGAAATGACAGAAGAACTTTAACTTTCGTAGATAATTACTTTTTTTCTTTTGCTAACGAAAACAATTTAAAAATTTGTTACAAGCTGACAAAAAAAACAGAAATAAAGAAGAAGAAACATTCAGAATCTGAATTATGTTTAAAAAATTTTATAGACGAAGCTATACGACTGGAAGATGCCCTGTAAGTAGCTCTAAGGTATACGTAGGCTCTGAGATGGAGGCTCTAAGATAATAGACAGAAAGATATAGAGCCTAAGACATAGAATATATATTCGGTAGGATTGAATTAGGTAAGAATCAGGTATATATACTTTGATCATTAGCTATAGTGCTTCGCTCTAACTTTCAGATATATCTATATAATATCCTAAGCAGTTTTCATACCAAAATCAGCTCTTATAGTCTCTGAGTTCGTTGGGACAAAAGATACTTGACTTCCTATCCGATCCCTTATATATAACTATATAGTATATAGTACTCCTATTATAGATTTAACTACCTCTTATAGAGTATAAGTACAGCTAGAACGTGACAGCAGTTGAAAGGTAGAGAGCGTAGGAGATAAATAGACTGGAAGACTGCAAATAATCGTGAGACAGAATCTATTTTCTATTCCCTTCTTCTTCCTTTTGCATTCTGCTGCCCCCTTTTGGTATCATTATCATCATTTTTATGATTATCGTCATTATGATGATTGTATACATAATTATGCTAGCTCTTTTTTTTATTATAATTCCTATTCTTTTCTTTCCTTTTATCACTTGTTTAGACTTCTTTTTATTAGAAACTTGTTTTTTTGTAGCAAATTCTTCTGTTTATTTTTTTAGTATCTTTTATTATTTTTCTTTTTCCTTTTTCTTTTATTTTCCATTCACGCAACATTTGAGCATATTTTTCTTGAATGCAGAACTTTATTTTAATGACAGTTTGTGCCTTGTGGCCCAGCGGAAGTCGCAAAAGTTATAATGGATCGATAATTGAATGAAATTTGCATTCAAACGAAAGAAACTTTGAGTGTTATTAGATATTTAATAATATATGTTTAAGGTAGGAATTCGATAATAAAAATATCTCATAGACACCCTATAATAAAAGAAGTTGAGATATAAGATCGTAAAAACAAACAGGCTTTCAGTAGGCCAGCTCCAACTGCCCACCTGAAACTTGGGCAAGTTTGAATAAGTTTCAATAGCTCGACTTGCCCATAAAGGGGCTTAGCAGAAGGCGGGTTTACCGTTAGCCCAAGTTGTTTGTAGGTGGGGGGAGCCCACACACACACACACACAGGTAAGCTCCGCTGTCTGTCTGTAGATAAGCTGAGACGCTAATTGAATTGTATGACAAATTTTTTTGTTTTGTTGCTCAGTGTAAATATTTGGCATAAAATTCGTGTGTGTGCAGAAAAAAAGAAATTTCAGCAATTAACGCCTAGACACAATGAACACACGCACACACTTAACACACACACACATACACAAATATATATATATAATGTATATATGGTATTGTTAACCCAGATTCATGAAGTAGCCGAGACAATTTTGTGGGCGATTCGCGGCATTATGAAATTATTCATAAAAATTCAATGCAGAAATCGTTCCAACTTGAGAAGTCTATAAATAGATTCAACGATCGCAATTATACGATACTCTTCAGTCTTATATAGAGCTTTAGTCGCTGGACTGCCAACATGTCAGGATGGCCGAGTGGTCTAAGGCGCTGCGTTCAGGTCGCAGTCTACTCTGTAGGCGTGGGTTCGAATCCCACTTCTGACAAGAAATTTTTTACTTCTTTTTTATTTATAAAATTAACTTTTTTTTATATTTTTTTAATTGGAAATTTAGTTTATATTGAAATATATATAAATATGTATCAAAAGTGTTATACAATTATTATTTTTAGCTGTATCTACGACATAATTTCTTATACAGTCGCGATATATTGTACACTTGGTAGCTTGAACATTCGATAAGTTGAACGATTGTACTTTATATTCCGATAAACAAATAATACATGAAATGATTTTCATACATATATTATACATATTTGAATGTATTTTCGTCAATCGAAATAAAAGTATTTCTTTTTTAGCCCATTCAGAACGTATAATTCGATAGCTTGAACAATTCGTTAAGTTGAACAGGGCTGTTTATAATTGGCTTAAGTTAAATCGGTATATAAAAATGTAAATAAATATTAATCAAAAACATTGTCTCTGTCTGAAGTTCTGTTTAATTTGTAGACAGACATTTATATAGCATAATTTGTATACCTCCTTCGTTCTTCCTCTTCCTAAGATATACAAATTTCCATATCATATAACGCATCCATCCATCACACACATCTGAGCCACACTTTTGTATGCCCAACGGAAGACAGCTTTCATCTAGTGTCCATAGCTAATTAATGGCGCAGAGTCTTATAATCGTTTCGTTCTCGTTTCAAGTCGAAGCGCAGAAGAAACAAAAGACTTAGGCAACGAACTGGTGCTGGCAGAAGAAAGTACGCACCACACGCACCGCTGAAGGCACAGACTTGGCGTTAAGCTCAAGGCTTTATATTTAAGATACCCATGTAGACATATATCAAAAAGGAAGGAAAAATCAGAGAAACGCTAAGAGAATGGCGTCAGAAAATATTAGAAAAAAGTTTAATAAATCACTTCTGATTGCGAGCATTGTTATTTTAATTAAAAAAAAAACACACGCATGCCAAATATAATAGCTATAAAAATAATAATAATAATACTGAAAATAAACATAATAATAACGATAATACATTGTTCTAGACAAAGAAACCAGTGGAAAACAACAAAAGCGCCAAATTGTAAACGCGTTTACTGCAGAGTCAAGCACAAGGCTTCAAGAGGAAACGAATCGTGGATGATCGACTACAAGATACCCTAACAAATAGTAAAGACATTATGTATCTTTATTGTACAGATATTGTATCTCAACTCAGAGATAGAGTCAACTCGTGATACTTTATAGGATCTAAGTCTGTTACATACCTTGTCATAAGTTTATTATGCGCTTTTCAGTACCATTTGGTAGGGTATAAAAACAATAAGCGCTTCGTGTAGAAAAGTAGTTGAATTGCGCTCTGTATGTTGTTCCAGCGTGGAGCAGGCAGGGCGAAGGTGGAGTTGGAAAAGGTAGAGAACACACAAAGTAAACATAGAATTTAATTTGCTTTGCCAAAGCAGCAAAAACAACAACACTAATGATCATTATACACACACACACACAGGAACAATTACAAAATCAAAAACCGAAACTGAATCAAAAGAATTAAAAAAGCAACCCAAGAAACCAAAAACGAACGAGGCGAATAAAGAAATAGTATAAAAATCGCGTGTGCGCTGACGCAGCAGAAACTCCCCCAACAATAAAAGAGTAGAAGGAATAAAAGAAAACAGAAAAAGAACTTCAAAAACATAGAAACAGAAGCCCGCCATATGAGGGTCTCTCGTCTCTCTCACTTGTTGTAAAAAAACCCAACTCCAATTCTAATTCCAATTCTAATTCAAATTCTAATTCCAATTCTAATTCGTGTCCGAGACACGCACATGGCTTTTGCTCTGAGAGCTGCTATTATTATTATTATTCTTACCTTTAGTTGTTGTTTCTATTTCTCTCCCTCTCCCTCTCTCTCTCTGTCTGCACCCTTTCCACTTCTGGCAACGTGTGTGCTTTTGAGCCAAAAAAAAGTGCGAAGCAGCCAGTTTGTAGTAGTTAACCAATGTTATTGTTATTGTTATTGTTTTTGTTGTAGTTTATTACGCATCAAATTTAACCTTGAACGTGCGGGTCAATGTCCGTTTTGGCCAAAACTATTCTAACGATTTTCAGTTGCCACCAACAACAATCACAACATTATAATAAAAACAATAACAATATTTTCTATACAAGCCACACACAGAAATTAAAATATTTATTTAGTTATCGTTTTTATTAACTTGGCCTAACAACATTTTTGGGACTGGTCAGCAGCGGGCTATGCGGCGTATGCGTAATATTTGACAAGTTTTTAATTGCTTCCATCATGCGTAAGCTCTATTATTAAATCTATATTGTTATTAAATATGAAATTAAATTTTATTTATCGCTTTTTATTAACTTCCTTTTATCATATTTATTAGTTATTTATTTTTTATTATTTTTTTATTTCATTTATTTTCTAATTTTCATGTTTTCTTTATCAAATATTCATACCATATTTTCTTTCTATTTCATTTAATTTTCTTTCTTATTTCCTCTTTTATTTTAAATACTTTCAAGGAGCTTTTATTCAGCTTTCATCTCGCATTCAGTTGACATCCTTTTCGTGGTTAGATTCATTTGTCATCAATCAATCATCGTTCATCTATCATCAATCACTTTTTTCACCATTTTCATTTTCATTTTTCCCTTTTCTATCTTCTTCTTATTCATGACAGTTGCTTAGCATAGATTATATATACTCTCATATCATTATTTTCGTATCTGTTTTACTTTTTTCGCATGTTTTTCCTTTATATCTCTACTTCTACTTTAAGGACTGCTTTAAGGATTATTTATACACTTTTTCCCGCAGTCTATGAAAAGCTTCTTAGTATATTTATTCTACTTTTCCTCAGTTTTCCCTACCTTTAGCCTTCCCTTCTCCCTCTCATCTGTTGGCCCCATTTGGGCACGTTTTTCTGGCCAAATAATCGCACTGGATTTTTGGCCACTTTTAGCAATATTTACGAGTATTATTTTAATATTGTTTCTCTAAGATATTTTGTTATTTCTGAGTTGTATTTTTGGCATTGCCATTTGGCGCGTTGTACTTGAAACACGAGGAACGGCAAACAGCGTTTTTATACATATATTTTTTCCTATTTTTGTTTTTATTTTATTTTTACTTTTATTTACTCTGAATTTCAATTGTTGCTGCATAAATTGTGAGGGTTTATTTAAGGTACGGCACGGTCCTACAATTATATTCGATTCGCATTGACGAAAATAAACGCGACTCGTACTTGAATTGTATATGCTATGTACTATATACTATATACTATATATATATATATATATATATATATATATATATATATATATACTGTATAGTATATATTCATGTGATGTGCGCCTGAGTATGCGACTTACAGACTCGAGTGTGTATGGAATGTACCTATTTATCATATAGGCTTGTATTGTACAATATTGTTACTGTATCTTTTGTTTCTTTTTAGGCAGACAGAGAAGGCATGTGTTGAGAGAGAGGGAGTGGGAGCTAGAGACAGTGACAGAAACGTAGAGTAAAGTTAACGCGCTTCAATCCAAGCACGTGTGAGGAGGACCGTCAACGTGAGATTGTGGTTTTTTTTTTGTGTAACCTGTAAACTAAAGACTGTAGACTGTAGACAGAAGACAGTAGAGGGAAGACTGTAGACTGTAGACTGTAGACTGTAGATTGTAGATTGTAGATTGCAGCCCATATATCATATTACACAATAGACAATACGCGCACAATATGATAAAGGTCAGAAACTGCCTGTGGATTTCTACTTCGGGCTTCGCTTTGGGCATTGTTTAATTTATTTCTGTGCAAATTTCGGCACAAAACTTGCAAATTAACCGCTAAAATTTTAATTAAACTTTGCACTTAATTTACTTAATTGTACTGTTATGCGCTGTCCAAGCAAACACATCAATCACAAGCTGCCAGGGCGCTGCCTGACAAGGTCAGTGCCAAAAGCCGGAAAATGTCAGAAAAGGCTGACAAAAACTATAAGCTCGAAATAATTATAAGGAAATTCATTTAAAAATAGAAATAGAAAAGTTGGAAGAGGATTGGATCATACTGAGGATCTACAGAGTAAAAGTCTAAGCTGCCTGGTAATCGACTGGCTCTAAGGGTATAACGAATCCACAATGAATCCTAAACCAATCGACAGCGAGCTCTCAACGAATCCTGGAGAATGCTCAACCAATCGTAAACAAATTCTCATCAAGTTCTCAACAGATCCCAGCGAATACTTCGTGAATCGTCAATGAAACCTCAACAAATCCTCAACGCATCCTCGACGAATCTTCATCGCATAATCAGCGAATCCTTAACGAATGCTTAACTCACTCTCAGCGAATCATTAATGAATCTATAATCCAGTCCTATCAAATCCTCAACAAATACTTCACGAACTTTGAATGATTTCTCAACGAATCGTAGTACTCTCTGGCCTAATATTCTCACAGAATATCAGTTGCATTTTGTTGCATTGATCAAAAGTCAAAGAAAAGTCATGAAACTTTTGTCTTTCTATTCCAAATATTGTTCTCTAATCAATTTACTTGATGAAACATATTGAAATATATAATTTATTGCATGCAATTTTTGCATACATTTATAGATACATATCTTATCGAGAGACTTGTGGGCTACTCACACCTAAAATATATATTAATCGCTTCAGATTATTATATAACATGCAAGCAAAATGAATAAAAATAAGTATAATACGCACAATTAGGCCAATTAAAGGCATAATCCATTTGTGGTGCAGCTTTCATTACGCTTTGCCATATTAATTTTATTTTTTGTATTTATTTTATTTTCGTTATTTGCTCAATTTAAACAATAAGTTCGCAGTTGGAGCTTAACCTTGTAACAATTTCATTTATAATATATTTTTCCCTTTTTTTTTGGTTTTTTGTTTTTTGTTTTCTAAACAAACAACGAGGCAAGTGCGTGCCTTTTAACAATTTATTTCATTTACCTTTTTTCTTTTTTGCGACTTGACGCTTATTTGTTTAGCTTAAAAACTCTTTTTTTTTTGGATATTTTTGCCTTTTTTTTTTTTGAGTATTGCGAGAAACCTTCGCAAATATCAGACAAATAAAACACACACTGACAACGCACAACACACAACACACAAGAGCAACACCCACTACATAAAAAGAAACAACTCGAAATTGTTGGAAATGTGTTGAGGCTTTAGCCTTCGGTCTGTCCATATGCATAAATAATATTTTATATATACAATATATAAAAAATGCCTTGCGGTTAGACATGGCATAGTTTCATTTAATTTTTTTCAATTTTTTACTTTTATGTTTGTTTTTTTCATACTTTTACTTTGTCTCAGGCGTGCATAGGCCTCCTTTTGCTTTTAGTTTTCTTTTTTCTTTTTCTTTCATTTTTTTTCTTTACATAATTATGATGATTAACTTCAGTTGAATGGAGCTTCAGGTTGAGTTGTGTTCGGCCCGAAGTGAAGTGTTGTGGCGCACAATTAAGAAATCTCTTTTAATTGCAGGCACCCCACTCACACACACACACACTTGTTCACATACGCCCCGCCCACACACACAACAGCAGCTACTTTCTTTTTTAATTGCAATGGCAAAAAAGTAAAAAATTATCATTAAGTCGGTTAAATACTCGTCTGAAATTGCACCCAAAGTATCTCCCCCCACTTTAGCCTGGGGTGTGGGCTCACAATGGAGCAGCCCAAGGCCCAAAGCTGTTGAGCGCCTTTAGATTATGTTTTACTACTTTTTAATTGATTTGCCAGTTTACAACTATATATACCCTATACATACCCTATATATAGCCTATACCCAACTATATATACCCTATTTATATCATAGATACTCTGTAACTGAATGAAAGAGTTTTCTTTTGATAGTTGAAGATGTAGGGTTTTTTATAGATGGGATTGAAGCAGACAGCTTTGACTTTATAGGACATGCATATATCATAGATCAATCCAACTATAGCAACTTCATGCATTGATCCCAAAAGATTATACATATAGATACACAGATTAAGATAGATACAGATACAGATACATAAATGGAGAGCTTCATTTGCTAATTCTTATCTGCAGAAGGTTATTCTGTGTCTTACTTAAATGAAGTTTATAGCAACTGCACTATATTATGGCAACATTTAATAAACATCAAATAAATAAATAAGATTCCTTTCTGATCGTATTTTCCTTTGTCATGATATAATAAGCAGCAAAGTTATTAATGGAAGTAGTTTTCTAAAGGAGAAAAACTGTGCTATAAAACTGTCACTTTCTGTTAGGGAATTTCCGAACAGGGTACAAATTATAGGATAACTTCAAGACAAGCATATCTATATATAATATAATAATAAATATGAATCTAGCTAAGAATCCAGAATGATCATTTGCGAAATCAAACCTTAAGTGCTCAATAGATATGCCGAAAGTTGTAGCACAATAAACTATCGATAAACGATAATCTCTAGAGTTGTTGGACAGAAAAATACTTTGTGGAATCAGAATAAACATGCCACAATGAAAATTCTACTATAAACCTGATAACTTTACTATTCCAATGTCATTTTCTTTATCTTTTTGAGCATGGCAAATATTTTCTACACGTTTCTTTGACGCAATTTGAAAGTAATCCCAATGAATATAAATATTATTGTTGGCTTTTCCACAATATTTCCCTTAAAATTCACTTTCATTTGGCCACAAAGCAACATTCCTTAAGCGACTTTCTATACATACTAGGTATATATATAGTATATATAGTATATATATTGTGTACAATGTGCTGACTGCCTTATCTTATCACACACGAAAAAAAGTGCAAAAAACTTGAAAAAAGAATAACAAGAGTTGTTTATATTGTACTTTATATATAAGAAGTAACTATATATAGTATAGACCACATATATATATATATTCGTATAATGGCAAAATAAATAGCACAAATGTGCATTATCAGCGACACATGAGTGTGAGATGTGTGTGTTGTGTGTGTGTTGTGTGTGTGTGAATTACACACACAAGCAAATTAACCTCAATTTGAACCATCCGATTGTGGGGCACTATGTTATCTATACCCAAAGGAACATACATCGCATGACTAGTATTATTTTCTATTCATTGTGAGGAAGGGAGAAGGAGGAGGGAGGGGGAGGGGGAGACCTTTAATAAGTGTCGAAGTATCCAAATCTTCTACCCCATTTGATGCCACGCATCAAGTTCAATTGAAGTTCTTTGCGAGTGAGTGGCCTCAATTCGAGTAAAGCATTCAAACTATTCGTTTTATTCATAGTTATTGAATGAGTGTTGGAATGAATGGTTTATGTCTCAAGTTGAATGAACCTCTGCTTCACTTCCGCACTTGAAATTCCACACAAACTGCGACCCTGAACTTGAACCACCCTACTAAAACACGACTATAAAATAGTAAAACAAAACCAAAATTAGTTGAAGTCATTATAAAAAAAGTGAACTGAAGTCTAGGTACATATATATATATACTATATATATATATATCTGTGATATTTTCCAGGCAGTTCGTGAACTCTGTCGCTGAGGTGTGAAGGCCAAATAAAGGTTTCCAGCAACAGCAACAAAATTGAAAATGAAAACAAGTTTTGCTATTTGTCTTTAAACTCATTAACATAATGCTTTGAGCTATACTAAGTTAGAGACTCTGACTAACGCTTTTAGTACTTTGTACTAAGACTAAGGTCAGTTCCGTAAGACTTGTGTTTGATTATTCGATTGTTTTTTTGTTTGAAGTACTTGAGTTTATGTGCGGGATTTCTCTAGTTCTCTCAGATCAGGTTTTATATAAGATTAATCTATACTATAAATTGGTTTCGTTGAGTTTTGCTTAAATTACATTAAGTAATAAACGCTGATAGTTAATTAACTTTGTAATTGATAATGCCCCGCATATTAAGTACTTCGGAGCTTACGTATTCAAGTGCTTTGCACGATTTATATAAACCCTATATAGTCTATATATAATATCAGGGCGTAGTATTCGAACACATTGTAAGACGAAACTAAATAAGAAGTGGCAGGAATATAGTTCTGCTTTTGATCTAATGAAAACTACGTTTTGCTATAATTTATAGCGCAAAAGCTATGGAATATATATAATAGATCTAGGCATACAAATAGGTTTTAGATTCCCAGCAAGAACTTCTTGAACTGTTTTACTTATCGCTCCAAGTACCAAAATGTGCTATAAAATCTCGTTTGCTTTGAAAGAAATGTATCTGATAGTATTTAGCCTACTGCTATATATATCTTTATACGATTGTTCAGTTAGGTTTCTCTCTAGCTTCTCAGTTGATTGGCTTTTCGTACCTTATTGATTTCCTAAGACTTTTAGCACCTGGAATTAGCAAGCGTCGAGAAAAACTCGCAGCAAACAGTCGGAACACGTTTATATATTTGCTTCTCTCTTTCCACATTTCTTTCACTTGTTTATATATTTATTTATCACGCTAACAGGGTGAGTCAAGTGACCGCAGACCGAGGAAAGGGGAGGGGAGCATTGTGAAAGTGCCCCCTGTTGAGAGTCGGTTTTTATGGCAACCCCCAATTAGGCCTACGCACCTCACGCACTGCCCAGTCGATTCAAAAGAAAGCGAGAATTTTGGAACCAGGAAGCAAAGCAACAGCAAATGGTATACTCTATATATATATATATATTGCTACCTTATGGCGGTATTAGCCGATTACGAAAACTAAATTTGAATGACTTTATTTTTTTTTTTGAATTTGAAATAGAAATTCTTGTGGCAGCCCCATTAGATCCATTACGAAAGAGTAGTGAAAGATGACGAGTGCCAACGAACGTCTGGTGTATTCCCTCTCTTTCGCTCTCTCTGTTATGCTGTCTCTCTCTTAATGACAAGCTGCCTCTCTCTGCCGCCCACTAGCACTCAGTGAGTGTGTCGGAAATGCGTGCGCTCGAAATTTGGGTTATTATTTGTGTGTGTTGCCCTACTTTCTGAGATAGTCAACGCACACACGCACACACACCGACACACACACACACACACACATAGTCAAGCACACACAATTGTGCTGATTAGAATTTGGTGTTGTGTTTTTTTTGTGGTTTACCCTGTAACCTTTAGGGCGTGTAGTTTAAAAGTGGGTAGCTTGAAATTAGACAAAGGTTGGAAATAGACAGAAGGCAACTGGAGGTTATAGAGAGTATATATATATATATATATATATGCTTGATCAGCAACAAATATAGAGTTGATACAAATATTAAGTATGTGTATACGATTGATCAGCTTGATTATAGTTGATCCCAGAGATTATAGAAGAGAGAGAGAAGAGCTCGGAAGGTTTTATAGCAAGCAGCAGCTCTGACTGACAAATCGTATATAGTCTAGTATATATATATATAGTATATCAGATCCATCGAGAGTAACTGCAAGTCGTGCGTGTCTTTGATTCAGAAATTTCTTTAGTTGATATTTTTTCGTGTTTTGGGCGTTTGCCTCCAGCTCCTTTCCTTGTGGACAGCCACGAGATGCGACCGCCTCGATAAGCGACACCCAGCGCCGCACAACCAACACCCAACACCCCCTCCCACCTCTGTGGGGCAATAAATGCCGGCACCGCTGATAAGTCACCTTACTACACACGCGTTTGGTTACCCACTTCCCATATAGCTTGTAGTCAGTAGTTACTAGTTAGTAATAGTAGTCATAGTTATTGGGAGAGGGAAACGTCAGGCTTCGTTTTGTATCTTTTTGGTCAGCTTTTTTCTGTTTTTTTTGTGATCGTTGAGCTATTTTAGTATTAATTTTAGGTTTTTTCTCTCTGTGTACTTTTGTTGCTCCCATTTCGGGTTAATTGGCATATTTGGGTCAATGTTTAGTTTGCATTTTTTCCTGCTTTTTTCGTGCTTTTCTTTTTTTCTTTTTGCTGCCGATTTAATAAATAATCATAAATAATGCTTAACGGAGTCAGTGAAGCGACTTTTGGATAATTATAAGAGTAAAATGAGCTGCTTTCTATATAATAATATATATTCAGAGTGATTTGACTAGAATTATAAATAGTAGTGTTCCCCAGGTGCTGCTTCGATTGGGGTTCTACACTACGTTTCATTCAGTTAAACAGCGAAAATTACATCCAAATGTTATTAGAATTTCCAATTGGAAAGTTACAATCGATAAATGTCAGACAGAGTTTAGGTTTACCTCTACCAGCTGCATCAACTCTATATATAATTTCCTTACTTTACTGCGACTTTAAAGACTTTGTGTAATTCTCCAAGCGTCTCTTAGGTAATATCTTATAGATACACCCCTCAGGCAACTCCCGCTCTCAATTGTAATGAAAACCTATACAAAAAGCGGAGCACGTAAGAAGAAACTTACAATTGAATTCAATATCTTTGGGCAAACGAGAAGCGCACACAGAATTTCGTATGATTTCCTTTCTGTTTTTTGTTCTATTCGATTTCGGTTTGGGGTTTATTCGGTTTTGGGTTCGACGAGTACAACGTGTGCTTCATTTTTTTTTTATATTATATTTTGGGGTCATGTGTTTCGATTTCTGCTGGGCTAAGCATTTTCTGTGTGTCTGCGGCGATTGCATTCAAGAAATATTAGAAATATAATACAGACAGACAGACAAAAGTATCTTTCAAGCAGCTCCCCATGAGGATGATTACGTTTGATTTGTGCGTCTAATTGAAATCTTCAACCACTCGAAAGATACAAACAGAACTGTTTAGAAATGGAAGCTCCACTCTAGATTATTGGACATTCTACGAGTTTTGGATGTTCAGGTGGAGTTACGAGTGTTTGGATCAAAAATCTATCGATGTATCCAACGTGGGCGGCAGGAAATTGTTATTGTAGTTGTTGACCTACTTTCTAACGCGTTTTATCAGCTTGATACACCTTCCTTCGGTCTTTGCGTTACTTTTTATGGCGGCTTACCCGTTGACAGTTGTAATCGCATTAGGGTTTAGATAAACTTTTGATTTGCATATTTGGAACATACCTAAAAAGATAAAAAGATACAAAATAAATCAATCAAATTGTTTATATAAGAATAATATATATATAGAACGAGGGAGGATATATAAATACGATATATAGTTTATAGTAACAAAGTTTTTATATAAAAAGATACACTTTAAGTTCTAGAGATTAGTCCAGATAAAGTTTAAGACAGAGTATCTTTTATAGTATGAGACAGATGTTTGAATAAGGTTTATATCATTTCATAATATCTCAGATACTATCGTAGCTTCCATTTAGTTTTCCTTTATTTAAATACTCATTTAATATATAGTTTATAGCACGCCCACACAATAACCTATAGCTAACCCAATCATAGCTGAGATTCATTTTATAGGCAGATGCTTAGGTTGCGGCAGTTAATGACAATCCATTAGCTGAAAGACCTATCATCCTATCCTATGAAATTGTGCAGCAGATCGTAAAAAGTGCATTCGAGTATAATAATTGTCATCGTTATCGCATTCTGAACTTTTTTACGAGCAATTTGCCGTTTTGGACTGAAAGCGAATACTTTTCATAGAACTCGTTAAAAATTGGCATCGTAAAATAGTCGCCCAATAACCCATTGCTTATACGAGTTACTACTATAAAAAATCCCATCTGAGTCTTCTATCAACTCCAGTGCAAATGGGGCGTCACCTAATTTTCACCTAAGAAAAACATTATTGCGTGTCAGGCGGCGGCACATTGGGGGTTAAGGGTGTCAGGGGTTAAGGTCTAGGGTAAGTAAGTTGAGGTTTAAGTTTAAGACTAGCGCAGGTTACACGCGACAGGTTCAGGTGTAATTAATTAGGGAATTATATACATAGCACTCATCTATGTGTCTCGCAGTTTTAGGGCTAAAGATTCTATTTACAAATTCGACACGCGCAAAAACCTGCGCCAGAATCATTTTAATGACCTCATCAACAGCAACAAAAATTACTAACAATTCCATAGGGCCCGAAACCCGAAGACTCTAATAGTAGTGTAATTTTAGTAGTCGTCGTTGTTGTTGTTGTTGGTGGTGTTTTTTTTTGGGTGTTTCAGCAATGATTTATCTATTTTTTGCTCGTTTTTTCCGGCTCACATTAATTGGCAACAGAGTTCTCATTGCCAGAGATGACGTGACGAAATTTAATAGAAATTGTGAGAAAAAATATATATTGATATCTATCAAAGCTAATTTTAATATACAAGTAATAAAGTATATATATATGTGTGTATATATGTTTTATAAATGCAAATAATTGTGGTACATTAATGTCAAGGCAACAAAAAGTGAAACTTTGCAGCGATTAAATATTATTTTTTTATTTACGAGCGAATCAATAATTGAGGAGAGTCAGAAACAATTTGAATTCTATGATAGAACTTTAATAATTGAAGGTGTATTAGAGCTGAATAATAACTTAATATATATAATATACATTATACTTATATATATATCGAGACTAGGAAGAAGATTTACAATTATGCCTGAAGATTACTCAATCATAACTTAGAATTATCATTGAAGAAATCTCGATAGAAGTTCCCTGCGATTTACATTAAATACCTTTCCATTTGTAGTATAAATTACTACGTAGAATTTGTATAATTTGTATAATTAATATGGAATATATTGTACTTTGATCCGTAATGCCGATTTTCCACTTATTCAGCAAATTGATTCATCGGTCGCTCGATCGATTGCAAACGTGATCTTTCAAGCCCATATTCAGCGATTAAAAGTGGTTTTCTGTATGTGTGTGTGTGAATGCATGATGTATGTATGTATATGTGATGTATGTATGTATGTATGATGTATGTATGTATGTATAATAAGGCTGTCAGGCATTCACTTTGATGCAGCACTTATCGCTTTCGATGATCAGGCATTTGGCGATAATCATCGATAGCTGCTACCTTTCTCTCCCACCTCTCTCTCTCTCTCCCTCACTCTCTCTATATTTCTATCTCTATCATTCTGAACATTTTGCACGCTTCGTTAAGCTTCGTTCACTTTTCACATAGCGTGTACTTGTTTAATGCAAGTACAATGTGTGCTCGTCGCCGCCGCCGACGCCGCCGCCGCAGCAATTTATTGTTAACACTTTTGGCGCCTTTCGCTTTGGGCCAATTTGCTTGGCCAACTGATTTCAAGTTCAAATTGTTGGGGCGCAATCAATTTTGATTTGAATGCATGAGAAAATTATGCAAAAATCAAAATTGCCAGCAATCAGCAGCCGCAGTAGAAAACATAAATCAAAAAGAAAACGAAAAAAAAATTAAAAAAAAGAAAAGAAAAGAAAAGATAGAAGCAATTTTTGTTTTCTTGGTGCAGTCGCAGCTCGCTCGCTTATTTTAGCTGAAAACAAAAGCCAAAGAAAAAGTGGAAAATCACGCTTAGCTGCTGCAACAACAACTTTCACCCGAGACAAACTTTTTTTTCGCTGCTGCTGCGCGCAGACGCATTTCTAGAAGCCCAGAAAGAAAGTGAGCAGCACAAGACACAAACTATGTATTATGTGTGTGTGTGTGTGTGTGTGTGTGTGGAGACTAAATAAGAAGAAAGTAAAGAATGAGTGAGTGAGTGAGTGAGTGTGAGAGGAGATTGTGGTGCTTATGTTTATGTATAAGTTCATGTGTGTGTGTGTGTGTGAGTGAAACTTGTTTTGCGCTGAGCTGCGCTTATGGACATCGTGTTAGAAAGTTGTTTGACTCTCTAGAATGCAGAAGCAGCAGCAGCAGCGGCAGCTGGCGTCGCTGCTAATAGGCCAAAAACAGTTAGTCGAGCTCGAGCAGAGCTTAAATTGTGTGTTAGTTGGTCTCTTTGCCATGTTCTGAGCCCGACTGTCTGCAAATTGAAAGGCGCAGCTCAAAACCTCTCAGCTTTCACGTATCGACACTCTCACTCTCACACTCTCTCGCTGTCTCTCTCTCACTCTCAATCGAATTCGTTTTCTTACTCTTTATGTGTTGTTGCCTAATAAGAAAAAGTGTATTCTTAGCATTTTGTTGTTGCTTTTCTTCTTTATATATATTTTAAACACAAATTCCTGACACTTTTATTTCAGTTTGTTGTTTTGGCTAATAAAGAGAATTTATTTATGTATGTATGTATGTATTTACATATGTATGTTTGTACGTATGTATGGAAGTGTGTACAACATTTGTGCATACACACTACTGACATAGTTTGCGTGCTGCCTGTGAATATGCTTATGTTTTTATATACATATGTTCAAAAGATATTATTTATTTTTAGGTCCGCTGCTGCTGCTGCTGGTACTAGGCACAGTGTCGCCAGAGCTATTTGGCAAGCAGCAAAAACAAAATATATTGTTAAAAGTTATCAACAAATCTGCCAGCGAGCAATTTCACTTTTTATTTTATTTCTCTGTGTGTTGCTAATCAAAGTGCAGCTGCGATTAGTTATCGTTGTTGTTGTTCTCGTTTCGAGTTGTTGTTTTTAAATTAAAATTAAATTCTATAGAAAATAGCTTCTAGTTGCTGCTGGCGCAGCCGGTTGTGTCATTAACCTATAAAAACGTGTTCGCCAAATGCACACATGAAAACAGACACACACGCACGCACACACACACAGACGCATACATACAGACAATCTAAAACTAATACTAGTTGCGTCGACGTTGTTGTCTACGGCTAATGCACTTGACGTTGCCGACGCGCCAAATAACAGAAAAAAGCTCTTCGCAGCGGCAGAGCAGCTGCTGCGCTGTCTACGCTAACGCTGACGCTGACGTTTCGCTTCGCTTTCTTTACGTTTCACATTTGATTGCAAATTAATGCCAAGTGTACGAAAATAGCCAAAAACATACAAACATACATTGTAGTAGTATGTACATGTATGTATGTATATGTATTTAGTAAGAATGCACAAACACAAACATGTGCATGTGTGCATACATTGTGTACGTTTGGCTGTGGGCAAAGCTTTCTCAGGCTGACGTCACACACCTGTGAGTAACTTTCAAAATGGCCGCTATATGCAGTTAGTAATTTCTCATTGTTTTTATTTTTGGCTGTTATTTTTTTTTTTGATATTTAAATTTCAATGATAAATGTGAGGATGAGAAACAAAATGTTTAATTGCGTTAAAATAGCAGTCGGTTCAAGTTTCAACGTTGCGATTAGCTATACAAATACTTTTATTATGCAAATGCAAAATGTTTGCATTGCTGCGCTATGACAAATGGCAAACAAAAAGCAAAACAACAAAATGAAAAACAAAAATTTAAAGTCAAAGTCAGGCAACTGTCATGCACTGGCCGGCAGAGCAGCCGCCTGCCTGCAAAGGCCCAAAGCTTATCAATGTCAAAGCGTCAGCGACGGCGTAATTACAAGCAAACAAACTAGCAGCATGACAAAAAAAAGAAGCAGCAAAATAACTGCAGCAACAACCACTACAACAACAACAACAGCAACTACAAATATCTCGTTTACACAAAGTAGACACATTGTAGTTGAACAGTAGCATGAATAAAATTTTGTGCACGCCATCAAAAAGCAACAATAACAATAACAACAACAACAGGGCTGTTAATCAAATGAGCGCGCGAGTCGAATTCAATTTACAGGCGACAGTGGGCAGAGAGAGAGAAATGAAGAGAGAGAGGGGTCGCGTAAAGTAAAGAAGAGCGCAAGCAATGAGCACAGTAGTTTTTACGCTCATTAGTTAACGCAGCGCTGCTGCTGCTGTCGCTTGGGGCTCGATTCTTGGCGCTTGCACACGAAGTGCGCTTCGGCGCTCGCGCTTGATCGCGACTTCGATAACTGACGATGGCGGCACAAAATCATTGACCTCATTTTATTTTCGTCATGCGAATACACAAGCATACACATACCCATCCACATGTATGTGTGTATATGTATGACAAATGAGCTGCATCTGTGTGCGAGTGCAAGACTTAATGTCGTCAACTGACAATGTTGACTGCTGCGACTGTTATCGTTCTGCGTCTTTATCGCTTTTATTTGTCACACAGCCATATATAAAATGTTTGTTTTATTTACTTTGATGTACACACAGTTTTGTTTTGTTGTCCTTGAGCTCAGGATCGCTTTCGAAGCGTACAGAATTATGTCATAGAAAAGCAACCCTACAACCACCCCATTTTCAGTCGGAGTCGGAGTCCCAGACCCAGTCCCAGTTCCAGTTCCAGTCTGAGTCCCATACAACCGAAAGCTAACAAAAGAAATGCAAATAATAAGCTCAAACTGGGCAAAACAATTGTGCAAAAAAGCACGCACACATTTCGTAGCAGCAGCAGCAGCAGTTGACGCCGTTACCGGTAGCAGCTTCACAGTTGCTGTCAGCGTTGACGTCGACGTCAACTGCGACTGCGACTGCGACATCAGCATCGCCATCATCGTATTGCCGTCTGCAGGGGTAAGGTCATGTACTTGAGCTTGCAATGCTTGCAATAACACGTAACGCCTTGCAGAGAATCACAAAGAGCAAAAGTAACAGCAAGAGTGTGAGCGAGATTTAGTTGGAGCGAGATGCAAAATATGTACATACATGCAGTCATATGCACATCGACAGCTTTGTCCTTGCGGTCTTGTTAGTCAGCAACGGCATTTTCGGGCCTGCACCACTGACCCAAATTCACTCAAAAATTACGAGTTGAGTTCAAAGCCACTTGAAATGAATGGCAAATCGCAGGCGATTGAGTTGAATTGAGCGCAGCTGCTGAGATGCTTTTTGGGTGAAAAGGGGGTGCTGAACGAAAGGCAGTTAAATAAAGCTATAAAAGTACAGCTATGTATATACTTGATCAGCAGCAACAGGCGAGTCAGCAGATATGCATAGTATATATGTAGATCTAGTCATCTTTTGAGATGATAGAAACTAGCAACAGCTGAGCTAAAGTAACTGTCATAGCTTTTGCTTTTATACAGATATATATATAGTTTAGTTTATCTGTAGAGTAGGCCTGTAACTATGATATACATCATTCTATAGGGAGCGGATGTGCAGTATAAATGTTGTTTACATTGTTTCGCGTATAACTTTGTTCTTTATAATGGGGTTAATCATTGAATATAACTAGTTTCGGGCAACCTAACCTAACCTGAATTGAAGTTATTATGTTTTGATCTGACAAATAAACGAGTAATTAAAACGTTTTCCATAAATTTAAGACTTTATGAATACTCCTTTCATTTTCATATTTTAAAATGCACGCAACTGGTTTCAATCTATAAATATATTTATTAATTCTGTTATTTTTAGTTAAATAATGCGCTTAAGTCTTCGTCAAGTTTAACAGACGTCATAGTATCATCAATATATTTTGCCCAGGATATGACCATGTACTAAATTCCTGACCTGGCCCTGACACTTGGCGCTAGTCACAGCAGTTTGCGCTCTGACCGGAAACTGGCGAAATGACAGAAACTGTGTCACCAGACTCGGTCGAGACTGGGATTCTCGATTTTGAGGCTAGAGCAGCAGCTGCCCGGGACCCCCTGCCCCTGACCTATGCAGCTGAAAATTGGGTCACAGTGCATGCAAATGTTGGTGAATGTGACCCGGTTACCAATTTGATGCAACTGGTGCAAGGCAGCAGCAGCAGCAGCAGCTAAAATCATCTGCCCGGACGAAGGTCAGAGCTAAGGCTAAAGCTGACGTCATTGGAGTTGGAGTCTGATAGAAACTATCAAGGATGCAGTCGACAGTTTTCTCCAGTTCGACAGCTCTTCGGAACCCAATTGAAGACTAAATATAGAACAGCTTGAGGTAGGTTCAAGTTACAGCACCCTCCCTAATGGCTGCACATTGCCACTGCATATACACACACACATCTGTCTCTGCCTGTGTGTGTGTGGAATGCAGCCTTCCATGACGCTGCCTGATAAAGTCCGAACAACGAACGTCTGTCTGTGTGTGTGTGTGTGTGCATTGTTGATGGAACTCTTAAAGTGCCTGTATATGCCCCCGCTAGCCCCTCGCCCCTCGGTCCTCATCATATGTGTAAAACATATGAAAAAAAGAATCAACCGAGAAGCCGAAGCAGCAGGAGAAGAGGGAAAGCGAAGAGGCAGCTGAGGGGAGAGCAACTCATAAAAAAAAGCGCATCATAAAATGTGTACAATAAAATTTAATTAGTGCAATGTGCATCAACCGCGGGGGGCGTGCCAAACGCGTTGATTGAAAGGAATATAAAATAATTGAAAGTTGTACCAGTATTCGAGTGCGAGTGTGCATTAAATGGAATTCGCTCACAGATAACGAGCATATATATATATAACAGTATATACAACTGAACAGATATAGTTAAAACTCCCGATTTGTGCTGTTTTCTATAAGCTACTCTCTAATAAATTAAATATAATCATTTAATTTCACAGCTTAATACTCATGCTACTATTTTTTTGAACAGAGCTGAGTTATGTATGTTTTATGTTATCAATGGAAGTATGTATATTATATTAAGACTGCAGATATGTTTATAAGATCTCTGATATCTTGTATCATCGACTTTTTCCCAATTCTGGATATATCTCTTACACAAGAATATATTTAGTCTGTATACAAGTAGTATAGAACTCAGATTGAGTTATAGATATACATCATTTGATTTCACAGCTCAGTACTCATACTACTATTTTTTTGAACAGTGCTGAAATATGAAAGTTGTATGTTATCAATGGGAGCTTAGACTCCAGATACCTTTTTAATTACATAATATCTCTAATATTTTGTATCTTTATTAAACAATGACTTTCTCCCAATTACCTTTGGATAGTTTTCTTCTGCTTTGCAGCCCGACTTACGTCTAAGATATGCAATTATGTACGAGTATAACCCACTAACCTGATGAAATGGAATTTGCTGAATCACTGCGCGGCGTGTGTTGCATGCCCATGCCAATGGGTCCGCCCATGTTGCCGTTGCCAACAACACCTCCGACGTTAACTGCTCCGATGCCGGCAAGTCCATTGGAATTGCCGTTCGTGTGATGATGCGAATTGAGTGTCATGCCAACAATGCCCATGCCACCGCCAGAGACTCCAACTGCTCCTCCTCCGCCTCCGCCTCCAACTGCACCAGGCATGCCTGAGGCACCGTTCAAGCCATTCTGTTGCATGTGCAGCGGCGTTGTTGTTGTGGGCGTGGGCGTTGTGGAGTTGATCAGACTGTGACCATTCTGCATCTGTTGCATGCCATTGACCATGCCGCCCATGTGGCCATTGGTCAGTGGGCCCAGATTAGTGGCACCCGGCACATAGTGGCCATTGCCATTGCCATTCATAGACCCGTTGCTGTTGTTATTATTGATGTTGTTGTTATTGTTATTGTTGCTGTTGTTGTTGTTGTTGTTGTTGTTGTTGTTGATGGGAATTATGGTTGTCTGGGCGGGCAGTGTGCTGGAGCAGCCGTGCATGGCCAGCGTGATGACACTCTGCGGCTGGACATTGTTGTTGTTGTTGTGTCCCAATGTGTTGCCATTGGCGCTGACATAGACGCTGGCATCGTTGCCACAGAGCCAGAGCTCCTGGTCGCCGTATTCATGGGAGTCGAGCGACGAGGGTGACATATTGAGGCCAGATGGCATTAGGCCATTACTGGATGATGTCACCTCCGAGGAGGATTCCTCGTGTATGCGCAGGAATCCGCCATTGTTCGACCAGCGTCGTTTCATCATTGGATAGCCGATGGTCGCCGTTGTGCTGCCTTTTCTGATATAACTTTCGATTCTTTAAATTGTGTATACCGATCGGACAAATACGATGTTTGTCCGATGCTCCTTCTACTGCTCCTTTTGGATACGCGTTCGGGCCAAGTTAAAGCTTGGCAAGAGTTGGAATCTTCCTCGCTTCGATTGGTATTTATTGCAGTATTTTATCTTCCTTTTTTGCTGGTATATTTTTAGTATTTTTTACGCACTTGTTTGCGTTCAAAATACATTTTTATGGCCGCCCGCGGTCGGCTCTAACAATTGAATGCTGTAAATGAAGATTTGTTACCTATCTCTTTCCGTCTATATCTCTCTCTTTCTCTCGATGCAAGCAAACTCGTTTATTTGGGCTAAATAATATATGGAAATTCACATTTGTTGGTCAGTTTTTCCGCTCTTAAGACTGGGTTCAACGCACCCCGCGGAGAGCTCATGAAATTTTCATTTGTATTTTCATTTAATTGCAAATTCTCGCCTTGCCTTGAACCGTGAACCGATTCCAAAAGCAAAACCCAAAAAGTAAAAAAAATAAATTTAAATGCGACAAATCTATTTCTATTTCTATGTTCTGTTTTATTTCTGATTCCATTTCAGCTTCAGGTTCTTCAAAAGAACATGGAGCTTGTATCGCTAGCCGGCATCTCTTGGCATACAAAGTAGTAGAAGTACTTCGCACTGAACCAGTTCTCTATAAAGGTTGCAAAAAGTTGAAATCAGATTGCAAAATTCTGATAAGAAGTCGCAGAAATTTATTATCATAATCTCTGGCCATAACTTTAAATGCAGTCCTTAATTAATCAAAGTCAAAGTGCGAAGACTTAGTCGTAGTTCTTCCAGAGAAAACACGTCAGCAAATGAAGAGAAATGAGTACATGAACAGATCTTATCCAAATCTGTTGATACTACTATATATATCATGGCCTAACACACAATCGATTGTAATCTCACATAATCCATCATTGAAATCGAATGTTTACTTCCTCAACCCCCGAACTAATCAATTTCATTTCCCTATTTACCAAAATATCAAATATAACCCTCAGCTTGTTTGATATATTGGAATTTATCTATCTATTTATCTATCTATCTATCTATATATATCTATCTATTGAATTGGATTTGTACACTTGTCGCTTGTCGCTCTTATCTAAATATTTTTATAATCATTTGTTTACACACATTTCAGGCCTTTACAAGTTGTTAACTCCAAATGTGTAACAGGCCTTCGAAATGTATAAACAACGTTGTTAATAAGGAAATTTCGTTAAGGTTAAGACTGTCTTAGCCAGTTCTTTGAGTAATTTAAGGTCACAAACTGAAGATATGCCTTTAAAGAACAGCCAAGAGCAGGCTTAGAAGTGCGTGAACAAGTTTAGGCTATACTCTTACAGCTGCTAAGTATATAGAGAATAGTTGATCAAAGATCGGATATACATATATACTTATATCTTATCAAATCATATCTCTTATAAAGTTAATTCCAACGAGAAGCAGTTCTCCTTTTGATATATTCTATGTCTAGTCTACAAAAAGTGGGTAGAAAACTGCATTAGAAAGAAAACAAATCATCAGCGAAAGGCTTTTCCTTGGTTAAGTTTTTCCTTGATTAGACTTTTCCTTTGTTTATAAGAAAATCAGGCTTGGTTTGTGATCTCTCGGCAATTCCCATATGAAATACAATCAATTACATTTAAGTGCTGTCAAACTTTTCTCTCACTCTCTCTCTCCCACAACTGTTTAGCCTAGTTACTTGATAAGTATTACTGTTATTAAGAGAAATCAATAACAATCGAAAGATATATATATTATATAGTATAACTAGGTAATCAGCAATTGACTTGAGTAATTATATTGTCACAATTTGTCTTAATGGGACTTCAATGTGCAACTATAATTGGTAAAGCGGCTAATTAAAGGCAGTTTAATTAGTGAAAGTTTTCTAGTTCAAGACAGCAGTTAAGTTGGTAGTTAACGTAATTTGAGGTTAGGTCATGGTCTCTTAGAGAAAAAGCAGAGATCTGTTGAGTGCAGTTGAGTCATTTGCTTTGAGACTAAGAAAAATGAACAACAGGTGATTCATCTGATTCATCGTTTTGACAGATGAACCTAAAGGCTGCTCGGAACGAATCGCTGCATAAAAAGAACCGGCAACAACAACAACAACAAACGAAGTTAATAAGCAAAAGTTTTCGAGTAAAAAACGAGCAAATTATTTTGTTCAAAGTGTTAAACTGGTTTCGCGGCTCACTAGAGTGACAGAGAGAGGGAGAGAGAGAGCGGGCAGCGCATCGCATTGCTATCTGCTGCCATCTCGCTTGCGCAGCAGCTTAGAACAAAATCGAAAACCAACAACAACAACCACAAAGAGACTAAGCTTTCAAATTATGTAGCTGAGCCGTCTGACGAGTGTGAGCTAGAGGGAGAGGGGCTGAGCGTGAGGGGGAGAGCTGTATAGAGGCTTTTGCGCGTGAGTAAAGCAGGCGCAGACAATTGCTAGAAGAGTAGGAGGCGGGTAAAGAGAGCGCGGCAGGGTTAAGAGAGCGTGCGAGGGGAAAGGAAACACTGAGAAGTGGAATGGGGTAATAGTGGGGCCGTCACATTGCTGAGATTTTGGCCCGCATTAAATAAAAAAAGGGAAAAAAATACCAAAAAAAAAGAAGAGGAGAAATACGTACGTAAAAAAAACCTGTCGCTGTCGACGTCGACGTATCGCGTTCAATACAAAAAAACAGGTTGTTCTTTGTGTGTGTGTGTGTGTGTGTTGCTGTTGTTGTTGCTTTCTGGACTTTGTTGTTGTCTACAAAAATCTTGCCCAGAGGCCGCCGCAGCAGCAGCGAAAGACGCATCCAGCTCACATACAAATTTATATATAATATATATCTGATATATAAACGACATTTAAGGCATTTTTATAGCTTTTCGTGTCTTCTTTGTTGTTGTTGTTGTCGCAGCTTTTCAACTTGAAGCGCAGAAAACAAAAACAAAAACAGAAACACAGAGAAAATAAAGTCAAAAAGCAAGTGCAAAAAGGCAGCACGCAGCCGCAGACGACTTTGCCTTTCTCCCTCTCTCTCGCTTGCTCTGTCTCCCGCCCATTCCACTGTTCCACGCGCCTCTCTGTGCGCTACCTAACTCCCCTACTCCCTACTCCATACTCCCTCTCTCTCTCCCTCTCTCACACTCAGTCAGCGCTAAATTACCGTAAAAGTTCTTTTTGTGTAATTTGTCAGCGCTTCTGTTGCGCCGCGTTGTGAAATTTGTTTCTGCCTCTTCTTTTTTTTTATTTTTCATTTTTCTTCTTTTCCTTTTTCCAGTCAACAATTTGTTACGCGTGTAACGCGTTTAGACAGCTTGAAAAAAGCTCCAACTTTAAGAATGGGAATTGTATTACACATAGTTACACACAGATAGAAACAGAGAAGAAGAGGGTGACTCTATGTAATAACTACGATCGGCTGGCATTGCGTCATGTGAAGCACAGAGAGCGGCAGAGAGAGAGAGAGAGAGATAGAAAGAGAGAGCAGCACGTTCATTAGGCTTAACGAGAAATGCACAGAAGGGCGCTGCGTAATAGAAATGAGACTTGCTAAGTGAAATGTTAACTATGTGAAGTCTGATAATTGGAGTGGATCAGCTATAAGGATCATGTATATATAACCTATACAGTATATATACTGATCCACAATATATAAAGGCAGCTTAAGAAGAATAAATAGATCTAAGGAAAGTCTAGAGAAGCCTCAAAGTCTAGCTGGAACGTTGTGATTAGTATAGAAAGTTGCCTTAACCTCCCTCATATATCCTTATATACTATGCATGTCCTTATTATTCCTATTAATTATTGTCATATCCTATAATCATAACTTCATTGATAAATTCTTACATACATATTAATGGCAACCTAAAGTTCAATTACGTTTAACGTTTCGTTGACATCTTTCATTTAAAATGCATTTAATTGACCCTTCTGCCGTGTCCTTAGCCACGTTAAGACAACTCCTGTTGGTTTGCGACGTATCCTGTTGAATAATTAAAGCAACAAATACATATTCACAACTATGTCAATGCCTGTCACGCGATTGCCATTTGCCATTTGGCTGTGAGGTTGGGGGCACAAGTGGTTGAGCTTCCACTTAAGAAATGGCCAGAAGGAAAATGCAATAAAGTTTATTAACAGTACGGCCATTTGGCCAGAGTAACAATAACGAAAAATAACAGCTAAGTACGTGAAGTGTACGGAAATGGCTCGAAGGGTTTTCCCTGCAGGACGAAACAGCGGCGAAACAATTAAATTTCCGCTCGCTTGGCTTGTCCAGCTAAGCAGTAGCCATAATAGGCCTATCCACACACACACACAAGTACACACAAATATGAAACACACACACACATACGTATATATATATTTATGTGTATATACAGCTAAGCAGATGTGTACACATGGATCCTTTTAATTTCCTGCTGTTATTTATATGCACGTAGCTGAAGCAAACGCTGCGTGATTTCCATTTGCTTGCAATCGTGTTGTGTGTGTGCGTGTGTGTGTGTGTGTTGAACACATGTGGCATATTCCCATCAACAACAAGAACAACAACGACAACAACTGCGTCATGTGTGTGACATGGAGTATGAAGCAAATACTTTAGCTACGCCTCTAAGCAAAGTAATCTAATAATAATGTTCCGGCCACCCAAAAGATACCCCAAGTCTACAAAAAAAAGAGCTGGTTCTCTGGTTCTTTGGTTCTTTTGGTTCCCAGGTTCAGCTGGAACTAGTAGAAAAACGTATCGAGAAAAAGCCAACACAAGTTTATATTCTATGCAGACTAATGACTGTCATTCTGATTGACTTCCTGTTGGTTTCTTTCGCAGAGCAAAGTACACAAAAAGTATCTTAAGATATCTTGGATCATATATATATATATAGATATATACATCTACATATATCAGTAGCAATAACGGTGCATACTAAATCTAAAAGGTAAGACAGCAGCTTGAAATCCTAAAGAAAACGCAAAGAGAGCTGAAGTTTTAGCGCAAATTCTTATGAAGCTACAGAAAAGTCGTTGAAGATACAAAAGTATCTTTTATATATAACATGAAGCCTATACAGAAGATAGCTATAATTATCGATATGTTAAACTTATAGAAAATAGAAGAACTCTTCTACATTCTATTTAGAAGCAGCTAAAGAGTTTACAAATTGAAAAGCAGAAAGTATATTTATAGTTATAAAAATAGATGTTGCCGACATTTTCTTTTATTTTCCAGAGTTTTTCGTGTAATTTGATACCTGCCACAGGTATTTCATAGTCGTTCAGTGACTGAAGATAGGCCATCAAGTGACAGGCTTGTGGCTTGAGAGCCTTGCAACATCTGGCAGGTAAACAAAGCGTCTCTAGGCCCTAGATACGAGTTATAAAGTTTGATCGAAAGCTTTTGTATGTCTGTATATATACATATATATATGTATATATATCTGTATATATATATATTGAAAGTTCTTCAAAATCCACTCGAAATTCAGCAGAAGCGAACTCAAAACGCGACATCAACAAAGTTGACCTCGTTTCTTAAGGAAACTTTTGTTTTTGTTTGCTGTTTCTTCAGTTTCTTCTCTCTCTCTCTGTCTCTGTCTAGCTTTGGCTTTCTCTGTCTGGCTGGGGTGCAAATACACGTGCCCAAAAACCAAAAGATGCGAATCCGCAGAAACCGCAGACAAGTATATATTCAGCCATATATGTATATATATCTTCTCCAGACATTGGACTGACAACTTAACGGTTTTTTTCGTGTACCTCGTCTCTCGTTATAAATACATAAAAAATAACCCAAGCCCAAACTCAGAGCCAAAGCCAAAGCCAAACTGGTTGCGCTTTATTTTACCGCGAATTTCTATACCCTGCAATCAGATGAAGATGCGTTAAGAGGGTAGCATGAAAATGTAGAGAGGTTTGTAATAGGCAGAAACAGAGATGAAAAACTGAGGGAATAAAGTGTATCTATAGTAGATATGAAGTATATATAGGGTATATATATAGTAGATATATGTAATCCTGATCAGTAACAAGATCTAGCTATAGCTGCATATCAAATTTTATTCAGTTTGAGATACTTTCCAATCAGATTGTTCTTATTAGATTCAGAGACAAAAGTTTCTTCAGAGAAACATTTCCTACTCTTTACAGGGTATCTTATAGTCAACCACTGTACAGCTTCACTTTCTTAGTTGTATTTTTTCTTTCTGTGTTGATTGTTTTTAAAAACTTTGTCTTTTTGGCTTTGCTTCTTGTGGCTTTGTGGCTCGGTTACCTTTTTCAAGTTTGCTGATTTGGTTAAACATGAAAAACGGTGCCATTCAATTGACACATATCCACGGCTCAAATGAGCTGAGCTATTGGAACAGGTAGTTCAATTAGTTGAATCAACAGGTAACAGGCGGCAGGTGAAGTCACAGGTTTGATACGATTTGTCTCGATTCCAAACAGATGTCACAACAATTTTCAATGTTTTATGAGTTGTGCTGCGTTTTATGTCTTTCATCTTCTTTTTTTATGGTTTCACAAACATTTTTATGTGTTGGTTGTGCACAACACAGCTGTGCTCGCTCACAGGAGGCTTATGCTTATGCCATAGGCAGGACATTTAACGACAAAAATCATTTGCATGTAAGTCTGCGCCATTTGCTTTTATTCTTAAAGTTTTTATACAAAATTGTCGGCCCCAAACCAATTAGAAATGAAAACAAGTGGAAGACAGGCGAACTGTAGATGCTCTTTCCATCAGATGTTGCTCTTCAATGGCTTTTTCTTTACATAAAAAACAAGTTTTCAAAAGAAACTTTACAATAAATAATTAGATCTCTTATTCAGTTTCATAGGAAAGTTGTTATGGCCCACACATAGGCATAAATAAACGCTTTTAATGCTCAAGTTATGTTTCCATGCCCAAAAAAAGAAAAACACTTTGTGAAAAACAGATTTATGGCAGCTTTTCATTAAGAGAGAGAAGAAAAAAAGCACTTAATTGCCAGAAATGTGTGACGAGGCACGCGTTGGATTAGCGCCGCACAAATTAATGGAAAAAGGCAGAAAAAAAAACGAAGAAAAGAGAAGAAAAGTTTATGAGAATTAACAACAAATTGAAAGATATCAAAAAGTAAACAAATGTATCCAACGAAAGACAGGCCGAAATGGTCTTGAAGTTCATTGAGTAGCGGTAAACAAGTATCTTATAGATACATTATTATCAAAGACAACTGGCCACAAGCAGCCTTGAGGCAACAACAAAGCCACAACATAAATATATAAATATCAAATCATATTAGCTAGTCGAAAAATAAAGACCTGAATCATTTCCTTTTCCGGTTTGGCGGTGTCTCTTTTCTTGTATTTCTTAAACACACATACAAATATATATAGATATATGTATATATATATATAGATATATATTCATTATCGATTTGCATTTGAGTATTATCAAAAGTAATTTGCATATGTCTTCGATTTTTTCGCTGACCTTTCGAAAGTTCTACAACAAATTTCGATCAAGTTTACAATGGATTGACTTCTGCTCTTCACTTAGATATATCTATATATAAATATATTTCTCTGAAATCCATTTACATAAATTGTCAAATTTGCAAATGGAGCTGGAGGCAGAGATGGAGACTGAGATTGACTTGCAAAGTAAACTGGTTCCAATTCAAAGTGGAGCCCCAAAAATGGGGAGACATATGGTAATTAATTCAACTGTTGCTGTTAGATTGCTGTCAAAATATTTCAGACTTTGTTTAACGTTGATTCCATTGCTTTAACTACTTGAGAATTACATTTCACTGTAAGTAAAGTATCGCCATAAGATTTACTTATACCTTTCCTTAGGCTTTCCTTAAGTCCATATTACACGTACTTCCACCTATTTCCCAGTATTTCCACAACCTTTGCTACCTGTCCAGCTAATTAGTCCAAGTTTTATCTTTACTTCATTATTTCTACTCATCTATTCACATTGTCAGCCCCAATTAGCCGCACGTGTCTTAATTCATCAAATAATCCCACTCCAAACTTATCAGATATCAGATATATATTTATATATTATATACAGAAAGTTTAACAGTGTTCGACCTTGTTTAGAGTCGCCGCAAGATGCATTTTGTCAGCTGCTAAACGAACTATAATTAATTATTAACTTTTTAGGCGTGAATCATAAGAAATCAGGTTTTAATTTAGTGTTAAGCTAAGGTCATTAGCTTCGCGCTAGAAGCAAGCTCTGAGTACTTGGAGTATCAGCAGAGACAAAGGCTTATATCGAATATAGGTTGAGAACAGATCTGAATGATCTAGGGTATATATACAGTGGTCATAATGCTGTATACAATGTTAATAATGAGCTTTAGGCCAAGCTGTCAGCTTGTTAACAGAGAAAACGCAACTTTATTTCGCGCTGACATGAACTTTGACATGTGCTGGGAAGAGCGGGCTTTTAACACATTTCAGGTTGCAGTTAAAAACGGTAAATATGTAGCAGCCACTGGGTAGAAAACTGTGGAAAGTGCGTTTGCTTGCAATTGTCTGCGAAAGTGTTGACAGCCTTTTTTCTCTTTCTTTTTTTTTCTTTTGCAATTTATGTGGATTAAACAATGTGAAAGCGTTGCAATGGAACTCGTTTCGTGCATCGCTTTATATGGCAAGACATTGCTAATTAATGCCACACACACACACACACACGCAGAGACTGACACACACACGAGGGCAGCTGAAGTTGCTCTGGTTTTTCCAGCACGAGAGATAATAAAGAGCTTCAGAGCTCGAATGCTGCACAATGAATGTCCAGACAGCACACGCACAAACAGCCACACACAAAGACAGGTAGTCACACACACACTCACGCACATACAGAGACACAGGAAACGCAGACAAAACTCTGACAAGAGCGAAATGAAGCAACTGACAAGATAAAAACGCAAAAAGGACACAATGATATGGGGGAACCTGTTCGTTCTACTGCGATAGGTAATTCTTTGTGGGATTTATGAGTTGAATTTAAGGGTGTTTTCGTGGTGGTTCGCGTTTCGTCTTTAATCTCGTATGACTCATGACCCAGTCGCTCTGTCATACTGTCAGTCAGTCACTGAGAGACGAGATGCTGTGACAGTGCAACTAATATAGGAATTATTGATTGAACCAAAGTGACCCAACAACGTGGGCAGGTGTCTGATTGCTTTCGGGCATTTCATTCGTGGGCGATGGAAGGTCAATTGTTTGCTGACCCAACTAGGAAATGCTTACAAGACATATAGAAAACGGTTTAAGACATTTTTGCTGCTTATTGATACGATTAAAGCTGCAAATTTAAGCGTTTAACTAGTTAATTGCAGCTGCTATACACTTTATAGCAACTTGTAAGGCAGTTTAGAAGGTATTTAATGTATAGAACATGTATTTATGTATATTTTTCATACATTTTGTGTTTTAATTAAAGTTGCTATAAATTTTATAGCAAGTCAATGTTGCTATACAATTTATAGCAAGTTAAAATATATGAAAATATTAATAAACATGTTTATTTGATCAATTTAAGTGCTAATTGGAATTGCCATAAGCTGTAAGCCAAAACAAGCTTTTTATAGCAACTTAAATATAACTTTTTATAATGCAATAAAGCGAATTTTCTGATTATTTTTATCATAGTTAAACTATATAGCTAAACTATACTTTATAGCGGCGCAAGAAGTTTGAATAATCATTGACAGCCAAATCAGTTGCTATAATTATTTATGGCAAGTCATTTATAGACCTGGAAATGTGACAACAACATGTAGAAGCAAATACTTAGACAACTAACTGCCAAATAGATCTCTCTCCGATAGACAAGCCCGCACATCAAGCCCACACACACACTCACACACACATATATATAGGCACACATGTGTGTATTCACAGATAATAATATATAATAGTATCTATGTAGATAATATCTCGGCAGGGAGCCCATTAAAAGCCAGCAGCTTGTCAATGCATGCGAAGAAAGGCGAAGCACATCGCACAACACTTTGAACACTCACACACACATACAAATGTACACTAGTATATTATATAGGCACATATTTATTTGCATAAAATGGCATTAAAATTTGCCATTTTGCCAACTTTAATGTACCATAAAATAAACAGCAACAATACGAAACAAACGCCAAAAGGAAACAAAAGTAACTTTATTTTTTAGTGCCTGGTAACAGCAGCAACAGCAACAACAACTACAACAAAAAGAAGAAGAATAAGAACAACAACAAATTTAATGTGCAAAAAGTATGTGAAAAGCAAGAAAAATGAAGAAAAGGAATGAAAAATAAAATAAAGTAGAGAAAAACAGCTCGCCTCGTTCTGGCCCAGGCACCAGACCCTCATCTTGATGTTTATGGCCAAAACTATGGCTGGATCTGGGGTGGGCGCAGAGGCGGGCGAAATTAATTGCGAATCTTGAATCTGGACTCCTCAGTGACCAGCGACCAGCTCCAAACTAATGTGGGGTCTGGTTAATGTGGCTTGGGCTCATTAGGCGCCTGGAATTAGGCAACGGAAGAGCAAAGCTAGGCTCATTTTAAATGAATGAAAAAACGCGACAATAATAAAGTGAAATGTGTGTGACAAGCCAAAGAAAACCGACTAAATGATACCCTATCTAGAGATGGTAAGCACACGCTGGAAGTACTAGGCTACAGCTGCTGCCTTTTGTCTTTCACCTTTAAGCTTCAATTTCAATATTTATAGCAGAGTGAAAACCGACTAAGTGATACTCTATCTAAACACACACGCTGCACCTTTTACCTTCAATTTCAACAAGTTTTATATACCCTACTCTGCACACTATAATTAAGTACAGGGTATGTAAATAAACGCTATAATTAAGATGCTAAAATCATGAGCAAAAACTAGCGCCACGCGCCACTTTTTGTGGCAATCACAATTACAAGTTGTATGCAGTGTCATCAGCAGCAACAACAGACTAGAACTTCATTATGATCATCATACGATATTTGTCCTTTGTGAAGGTTGTCATATGACAGGGAGGGGGAAGGAAAATGAAGGTTTCTGGTCGTCAATTTTTCTTTTTATCTCGCCTGTCTAGAGTCATAGACACGATGTTCGATAAGCGCTATCCAGGTCGAATCATATTACATTTCCACTTAACAGAAAGCAGGATAAGAGGAAGGAGAAAGGATGTCATAATAAAAGAGAGATGGAAAAAATAACTATAAGGAAGCGAAGGATACCAGACAAGTGCTCAATTAAATAGAGCACTTTTATAGTAGAAGAACGGTTATTATATAACCCAGTTTGTTCAGTTGAAGCGAGATGCTAAGACTCAACTTAAAGTTTATAAAATCAGCTTAAGAACAATACTTAAGTTTATTCTTAGTTTTCCACCTAAATCTCTCCACGTGCAGCTTGTAATTCTCAAGTTGTTATAGTAGAAAAAAAAACAATTTTAATTCCCAATTGAAAGCGGAGCCCGCGCGAAATCTACGGCCCACGGCGTAAACAAAATCACTTGAGAGCATCCGTAAGTAGCGCAATTTACGTGAAAATCTTTTGCATGTTCGATGCCAATTAGTAGGAGTGCGAGTATCGAGTACATAACGAGCATCGAGTACATATATACATGTATAATCTGTTAGAGATGCGAATATAAAAATAAATTTACAATTTCGAACGCGAATGCGCTTTAATTGGACGTCTGTCAGTTGTCATGACAATAATTAATGTATTACCAATCTATGTGCCACATACCACACACAACCAACACACACACACACACACACGCACATACATATACAAATCTTCTGTATTTGTATCTACATAATGTACTCGCATCCGAGTTGCTGTTTTGTGTATCTTGGCATAGAATATGGCTTCGTGTCGATTGCTTTCGCTGTTATTTCTCCCTCTCCTTTTCCACTCTGCCCTCCCCCCTCCCTGTCAAGTTTTCACTTTGCCAATTTTTCAATATTATTTGTGTCTCGACTGGACAAAAAGGAAATGCGTAGCTTGTTTTTCTAGTTGAACGATGCTGTTGCCGTGTTGATGCCAGAGATGACAGCTCGATTGTGTGTAAACACGTTTAACTTAAATGGAATAAAAACACACAAGTGTCCCATGGAAGACAGCTTCATTTCTTATTGGAATAAATGAGCAATGGATTGGGTGTAGAGCTCAAGGAATTTATGTATTTATCTCAACTATGATTCAGCTAAGAAAAGTTAGGTGTTAGCTTTAGGATAAGTTCCAGGAACTGAACTTTAGCTGAATAGTTTTTATGGCAGGAAACTATCAAAGGGAATGCGAATGGTAAAAAGTTATAGCAAATCCTTAGCAGTTCCTGAAAAACGCTAAAACTTTTCTATAATGTTTTATAGCAGGATTATAGAGAACTAAATCCAACTTCCTCCTACTTCAACTAAACTAATTAGTTTATTATCCACGCTTATTAAAAATTTCCCAGAATTTCTTTTTGCTTCCAAGTGCAGCTTCTCTTCTCCCGCAGAATTCTACGAAGGCTTCTACTGAATTTCCTACGTATTTTCAACCAACTTCAGTAAAAGTTTATATATATTTATACTTGTTGCACTCTTTCATTATCCTTTATCCTTTTTTTTTGACCACAAATGTTTTCCCAACGAGTTTGCTTACATTTTCTGATTGATCTTTTCTCTTTTTCCAACTTACCGTTTGCATCTATGAAATGCGATAAATCAGCAACTAATCCATACAAATCGTAATCCATTTACAAGGGATAATGTGTTATATATATAATCTTTCAGACAACAGACACTTTTTATATATGTAAATATATATTTTGATTTGTTTTCAAGGATATTTCTTCTGCTTTTTTGGAACCACTTTAACTTTGCTTTAATCTATTTTTGTGTGTGTTTTTTTGTATTTTTGTATTTTTTGCACCATTTGTTGAAAAAGCACTTGGGAATTCGAATCACTTTGATGCGAGAACGGAGCGAAACGTACGCGGAATCATTTGGTCCGTTTGTCCGTTTAGAAGTCTGTCAGTTAGTCAGACAGATAGACAGACAGACAGTCTTGCGTTCTCTTCCTCTCTTGCTGCCTCTCTGTCTCTCTTAATGTCGTAAGGAGACGCAGGACTAGACACGGCCAGACAGACAAACTGTAGACGTTTGTCTGATGTCGTCGCCGTCGTCGCCGCCGTTTACACGCGGTTGTTGCTCTTCCTCTTCTTGTGCTGCTGCTGCTGCTTCTGCTGCCCCCGTTGATTACGTAGCGCAGTCGACGTCGACGCTGAATGATAAACGTCGCCGCGTTGTTGTTTTTGTTGCTGCTGCTGTTGCTTTGACTGTTGTTGATGTTTGATAGTTCTGGTTGTAGGTGTGCGTGTACGTGTACGTGTGTCCGTCTGTGTGTGAGTATGTGTGTGTGTATGTTGTGGTGGTGTGTTTGCTTTCACTTTGAAATGTTTAGATTCATGTGCGTTTTTATTTACACATTTTTTGTCTTTTGGATTTGGATTGGATTTTCTTCTCTATATTTTTATTATTTTCTTTCTTTTGGCTTGTTGCTATTTTAAAGCCTGCCGCATGCGGCGTCTGCTGCACACAGAATAACTATTGGCTTTAATATCTATACACAACTATATACATCTCTCTCTTAATATATATATATAAACCATATATATATGTCATATATTTATATTTATATTTGTATTTATTTTGAAATTCATAATCAGTTGCACTTTTACTTGTTCAGCTACAATGCAGCATTTGCACTTTTGTTGTTTGTTTTTTTCTTTTTCTTTTTATTTTTATTTTTGCTTTATTTATTTATTTTTATTCTTGAAATTGCACTTGTTTTTAACAATTTGTATTTTGTACAGAAAATAGAATTATACTTTGTATTTTCTTTATAATAATTTGTTTTGTATGTTTTGTTGTAACGCGTGTTATAAACAGAAGGTTTGCTAAAAAACCGTATTTTTTAATTCGAATAAATATTACATATTTTTAATATTATTATTAATATAAATTTTTTAATTTTTTTTTGTATTATTTTATTCAAAAGCAAACCGCAAAAAACACAACGAACGAACGAACGAACGGGAGAACGAACCGTTAACGACAAAGTCCAAACAAATACTAAATGTTAATTCCAAACATATACTAAATGTTATTGCTCTGTTAAGCTCAAAATGATGAACTGCGCTAAAACTCACCTCGAAACCCACCACTAGCGAGCGAGAGAGAGCACACACACACACTCAGAGCGGGCGAGAGTGTGAGTCCAAGCAAGAGAACGCCAGCGGCAACCCACACCAGTGCAAGTAGCGCTCACTAAAGTCGAAAGCAGAATCAACGCTAAGGTTAAAAGTGAAGCGCAACACACAGACACCAATACATATACAAACGCTCTCGCAGAAACACACACACACACATGCATGACCACAAATAGTCGGTGCGAGTGGCTTGAATGAAATGCCGATGCAATCGCACGCTACTCTTTGCATTGCCTCTCCGCCACCTTAAGGCACACTCACACACACACCGACACACATATACAATGAGAGACGCTGCTCTCTCCCCCACTTCCACTGCTGTGTACACCCACATTGACAATAATGAGGCGTGTCTGCATATGTGTGCGTGCCTGTGCCATCATCGCTTTCCTTTGTATTTGCCTCCTTTTCATTTCTGTTTTCTTTTTATTTTCGTTGATTTTTATTTCATGTTTACCTATGTGTGTGTGTGTGTTAGCTCTGCCGCTGCCGCTGCCTCGACGGGTGCACAAGTGCAAATTCACACGTACATTCGAAATGTCTTCGCACAGTGGCACAAAAACGATTAAAAACATTGCCAGACAGTCGCAAGGGGCAAGGGCAAATTGTGAAGTTTGGGAAGTTGGAAGACGCCGGAATTTTCTAGTGCACAATTGTTTTTATGTATGGATATATGTATGTATGTATATATGTGTGAAAATGTATGGAAATGGAAATGAAAATTTGTAAACAACAAGCGAGAGCTAGGGAATTTGTCTCCTAACTTTAAAAAGAATTGCAATTGGAGTGGGAGATTATAGAAAATTTAATAGATCTAGCAAATTGAAAGTTATTAGTACAAGGTATTATAATTAGTAATATTTCAACTATCGAAAGCTGTTAAGAATGTATAAAGACTAGCTAAGCCATATAATATATGCAGATCTGTTGTTGGTACTATAAAAATCAATGGATAAATCATATTTTTATCTTATCTTGCACTTAACTGTAATCGTACAGTTATAAGTTACCACGTTCACAAGTCATTCATAAATCAACTCTAACTACTGTCTTATAACATTCAGATGCATATTTGTTATGCTATAATCTATAGATACAGTTAGAGCAGTATTTGCAATGCAGATCCTAAAGATTGTCTAGTATCTGTATACTCAGCATGTATTACTAATTTACACACACCCTAATGGCTATAGCTATGGAATACAAATTGTACTAATTTCGTACATATGTATGTATGTATGTATGTATGCATGCATACATATGTATGTTGATTGCAGAAGGTAAACCAAAAATAGTATCGAATCGACAACTGAAATGTTTGCCTTGAGGTAAGCAAAGCAAAGCAATGTACAATCGTACACAAACACACACACATGCAGGCACACACTGACATAGAGGCGACGTGCTGAGACGTAATTGATGAAAGGCAAAAGATCTACAGCGCAAACAGAGAACAGCAACAACAACAATAACAATAACGTATCAAGTAAAGTATTCACGTAACGCAAACGACGACGGCGACGTATGAAATTGCACATTTCAAATACAATGTGGTTAAAAAGTAAGCGCAGAGGCAAACAAACAGAGATACACGGATACAGATAGTGCAAGAGGTGGAGAAGGGGGTTCGACGAGGAGGGAGGAGGGCTATAGATAATTGTAGACTGAGTCTATGGGTCTGTGTGTGTGTGGTGTTGAGTTAGCGCTGGGCAAGTTCAAGTGTAGAATGCAATAGAGCGCTGCAAGCAGCACCAGCACCAGCAGTTATAGAGAGCAACCGTGCGAGAGCAAAAGCGTCTACGCATACGCATAGAAAAAAGCCGGCAAAGGCAAGGGCAATAGCAACGCAAGAAAGAGTAAAAGAGAAAGACAGTGAAAGAGAGAGTAAGTGAACGTGAGCTGGTGAATTAGAGAGAGGGAGCTGCAGCTTTGGGGTATGGGGTATAAGCAGTAGGCAGGCAGCGCTAAACTCTGCCCGTGTGGTGAATTTAACGTTTGCCAGCTTTTGGGGTTGGCTAGACACATTGAACCACAAAAGTTCAAGATGAAAACACAAAATATCAACAATGACAGCTGAGTATAGTTGCTCTTAGATGGCAGACAGAGGAGGGGATCACTCTCTCGCTCGCTCTTTCTCTCTGTCGCTCGCCGCACTATGCTAATGTGTATTTGTGTGTATGTCTATGAATGCGACTCCACTGCTTTGGCCGAGTGCCAAACGTTCAGTAGTACACTGGAGCAGTTTGGGTGTGAGTGCAACAGTCAGTCGCTATATGTATACAAGCTGTGTGTGGGTGTGGGTGCCTGTGTGTGCTTAGCAGGGTGTGTGGGGCATCATGTGCATGTCATGGCTGCCATTTGTTGGGGTAGTTCGCTGCCGGCAAATAGCAAAAAAGAAATAAAAAAAAAAAAGAAAATAAACACCACAGCAAATTATAAGGCAACAGCATCAGCGGCCACAGCCGCAGACGCAACCGTTGCTGTTCGACTCATGCACACACACACACAGACACACAACCACATGCACAGAATGTGGTGTGTAGTCGTATCTGGTAGCCTGTATCTCTGCCTCTGCCTCTGCCTCTGCCTAGTGCAGGCAAGAAGAAACTTGTCTACACACCGTGTCATACAAGTTGCAAAATTTATGCGAAGACACACAAATCTACTGAACGAGAGACCGACAATGCAGTCAACGGCGCTGCTGCTGCTGCGGTCGCTGCTGATGCCGCTGCCTCTGTCGCTGCTTTTGGCGTCAGTTTGTCGTTGTGTTTGTTGTTGCTGTTATTTTATTCATAGTACTTGAACATGGGCGCCTGCTCAAAAGCTCTCTTCCTCACTCTCTGTCTCTGTCTCTACGACTACCTCTGCCTCTTCCCCCTTTAACTCTCTTATAAATGCATAGGGGCAGCTCCATAGTCCATGCACATAATAATAATCAAAATATTTGTGGTGTTCTTCTTGTTGTTTTTGTTGTGTGTGTTCCTTGCCTCGTTCGGTTAGATTTGGTTTGGTCCGCTTTTGCCAGCAGTTCTGCCGTAGCGAAAGATAAAAAGAGACAAACTGAAAGAGGGAGATAGATGACGACAAAGTCAGGTTTAATGTCGTTCAGTGGCGCGCAGCATTTGCAGTTGAGGCAGTCAGTCTTAACATTGAACGAGGGGAAGAGTGTAAGAGGGGGATAGTCGCGAGACGGTTGGGCGGTTAAAAAGTGGGCTGTGTTGTCTGATTAGAATAACGAGAACGAAAGCAGTAACAATGCGAGAGGAGGAGTTGCTATCGAGCTGTAATCGATAACAGTGTCTGTCTCGAATGCTTTATGTAAAGTCACGTTAAGTTAACATAAGTGAAAGATGATTCTATGCTTTCCATAACAAGTTCCCAATTGGAAACCAAAGACCAATCTATAGAAAACCACTTGAAATATCCCAATTATATTCCATTAGCATAGCTATATCTTATATATTATCACTCCATAGACCACAATTTGACTCTGTCACTTGCCACTGGCAACTTTAAAGTGCATTTTATCAGTACATTTCTGTTTTTTTTTTGGGTAATGTAATACGGACCAGGAAGTAGGAGAAGGGCAGGGGGTTGAGGGTTGAGGGTCATCCACAATTGACCGTCAGCTGTGGAGCGTTGTGTGTTTTCCTCTACTCAATTTCAATTTTTATGTGCGTGCACATTTTTCACTTAAATAAATTTCATTTTAACTTTTGCTTTTTTCTTTTTGTTCATTTCTTTTTGTAGTTTTCAAGCACCCTGCAATAGATGTTTAAACGGGGAAGTTTGGATTTGTTGAAACATATGTAACAGGCAACATCTTTAGCTCGAAATATCAAAATGATGAGAGTCTCAAGTATTATGTATACATATCTGTCATATAGGATATTTTATATATAGATCCCAAAGGGTTAAGAAATATATAAGACAATAATATAATAGATATAAATAATCCCAGAGTTAATTAACTTAACAACTCTCTCTGAAAAATGATAGGAGACATACCTTATTTTGCATAGAAACTAATTCCCAGTGAATAAATATCTTGAACTTATTTAAGGAGTATCCCAAAGTCGATCACTTTCTCCCTCGAATCTTGCATTCGAACTTGTTTTTATTGCATATTGACATTTCAATTGCTTTTTATCAGCGCAATTTATTTTCATGTCTTTTTATGGCTGCCTTCATTTGTTGTGTGTGTGTGTCTTTTGTGTGTGTTGCAGCTCCACAAAGACCTCCACAGAGTAGTGTCTCGGAGCAGGGGGGCCTTACGTGTTGGGTCTTGTTTGTGATTCGATCAAAACTTTACATAGTACTTACTCAAACATGTGCATATATATCGTATCAGATTTGAATCGTTGACTCTGGACTCACCTGGAAAGATACAAAAATTAAGATAAATTAGTTAAAGACAAAGTTGCATCCAGCAGTTACCGGATTTGATATGTTTATACGAAATATTTGAACGTAACTTGAACACAAATTAGCAACAATTCTCGACTCGTCAAATTGTTTCACACATTTGTTTTGCAAGTTTTTTCCCACAATTTTCAAGTTTTCCAATATCAACGAAAACTTTGGCTATACTTTTCACGATAATTATACTAAATTAATGGCCTGTCAGTAGCTCTTCTGTGTGGTTGTTTGTGTTTTGCAATAAAAACTGGAAAATGTTTGGAAAATTGTCAAAAAGTTGTTCCCCAATTAATTTGCTATAAAGTTTTTTTCTTTACTTTTCATTTATCTCTCCACATAGTTTCCCATTTTTTCTATCTATTGATGACATGTTTGGATACTCTTTTAAGATTCTTCATCATTCGTGAATTCTCTACTGACAGCTGTGATCTATGTTGCAATTTGTTCTTTATGAATCAATCCCAAAGCTGTATTACATCTTCGATCTTTTTTTCACTTTCTTTTCCTTTTTGCAGAATATATATAGATATGTATATATAGAAAGAGATAGCGATAGAGAATGCAAGAGATGTATATATACAGTAGACGTTTATGTTTAAGGTATTCTGGGCTTAACGAATTCGCAATTTAACGTACCTGTTAAAGTTTAACATCATATTTACCATCACATACACACATACACACACACACACAAACACACAAACACACAAACACACAAACACACAAACACACAAACACACAAACACACAAACATACATACATACATACGTACATACATACACACATACATACATACACACATACGTACATACATACATACATACATACGTACATACATACATACGTACATACATACATACGTACATACGTACATACATACGTACATACATACATACATACATACGTACATACGTACATACATACATACGTACATACATACATACGTACATACGTACATACATACGTACATACATACATACGTACATACATACGTACATACATACGTACACACTTGTCCACTTGTTCACTTGTCCACTTGAAAGAACCAAACACAAACACACACAAACTTTCACTTCTATGAAAAATTCACCAGAATGCGTTTGCTTAGGTACTACATATGAGAATCGCCGAGAAGGGCGGCTGAAAAGCATTTCATCATTATTGAATAACTCGAGTTGTGTGTGAGATAGAAAAAAAATTATTGTTGCATTTGAAAGCCCTCTTGATGACTGTCTGTATGTATATATAACATCGTCCAGTTGTGCTCATAAAAATAGTAGCATTAGTACTAAACTCACTCACCCATTCACTCTTTCACTCTCTGACTCTCTCACTCTCTCACTCTCTCACTCACCCACTCACCCACTCACTCATTGAGCCACTCACTCCTTCATTTACCCACTCACTCATTCATTCATTTACCTACCCACTCACTCACTCACTCACTCACTCACTCACTCACTCACTCACTCACTCACTCACTCACTCACTCACTCACTCACTCACTCACTCACTCACTCACTCACTCACTCACTCACTCACTCACTCACTCACTCACTCACTCACTCACTCACTCACTCACTCACTCACTCACTCACTCACTCACTCACTCACTCACTCACTCACTCACTCACTCACTCACTCACTCACTCACTCACTCACTCACTCACTCACTCACTCACTCACTCACTCACTCACTCACTCACTCACTCACTCACTCACTCACTCACTCACTCACTCACTCACTCACTCACTCACTCACTCACTCACTCACTCACTCACTCACTCACTCACTCACTCACTCACTCACTCACTCACTCACTCACTCACTCACTCACTCACTCACTCACTCACTCACTCACTCACTCACTCACTCACTCACTCACTCACTCACTCACTCACTCACTCACTCACTCACTCACTCACTCACTCACTCACTCACTCACTCACTCACTCACTCACTCACTCACTCACTCACTCACTCACTCAACCACTCACTCAACCACTCACTCACTCACTCACTCACTCACTCACTCACTCACTCACTCAACCACTCACTCACTCACCCACTAACCACCCACTCACTCACCCACTAACCACCCACTCACCCACCCACTAAGCAACCACACTTATATATACACATACACTTTCACACAAGACACCAGAAAAAGCATGGCTTTACACGAGCTTAAGTACTACATTTGAGAATCGACGAGAAAGGCAGTTGACTCACTTAAAACGGGTAATGCTTTGGATTGATTCTGTTGTCGAAAAAAATGGTAGTAATAGATAAAGTTGAAGAAAAAACGCATTTCTGTCGTGTAAAAGATAATTTTGAATTCAGAACTGAACAAGATATGTTCCATATAATATTTATAACTAATAATTATATGTATATATATATAATAATGATATTTATAGCAGGTAGAAGTCAAGATTAACGTACACTCCGCTGCTCAGTTTCGATTCGATTTAATGGTTCGTTAAGTCGGAGCTCTACTGTATATCGCATGTGTTCTAGTGGCAGCTCTTGGATTCTTTCTAATTTAGAATCTAGAATCCAGAGTTACATTTCCCATAAGTAAATCCCATTTAATGATGCCATAAAGTGGACCATTTGTGGCCACATCTGATATAGAAACATTCCACGTCTGATAACTTTATTATTTGTGCACGTTTCTCATGTCAAACGGCGACACATAAACTTAAATGCAAAATGCAAATTCAAATTGAAAATTGCGACACTCAACGAGGCGACACTTGACGAGCTGTCTACAAAAAATAAAAAGGAGAAAAAAGCACAGACAATCTACTCGTTCAGCATACCTCTAAGTACGACTATATTATATGATATGCGATGTTTTTACAGTGGCGGGGTACAAAGGGGGCTTAAGAGAATCTCAGAGAAGGAAATTATATAAATTGTAAGAAAATTTCGTATAAAATATACAATGAATAAAGATTCAAAGAATTGAGAGCTTATAAAAACCAATTTGAATTTGAAACCAAAAACTTGTACAATATGTAAATAACAGGCAGAGGTGTGGGCCAAGGGGATCTATTAGCAGATATATATAGATATATATCAATCACAGACAAATCGAGTTGTGGCATAAGATTTGATTCTCACCCTCGCAACAAAAGCCTCAGCCGCCTCTGTTTGAACCCTCAACCAACGAATTGCATTATTTAGATATATATACATTTATATATACATACATACATACTATATATATATACGTATTTGTGTTTGGCCAGACGTCCGGCGCGAATGCTTTACAAATAATGTCTGCCTCTGATATTTAGCTGTCTGGAATTTGATTAAAATAATTTACGTGTACTGATGCCGTGCGATTTCTTAAGTCCCCTTGCAAGCCACCCACCCGCACACACACACTCACACACACACACACACACAGAGAGAATGACATTGACGTGTTGATTTAGATTTATTTTTCCTATGCAACAATACTATTTGTATATATGTGTGTATTATACATAATTACTTATTATTTATGACAACTCTTGCGTGATATTCTCTTCTATTGAATACGACAATTTCAGGTCGAGGGAGAGATTTATAGATATATATATATATATATGCATATAGATTGTTGATAAATACAAGTATATAGGCTACGCTTCAGTTGATGTACAATTAAAGCAATGTGTGAAGAGACTGCAGAATTACTAAACAGTTACTTTAATAAGTAAAAAATAATTGCAATTACTTAAGTAATTGCATAAGTAATTAAGAGTAATTACATGTTATTAAAGAAACTTCAACAGGCAATCAATAGTCACAAATCTTTAAGAAAGCAATTCATAACACATTTGAAACCTTTTCCAAGCACGTTGCTATTCAACGCCCACATTTTCCTTGACTTTTCTTTGTTTTTTTTCAATGCTAAAACACCCTTCGCATGTCTGGTGCACGTTGTGCATGTGACATCTGCATTAAACTGTCAGATTGCCATCGATTTGAGGCAACTGACAGCGCGGTACCGAGAATCTACGCCGTGCACAGACACCTGTGGAGGAGTGTGTGCACCTGGACCTGAGCATGCCACAAACTGTTATCAATATTATCAATATTATTTGAGCGTAAACGTGCCACACGTTGCAGGCAACCACTTACGTATAGCAACCTGTTGTGGCGTGCCACTGTCACTGCCACGCAAACACACAGACACACACACACACACACACACACAGCTCACATCAGTTTACATTGCTCGAGGGTGGGAAGAGGAGGAGAGAGTGTAGTCAGTAGGTGGCAGCGTGTTTACTCATTGTTCTCCTCTCGTTGAAGCCTCAGCATGGCAGCATTGGATTACAGGATCAACAGGACCAGAGCAAGGAGCACGGATCCGCGTCTGGTCACGCCCCAGCACGTGTCATTTCCCATGCCGCTTTTAGTGTTCAGTGCAAGGCTCAAGGCCGTACGAATATGTTTAAAATACTTGCTTGTTGCGCAGTTTGAATGCTGTTTAAGTGGGTGTGGATTGTCCATACGTATATTTATATTGGCAGCTTGCATGCCACCCTTTGTGGCAAGGACAACTTGAATAGAAACGCACTTCGTTGCACTTGTCACACGCAATCTGCGTTGTTTGGTCAACAAATGCCACAGTCTCTGCCTCTGCCTCAGCCGCTGCCAGCAGAGCACTTGTACTCTAAAACACATTAGTCCCGCCACTTGCACCACCAGCTGTGCCGCAGCAGCGCCACTTAGTGTTGCAACTGGTGTAACTTATTTTCGAATTGCACATATTTAATCAGCTGTAAGGGAACATGACTTTAAACACGACAAGACAGATATTTCTGTGCTCGAAAGACAACAATTCCCCGAGAAAGCGGCAGATAAACTGGGAGAGGTTCTACTATGATATAGATCTAGATCTGACTATATCTGCAGATAAACTTGCAGATAACTATACTATAATATAAATCTAGATCTGTATTTCTTTCAGTTACTTAAAGGTTGATTAGATGAAGTCTTAACTAGTATCAACTTATATAAGATCTGTTGCTATTCAACCATTACTTCAGACAAAGGTTTGGATTTAAAATCTAATTAGAATAAGAGTATTACCAATTAGTTATGCATCTTTTATCTCTATACTATATCTGCAGATAAACTTGCAGATAACTATACTATAATATAAATCTAGATCTGTAGATCTTTCAGTTGATTGGATGAACTCTTAACTAGTATCAACTTATATAAGATCTGTTGCTATTTTTTTTTTACTTCAGATAAAGGTTAGGATTTAAAATCTAATTAGAATAATAGTATAACCCATTAGATGTGTATCTTTTATCTCTATACTAGATCTGAACTATCTTATATTCGTATATTACTCATATACAGCAGTTATTCATATTCAAACTGCAACCTCAACGAGTTAAAGGATGAACTTAGGAACCTCTTAAGGTATTGTATATAGCTTCAATCCCGATGTAAATACCATAAAATACCTTTAAGAAAGGTTTATCATAAAAGGGGTAAGAGAATCATCTGGTTTTTTATATTCAGAAAAGAAATGTGAATCATTTAAGTGGATGCGTGTGAGTTGAAGTCTACCGAAAAGAGGGCGCTGTTGGCACAGATGGCGCCTTTGGCCTATACCGCAGTAGAGTGCGACCTTATGCACACATCTTTACACCCGTACACACACATGCACACACACTCACACACACATAGAGATTCACAGTCATTTAGTTAAGTTTGCCGCCAGTTCAATGAACGGTTTGTCGCCGCGGTTGTTACTCATTTTGGCGTTTTGTACGCCGCAAAGTTTTACCTAATTAATTCGACTAAAATGAGGGGATATAAAACCACACGCATAGGGACTGCCCCCTTAGCCCCCAATTCCCCAGTCTAGCGTTAGGTGAACCCCGAAAAATGAGTGTTAAATAAAAGCGTCTAAAACAACGGCCAATAATAATTAAATGCAATTATTAAGCCACATCAGAGTGGAAAATTATCTGAAAAATTAAACATAATCACAAAGCACTCAAAGTACCTTCTAACCATATGAATAGTAGGGAAGGGGAGGGGGAGGAGGGGTTAGAAAGAGAGAGGTATATGTCTGGCTTTATACCATGTCTGGGTCTGAATTATCGCAATTTCTGATTAAGTCGCGCGACGCAACAAATTTATCCTAATAAATGTTTAAATAAATAAAAATAAAAAAGTAAATAAAATTTGTCGCTGCTTTTGCATAAAACCAAAACTCCAATTGGGTCGGGAAGATACCCTGTAATTTAGGGGTACAAAAGGTCACTCAGTTAGGGTATATTGTATGCAGACAACTAAGCAGATTCTGTAAATTTAAAGCAACTCGCAGAATGTTCTATAAATACTTTAGCTAACTAAAAGACTGAGCTATAACTAGTTGGTTCAGATTAAGATATCTATGTTTTATATAAAGATATATATTCTATTTAATCATAAATAATATCATATATATATTTATCTCTTATATTCAATCATATCAAATCATATATATCTATTCTATTCTATTTAATAATAAATTATATTTTATCTATCAAAATGTGAATCGATTTTCACATCAATTTCTACAACATCTTTTCCCTTCAATTACAGGGTATCAACACAGTCGTGCTTAGAGCTGTTCCTGTCGTTGCCAGACAGTAAAAACTGAGTAATGAGCGGATTGTAGAGAATGTTGGGGTCGCAAATTGAGCGTCTGTTTGGGTTTATGCGACTTGGGGCCATAATTTAGTACTCATGCTTATAAATTTATAAGTAAAGCAGCGGGACAAGGCATTAATTATCGCAGGGAGACAGGTTAGCTTAATGTTCATAAAAGAAATGCAAATTGCACGAAACGTGAGCCAAAGTGTTCTTAAAGGTGCTTAAGGTAGGATAAGAAGGTAATTCAAGGATGAAACCAAGCTAAGAATACAATTTAGATGGGGATTTTAAGTTTTATACTTATATCTCCTTCAGTTTTATTCAAGTTTATTGAAATTTCTAAATGCAAATCGATTTCTCTGTCTATCGATTTCTTTGATTATCCAATGCACTTCTGAATTGGCTTTGACATTTGTCGACAGGCAAAGAGAGTTTGTTTAAGAAGAAGAACAAACTTTGCTTTACGAATCGTCAATTAACGCAGATCTGTAAAACGTGAATTATTTATTAACTTCTATTAAAGCGGTGAGCAAAATCATTCAACCTCGAAAGGTAGTATCTATATATCATGCAGTTGTTATGTGTATATAAAACTAAGATTCAACCTAACCCCATCAAATTTTATAAGCCAGAGAAGTGCAGAGTAAGTATCTAGAGAGAGAGAGTAAGAGAGAGGCAAGAAAAGGCAACCAGAATCGTTATAAGTTTGTCCTACTTTATGCAACTTCCCTGCACTACTATTTTATTAAACATTCTGTGTTTATGCATATACCTTTTCACAAGTGACTTATCTTACACCATACCTGATAGAACCAACCACTTCTCGACTAGATAGTACCACATACCATTTGGCAGCTACCATTTCAAGCCAAATTCTGAGCTAATCTAGGTTGAAAAAGTTACTATAAACTGATTTTAAATACCCAACGATATCTGCTGTGTAGCCCACTCTATTCGTAAGCTCCGTAAGTGTGAAATTTGAATAGTTTTACATCGTCACTACAGCTTAAGCATGCCATGACAGGATACAAACGACAAAATTCAAAAAATAGAACATTTTAATACATAGTACCAATAAACCACAAAATTCTCACAAAACATCAAATAGATTACAGGCTAAAAGGTCGAGATCCAGCGAAATGAGAAGAATTGCGAACTGGATCGTTTGTTTGGCCCTTACACTAATCATATGGCTGGTCTTTCACTATTATCAGCAGGCTGGGGCGCGAGATGATGCAAGATTTGGTAAGTTTTTGCATATGAAATTCATATATCAAAGTAGGCACAAAAGATTAATCAAAACTACTAATACACACACACACATATACATATACATATATATATATCATATCATATCATATCTCTGTACATATCTAAAATGTCTTCCACACAATACACAACAATTTACGAAGAATTTAATATGGATAACAATAATACAATAGACAAGGAAATGCAAGATTCTTTAACCGAGAGCTGTAAGAGCAGCTCCATAGATGTTTACTTGCATTTCTTTTGGATCTTTGCTTGTATCTATGCGTTATCCAAGTTTACGGAGCTTTCGGAGCGTTATTTAAGTGCGAAGATTGCTTTCAAGGAGCGCAGCTCCGATATGCGTGTCCTTAACGAGGAGTGGGAGAAGACATTGAAACTCTATGAGCAGGACAAGAAGCAGTTGGACACGCAGCTCCACACGCTGCGGGAGAAGAACTCTGGCCTGGAGCAATCGATGCGAGATCTACGGGATTGTAATCTACATCTGATCAGTGAGAACTTCATGCGCACTGTGCTCCAGGATCAACAGATACAGGGTCTGGCCCAGCGAGTGAACGATCAGCAGCCGTCGAATATCTATATAACAAATCGCCATATACATCTGACACGTCAGGTCTTTCTCAACGAGGGACTTATCGATATCGATATGAATGTGCGACACGCTGGAGGCCAGGAGCTCCAGGTGCCAGAGAATTCATTGAATGTCTGGGTGCAGTATCTGAAGATGCGAAAATGTTATATGGGTCCCATAGCCGATCCCCAGTTGGTTCTCAATGGAAATCCGGATCAGATGCAGCCAATTGTGATGACAACAGAACAATTGGCCAAGCTGCAAGGTCTGTAGCTCTACACTAAGGATCTAGGATTATATAGTATATAAAGAAGATCTGTCTCATTTACAGGTATGATCTAATTTTAGTTTGGGATGATTCTGTTCGTTTATTGACATTGAAAGAGAGAGAGAAAGAAAGGGATAAATGAAAAATAGATCGAATAAAAACGTCGACAGGAAGAAAAAAAAAGAAAAACAAAAAAAACAAATCTATTTAAATATTTTCGCAGTTTCCTTTAAATAATTAGCAGATATGTATATGTAAAAGGATATAATGTCCTTTATGATCAGAAAGCAACCATGAACAGGGTAAGTTATATATCTACATCTGCAATATCTGCCAAGAACTAATCCATTATCTTTCACACACACAGAGAAATAGAGGTAAAGAGGGAGACAAGATTGCTTTAGGTTCAATCGAAGAGGTTCGTGTAGGGCATCGTAAGAATCGTGTAACTGGACAATGCAGATACAGAATAAACACAGCCAGATTTATAGGGGATTAATTATAGATTTATTTAGATAATACAATATATATAATGTCTGTTTAAAGGATAAATGCATTGATGCGTTCATCTCTCTTAAGTGTTTCAAATAATAAATGTAATTGGAATCCAAACTGAGTTTCTGTTATTCCTGAGTATTTCGTATATTCCGGGTAGACGTTTTCTTTGTATTACGTTTGATACCTTCTAAGATCAGCAGAGAATATAATATATATGTATATCTATATACGTATGAGTATAAGTACCTGTGTAATAACTGGTAAATTTAAGCGTTTAAATGCCCAAAACTGGTTAGACTTATGTTCATTCTAAGTAGTTGATATATATTGAAATATAGTCTGGAAACTTTTCGGATATTTTCAGAAAGTGACTGAAATGTCAGAGCTTAGGGTGATTTTACAGTTTCTAGAGGGTTAATCAGGATCTGAGTGATTCTTTTCGCAGCTTTCCCAACATTTTACGTGCTTACTTTCCCATTACTATTTCTATCTACTAAAATTTGAACAGCGTCCTTGAAAGCTGCCCCAACTTGTTGCACTTCCAGTTGTATTTTTGTGTCTTTCTTCAGTTACATAATCCTTTTTTATCTGTTATCTATCTAGTTTTATCTACCCTTATCTAGACTGGAGGCCATCTATAGAAGTCTGAAGTCAAATGTCAAAGTCTGAGCTCTCACGACTTTTTGCTGCATATTTTCAATAGAATTTGTTAAAGACTTTGAACGGAAGTTTCAGGGGGAGGAAGAAGTATGGCGGGGGTAGGGTGTCCGTTTTGCATTCCGTAGCAAAGATTTCTATTTTGTGCACCGGGAGACAGCGTGTCAACATCTGGCGGCCAGGAAACGCAACGATGACGACAATGGTGACGATGACGATGAGTTATCAGTGTCACTCAAAGTCGCAGTTTTTGCTACACATCTACACTTCTCTCTCCCTCTCCCTCTCTCACTCTCCCTCCCTCTCTGTCAGAGCTATTGCTACTTCGTTTGTGCTGCTTCCTTCTGCGTTCGCCCATTCATTGACGCTGGGGTCACTGGCAGTTATCGGTGCAATTTTGTAATCAGTCGTCGGCTCAAGGTTAACTGCTGCTGCTGCTGCTGCTCCCCCTATCTCTTACTCTCTCTTGCTATAGCTATCTCTCTCTCTTCACACCATCTCAGCATTTGCACATATTGACAGCGGCCATATTTGTTTTATATTTGTAACTGTGTTTGTGTGCACGACTGCGTTTTTCAACTGTATTTCACTTTTTTTATACTTTATTTCATTTCGTTTTTGTTGCCTGTTTTTCTTTTTGTTGTTTTGTGTATTTTTTGGGTCATTTGCCCGTCCGGAAAGCGAGTTTTTCTGTCTGTTGTTTCGTGCATTTGTTTTTATTGTCACTTTGTTAATTTAGATTTATTGCCATTTAAATGCACTTCCATTGTATTTTCTGTGGAACAGTTGACGTTTCGGGACAACCCAACGATTAGCGCTGATTGTGACAAGTAAACCCAATGAGCGCTCTAGACAATGATACATTAGCCAATCGACTCGAAAAAACATAAAAAATAAATACACAAAAATAAAAAACAATCATAAAATAAATATAAGAAAAATATTAAAGCGAAAGTTGTTTGTTTGTACCAAAAATAATTGCTTAAATTGGGTAAAAGCTCTAAGCCTAATAGCAACCGCAGCTTGACAGTTTTCACCGTGGAAGATAAGTGGATTCCATGTGCATTGCATGTCGATTCCATGTGGATGACATATGGTTAACATAACACATTTTCTCTGAGAATGCAAAAATAGTAAGTTTTAAGTAATTCTACCCATGTGGAACATGTGGATTGTGTGTGGATTGTATTTGATGATATGTGGTTTATATGTGCATTCAATGCGTATTGTATATTGCATCAAAAGTTAACTTTAATTACTTCTACCGATGTGGATTTTATATACTTTATATGTGGATTGTATGTATATTGCGCCCTTTGGGGATTCCCATCATTAAAATCACATGCGGGGTAGTTTTTATGGGCATACTGAAGCGTTATACAACATTGTTGTTGGATTTTGACATCTATTATTTATTTTATTTTAAGTCCCAGATATCTTTTCCTAATCTTAATTCCCATTTCCAAGTGTAAATCTATTCTTTAAACATAACTTAAGAGCAGATCAACCTTTATTGGACTGAGAGAAGTTTCGGAAAACTAAGGCATACGGCAGAGGGATCTTTTACTCATCTCATCTCATCTATCTTATGCTGTAAAGAAATCTGATTCAGTGTATGCTAATTGCTTCTCAGCCCTTTTCTAGCCACAATCGCAACCAGTTAGCAGCCTATCAACACATCAGCTGCCAACTTTATGGTAATTGGCATTGTCTGATAATAATATAGAGTGTCTGTAGAGGTAACAATTGATTCCAAATATATATAGATACTTGCATTGAAAGGGAATTTATCAGGAATTCTATTTTAATGCGTATGTTTTTCAACTTTGTTGTTTTCCTCTCGATGTCCACACTTGTTTTTGCCATTTTCAGACCCTCATTTTATTTTAGCATTGTTTACCAATAGTAATCTTATACTCGTCCCTCACCTCCCTTACCGCCCACATCTACCCTTATTATTATGCTCCGACAAACGCCATTTCTGGGTCATGGCTAAGAGAGTTAACAACGTCATTGCGATGATTGCCCGCATCCTCGTCGAGCTCTTTGCTTTGGTGTTGTTTAATTATTTTGCGACATTGTTGACATTGTGCAGCACCGAAGCAGATACTAAACCAACACCCCCCCCACCCTTCATTTTCTTCCCTTCTCCCTAATTCCTCAACCAACACATTCCCCTCTCTGATGGACCATGGAACTTACATAAAGGCGTAGCTTGTAATGACGCAGTCCTTTGCATTGTTTATCATGGAAACACGCAAATATTGAACGCTTTGGAAAATGCATATTATTTATAGATCAATAATGCACTGCGACCCCCTCCCGCTCCCACACACATAACCCCCGCCCCATCAATCTGCACTTTGTTTCAGCGCATTTCGCATAAAATTTGCATAGATAATTTGTTTACCTTTCTCTATTCCAAATGGAATATAAAAACTTTTCATGCCATTAACCTAATACATAGTACAGGAACAGTTCACAGAACCCCAACAGAACAGACAAGAGCAGAGCACAGCACAGAGAGAAGAAGAACTGAGAAATCTAATCGTTAATTGGCACACTAACCCCAAAAAGAGAAATGAGCAACAGGCAGGCAGCCTGGCGATTGCCATTGGCCTCATTTGTTTGACTGATAAAAATAGTTTATCAAGGTTGTTTGCCAAAAAAACAGAACAGAATCAGAAAAAAAAATAATTAAGTATCATCTAGATAAGTTAACCCGACGTAGAAATACCCTAAGGACAGTTTCAGATGTGATGGAACAACATTCGCTTTTATGAGTCAATCTGGTATATAATTAGCTTCTACATGGATCAAAGCAATATGTTCTGTATATACTAAATAGAAGTATCTAACTTCATAGAGTTTATCTACCTCTACTTTTAACATATTTTCTTACATATTTTTTATACCCTTTGCAACCCTTTTTTATAGGTATAGAATCGCAATCGAAACAAGCGACAAATTGGCTAAATAAATATATAAAATACAAAGAAAAATACAAAATGAAAGCGAAAACGAAAGCATGTGGGTGCCTCAATAATGTACCATATCGCACATACCGCACACAACTCTGAACCTAACCGTTAAACCAACAACTCAGCCAAGCCGCAAAAAGTAATTGAATTCGACCTTGAGATAATAGCCTCATTTATGCAAAAAAAAAATGAGAAAAAAAAGATAAAAAATGAGAGAAAAATTATATTTGTTTGTATTTGCGGCAATTTCTTTCGGTTCTCCATCTGTGAACCAGGAATCGTGTGTACAAAAATTAAATAAGGTTTAACAATGTTTACAAATGTTTAATTGAATAACATCAATGGATTGAGGGCATTTAGAAGAGCTCTCATATCATTTCATAAACATTCAAAGGAAAATGTTTACTTCAACCATATCTCAAATTATATTAATAGGGCATGAAAAGCTTTGAAAGATTTCTCATGACGAGAACTTAAAGCAAAGTTAGAGAAGAGCAAAATTGTTATTTGATTTAGGGATGTTTCATAGGAAATTGATTCAATGCGAGGATTTATCTATAGGAATACTGGAGGAAGATGATTGCATTCTTAAATATATATAGTTAAGGAACCAGGGAAAACTTAGCAAAAGGGAAAGTTTCAGGGTATCAAAAAACCAGATAATTATATGTAAAGGACAGGAACTTAACTGATTTATTTACAGACTAACGATATATGTATGTATCTCTATAGATCTTATGAAGAACTTTTCAATACAACATCTTCTTTTTGATCATTTTGGCTCCTTAAAAACAAGCAGGTTCTTAGGAGAGTATACTTAATATAATATAACTCTCTTAGACTTTCTTATTTAGATAAACATATTGTAAAAGAAAACGATTAATTTATATACAATATATATCTGAAATCAGTTGGCGTGTGCAAAATGGAGATAATAAAGTTCTGTTCTGGCAACTTTTCAATAAAATTTCGCATGCATTTTTGCGGCAGCAAACAAACTGAGCTCATAAATCAGCATTGACAAACGGCATCATAAAAATTCAATCAACTATGGATGCTATACAAACATACATACAATATATATATATATACATATATACATATATGCACATATCCGATAAATATGTGGAATACAGAAAAATCCGCTGCTGCAAAGTTCAATAACATGGACAATCCTTAATTCAATGGAATATCTAAAAAGCTGTCAGATTCGCATGCGTTAAGCAAATTGCTGCACATTGAACTCAAATTAGGCATAGAAATCGGAAAGGTAAAACCAAAAACCGACTACGATGTACCCTGTAAATGAATGTTCTGCTTAATTAAAAACAAATTTGACAGAATTTTTCGTGTATATTTCTTACCTTTATTTCTATTGTTTCTACACTTTCGCTACATGCCCCAGTTAAGATTGTATCTGATTGTAGGGTATCCATAAATAAAAGGAATTTTGGTTTAATGGGTCATTGTGCTAGTTTGGTGAGTCTGAACACTCATTTAGCCAGAAAACAAAAGGAAAAAGAAAACAATATCGGGTTGACCGCCGAGACCGTTGACACCTTTTAATACATAACCGTATCCAGTTCATTTAAAGTGTGTGTGTGCCTGTGTGTTTGTGTGTGTGTATAATCGGGAGCGATTAGCCAGATAAGGGCTCAAAAGATATGCCTCACAGTTGAGAAATGGTGTCGCTGTCGTCGCCTCTGTCGGTGTCGCAATGACAGAACAAAAGTGAAAAAAGTGAACAAAATTCAACAACAACAAGAAGAAGAAAAAAAAGCGAATGAAATGTTTGTTTACCCAAAATTAGGGTCAGGGCTAGAGGCAAATGACGATAGCAGACAGACTGATTGTTTGCTTTCTTATACCCTGTCTGGGCTTGCTGTGTCTGTGTCTGTGTGTGTGTGTGTGTGTCGGAGTGTATGTGTGTCATGCGAAAGCGAACATTTTTTTGTTGAATTCAATTTAAGTTATTCAACTTTCGTTAGGCGTCCTGCTCGCTGTTCATGACTTTTATTCTAATATGATTTTAAAATGTTGCTCTCTCTTTGACTCTCTTTCGCTTTCTCGCTCTAACTCTTACTTCTTGCTTTATCTAACTCTGTTTCGTTCTCGCTCTTGTCTGGCCCACAAAACACCAGACGAAACTCTCAAAAAATTGCAGCCCGCCGGCCATTTTGGATTTACTGTATTATTTTTTTCGGCAATTTCATTTATGCACATTGTTCTGCTGCTGCGGTTGTTTCTGCTGTTGTTGTTGTTTATTTGCTGTCTGCTGCGTCGCGCCTTCGCTTGACGCCCCCAACGCTGCGGCTGCTGTCATGCCCCCCTCGCGCAGACACACCCCGCCAACACCCACAAACAGCCGACTGAAACGTCTTCGCCTTCGTGTTCGTTAGCTTCGTGTTAGTCGTCGTTCTTTTCGCTGTTCGTTTTGTTATTGTTCTTCGCTGAAGCGCAAAAACGTGTCGATGTCAATTTTATTGCTGTTGTTGCTTTTCATTAGCTCTTGTTCTTGCTGTTTGCTCACATATTTGCAATTCTTTGCCTTTGTCTGTCTACCTACACATACATATTTATTAGCTACTCATTCAAAAGATTCTTTTCTATTCCTCTTTCTGCCTTATTTTCTGACATTCTTTGTAAAGCTTTGTAAATTATTTTGGTATGCTTCGTTTTATCCAAAAGTCTTTAATATTACATAAGTCTAATGATTCTCATAGTTAGATCCACAGCGCAATCGGTCCTGTGGCGCAATGGATAACGCGTCTGACTACGGATCAGAAGATTCCAGGTTCGACTCCTGGCAGGATCGTGGAAATCTAACTTTTTTACTTTTTTATTTTATGAAATGTTGTTTTTACTATATTATATACATTATTTAGTAATAAACAGCGGTGTATATACTCTTTTTATATCAAACTTATTCGTTACACTTTTTTCTCGCTTCGCACTTTTCCTATATTTTATAAGTCTTACAAAATTGCTTATATGATTTAATATAATTTAATTTAATTGTATGAATAAATAAGATTCTCCAGAGATTTGAAAGTTAACTCAGAGCTGTCTCTAAGCACAAATTCAACAAAATTCAATGTAAATAAAACATTTACAATTTGTGACTAAGCTTAAAATTTCACCTAAATTATTCAAGTAAAGTTTTCAAATCAATGCATTTAATTTATTAACATAATATGATATCGGAATTAAATAAACTTCCTAAATATTTGTAATAATAAAAAAATATAGAAAAACAAAAAAGTTACAACTCGCCCAACGTGGGGCTCGAACCCACGACCCTGAGATTAAGAGTCTCATGCTCTACCGACTGAGCTAGCCGGGCACTTGGATGACGCCTAGTCAAAGCACAATTTGCAGGCATGTCGAGAACTTTGAGCAGAATACGAGCCCAGACGAAAATAGAGTGATAGAAACGTAATAAAGGTAAAGAGAGGAAAAGGGCAAGAGACAAATGACAAACTAAACAAATATAAATAAACGCCCACGCCTTAGATTTGGTGGTTAGCAAACAAGAATGGGCGTGACGCATGCCTCAATTGAGGGCACATTGCGTATGCGTAATATTAGTTTTAGGCTAGTTTTAGCTTCCTCTTCTAGTACCAGGTACATCTTCTGCTGCTTCTTCAATGGCAATTCAGGTCAAAGTAATTAGTAGCAACTAAACAATTGATTTGATGTTGTTTGCCGATTACCTGACCACCTGACTAGCTGACCACCTGCCCACCTGCCACCCCCTAACAAGCCCATTGTTGTGCGTTTGATTACCCCATTACGACCCCATTGTGGACTTATCTATAGAACCCCAGCCAAGCCCCGCTCATGATCCCACTATACATGCCGACAACATGTTATTACAGTGCAGTTGTGCTGCAGTTTAATTGCACTCATCCAATTGCTTTGTTTTTAATCAGTTTGCCTGGTTTATAATTTCTTGTGTGTTTGTGTTTTCCATTCGTTCATTCATTCATTCAATCGCTAGAAATTCCCTCGCATACAATTGCTTGCCTCTCGCTCACACTCACTATGGCAAAAACTACACACAACAACTATGTATTCATAGATTTCTATTTCATTTCACCCTGACCCACCGCAATAGTTTTCATGTATACCCCGTTCCACGGCTCTGCCAATGGCAACGTCGACTGCAGCAGCAACAACAACAACAACAACTATTAATGGCGAATTTGTAGTTGTTTGTTGCCGCTTTCTTTTGCCATTTTCTGTCTGGTGTGTATAGTTTTTTCTCTATGTTTGTGTGTGTGTGTGTGTGTGTTTACTGCTCTTGATTTAGTTTATTATTTCTATTTTTTTTTTTTTGCTTGAATTGTGTGTGCTCAGTATTGTTAGGGTATTGATGACAACATCATTCAATTTGACTCATACTGCAGACATCGTTTCCTTGCCATAAAAACTTATCTATTCCGAACTATTTTCTTCTGTTTTTCCCATTTCTTAGAATAGCTTTCAATCACATGAATACCATACTCTCAATTATAGCACTAACAATATATAAATATATGGAATCAACGTCATGAGATTATATGAAACTTTGACGTCAACTCGATAAATTCACTTGGAGTACATTTTATTTGCATTTTATCAAAGGAAAATTCTATAAATGGCACATTTGTTATATTTATTTCTCACTAATTTGTTTCACTCCTTTGTTATAAGTTTTCAGTTTTCTTCCTTTATTTCTACTTTATTTACAGGGTATTCAAGCTTTGGTTTGATATTTTAGAAATTATAGTTTTCATTCTTTTACTATTTTTGTTGCTGTTATTTTATTTCTGTCTGCGGTTCATTGAGTTTCAGTTGCGATAAAGCGAAGCTGACGTCGACGTCGGCACCAGTTGCCACGCACTTTTTTACGCACAACCAACACACACACACACACATAACAATAATAATATCAATGTTGATTCAAGAGTTTAGCGAGTGCGAAATTTCATGCAGACAGACGCGTGTGTATTGTGCGTGTGTGTGTGTGTACACAGTGCGTATAGCAAAGTGTGACTCATTACGCATACGTCGCGTTGTCTGCGACGCACATTCATAAAACAAGGCAAATAAATGTTTTCGCTGCACGAACGTAATACGTTTTCCGTTAATCAAAGAAAAGAGAAAAAACAGGTGCAAAAACTGTGATGTCTGATGGGAAATGAAATTGAGACATGAATCAAACCGAAGCAGATATCAGGGATATGTTAAAGAGAGAAAGACAATCCTTGATGGGAATAATCAAATGAGACATAAACCAACAAGAAGGGGAATTCCCAGCCTTCAAATAGTGTGGGATATGTGTAATTCTCATCCAAGGGAATCGTATTTAGGAACCCTCTGAAAACTGAGTCACCTGTTTTGCTGTGCTTAGCGAATAATGCTTAGTAAAAGTTATTAGATATTTCATCTGAATTAAAGAAACTATGAAATTCACTAAAAAAATTAGAGAAAAGTTTTGATAATCCCAGAAATAAATCGACTCAGTTGCGAAATACTTTATTCCCCCGACTGACAGAGAACATATACTAAGTGCGAGTATCTATATCTTTGTGTGCTGCATAAACAATTTCGTTTGTTATATATATTTTTTTGTGTGCTTTCTTGATTTTTGGCCCGCCTGCCACCCCCTTTCTTCCGACCCTCCCTCAGCCCACCCCCATCTGATTATTCATTTCGCATTTTTGTATTTTATTTGCTGTTATTTTTTGCTTCTTTCTCATTTCGTTTGCCTTTGTTCTGGCTGTGATTTGAAATGCTTTGTTCGCGTTTCACACAAATACACATATTATACCTATACCTATACCTATATATATATATATAATTATATATATATCTACATCTGTAAATAAAGTACATATGAGTATTATTATTTTATTTTGGCTACACACACACTTGCAGTTTGTGTTGCGTTTTATGATTTCTCTCTCTGTGTTTCTCTCTTTTTTTGTTTATTTGCTTCTCTCTTTTTCTTGTTTTGCTTTCATTTTGGCAATTTCAGGTAGATATTATCAAAATTTACTGCGTTTCAGGTTCATTGTTTTCCACCGCGTGCTAAAAAAGTGTTTGCAATGCACTCAGAGAATTATGTTTATACTCGAAAAGCGTTTAAGTCGAAAGATTTAACACCTTATTTTGGTTTCTTTGAAAAACAAAAAGATTGTAAACTCACGAGCATCTAGTATATTTGGCAGGGTGTAAGGTAGGGGTATGCGCGCATATTAAATTAACATAAAATACCAAAACAAAGATAGAATTTCTGGGCGTGCGTTGGGTAAAAAGAGTAATAAATTCTGTATGTAAAGCATTCAGCCTCGATTCAACAGTTGCAGCAACAGGCGACAGGTAGTATGCTGGGAAAAACCTAGGAAAAACAGCAGAAAATCTCTTTGATTTTCTTTAGTTCTTCTCTGATCTGTTTTCTTCATCTTTTAACTCAATCTTCTTATACTTTTCTTCTATTTTAAGCTCTGTTTTCTATTGTATCTAAACTCTGAGCTAACAGACTCGTTGCTATGAAACTTTTATCACAAGACAGACACAAGCTGATCGCTACGTAGCCACTCTCACCGAATACTAAGCCCTACTTAAACTATAGTAAATCGTCATAAATTTTCAGCTTGCCTAACATTTTCTTTATCTGCCAAGTTTGCGATGTGTGTTTAAACGTATTTTCTGAGTCGATTCAAACATTTGGCGAGTGCATTGCCTCTCAGACACATTCGATTGCCATTAATCATCAGTAGGTGTAGATCTAAGTCGAATATTATGGCTATATATAAAGCATCAATCAAATATCGCACGAATGAAAAACAAATAAACAAACAAATACCTGAAGCAACTTTTCTGCCTCTCCCCACGACTTGTCTATGTCCGTGACTTCTTAGATTAGTTTTAATTAATGGCCTTTGTTTTGTGAAACAAAACTTTTACTATATCTATGCATATATGTATATATATATATATACAGAGTATACGAATACAATTCGCGTATATTCGCATATGTATTCATTGCACTCAACCGAGGCATTTGTTTTCGCGATAAGCGTCGACGTTTCGAAGCTGTTGAAATTCATTTCAATTTGAAAGCGAGAGTATTTTCTAGTATATTATACAAGATTATACGAATGCGATCTAAATATATATAACATATATGTTTACTGGCTATGTTAACGACTATATACATTCGCCTGCGTATTGCAATATCTAAACTTTTATGGATTCTAGGAATTTTAGTAGAAGTAAAGTACGAATATTAGTCACAGCGCATTACGAAGCGAAATCATTTGAATTATCAGTCATTGTACCTATTAGAATCTATATATATATATATATATATATATAGAGCTTTGGCTATAAAAAATAGAACCAGATATTTCGACTGGTAAAACGTTTTTATTGGAAATTGGGTTATCCAAAGAAAGTACTGAAAAGGGAAATACTTTCAAGCGAAAAGTAAAAGGAAAGAGATCTAATAAGGAAAGAGAGTAAAGGGAATATAACAGAGAAGAGAACAGGGCAGATACAATCAGATAATAAGAATATATTGGAAATAAAGAAAACAAATTATAATGAAAGGCCTCGGGAATCGTCTCTACAATAAACTTCAACTTCTCCTTAAGGAAAGCCGAAGTACTCTGTGAACTATAGGAAAGATATAAAAGAGGTATAAAGTAAGATATAGAAAAAAGATATAGCCTGAACAGTCGTATATAAGATTTTGGGCTAAATAGAGACAGGAAATATTGAAAAGACAATCTATTCGGGTAAGAAGTATGGGACGCGAGTTTATGAGGTTCATTAAAGCCAACCTAAAGCCAAAAGATAGGCAACATTTAATGTTAACAAACCTCCAACTATTATCACTATATTATCTTTCTCATTTCCTCTTTCTTTCACTCTCTCTTTCCGTCTTTCTTTGCTTTCTTTCTGGCCTACAACAAACCAGCCAACAGCTGTGTCATCAGCTGTCAGATGAGCTCATTCATAGGCCCAAACACAGCCATTATTAATGGTATTCCATGAAATTCTTTCATTGATAAATATTCCCATCCTTTAGATGCACCTAAGCAATAAGTTATAGAACTTGCTTAGGAGGAGATGACCCGAAAATAACGTAGAGAATCATTTGATATTTTTAGTGACTATATTATATATATTTTTGTTGTTTTCTTTCGCTTTTTTGGCGGCCATTTTGATGACGCGCTTGTAGCGCATGACAGACAATTGCACAGAGATACAGATACAGATACAGATACTTAGCGCGAGATACAGATACACACAAATACATAAGCACGTGCGATGATTGCTGATGAAATGAAATACTCGTCAATGATGTCGCTTCGAGAGAACAAGTATATATATAACACATATATGTGTGTTAATGGGTCTCTGACCTGATTTAATAATAATAAATATCATGCACATGTGTGAGAGAGAGAGAGAGAGAGAGCGAGAGAGGGGGAGAGTGGGTCATGAATACAAGTCAAATAAATAAATATAATATTCTATACGAAATTTTGAAGAAATTTGCACAAAAAATTGCAATCAACACGAGTTTCGCTCAATTTTTATATATTTTTTTTATTGCCTTCAATTTGATGACATTTTTAAAACCTGCTCCTAAAAGCGATTTTTTACGCATTTTGTTGCATTTATCATTTCAACGGAATCAAAAGTTAATTCTAAGAATATTCGAGAGTTACAAAAAATAAGAATTTAAAATTAGAAATAAAAAGGAAAGAGGAAAGAGGAAAGGATAATAGGGATAGGGATAGGGTTTATATCTCAGACTGGAAACTGTTTTACTTTCAATCAAATTTCAATTCAAATGAATGAGAAATGCTTTCTCTTTCAGTTTATTTCAATTTAAGTTCGAAATTGATACAAAATATACTAAAAAATGGAGTGCAAGAAACCCACAAAATATACTAAACAATAGCGTCTATATAAGGTATTATCAGTCTATATATAATGTCTAGTACTTTTCCTATTTGCAGCTGTAATATCTGTCCCATTTTTTGGCTAAAAAAATATATATATATTTCCTTTGGAATTTATGACCTGAGCAAACAAATGAGAAGCATTTAAAAGTACAACGAAATTAAGTGGAATATAGATAAATATATAAATTTATATATATAGAAAATAAACAGAGGCAAAAGTCGAAAAATAAGTATTATATTAATGACAATAACAGAAGCTAAAAAAAAAAAATTTCTTATCAAAAGAAAAACATTGAAAATAAGGAACAATCAGAAGAGTTCCAAAACAGAATTTGCACGACTAGCAGGTGTTCTATACTAGATCGAAATGGGGCATACTTAAAGTTAATTCTATAAGAAGAAGCAGTTAAGTATATTAACTACAGTTTTAAGACTAATCAAAGTAAAAGCAGAAAGTAATCGGAAGATATTCAACTGAGAAGCAACAAAACTTACTTTCAATCGACTTGAAAGATTTGTGTGTAACATTTCGATAGTTATCGATAGGTATATCGATCAATAAAGCTCTCAGTATGTATCGATATATTCATTTAAATAATCTATTCTCCCCTTTTAAACATATTTCGTTACGTTTTCATATTCCATTCTACAATTTGAGTGCAACTCTTCTATAGTATCTGGTATACAAACAGTTCTCATTTTGTATACTCCAGCCTCCGTTACGCCCACTTGAGCGCATAGACGAACCACCCAGTCAACCCACCCCAAGCCATAGCTCAATATACCCCACGGGCCTTTTTTTTGCGAATTTTTTCGCGTATACAAAATAAATACGAAAAAAAAGAAATAATATTATCATCAACAGCGTCTGTTTTTATTTTGGCATTCCGCGCGTGTGTGTGTGTGTGTGTGTGTGAGGGTGTGTGTACACAGTGTTTGTGTGTGTGTAAGTGATGTGTGCTGCTGTTGCTGCTGCTGTTGCTGCTGCTGTTGTGTGTGTGACCTTGAAAACGGTTGCTTTGTTGTTGGCACATTTTGGAAATTATCGCGCATGTTTCACGGTGTGTGTGCACTCTGAGTGTGTGTGTGTGTGTGAGTGTGTGTATCTCTGTATTGACGAAATGAAAGTGGCTGTTTTCGGTTGACAAAATGCAAGCAGCTTAAATTGAAATGCGCTCGTAATTATCGCTGTCCGCAGTCGCCGTCGCCGTTGCCGTCGCTGCCAAGAAATTAATTATCTTTTTACAGAGATGAACGATAAACTTGCGCGCCATATGAAAAGCCAAAGTTCGCTGTATTAATTCAAGGCCAAGTGCAAAATATTGTTATATATATAATACAATACAATACATATGTATATAAACAACAACAACAACAACAACGATGCAGACTCATAAAACAAAGCAAACAACAGAAAGCGCAACAGCAAAAAATAAAAATAAAACTTATAAAAAAGAACTCACAAATGCGATAAAAAATATATAATAATAATAATATCACAGCAAATGTGCAATCAGAGAAGGAGAAAGATAGCGAATAAAGAGAGCAGAGAAATAGAGAGAGAGCTAGATAAGAGAAGGAGATAGATAGAGAGAGGGGGGGAGAGAGAGTGTGATCTAATATATAGAAATAAGAGAAAGATTTTTACCCCTTTCAGACAACTGAAAAAATAATATAAGATACGTACGTTTAATAATAATAATAAGAAGGAATACACGACTAAGAGATGTCCTTTACTTAAGTGTGTTCAGTCTTAGTAAGAGCTAAGCTATATTTTGTATGCCCCAATAGATATGAAATACTGCTAAGGATCTTTGCTGAAGACCTCTGCTCATGATACTCCTGAAACCTCTCCTGAAAACCCTCCTGAAAACCCTCCTGAAGGCTCTGCTGAAAACCCTCCTGAAACCTCTCCTGAAAGCCCTCCTGAAGACCCTCCTGATGACCCTCATGAAGACCTTCCTGAAGACCCTCCTGAAAACCCTCCTGAAAACCCTCCCGAAAACCCTCCTGAAAACCCTCCTGAAACCTCTCCTGAAAGCCCTCCTGAAGACCCTCCTGAAGACCCTCCTGAAGATCTTCCTGAAGACCATCCTGAAGACCATCCTGAAGACCCTCTTGAAGACCTTTCTGAAGATCCTAATGATTTCTCCCTAAATAGATTCTCGCATATTTTCTGTGTTTTTTGTCTCTGACTGCAAGAAAATTGACTCAGAAAACTGAGGAAGACCCTTTTTATAATCTGATGTATACGAATTTATATAAACACTTTCAGAATATTGAGGAAAAAACTCATTTGTAATCGTTTATATGTATAAAGATATATAAATGATTTCAAGCTATACTTATTGATAATAATTAAGGCCTGGACTCTATCGTTTTCCCTTTACACTTTAACTATAGTATTATTAATACAGTTATTTAAATACTATACTTAATTGGCATAACAAAAGATAATGATCGGTTGGCAGAAAGGATACTCCAAATTTGATATGTATAGTATAAGGAAACCCTTGATGCGTGACTGTTCTAACTTTAATCAAGGAAGCATAAAAAAAGCATAAGGATAAAAGAGACAACATAAACTAGCAGACATATTAAACTAATATACAGATATGATTAACATATATATATATATATATATATATATATTATGATTAGTTATGATAACTGTCAGCATATAAACCCCAGCTGCAACCTTGAAGTATAATGCAAACTCCCTCTAGATTCAATCCTGCTGTGTTCCAAACTTATTAGCCCAGATCTAAGAGCATAAGCCTCAACGAATCATGTAAATATATATTCCAGAATGTTTATATCCTTTGCATTAACTTGATTTGGGTTTTGTTATCCTCATTACGCGCAATGTCAATGAAATGCTCCAAAAACGTCAATCAACTGGACGCAAGCCTCTGTCTAGCTGCAGCTTCCAAAGGACTCGAAAGGACCAACAAAAAATGATCCAAATGCAAATTGAACTGTCACAAAAATTGCCAGAACAACAACAGCTGTTGGGGAATTGCGTGTTAATCCATGTTCTATCCTTGTCTAGGGGAAACTGGTAAACAACTAAAATCCATTTGGGGCACGTACCACACGAATTTTGGTCTAATTGGATATCTGTGCAACAGGGCGAACAGTTTCTGTTGTGGGCGTTGCTGCCGCATATTTCTTGTATTTCGTTCTAAAAACAACAACAGCCGCAGCATCATAAAGAACCTCATAATCATCATCATCATCGTCATTATTATCATTATCATCTTCATCATAATCATAATTATAATAACTCAAAGGAACATTCAGATGTTGATGTTGTTTTTCAAAATATTCACATGAGTTTCAAGGACAAACTCGAAGCTCTGCACATTGGGAACATGCGAGTTGTATATTTATATACCCTACAAGCATAGAAAGGAGCATATTAGTGTTAGAGTACAGTATGTAACAGGAAGTAGCCTTGGTATCACAATTAGAGGTCGCCTCCAGCTGCTACTCTGCTTTTATAGGAGATAAAGTCAGCAAATTTGATATATAACTTCCTGTTTATATAATATTCAGATCAGGTTTACATCTTCTTATAGATGTATACATCAATTCACCTTTGATCTGTGTTAAAAGATTCATTTCAATCGAGAAATAAACACAGTAGCTATGCAAAAAACAACTTGCTATAAAAAAGGCAGAGCAGAGGTCTGCAGCAAAAGGCCTGCCATAGTTCTCTATATAAACTGAATTATAGTTAAACACGCAACAGATTACCTAGTCAAAGGTTGTTCTCCAGTCGAGCATACCCGGTTGTATACTTGGCGTTTTTTAAAAGGTTGTTTTGGACATTTGGCTGAATTTTTTTGCTGAATTAATTGTTCGGGTTCTCTGCAAGTCACGCACACACCCAAACGATTGCACTTCTTTCAATGTATATAAACATCTGTACATATATATAAAGATACGAGTGTATATACAGATATATATATATATATATAATACTGATATAAAAACGATCGAAATCGAAAGGCAAAACAGGAAAGCAAATGCGAAAAAAAAGAACCCGCCAACTTCTCTCTTTGTGTGCGTTTTGTGTGTGCTAATGGCATTTGGCCTATTTATGCTTCCACGTATTTTGGCACACACACACACACAAACACACGCACACACACTCGCTTTCATATACACATATCGAATTGGGTTGGGATATTAGGTAACATTTTTCGCTCCAGGGTTTCAAATGATTTTCGCTTTTAACCCTTCAACTGACGCGGGGTAACTTTTCAATGTTTTTATACTCTAAGCCTCTCGATTCGACGTCGTTTGTTTCGTTCTCGTTGCAGTTGAAAGTTAATTGGGTTAAAAGCGCAGTGGGCTAACAGGGTGTTCCACTTTCGATAGGCTTCCAACAAAAGCAGACTTCTTTTTTTATATAAATGAAATGATTTGATGAATTTCTATAGAAAACTTTTAAGAAAGAAGTTTTCTCTTTAAATATAAACTTCACAGCTCAGTTCTATTTTCTGCTATAGGAATAATCCAACGATTTATAATTTCTTATGTACATTTATTGCTTTATAGAATATATCTTAGAAGAAACCCTTTTGCATCTCCTTTCTTCTTTAATAAGTAGGGACTCTTGTTAGAGTACATCCCTTAGACTTACTATAAACTTCTGAGAACAATCTGTAAAGATACTTTTATCCTTGGATATATCTTTGACTTGATTTCTTCATAAAATCTTTGCTATAATTCCAAGTTTCAGCCAACTTCATCTTTATATAAGATATATCTTACTTATATATAAGCTATATCTTATTTATTATCTACAGATCAGTTTTCTTCTCGTCGACTGAGATTCACTTTCAGGTACAGCTTTCTTTTCTCTTTATATTCAATTTAACCTTTCTTCTATCTTTTTCTCCAAATTCTTCTCATCTACTATATTCTTTTCTTTCTATAGATCTTTTAATAATTTCACTTAATACTTCCTTCCACCAGACCCAGAGACACCCTGTATATCATTCTGTGCGAACTCGAAAGCCCACAGAAATTTGTACATGTATTTCTGCTACCCACATAGCCAGAAATGTTATGTGCAATGATTTATGTATATATACACGACCGATCCCTGTATGTATGTTTTCAAGATCAAGGTCAAACCTTATGTATATAGATGTATATATATCGGACTTATGTACTGAGTAGAAGCGCAAAACATGTGCGCTCCGCCGCCAACGAAACCAAACAATGGACTTTTGCACTGAATAACAACCCCTTGTGCAGACCATTTGACACACTAAAGCACACACACACACACACACACACTGGAGCACACAACAAATGTTGATGATGATGAGGAGAACGATGATGATCAAGTTTGGGCCTGGACAATGGGCAGACAAGTGTACCTGCTAAAGAGAAGCACAGAAGAAAAAAAGCAGCTGCTGCTGTTGTTGGAGACGCTGTCGGGAGACCTTGAACAGACCCAGACGATAAAAGAAGGACAAGAAGTAAAACAAGAAGAAGAAGAAGAGGACCAAGAACAACAACAAGAACAACAACAATAAGAAGAGCCGCAGCGACAAATTTTCGAGACAAGATCGTTTTTTGTGTGTGCTGTTTTTTGGTCAAGCAACAAATTCTAAGGCATAATCAGGAAATGCAAGCCGCAATAACAAGCCGAAACCAGTTCTTGAACTCAATCCTTTTTTTCGTTTTTGGGTATAGTTAGACAGAGAGAGAGAGCGAGACAGCAAGAGAGAGAGAGAGAGGGGTAGCAAACGGTTATCATGTTTCAGGCACATGATTGAAATTGAAATTCATCGCTGCAAAACCTTGAAAATAACACATTTGCGTGTCCTGCACAGATTAAGAGCTCCTGCCTGCGCCTCTTCTCCAGTTTTTTCCAGTTCTTCAGTTCTTTTGGGCTTGTTACTGGTTTCTGGTTTTCGGTTTTAGGCCCTGGGCTGGGCCGTCTAGACATTTGGTTACGCACCTAATTGCAGTCATTGCTCAATGGTATCGATGCCATCGATGCCTTAGCTTCATCCTTAACGATTCGCTTCGATTGGGTTTCTCTAGAAACTGCCTGCAGCACTTTTTATGCTAATTCTTCTGTCTGTTTCTTTCTTCCTAAAAAAAAGGCCTAAGCTAACCCTTGAGGCTTGAGGGCAATCAACAGTTACTTACCTTTCAGCATAAAAAACTATAGGAACTCCTTAGACTATGACATACCTGAAAGCAGAAGAGAGCAAAGAAAACGATTTAGTTACAGACAATGGTTGTATTATATAGAATTATAACTGATTATAGCCTTTGCATGTGATTGGTAACTACCTGATATTATAGAATTTTGATTTCCAGCTGAGTTGATTGCTAAGAAATCATAAATTAAAAAGCAAATTCCAATTATTTCCAGGTCTTGCATAATATTTGTATTATATAACTTTTAACTTTAACTAACTAACTTAACTTTGAACAACATGTGGAAATGAATAGATGAAAAGTGCATTTGTCCTGTGAATGTGGGAAGCAATTATACATAAGATTTTCAACTCAAATCTAAGCTAATGTTGCATCGTTTATAGGAGAAGTTACCTCTAAGATCTGAACTTTTATCTGTTTACTATAAATAATATATATATACATATCTATATCTATACATATAAAATATTATATAATATACAGTACAAGCTCACCATGAAAAGATAATATATAGAAGATAATATATATATATAAAAGCTGATATATAACTACTCTAAGTTGCAGTTCTCTTTGAATAAGTTTAATAAGTCTAAGGCTAATGTAGATACATTCCACAACTATCAGATACAATATCTATCTATCTATCTATCACATATCTAAGTATCTATCGCCTATGAGTATAGCACTTTGAATACTTAGAAAAACGCACTTGTCGAACAGCTTTATCCTTATATTTATCCCTATTATACTTACATCTGATATAAGCCTTACTTTATGTAGACCAAAAGTATCTTTTTGGTCATTCCTTCTAACTTTTCTCACATCTCTATTCTTACCTTATACCCTTCTACATTAACTTCGATATATTTATAATATTTTCCAATAAGTTCTTCTAATTTGACAGTCTTTACACCAATTCAACTTCCTATCGTACTTTTAAGTTTATTCTTTCTTATCATCTTATTCAATCTGAGGGCCCTTTCTTGGATTTTCTATAGGAAATCTGCACAGCTAAACTTTTTATATAACTCAATTTTTTATTCTCTTATCTTAGCTTCAGCTTTAGCTGTCTTCCCAAAGCGCTTTCGATAAATGTGCCAAAGTTTGCCAAATCTTTTCATTGCTGTTCGACCTATTCAATTTATAACGAACTTCTTCAAATCATTTAACTTTTCCTTATTTCCATCCTCCATCCACATAAGCCTATTAAAATCTGTTTACACTCGCTAAGGGAGATAAAGGTAACATCGATTTCCACCCTCTTATGGCTAAAATTAAAAGACAGTTTAATAACCTGAATACCTTTTGGCTACAAATTCGTATGTTTAGGGGAGCAGACAGAAAATGTGAGAACAAGGAAAACCCTCTGAACATGGAAAGCTAAATGTAGACTTAAAAGTGAATTAGACACACACACACATAGGTAAACAGACAGAGACAGACGCACACACACACCTGAGAGTGTACACTCTCAACGTGGCTTTCACCTTTTACGTGAAAACGTGGCAGCTCTCAAGGTCGCACATGGCAGACAGCCACCCCAGAGCAAATGAAGGAGCCAAAGCCCAAACCTAGGCAGGTTTATTGGGTGGATATGTCGGTGGATTGCTGTCTGTGTGTGTGAGTTGTTGTGTGTGTGGGGTGGGGTATAATGAGGCAAATGTAAGCCTCGAAATTACCAAAACGCGCACAGACAACGCAGACAGACAGCCATAAGACATGATAGGCGGTGGCCAAGAGAAAGTGGGTGGGCTGGGCGTCGTCTGAGTGACAGTGCCAATAAAGTTGAAAGTTGAAGGTCACCAGACTGCGTCGACGTCGTTTTTTGGCATCGTCAGACGAAGTTGAAGGCTGAACGCAGACAATAAACTTTTGAGGTAGAAAACAAACAGCCAGACGCAACCAACCCCACCCACCCCACCAACAACCCAACTAAAACCTGGCCAAAATCGACGACAACGCCAACGCCCTGCACAGCTTCCAGCTCGCAGTTTTAGTTAGCATTTACAGCCTGTCCCTGGCCCTGAATGCTGTTGCCTTTTATGAGGTGAGTAGTGGGTGGAGGTGGCTGCCACATTTAAGGGTCGCTGCTGAAGCTCTTTTATGGCCAGAACTTGGCGTCGTCGGCCCGAAAATAATCGATTGTTTAGGCCCTTACAGTAGCTGCCACTGTGCCTGTCCCCAGTCCCTAGCCCTTCCCCTACTCCTGCTGGAAACGTGCGTGTGTCTGGTTGTGAACCCAAAAATTCTCTCTCGTCTCGCTTTCACTTTGTGGATGTGTCTGGCGGTGGAGCTGCGGCGGGGCAACAAAAGCAAGCAACGACCCACAAAAACCGAAAAGGAGGGACAACAAAACGTAGCAGGGGGCGAAAGCTGTAAGGAAAGCGCGTAATGTAATGAAATCATGCCAAGGCTGCAAACAGCAGACAAGGACGTGGCACTAGGATAAGGATGAGATACGAGCCGGCGGAACGGGTAACTAGAAATAAGGGACTCAAACGGGTGAGTGGATAACCAAAATGTGCCATAGGGACAATGACGTTGCCAGCTAACCGCACTCCCAGACACACATCTTCCACATGAGATGTTATTTTCTGTTTTTCTGCTTTTCTGTTCGTTTTGGCTTGTTTTTCTTGCAATTTCACTGCCAATTGGGCTGCGTGTTCAATGTGGCGTATGCGCAATGTCTGCATGCCCATGTAATGCTCTAAAGGTTCTACAGAAAACTTTGGTACGCCACCAGCTGCTGCTGCTCTTTGATTTTATGCGCATTTTTCTTTCTCATTTTCATTTCCATTCCCATTTCTTGATATTTTCATTCGATTGCGTTTCGCATTTTCCACTTTGAGTTATGGTCTGGCATATGTAATTGGTTATTTATATGGATGGTCAGCCTGCGTGCACTTTATACGTCGGCTTCTCTGTCCATCTGTCCGTCTGTCCGTCTGTTCGTTTGTCCATTTGTCGCTTTGCTCGTTTGGGCCTCATTAATCTTATGCTATGCGACAGCCACAAGGTCGCCACAGTTCAGAATTGATTGCAAAATTATTGAAAGAATCTGGCAAATGTTGATACGAGCCTTACGGTTCGTCCCTTTAATTGAAGTGAAAAAAGTAAACGTGCAGAATTTGCGGCATGTTTAATAATGTAACATTAATGGAATGCGTCGCAGAAGTATCCAAAAGTATTTGCTAAGAACAGGAGAAGAAACACTTTCCTGTTCCTAAACATAATCAAGAAATGTAGGAAAATAAATTTCAGCAGAAACCTAAGTTAGGAGCTTACGGAATGAATCATTGGCTGGGAGTTCAAAAGACAACCAAAAATAACTTATAAATAAGTGATGAAAACGGAATTCAATCAAAGTAATTAAGGTTTAAATTGTGCCGCACGGACCTCTGGCATTAAATGTCATAATAGAATATGTGGGGAGTAAAATAAAAGGGAGTAAATTGTATCGAGCAAAATATGATAAAAAACAACAATTATAGAATTAAGTTATAAAAGAAGAATTGTACATACATTGAGGAGTATATAAAATCGACAAGTTAAAATACTTTACGTATATTTTGAATTGAAAAGAATGAAGTTAGTTCCCAGTATATTCTAAAAGCTGTTACGACGAGCCATAAAATATTGATTGAAAGACAACATTTATTTCTTTAAAGTTGTAGCACAGTATAAATCAGATGAAGAATACGTAAGGAACTATTCCATCTTGTATCTTCCATCAGACAGAAATTAATAAGATAATAACTTCAAAGAACCAATCGAGTTACCAAAAGTAGAATTTGCTTCTAATATTACCAAAGAAAAATAAAAAAGAAAAAGAGTTGGACTATGCCAACAACACGCGGTGTTCCCAAGCGGTCCCCCATCTAAGTACTAACCGCGCCCGACGCTGCTTAATTTCGGTGATCAGACGAGAACCGATGTATTCAGCGTGGTATGGTCGTTGGCGATAGACCTAACCGCTAACTATGAATATGATATATTATTACCCATTTTATATATATATGTATATATATGTGGATATAAAATAATAAGTAGTAAAAAGTAAGATATTTATTCTTATCAAGCAACTTATTCCACAGACACACAAATAAATATATGAAAAGTTTGTGCTAAAAGCTCTTTCTGTGTTCTAAATGAACATCTTAAAGCGCCATCTATGTTTCATCAGCGACAACTCTCGTACGCTTGCTAGATATGCATACTTAGCACAACGAACACGAGATGGCGCTCTTCAACAAGCTTTTAAGCTCTTTCAACCAAGCTCTGTCTCTGTTATTGTTTCTATCCCTTTGTATGTTGTTGTTTGCTTATCTCAACCGACTTGAGACTCACCTGTTTTTCCATTGGGACTGTACGGATCGTAGCTGCCAGCTGACATGGGTGATGCGTAGCCATTGGACATGTTGTAACTGTGATTTTGTGAGCCTGGCGATGGTGACAGCGGCGGCGCTGAGCTGGGCACGCTGCCTGGACTTGGCGTTGATATCCAATCCTCAGGTCTGCAAATGTGAATAAAAGCCAGAGTAAGACAAAGAACGTAAAGGCAGCAGGAAGCAAGGCATGCTTAAAGCTTTTAACCAACTTACGCATCCAATCGCGCCCGTTTTATGGGCACAAATACCAAATGACCGTTGGAAGCTGCAGCCGCGGCAGCAGCGGCGGCTGCCGCTGATGTTGAGGCAATGCCGCTGCTGGCGTTGACAGCAGTTACAACTGTGCTGCTGCTGTTGTTGCTGCTGGTGTTGGTGGTCAAGGCGATGACGTCAGGCATGGGTTCTGTTTTTATTGTAGCGGGCGTTGGCGTTGTTGGCGTTGCCTGCGCCGTGGCAGTTGTCAATAGCTTTAATTTATCCTCAACACTGGTTGCCGTTGTTGCTGTTGATGCGCCGCCATTAGCATCGGCTAGTTGAAAGGTCAAGGCGACGGCGGCATTGCTGCTGTTGTTGTTGCTGCTGTTACTGCTGCTGCTGCTGTTGCCAGCGCCAGCAGCTGCGGCAGCTGCTAATTGTTGTTGCAATAAAATATGGCTGGGAATTGCTGATTGCTTTTGTTTTGATTGTTGTCCAGTTTGTTGCTGTTGTTGTTGCTGCTGCTGATGCTGTTGTGTAGCATTCAAACGGTACATTTTGCATGCATAAATTTATTACAAGCACTCAAATGTTCTTCTTTTTGTTGCTGTGGCGTTTGACAACATGGCCACGCCTTCATGTTGTCTATAAGCATTTTCTTTTACATATTTTGTCAGCTACCGCCCAACTGCAATTAAAAATAAGAAATAAAAACAGAATTAATATACAGAGAAAAAAAAAGTAATTGCCGCCCCCGGGTGGACTCGAACCACCAACCTTTCGGTTAACAGCCGAACGCGCTAACCAATTGCGCCACGGAGGCCACGAGAACAGTGCAAAATTTCAGTATTCTTCAAGACACAAGCAAAAACAAAAACGAAGACGCTAAAAGAGCTTTTCTTATATTACAACTGCTTGGAAAATACCTCGCACTGCTTCCTAAAACCGACGTTGGAAACCCGAATTCACATCGGCCTCCGTGGCGCAATTGGTTAGCGCGTTCGGCTGTTAACCGAAAGGTTGGTGGTTCGAGTCCACCCGGGGGCGAAATTAACTTTTTTGTATTTTTTTATTTTTTAATTGAATTTACAAAATGTCTTATATACTTATCATTATTACAAGTAAAAAGGAATATATTAGCTGACAAGCCATAAATTTAAAATATCTCATTGTTTTAAATTCATCTCCCGTGAATTGAATAACTTTAACGTAATGTAATGGCTGTTTTAAGTTACTTTAAATATAACATAAAAGCTAGACTTTAATATTCCCTTCAAAATAATTAGTCAGCCTGCCTGCATTTTCAGTTATTACTTTAGTTTTCTGTTTGCATGACCAGATGTCAATTACCTGAGGCAAAACGAGGTCAATGCAGTAGTTTAATGCACCTTAAGTACAAGTAATAAGTGCAGACTGTATGCAGCGCCCAATCCTCCGCCCTCCACCTTCAGCTAGCTTTCCATTTCACTAACTTCCCCTCCTAGCTGAAAGGCCCCTTCCTGTCGTTGTTTTCAGTAACGTCCGGTGAAACGCCCATGTATATTAAATTCTCAAGAGTTGGCATGGCTACGATTCCATTTCACACACCCACACACGCATATAATTAGCAATATACACGCACATACACAGACTTCGAGATGTGTGACCCAGAATCCTTGATAAGGTCGCTAACGCCAGCGTTGACCCAATTTATTTACAGCACAAATACTTATGCAAGGATAGCTCCCACGAGAGGGTGCAAAAAGACGGAGGGGCGATTCATTTGCCATAAAATGTGTGTTGCACGTATTTCAATAAACGTAGCAAAAATGGACATAGCATTTCTATGCTCTGACTGCTTTAAGAATAAACCAAAAACACTCTTACACTAACGATCGACTATGGGTTACCCATCCCAAATAAGGATTATAGATATCATTAGTAATATGACTCAAACTCATTAAGTTATAGATACAGGTGTTAAATGCTATTGTAGTAGTATATAATATACAGAACATATATGAAAGATACTGAAAATGTGAAATATAAAAATATCTCTATGCAAATTTATTATCTATCTCCATACATAATCTTTGCCTCTATATTTTATAGTATATTTGAGCACTGCTAATTGCACTTTATATGTCTTTATATATACATCGATTATTGGTTTAAGTGTCATATACCCAAATTACTCATTTCCCAGGCATAGGGTATAGAAAATTGGCAGATTGAAATCTATTTATTCGACACAGAGATAAAAATAGAATTTATTTCTTATTCTCTGCTGCATTTGGCAGAGTTTATTCGCCTTTCGTTGCACTTGCACTCAATTTTGCCATGGTTCCGGATAAAGTGGGGAATACTTGGGGACCGACCCTACCAGCTGTTGTTGTAGTTCTTGTCGCAATTGTTGCTGTCTGTGTCTATCGTATGGTTTGTATAGTTTGGTCATACAATCTAAAAATGACTGAATGCCTGTGGAATCAATGGACCGACACTGTAAACGATGCATTTCCGCTGCAAATATTTTGTATCAGTTTTTGAAAAAAAAAAATGAGGGAAAAAAAGGAAAGGAAAACAACAGAGCGCAGGAAAAGCGATGTCTGTCATCCAACTCAAAACTCATCTGCATTGCCAATTGGCGCGCCACAAAACAGCTGCAATTTATGTGCATTACAATTAGCGAAAGAGTTTTTCAGTTTCGCCTCTTCTTTTCATATTCTATCTTCTTCCCTTCTTTTTGGAGTACAACTAAAGACAGAAAAAACAACAACCATGTGGATTAAGTAGTAGCTGATGGAATTATACTGAAACTGTTTGTGTATACTTCATATACTGTATAGTCGAAAGTGAATTGAAATAGGTAATTAGCATTTGGTTGTTTGATGGATGCGTGTGAAATGATCTCATACCAAAGTACGTACAGCTCATAGAACTAGTTTGTGATATTTGTTCCCATCAGTTAGAAGGTAAATAATAGCTTTTTTTTAGAAATCCCAATGACTGAGGCATCTTATAATATTCTATTCATAATACTACTTTAATGATCTTCTTACTTTGTACTTACCAAGAATGCATGCAGCTTTAACTTTATAACACAATCCAAAATTAATGTAAGCAGTGTTTGATTTATTTGCACTTTTTATGAGCGTTTTCTTAATTGTCTGTTTGTTTTACAAAATCACCAAAAATCTGAAATTAAAAGCAACAACACACGGTGAATCAATCAATCAATCATTTTTGACACTTTAATGTCTATACAAAATTTAAATAATCATCATTCAAATGACATTTAACACACTGTGCGCCATTGCAATTTGTTTCAGAGCGCCAAAGAGCGAGAGACCAAAACTTTAAGCAGTTGTGAGCGAGAGAGCGAGCACAAATGCCTCCAAGAGAACAAGAGAGTTCTTTAAGCAAAATATAAGTGTGCTATGCAATATGGACTCAGTCAGATGGTAAAGCCAACCACCACCCGCTCAAGCCCCTGCCCTAACAGTCCAGACACAGACACGTGCATTTTAGAAATTAGTTGGCAGGCGACATAAAAAGAATAAAAGAGAAAACCACAACACAGCAAAAAGTTTGAATGAAAATGCTACAATGTACACGTTAATTTATGCATAAAAATGCTATTTCTGTGATTTTGATCAACTTAACACGCGCCATAACAAAACGCACTCACTGCACTGTCCAATTTTTGCGCTCAATTTCAGTTGCTAGCGTTCTCAGAGAGAGCGAGCGAGATACAGAGAGGCAAATGAGTAAACAAGCGCCAGCAAGTGCATTAAAATGACGTGTGGGTGGCAAAGGGTGTAAGGTAACGTCACTCGATAACTGAAGAAGTAGCAGCACTAGCACCAATAATAACAACAACATCACTCATATTCCATTGCACTCATTGTGCTCTCAGTTTCAATTGGAGACGCTCTCAGAGTAAACAAGCGCCAAGAAATGCATGGAATTGAGATGTGGGTGAGAAAGGGAGGGCAACGTCACTTGTCAGCAGCAGCAACAACAACAATAATACTACACTTGGCACGGCACAGTTTTTGTAGTTGTTTAGATATGTATGCACTGGCATGCATACATCTACATATATATATTTATATATTTATGTATTATAACTAACATTTTTAAATTTAAAACGTTATCGCTGTTGTTTTAGTTATTGTTGTTTTTATAAAGCGTTGCAACGTTCATAGAACTTTTCTCAGGCAAATTTAACACACACAACAATAACAAATTCACAGGCACACACGGAAACACAAGAACACACTAACACACACACAAACGTGCACACGGGTATATGCACAGAGCCTCAACCGCAGGGCATGTGAGAATTTTATTAAACAAAAAATTTGTTTCGTTTTACATTCTATTATACATCTATACATGTGCATACATACTTTTTTATGTTAGTATTTCTAGCACAAATTTGTTTCTATTTTTTCTGCACTTTTTCAACGACATAAACGACGCGCAATGTAATTTTTATTACACGAGAGCCGCACATAAAAACTAAAACTAAAAGGCCGCCGTTGCCTTTAGCTCGTTGCTTCTGCTGCGCTGCTTTCAAAGGCAGCACGTTTGCACTGTTCTCTTGCTCTGATGCTCTGGTGCGCTGTTGCTCTCTTGAAGCTCGCTCTCGCATCGTTTCTCCGTGTACTCTCTGTGGTTAAGTTTGCTTCTGCGGGGGCGGGTGTGGAGCACTTGCAATTGTTATTGCTGTGTTGCCTGTGCTTGCGGCGCATGCGCGCTGCTTACATTTTCTACTTGGCACTGCTTTGACTCTGCCCTGCTAAGCTGCGCTCAACTTTCGCGCAAAGAGCAACTCAGAAACACCAAGAACAGCCACAACATCAACAACAACAGCAACAGACGTGCAGTAGCCAAAGCGGCAGCACTCGATGGCTGCTGATTCGCACAGTGGTAAATAAATTGTATGAATTACTGGGTTATTCTGAGCATGTTTAGTGATTCTTTAATTATTCCTTAACTAAATCTCAATTTTAACTGAAAAGCCTTACGCTTTATGTAAAATTGCATTTTTTAACAGCATATTCTATTGACTCGAATAAATCAATTATACTGTAATATTACTCTTCAATTCTTAACTCTCCTGAATCAATAACTATAAAAACATTAAATTTGTAGGATTTATTAAAGCTTTACAAATTATATTTAACTTTCTTGTACTTTAATTCAACCCAAAAAATAACTTTTTGGTCCACTGTGGACGCGCACTAAGCTTAGCGTGCGGAACTTTTTTTTTAAATAAAAACTGGTTTTTGACTTGGGCTCATTGTATGTGCCTGACTGGTTGGTTGTTGTTGTTGGAGCTGCTGCTGCGGTTGCTTTTGGTTGTAGTTGTTGTTGGTATTCTTGGTTTCTTTTTCGTTGTGGTTTTTAAGCTCTACTTGTTGTTGCTTGCTGCTAACTGCCGTCTGCTTCTTCTTCTACTTCGCCTTCTTCTTCTTGTTATTGGTGTTGTGCTTTTGACTTTGTAACACACTTTTTGTGTTGATTTCGCTGCCGACGTCGCGACATCGCTGCTATGTGACTTTTGATTTTAATGCCTTTTTTTCTTTAATGGAATTTATGTTTCGGTTCGCTTTTTTTATATGTATGTATGTATGTATGTTTGTTTTTTGACTGCCAGTTTCTTATCTGCTCTCTTCTGTTTTACTCTTCAGCTCTGCGAGTGCATTAAGACTGCGACGCACATGTGTTGTTGCTTTTGCTGTTATTTTCAACATTTCGTGGGAATTTGGCAATTTTTGTTGTCTCATTTGAACGGTTTGGCTACCAAGTAAAAAGGTCAGGTGTTATATTGCCAGGTATACAAATGATAGATGGAAACACCATTTGCTATACAAGTAGAAAGTTTAGTTACTTATTCTTCTTCTGCAATAGCTGCCAGCAATCTACATATGGTTAGTTGTAGTATTTGCGTGACTTACCCGGCTGCAAGTCAGAAAGAGAACGCACATAACCTCACTCACTCTCACCCTTAAGTTATTTGCAATAATCGTCTATTGAACCCATTAGCCAAGGTGAATCCAATAAAGCGCTCGAGACTCTTAACTGAATGACCCTGCACAAAGCAAAAACGGAAAATGCAAATGGCTAATGAAGGGCCAAAAGACATATGGTAACAAACTCGTATAATACTCGTATGTCCAAAGAATTCGAGAGATGGAGACGGTTATTAATGAATCAAAATGTTTTTGTCGAAATTTATTAATGAAGCAAAACGTTTATCAAAATTTTATTATCTTTTATTTATTGGTGCTGAATATGGAAGCTAAGGCAAGGTTCCTTATCACTGAATACCCTGAAAGAGTGGATCTTTTTCATTCTTGCTTTAAATGTAGATTATATAATATTAAAATCTTGATTATTTAAACTTATCATGAAATATGTTCGTTGAGTATACGAGGGTAGCTTGTAACATAAGGAAATAAAACACACTGAGTCAAAAAATCAAAGAATAGTTTCAATAATTTTTCTAAATTATGAAAATATACACAAAAATATTCATTTATTTTGATCTTTTGGAATGATAGTTTGAATCTGATCTGAGGTGATCAGCTCAGCTTTAACATATTTGATACGATCGTTTCATATTATAAATGAATCTATCCCTATCCCTAGGTTTAAGCCCTATTATTGTGCATACTTTTCATACAACTCTCGTAAAGAAACAGCTTTCCCTCCCTCTCCTCTAACCCATTTCACAATCCTTTTGCCATTGCAACACATCAAAATTGAGCTAGGGCTGGTCTAACATTTAACGTTTCCAAACAAAAAATCAAGCTCGAAATGCACTTGAGTTGGGGAATGGAAATGGAAATGGGAATGTGCCGCACGCCCCAAAATTGAATTGCCCAACACGCGAGCGAATCGCGGCAAACATTTATAAGCGGTGGCAACAAAGGCAGCAACAAATTCGTATTAAGACGGCGACAATATAAAAAAAGCGCAAAGCGCAGCAATGACGAAAATGTAAAAGCAGCGACAGAAAAAGCAACAACGAAAGCAGCGACAACAACAACAACAACAACGGCGACGGCGACGGCGACGACGACGTCGACGGCAAGTTGAATGACATAAAACATCAACTGACCTTCAACTCTGCGACTGAACCTTAGAAAAAAATGAATAATTTTACACTCGAAACAAACACTCACACACACACACATGCACAGACACATGCATGTATGCAAATGTGTGCGAGGAGTGGCGCATGCAACTTACAGCGTTTTACAATGGACACGCGGCTCACAGCGTAGGCGAGCAAATGAGTAAGAGAGAGAGGGGGCGAGAGAGACACAGAGAGCAACGAAGAATGGCAAAAAATAAAGCGTGTTGCAACTTGCAAGCGCCAAACACCATCGCACACACACACACACAGAGTGGAGATCCAACAAGAGAGGGAGAGAGAGCGAGAGTGAGTGAGTAAGCGAGCTGAAATGCTGCCCAGTGCATGACGTAAATTACAGCAACGCGAAACGTTCAGCGCTGACGCCAACGCCAACGTTGACGCTGACGCCTGCTCTTGCACTTGGCCAGAGAGCGTAGCTATGTACGCGCGCTTTGGCTGAGAGCGCTGTCACACACACACACACACAGCCACAACTACAACTAGCATACAGCTAGCGCATAGTTCGGGGCGGCCTATTTAACGTTGCATGTTTATTTTTGGCTCAGACGGCAGAGGCGCAGCAGCAGCAGCCGCAGCAGCAACAGCAGCAGCGAAAAAATGCATTCACTCTCGTTTCAGTTTTTTTGTTTTAGGGCGTTGTACAAGCGGAAGTGTTGGGCGGCCCGTGGGGTGCTGGGGGAGGGTTCTGCTATGTCAGCGGATGCATCATGTGACGACGAGTGGCAATTGGATGGCTGAAGGGGGCGTGCGAGCCCACTACGACGGTATGTGGCATGCCGTGCATGCTATTTACACCTGTGTAAATGACACAGGTAGGTCAAATTTTTTGTTATTACCTGACAATGAGGGGGAGTTAAACAGCGGGTTGTATGCCAATGGAAATCGCCAAATAATATTCAATTAAATCGATAGGTGGGCGGCAATTGGTGCAATGTTTACTATAAATATTTGTGGAAGGAACTTGTGGGGGTTAAAACCTGTCAAGAGTAGTCAAAAGCTATGCATATATAACTGTATTAAGGACAGTAGAAGTTCTGTGTTTACTTTTGGAAAGAAGTCAATAATTAATTCTATAGGTAAATAGTTATAGATACTTAGTATGCCATGTCCATAACCCAGATCGTATCTTGTATATACCTTAACTAACTTCCCTAACTTTCACTATAAGCCAGACCTGAGTTTCCTTCGCTTAGGAGCTACTAACTTAAACTAAGGCTTAGGTAATGGATATATATAATCCTTAGCTGTATCTGTTGTGCTATGGAATACTCAAAAACGCTTTTAGGGCAAACAAGCTATAGGTTTAATATAGCTCAATCAGCTTTAAAGTTGTACAATCCACATGTTCCAGACGTATAACTATTTGTTAGCTACTTTATAAAGCTCAAGCTATAATTTTGATCAGGTTATATATAGGAGAATTGGAATTCAACGAAGAAGTCAAACAATATATTATAATGTTATCTGAACAGATTCCCAATTTGTACATATAATATATTATAATAGCTATAAACTGACTAGTTTAGTACAATTTGTATCTGCTATAAAATATAATATTAAAATTATCTATAACTTTTATAGCACAGACCACAGCAACACGTGTAATTCATACGATATATATTCAAGAACCCTTCCAGCTTCCTTCGTAAAATGTCCATCTGTTTAGACCCACTCAAGAAACGTGTTGCATTAAACAAAAGCAGTACCTGATCTGTGCTCTCGGAGGAGGCTTATCATAATACCCATTCCTCCCAAGTGTTGGCATCTCTTGGAGCCAGACATTCCTTCATGTTTTATGCATAGTGCATAAAATTTGAAAGGTCTCTCTAGAAATTCCTTTGCTTGCGCACATTTCTGATGAGACTGGCTCAGACTGACCCATCAGAGGGGGAGAAGCAGCCAGAGGAGTAGGTGGAGGGGGAGGGTATGTATGGCAGGAGCAAAGGAGCACTCGAGAACGAGTGTTAATGCCTGTCAAAAGTTCAAAGCTTTCAAGTCAAGTGCCGCCAAAATGTGCAAGGCAATCGTTTTATATACTCTCCCCTTTTTCTCTGCTCTTCTCCCCACTCTCCACTCTCCCCTCTTCTTCTGTCAGCTGTATCCAAAGCTACACAGCATGACATTCCCAAAGCTGCATCCTTGACCCGAACAATGCGCCAATTTGTGGGCCACTGGGCGCATGCCAAACTGGAGAACCTAACGATGCGAAAAGTTAAGTGAAAACGCAATAGAAAAAAATGCTCAAAGCTGGGTATGGAGGGAGGGGAACAGGTGCTTGTTGGCCGTTGACAATGACCAGCAACAGCACGAGTTGCACGAGACTGAGAGACCTGAGATAGAATCAAAAATCAAAATGGAAAGGTCTGCCACCTGGTAGACGCCATGGCGCAAGGACGCGTCTCGACGAGGCGGCATTTAATGGAATTGAAAATGCTGCAAAAAACAAAAAGAAAAATCAAGAAATCGATAAATTTCACTCTTGCAACGCCGAGCAACATTTTTGTTAGAACATTTCAGAACTTGGGGGCGGCAAATTCAGGACACGGTCAGTTGACGGATGAAAAGTTTTTACATTTTTTATAAACCGAACGCAAGGCACATAATAAATATGTTTAAAGGGCTTCCAAAAGGTGTCCATTAACTTAACTTAATATCATTATTTGGGTGGAATTGGTATTATGGGAATAAGCAGCTGCAGCACGACAGCCAATGTGTATACAGTAATCCGAATCACTTAAGACTGATTATGCGGGTATTCGAGCGAAGACTATTCCATACATTTAAGAAAAACAAGCAAGAAATCTATTTCAACCAAAAGGAACCTAAGAAACTTATAGACTAGTACGATAGGGACTAGGTTCCCATTAGCGAGGCTCCACTGTGCATAAAACAACCTATTTATAAATAAACTTTGAGCTGATGATCACATTATAATAAAGTATAGACTACAGTTACGATATCGTAAAGCTTTTTATATGTCCATTCCTTTACTCACCTAATAAAGTTACGGGTTCTTTAGAGTGCTCCGCTGTTTTTATAACTGCAAAATAAAAAGAAATATATAAACATCAAATTAATTTTGATTGTTTATTTATGTATACATTTTACGCTATGTTTAAAAACGTGTTTTGCTTGAGATTTTAAAAACATTGAACTTGCATAAATTATCGTAGAGCTAAACTAGATTATACTACACACAGAATCCGGAACTACTATAAACGTAGCGGGAACTGAGACAGCTCTTCGATCATAGCGTGTAAATGTAAACAAAATCCAAATACAACAAAGTGCTTAGCTGCTTGATGAGCTTGTGATGCGCATTAGATTCTATGCTGATCAATCGGTCCTGTGGCGCAATGGATAACGCGTCTGACTACGGATCAGAAGATTCCAGGTTCGACTCCTGGCAGGATCGCAGAAATTTTTTTATATTTTTTTTTTTATTTTCTAAGCCAGTCTTAAAATTCTACAATCCAATTCTACCGAAGTCAACGCTAATAGTAATATATATATTATATTAGTTTGCTTTGAGGCAACCTTTCCGATCAGAACTATTTTATGAACATAGTCTTATCTGATCTGCCTTTACCATATAGTATTCGTATTATCTTTTTAGTATTATTTACTTTCTAACCTTATCAGAACTGTAGCTTCAGATAGTTCGAGCTTTGTTTTGTATGTATTCCGATCGATTTCAACCGCCTCCGTGGCGCAATTGGTTAGCGCGTTCGGCTGTTAACCGAAAGGTTGGTGGTTCGAGTCCACCCGGGGGCGATTTTAACTTTTTTGCTTACTTTTTTATTTTTCTTTATTAAACTACCTTTTATACAAAGTTCGCTTGTTCATAACAGACGTTCCGTAACGAAAAAGGGTTTGGGGGAGGAGCCGTAGCTAAGTTGCCGTCAAGGTCAGTCTTATATAAAACTCGTTGGGCGGCTCTTTGTCTTAATTTCCTCTTTTGGCCAGGTTGTAGAGCCAGTTTTTGTTTCGTTTTAGCTCTTGGTCAGTCTCTGTTTGCAGTTTATGCACTTGAACTCACTCCAAAATTATATTATGCAGACTTATCGCTCGAACAGCGGTAAATCAACTTTTGATATTTCCATAAAATATTTCATCGCGTGCAAAATATAGGGGAGTTTTAGTGGTAGAGTGGGAAACCTCAAGACTTAAGTATATGTCATGCCTTAGGTGCAAAAAGACGTGCCGGAACTTGAGGGCTGCAACGGATCTAGGCTAAATGTCTGGGAAGGTTATAGGTAAAAACAGCTGCAAAAGGGATTAGTCCCGTTTAACAGAACTTAATTACACTGTAAACAAACAGCTGTCAATTATAGATAGGGGTTACAATAAATATGAAAATTATTCAAAAAATTTTAACGTATGTTTAGACAATGCTTCCCATACCGGGAATTGAACCCGGGCCTTCCGGGTGAGAGCCGGATATCCTAACCACTAGACAATATGGGATATGCTTAGGGTTATGCGAATCTAACACCAGAGAGCAAATACTCTATCTAATGTTCTATAAATATCAACAGATATGACTAATTTAGATCTTATATATAGAGAAAAAGCTCAATTGACGGTCAGCTCGTTAAGGCGAATAGCTTTAAAAATACTCTGGTATATTTTCCTAGTCTGCTTCTTATTGTAATCATTCAGATTTCACATGTCGCCTCTGTTTATACTGCGTATAAATTTAAATATATTTAACTAATAAAATGCACTTGTTTATTTTGATTAAATTTAATGCATTGCTTGCGATTTGTAGATTGCAGTGCATTAACCGCAATTTGCCTTGTCTAAACAAAATAGTCGAAGTCCATATAGGAAACTGCATGTATATATGTCATGTGCATATTATATATAGTATATGATCGTTACATATGTATAGTTTTATGGAGGTACTTGTTTGTTTTTGTTTATATGTGTGTGCGTGTGTGTCTGTGTATTGTTTTAAGGTTAAGTTCAGTCATTCGCCTCGTTTCGTTTTATTTGCATGACAAACAAAAACGTTTTTAATATTTTTACTTTGCTTTTCGTCGACTTGTAGTTCGCGTGTGTATTGGTGTGTGTGTGTATGCAGTGTTACGCATTCAAATTTATGCATTTTCTAAACGTGCTTTTATTTACATTTTCTTTCAGCTGCCTTATTTATTGGCATCGCCGCCACTCGATGCTCGACGCCCATCAATAGTTTGTTATTGAGACTCGCATTTCATTTCAATATTGAATTTTTATATAGACATTAGTGTTGTTTTGGCCAACAACAATGCAATGCCGTTGTAACTGCAACTGCACCACATACTATGTGCCTGGAGATGCCTCTCAAGGTCCATCCCATTTAAGCATGTAACAAATAAAAATAAATAGCATTTGATAGAGGGGAATGCAAAAAATTCTACAACTCGCCCAACGTGGGGCTCGAACCCACGACCCTGAGATTAAGAGTCTCATGCTCTACCGACTGAGCTAGCCGGGCTATATGGAAGATAGGGAATACTATATCTTCTTGTACCTGGGCATGGTATCTCTAAGATTTTGAAAATTTTGAAGATCGTCCTATATTCTAGAACTTTTTTCTGGCAAAAAGATTTACAACTCGCCCAACGTGGGGCTCGAACCCACGACCCTGAGATTAAGAGTCTCATGCTCTACCGACTGAGCTAGCCGGGCTATATGGAAGATGGGGAATACTATATTTTCTTGTAACTGGGGATGATATCTCTAAGATTTTGAAAATGTTGAAGATCGTCCTATATTCTAGAGCTTTTGCCTAGCAAAAAATTTTACAACTCGCCCAACGTGGGGCTCGAACCCACGACCCTGAGATTAAGAGTCTCATGCTCTACCGACTGAGCTAGCCGGGCTGTGTAACGGGAGCGGAAAACTATGTCTTCTCTTACCTGTGATAGGTATGCCTAGGATATTGATGAGGATCGCTCTAAATTCTAGAACATTACTAAATATATATACGTATTTCGATATGTCAACATTACCATTGATCTGCATCACTAGATGATCTTCTATCAATGTTGATAGCAAGTTCTTTTCACTATAAAACATTAATATATATGAATCGTCAACATTCTGAAACAATTGTATAATACAAAACACTTTAGGCCAAGTTCAAGCAGGTCGAATATCTGGCAAGATATTTGTTTTGCATTTTGACTTTGAAGCATTTCTCTTCTAGTTGTTCAAGGTTGCCTGAGGACAGGTGTATTATCATAGATAATTGGTTTTATGAACATAACTGGTACAGAGTCGTGTCTGGGTATAGTGAACACCTATTATAGTGAACACCCAACACATAAGCAACAAAAAACACGAGAAGCAATCAAAAATGATTGAGGGTAACCCTTAATTTGTATTTTTGCTGTTGATTGTTACAAATTCAGCTATTTTTTTAAACAAGGTGACAAGGTTTCCAGAGTTCAGATGCATTTAGATGTATACAAGCAGGTGTCGAAAACTAAAGATAAAAGCTAAAAAGAACAGTACATATAATAAGAATCATTCAATATGTAAGGCAACAAAGTGACAAGCGACAATAATGTCAAAATGCTCAACATAATAGAAGTTGATTAAGAAAATATATCAAAAATAATCTTGAATTTGTGTAAATTTCTGCATACCTCAAATTCTTTAAAGGGAAGTTTGACTGTACCTAATCAAATCTAAATCTGTTTTTATGATCTATTGATAGACCTGCTATATCATCGATTGCTTCTGCTGATAATTCCGCCAAATTGATATATGCCCGGCTAGCTCAGTCGGTAGAGCATGAGACTCTTAATCTCAGGGTCGTGGGTTCGAGCCCCACGTTGGGCGAAATTAAATTTTTTTGTCATTTTTTTGTGTCTTTAACTTATTGTGTTTAGCTTCTTTAAGTTAAAAATTTGTCTTAATTGCATGTTTTCTAATCAAACGGCGTATTGTTTATCTCGTTCTGTGAGCCTACCCTAACTTATTTGGCCTTGTCTACCGCCGACAGAGTAACACTGCCGCAGCCTGAGGCATGTAAATGGAAATGCGAATGTGAATGTGAATGAGTTGAATGTTGTGTCTGTTGTGTGTGGATGACATTCTGCGTGGTGGGTCTAGACGGAGGTCGCTGAGTAGCCGACAACAAAGATAACCACAAGCAATTTGTCTGCTCGACTGGGCTTTGACTGTATTTTATTATCCTTTAATTTACAATGAAAATATAAGGGAATATTAAAATGTTTTTCTTAGCTTTTACAAAATATGGATATAAACATTTATATACATATTAAAACGTTGCCTGAATTAATCTTTGTATTTGAATAATTCACAGATTTTTCATATATTTGTAATACATTTCTCTTGTTGCGCATATGCTCGTCTGTCTCGAATGTAGCGCAGCCAAACGCCGTCTGCCAGGCTGATTATCTGCCTGCTGTCTGCACGTGCGTCTCTGCCTCTGTCTCTCTCTCCGGCTCTTTGGTCCCATGGCTGTGCTCCAATGTCTGAGTCTCTGTTTCTATATGCATGCATGTATTTTGTTTTGTTTCCTTTCGCCCAGTGTTTCGTTTTAATATTTTATAGCAAATTACTTGGCCGACGGGGGGTGTCTGTCGTGCAGTCGGACTGTCATGTCTGTGGCAAAGTCCATACATGCCTGCGCCGCATGGCGGGCCCCCCTTATACTCAGTTACTCCGTTTCTTCTTTTAGATTCTGCATTGAGGTAGGCGCGTAATTTTATACATCATTTCCATTAGGAAGCAGTAAAATGCTCCGCACACAATAGGAGCCTTCATCATGAAAAACAATTACGATGCCAGACAAAGAGGTGGAGAGAGTGAAAGCGAGAAGGAAGCAAACATTACTGAAGTGGGGGGCCCTTTAAAAGTCGCTGCAAGGTTCCCAACTGTTTGTGTATCTGTGACCAGACTAGCGCCTATAAATAAACTGCCACGTTTACAGAATTCCAGCTCTGATTGTATAGGGACGTCACGTTGGGGCCGACCGCAGATACCAAGCCCGGCTAGCTCAGTCGGTAGAGCATGAGACTCTTAATCTCAGGGTCGTGGGTTCGAGCCCCACGTTGGGCGAGTTGTAAATTTTTTTGTCTTTTTTTTGTTTGTGAAATAGATTTGAATGTATAAAAAGAAACAAGAAAACATACTTAAAAGCTCTATAAAAAACTAAGCAGCCTATAAATGTGGCATTTGACAATCATAATCCATGTGGCCCATTAGCTCAGCTGGTTAGAGCGTCGTGCTAATAACGCGAAGGCCGCGGGTTCGATCCCCCCATGGGCCAAGTGAAATTCACTTTTTTTTTATATCCCGAACAAAAACTGTTAAAAGAAAAGGGTGTATCTCTATCTATATTATCTCCTCCTCGTAGTGAAAAACTAGACTAGGACTAACCCGGATGGATACCCGGATAGTAGTGTCCCTATCTTTTGGGAACACTTTGCTAGAGTTCTTAGGAGCTAAAAAAGGAATCTAGTGGCCCATGAGGGGATCGAACCCGCGACCTTCGCGTTATTAGCACGACGCTCTAACCAACTGAGCTAATGGGCCTCGTTGCGGGCAGCCAGCAAAGAAGCTTTCCCGAGAAAAAATTGAAACTATTTTCTATAAAAATATATTAAAATAAAATATAGAACTGCTTAAGAATATTATTAAAAAAAAGATACGTGTATGATTATTTAATGTTAAGCATCAACTTTAATCTCTACAAAAAACAACAGGTATTTATTAACCTGAATACCTATGAGATCCTCTCCAAAGTTCAATCACTTCAAAAGTGAAATGGGAATCTACAAAAAAGAAGAACTTGGCCCATGGGGGGATCGAACCCGCGGCCTTCGCGTTATTAGCACGACGCTCTAACCAGCTGAGCTAATGGGCCATATGATCCTCTCCTCGCTATGAAGATCTTAAGAAATAAGTTTGGAGAGCTTCTACAATTTAAAAGAAACACAAAGAAGCAATTCATTAAATTGGAAAATCAAAATAAAGACTTCATAGTAAAACTGGTTATATACATAACATTCATAAACACAAAAAGATTTGAAGATCAGTGATAATCAAAATAGAAACTGGCCCATGGGGGGATCGAACCCGCGGCCTTCGCGTTATTAGCACGACGCTCTAACCAGCTGAGCTAATGGGCCTTACGATCACCCAGTTAATTCACACCTTGTACGAGTTACCCTTTAATGTGATAATAAAGTTCTGAACTTACCCTACTTGATCTATTTTAGGACTTATCGATCAGTAGCTAAATAAGTGAAGGGCACGTCCCGAACTGTTTGGGGTGTAATTATTGCACGATTGCCCCGCCTGAATGTGTTATAAATAATCTTCAAAGCGCAAAATTGTAATTAACCGGATCGATCGGATTATAATTCGCACAACGTCAGCTGCAATAAAGAGGAACAAAATTAGCTTACTTATAATGAACGGGAATACGGCAGCTGAATAAAAAGAAAATGCATCAATGAAACCCAACGAAACTAATGAAGAAATAAAAATAAAAATGAAAATAACAATTACAGCAAAAGCAAAGAGAGGGCTAAAAAATGTACAAAAGTCTCGTAGATACCGTCCATACGAGCTTCTAAGGAGAATCCAAGTGGAGTGAAGTGTGTGGAAGTAGGAACCGACGCAATAAATTTTCTGTGGTGTAGGTTAGGGCAAGCAGCGCCCTCACTCACTCAGTCGCTCTCAAGCACAAGCCAGAAACAGACAGACAGAGAGCGATAGAGAGAGAGAGAGAGAGAGAGGCAGACAGACAGAAAGACAGACAGACAGGCTGGCAAGCTGGCTGGCAGTTGCATGGCCGAGTGCACTAGCAGTGGCGCAGCCAGAGACAGAGGCAGTGACAGTGGCAGAGACAGAGACAGAGACAGAGGCAGAGACAGAGGCAGAGGAAGAGAGAGCTTCAATAGGCCGTCGCGACGGCAGCAACTTGCAATTTTACAAGAATGAGCGTAGAAACAGGCAGACAGCGAAAAAAGCAGTGTAAAGCTGAAAAGGGTCATTGCAGGAGGTGGGGGCAAGGAGCGGCCCACAGGCTGGCATAGTCCGATGTCAGGGGCATGAAGTTGCAATGAAAATGAAATTGCAAGCGGCAGCGGCTGCGGCTGCGGCTGCGGCTGCGACGAGAACCTAGAGACAGACATGCATTAGTATGTATCTGAAGTATACGGATATATATTTTCACACATATATATGTGCATGCATACATATGTATGTGTTATATTTAGTTACTTGTGTCTGGTTTGCACTGCATGCTATGTGGCAATTTTTAGATATGTATCTGCAAGATACATTCGCAGTCGGTGCAACTAGACAAACTTCAGGCAGACCCAAGCACCAGAACCTTTTTTTCTCTTTTTTTTTTTCTTTGCGCTATTTTCGCTTTCAACGAGGCTGCAGCCCAAAATGGTTGACGCTATTAATGCTCCAGACGAGTTTTCGATGGAGCAGGTTAATGGGGCTATTGGTTACTTGATTATACATTAAATATATATAGCTTATAGTATACATAATATATAGTAAATGGCTCTAAGAAAAAGAAGAACTCAACTGAATTTAAGTATGATTATATATAGAATAATAAGTTTGAAGTTCGAGACAATATAAATCAGTACTTTTGATTAAGGCCTAAACTGATCAAAGTTCGTTATAACAAATACTCTTCTGTATTAACTTATTAAGACTTTTCTATCTGTTAATTAAAACGTGTTTCCAGATGAAAACATTCATCGAAGCCAGTTAATCCGGAATGAGATTTTTCAGTTTTCACTATAACAAAATTTGTTATTTGCATATACAAAAATCATATTATATATCACTAAAAACTGTTGCTTTGTAATCTGATATATAAAATTGCGTTATTTCAGTTGAAATATGAAAAACTTTATAGTAAAACTTATTAAAAGAAACTGCCACAAAAAGGATTTCCCTCCACAATATTTAAGACAATAAAAACAAAATATGATAAATTTCACGCTTGACTCTTTAAGTAATTTCTGGGCTAAAACTTATATTAAGCTGTATACTATGGCCTGATCGCCTACTTTACACAGATCTCCTACTATTGAAAAGGAAAAGCTTAAGAAGGTTTCTTTTTGGTTGCCGTATAGACCCCTATCATGCAACCTGTGTTTCTAACTCAAACTATGCCAATTTTCTTGTCTTGGTATGTAGGGAATATATAGTTAGAATATGTATGTAGTATTATTATATATATATACATCTAGTGATATGTGCACACTGACGCCGTCGTCATTTGTGGGCCGGCACGTTTGTCAAAAGGGAAGTCAACAATTCTACCAGACTATTTTATGTGCTACGGCGTTTTATTGTAAAGCAGCAAGCAAAACAAGTCGCCAAACGAGTTAACGGCAGGCAGAGAAGCAAAGTTGGAGATGCCGACGAAAAGATAGAGACGGAGACAGAGTGTGAGAGAGACAAGGAGTGAGAGACGAAGACAAGCGGCGGCAGCAGGTCGCTTGGCGCTTTTCGCTGCCAGTGTGGAGGCCTACAAACACACATACAAACGGGTAGCGCCAAAGCAACAACACCGTGACATCGTCTCATAGTTGTAGGCAGTCCGAGCGTAAGAGAGATCCACACACACATACGTACATATAAACATATCATATCGTACATATACATGTTTGTGTGCATGTTTGTATGTACATATGTAAATGGAGAAACGACAGCTAAACAAACAGCAAAAACAACAACGATGAAAACAACGAACGGCGTCTGCTTAGCCCTAGCCCCAATCTTTGAGCTTTTCGCTTTTCGCTTTTTGCTTTTACACTTTGCCTTGTGCTTCTTCTCATTCTTATTCTTGTGTTAAATTTCGTTTCATTTCGTTCCGTTTCGTTTGGTTGGCCGAAGCAGAAACAGACGATGAAAACAAAAAAGTATGTGAAAAACAGAATAGACAACTCATACAAAACGAAAAGAAATACAAATAAGACGAGCAAGAAGAAGAACAATAAGCTGCTGCAGCGGCAGCGGGAACCGTTTGTACACAAAAATTGAGAATATTTTAAAAGCGGACACACTGGGGAGTGTCGGCAAACGGTATTATTGCTGCACTTACCGTATTAAATGCATCTAACAATATATTTATTATTTTTGTTTGCATTTATTACTACGTACATATGTATTTTTATATTATTGCACTCGTATTCACAACACAGAGAAACACACACGGATTTACACAATATATTTATTTCATTTTGATTTTTTTTTTTTTTTGTTATAAACAATTTGGTACATGTATATGTATATTAATTATATGTTGAGATTCTTCTTTTATTTTGTATGTTTCGCTTTTGCTTACGTCGCGCCACACGTTAAACTTTTTAGCGTCCGATGCGTCGTGCTTGCGTTGTCACTGAACTGCACACTTGGAGTGCTAAAGACAGACTAAAATGAGTTTTGTTGTTGACGCCAACAGTCGCTGCTGCAGACCAGTGTTGCCAACTATCGATTGCCAAAAATCTCAACGCTCTTATAATTTCCCCTCAATGGAGCTACATTTTACTTGTTACGCTTGAAAAAGAGCAAGGCAATATTTCAATATTTCAATATTTAACCTTTGTTTATTAATTTATTTCTGTACTTTATTCCTTTTAAGCCTTAAGTCGTTTATTTAGTTAATATTAACAAGTTTGTAATTTGGGGAGCATGGCGCACCACTGCTTGATATACTGCTTGTGGGCGCTTCTTTTATATTTGTATATTAAGGTTCTGCACTGCTTTAGCTGGTTATAGCTTATATGGCAGCCAGTAGGCAACCGGTCCTGTGGCGCAATGGATAACGCGTCTGACTACGGATCAGAAGATTCCAGGTTCGACTCCTGGCAGGATCGAAAACAAACTTTTTGTTTTTTTTTTTCTTGAAAATTAAAACTTTTTTTTTCCTATACAGATTACAATAATTCATTGTTATTTGTCATGATGCAAATAACAGTTCTAGCTCAACAACTTACCTTTGTTGTTATCAACATTATTTTTGACATTTGCATAAGCACTTTAACTTTAATAAACAGATTAATCACTAATTTTAATCAATGTATTTATACTTATGCGTTATTTATAATTGTGTAAATATATGATGTAAACATATGCGGGTCTTGTAAGCTTCGTGTTACGTACCAAGATATTGCAAAACAACTGGCATGCGGTCCTGTGGCGCAATGGATAACGCGTCTGACTACGGATCAGAAGATTCCAGGTTCGACTCCTGGCAGGATCGAAGATTTTTTTTGCTTTTGTTTTATTTTTTAAAATACAATTTTTTTTACACACGTTTATAAGTAGGTGCCCACTTAGTACAGCGCGTAGAAGCTGACTCAACAAATTCAAATAACGTGTGCTGCATATAAAATTTTACATATTTTGTGTTACGTGCTTCATTTGACTACCCGAGTTTGTGGCATCAACCATAATGCACTTGAGTGGGGATTTGCCGGTAGGAGGACGAGTTGGGCCCAGGACTCAATAAGAACGATGAGCTGTGTGGGTAAAAGCAAATCAAGTGGTGTCGTGTGGAGTGTCTGGATTATGTGACGCTTTATGCTAAACAACGGAAGTGTCGATAGTTGTCAGCGAAGGGGGCCAAACAGTAGCTGGAAAGACGCCCGCTGCGTGTGTAATTCCACGCCAAGGACATTTGAGGTGACATCCGAACAGCTCCCTTTTGAAAAACAGCATTTGCTTGTGTGTGCTGGAAGCAATTTTTTACCCGCTGTGATTTGCATAATGGCAGACACTTGTAATCGAATAATGCAATGCAACGAGCAATGCGTTTGTGGCATTCACAATTGTCTGCAGTAACCAGATAAGAGAATTTATATAAATGGCATTAAAGTTAAAGTACGTCTTAACGTTCCAGCATCAGTTCAATATTAAAAAACGACATCAACATAATACTTTTCTAAACGCAAATAATAAATAAAATCTTATTGAATATTTTATTTAACATTAAAAATAAAACAAAAAGTCGATTCTTCCCATACCGGGAATCGAACCCGGGCCTTCTGGGTGAAAGCCAGATATCCTAGCCACTAGACCATATGGGAGACAAGTATCAATCAAGCTAATTTCATTTTCCATTTCACTCCAGTTCTAAACATGATATTAAAAATATCTAATATAGTTATTAGTAGAAAACTTGTTTATGTTAAATTGATTTAATATTTTCCACTTACTTATGATAAAACAAAAAGAAGAAACTAACTCAAATTAGATTTTTTAGTCAAAATTAAAAAAAGTATTTTTCGATCCTGCCAGGAGTCGAACCTGGAATCTTCTGATCCGTAGTCAGACGCGTTATCCATTGCGCCACAGGACCGTGTTGTCGACCGTCGTCTACACAGCGTTAATTTCAGCGGGTGACGAAGCACAAACTGTATATGGCTTCGTTGTCGTCGGTAACAAAGCTGAGCCCGTAACTAGTATTTGTTTCAGGCCCACAATTGATTATGATTGTTATTGTCAGTAGAGTTCTTATTTATGCATGTTTTTAATTTTTATTTATTATATAATTATAAATAAATAACATATTTATGCTAAGTTATTCAATATTAATATAATTCTGGTGTTACGGTAAGTGAAAATTAACTCCCATATTGTCTAGTGGTTAGGATATCCGGCTCTCACCCGGAAGGCCCGGGTTCAATTCCCGGTATGGGAAACTGTTCGAATTGAATGTTTTTTTTGCTTCACACAAAAAGTATTCTGTGCTTTTTACAGGTGACACTTCTTCACAAAAAAATTAGAAACCAAACTACAAGCATTATTCTGTTTGCTCTTTGCTCCTATCATTGTAGTTCTTCTCTTGAATTGTTGACTGTTTTTGTATGATATTGATTGCACTCTTCTTATGGAATCATGTACCAACAACAAATGATATAAAGAAAATGAGAAGAGATCAAGCAAAGGCCGATCAATGGTAAATTTCTTTGTTTCTTTTCCTTTTTCGCGATGTTAAAATAGCATTTGCAATCAGTACTCCGCGAGAAATCACTGAAAGTGTTACAAAATTAAAACCTTAGCCAAGTTTTTTTATTTGATCAAATTATTTGTTATTAGTTTTTAAAGTGTATAAGTGTAGTTTTTTAAACGCGATAAACTCTATTTATAGCTGTATAGTTAATTGATATTCAGAATAAAATTAAAGTGCGTCTTTTCTTATCGCATACATACATATGATTCGTTAAGAATCAGAAATTACCAGTATTTTATATGATAAGTCGCAATATTGACAAGTCATACTTTATGGACAAAAAATACATGTTTGGTGAGCTACACGCAAAATAAAAATAAAACTGATTCTTCTACTTATCAAAGGTTCAGTTCGAGTGGCTCATTTAAATGAATGTCGACATCAAGTTGGCTGATTAAACGTTTATGTTTATACTATGTAAGCGTCTGGTAGGGCAAGCGCTGGGTTTAGTCGATAGCTGTGCTGGGAGCTGGAAACATGTCTACGGAATTAGTTCTGCTGATTGCCACACTGGCAATCGTGTTCTATGTCTGGCAAAAGAGAAACTACAGCTACTGGGAGCGTATGGGAGTGAAGCATATAAAGCCATCGCCCATTTTTGGGAATGTGCGAAGTTTTTTGACTGGGAGAGTGGCTTTTTTCGCACAGATATCCTTGTTCCATAAGGCACCTGGCTTTGAGAAGGAACCTGTAGTCGGTGTGTACCTGGTGCATCGACCAGCACTGGTTATAAGAGATCTGGAGCTTATTAAGACTGTGATGATCAAGAAGTTCAACTACTTTACAAACCGCGCTCTACAAACTGATCGGTTTCACGATCCCCTTGGCTACAACAATCTATTCTTCGCACGGAATCCGGATTGGAAGGACCTACGCACCAGGATCTCGCCAGTGTTTACCAGTGGCAAGACCAAGCAGATGTATCCTTTAATGCTGGAGGTAAGTTAGACAGGAACTGGAACGAACTGAAACTCATATTTTTTGTATACTGCAGATAGGAAAAGATCTGGAGAAGCTGTTGGAATCGATGCCCAAGGATTCTGAGATCAGCATCAAGAACATTTGCGCTCGTTTCACCATAGATCTCATTGGGTCAATCGCCTTTGGGATCAAGGCCAATTCGTTGGGCGATGCCAATAGTGAATTCTTTGCCAAAAATAAGGCAATTTTCGATATTAACCTAAGTCGAGGCATTGACTTCGCCATTATCTTTATACTACCAGCGCTGACAACGTTGTCCCGGGTGAAGGTCTTCTCCAAGGACACCAGTAAATTCTTAAAACAGAGCATTTCGTATGTGATGGCGGAGCGGGAGAAGTCTGGGGTGCGTCGCAATGATCTCATCGATGTGCTCGTCTCCATGAAGCGAGAGGCAGAAGCTAATCCCGATAAGAGCGGTAACAAGGCAAACGATTTGGACTATCTTGTCGCACAGGCGGCTTTCTTCCAGACAGCTGGCTTTGAGACAAGCTCCTCTACGATAACATTGACTCTCTTTGAGCTGGCGCTCAATACTCAGATTCAGGACCGTTTGCGCCAGGAAATCACAGACTACTTCGGTGACGAGGAGCACATTGATTATGAACGCATCCAGGAGATGCCCTACCTGTCGCAGGTGGTCAACGAAACCCTACGCAAATACCCTATTGTAGGCTATGCCGAGCGCGAGTGCCTCCAGCCAACCACAGGAGAACGCTTCACCCTGGCCCCACATTACGACTTCGAGTTGCCCAGTGGAATGCCCGTCTATATCGCCACCATGGCCATACACCGCGATGAGCAGGTTAGACTATCAGCTCCTCTATAATCCTTACCTCTTTCTAACTCTCATTTACTTCCAGTACTGGCCGGAACCCGAGAAGTATGATCCCGAACGGTTTGCGCCGGAGAACCGCCATACACTGAACATGGATGCCTACATGCCCTTCGGCATTGGACCCCGCAACTGCATTGGCATGCGTCTCGGTCTGCTGATGACCAAACTAGGTCTGGTCCACCTGCTGCGACGCCATCGTGTGCTCAAGACCGACAGGACCCCGAACTCCGTAACATTTGCTTCCCTCAGCGGGGTGGTTGTCACCAAGGAAGAGATATTCTTGAAGCTTCAACGGGCTTAAGCTGCTGGACCCGTAATACTTTTCGTAGATGTCGTTAAATTTAACAAATCTGTTCAAGATATATTTGTCGTATACGATTTCTGCATTAAAGATTTGCTTGCAGTTTATTAACCTATTGATATGGATGTTTTTCCTATTTTCAACCTCTGATAAAACTTTAGGATAGAAGCCATGTAAGTCCTTCTAAATAAGGATACAACTAAACAGCAATCTTGATTATTCAGTTTATGTCAAATACTACTTATCTTCAGATATAAAATAAAAGCCAAAGTATTTCCTCTTACCCACTTTACTCCTAGATCCTTTGATAGTTTTCTCGCCTCCTTTAAAGCTGCGAATCAAGCTGTAGATATATATAATCAAGTATTCTATACGACTCACAATGTTTCACAGAGAAGTAAATATTATCCCAAGGCAATTGGATATGTTTAGAATATTTCCTGTTATTCCAGAATTCAGGGTGTATTTACTATATTTATTCGGTAGAGACTTCTGCCTATAGCATCGATTTTATCATCCTCGCATTTGCATAGTAATTTCAAGCAGACTCAGCTGAGCGGCAAAGTAAACTGTAAATAGCTATAATTTATACAGGTTTTATAATTAATACCCTACCATTATACGATATTATAAAGTATACGTTGTGAATATTAGCTTGTATATAGTTTAAGCAATCAAACACGCAAAGCGTTTCTATAGTTTGATGCGATGTTTGAGTACTTCAATGCTTAGCCTTGGCTGAGAAGGGAAGGATACCCTGTGGGCAATTATCCTTGGGACAAGCTGCTGCTTGCAACCTCGAAGCGAATGTGTCATAATGGGGTAAGCCGCAGCCAACGTAGCACTTGCAACAATTGTTGCAACAAACTTATTCCTGCAACAGCTGCCAGAGTCCTTGTTACATCTCCATCCACTCGCTGAGTTGCATGTTTGTTGTTGCTGCCTTGTTTACGACACACACTCGGAAGCTGGGAGAGCACTTAACGCACTTAATACAATTGTCAATTTACTCAGTTGCCACAAGCAGAGGGGTGCGGCAAATGGAGCTGTGGAATGTACTTATGCCAGTTATATCCCAACCCTTTATTAGTTGGCTAATTACAGATGACTCGAGAGTTGACTATGTGAGACTAAATCGAGTCGAGATTACTTTATGAAATCCCAGAGAGCATTATTAGTTAATTTAACTACAAATAACTACGCACGATTAACTACTATTAAACACACAGTGCTTATGTGAATTAATTAAGTGGAACAACATAGATCAAATTTCCATATTTCTTTGTAACTAAATTCAGTCCATCGTCGATCGCTCGAGCAATGAAGACATTTACTCTACTAAAACTATATGTAACTCTTATGGCAATTCTCTACGTAGAATCTGCCCAGGTACTACAACTAAATATAATATATATATATATATAATATTCCCATATTCCAGATGAGATCCACTTTCAAGCTTACAAATGCTGTTTGCGAGTCCACAAACAAATCTTGGACCATCATCCAGAAATGCCGCTTGCAAGCGATCAACCGGACTATAACCACGTTGAACATTGAACTTGAACTACTTCATCCGGTACGTGTCGCCGATGTCAGACTCCAGGTGCTGAAGAAGGCCAATGGCTATAAGCCCTGGTTGTTCGACTACACCTTCGATGGGTGTGCCTTCTTACGGAGGACCAATCATCCTGGGATCAAGTTCTTCTGGGATATATTTCAAAGGTTCTCATCAGTCAATCATACTTGTCCCTATATAGTGAGTGCAAAGAGTATTCGACTAAGTATTCTCAACATTACTGTTTTCTTTGAACAGGGCAAACAGTTTTTAAAGGACTTCTACTATGATCCTGTCAACATTTCGCTGCCGATTCCAAGTGGAGACTATTTGTTTATCCAAAGTTTTTTGTTCGACAAGAAACCGCAGTTTTATACCAGTGTTTACTTCTCTTTCTACCAAGGGAATCTCTTATTTCAATGAATCGAACCTGATTGATAATATATATACAATTTATAATAACACAACAGAACTTTGCCTGGACTTCTTTGAGTTTGAACTTCTGTATATATTGTAAAAAAAACCGCTCTGACTATAAAACATTATTATTTGCAGCATATATAATCGACTTTTGGCTTTAGATACACCTGATTAGCTACTCGATTAAGTATTTTACTATTTGTAGAGTATCAACTGATTTAATAGCCTGGAACAAAACGGATTGTATCTCCAGAGTCAACAATCGATCTTTGAAGCAATGAAAACATTTATTTTAATAAAAATATATATAACTCTTATGGCATTTCTCTACATAGAATCAGCTTAAGTTTATACTATATCCAACTTTATATATAATAAACAAGTATTACCCTTTCGATATTCCAGCTGCGATCTACTCTCAAATTTACAAATGCAGTTAGCGAGTCCACAATCGATTAATCGGAACATAACCACGATTAACACTGAAGTTACCATACCTCATCCTGTCCGAGAGGTCAGAGGTCAGTATCAGACTTCAGATCATGAGAAAGGCCTATGATCACAGACCTGGGGTCATTGACTACACGATCGATGCCTGCGCTTTCATGGGAAAGACAAATCATCAAATTGTTCTATAATGTTTTGAAGAAAAATCAATCAAACATCAATCATATCTGTCCCCATGTGGTAAGTCCTTCATCCAGCATATAGTATATATATTCTATTATATAGGGAAAACAGTACCTGAAGGACTTCTACGATGATGCCGAAAACTTTCCGCTGCCTGCTCGAAGTGGGGTTTATTTGATTCGGTTAACTTTTTCTTTAAATGAGAAGTCGCAGCTTGTTTTTAATATTTACTATGAATTTAACTTCATCTAGTTTGGATTAGTAAATATTCGTATCGATTAATCAGTAAAACTATTTGCCTGAACATCCAGAAGTATCAGCTTCCGCCTTTTATTCCTGAATGAAGGATTTATCTCATTCATTCATAAATCATTCTTACTTCAAACTCATAAACAAAACAATTGCAATTGGCGAACTTCCACTGGTTCATAATTATTTTGTTTGAAATGATATCAGACACAATCGATTCTTCTTAATATAATGGACATATGGGAAACGACATATCTAAGTACTATATTATACGAAGTGATTTTATCTGTAATCCTTTATCCAATAGGGAAAGCAGATGGAAAAGTATTTCAAGCTCTGCAAAATGGGGACTATTTATGCATTTCAACTATTTCTATTGTTAAGAAAGTGAAACTTTTCAAAATATCTATTTGTCATTCTAATAATTGAATCGAGTACTATAAGGATTCAGATCATTATCTTTATCAGTCAATAAACGATCGTTGGAGCTAGTAAAACATTTATTTATGTATACAAAATGTTTCCATTGAATAAGAAGTCGCAGCTTATGTTAAATATTTTCTATTCATTTTACAAGCAAATTTATTAAATTCTATTATTTCGGCTCAATTTAGTTTGATAAACTTGTAATTCTTAATAAAAATAATCTACAATCTATCCCTAAAGATATTTTACGCCTATTTCTATATAAAAGATTAAAATTGCTTTCCAACTTCAAACAATCTGTTTGACTTTTCAACCCAGTTTCGTTTTCCTATAGCGTTTATAGCTCTACTATTTTCCTTTATGTATACATAATATATATATTATTTAAAATTAATTCTGATACTTATGTCATATAATAGTTTGTGTCAATTTAATAATTTTAGAATAGTTTTTATATTCATTCCAATAAAAGTGACAAAATAGATTAAAGATTTTCCTGCGTACAACAATAAAATATATATGGAAAGAGTAAACATCTCAAAATAGACACGAGATATAATATATATATATATATGTGTCTATATATAAACTATTGAGGTATTGTCTTTAGCTGCGTGTGATAAACTATGAAATTAGTTTCACGTCTCTTCAGATATTCTATATATTTATCCCTTGGATATAACTCTATTGCTTTGCCTTTGCACAGCGACGTCAAAATCAACGTGCAAAATGCGATGCGACATAAAATTAAATGATATAGTACTGCATTTAAGCCAATTTACAGTTGACTTGTTTTGGGAGGGGTGGGCTGGGTGAGGGAAGAGGAAGAGCAGATGAGGGGTTGCAGCTGCAGCGCACACGCAACAACTTGCAATGACTTTGCACTGACCTTGTGGGAGAAAAGGAGAAAAGGCCACCACCCACCACCCACCAGCCACCACCCACAACAGCAAACATCCCAAGTACGAAATACGTTTCCAATTCTGCTTATTCTCCCCATGTGCCTTTCACAATTGCGCGTAAGTCGCACGCGATTTGTGTACCCTAACAGCAGATGGGGTATGGTAAGTTCTTGACAAACTTTGTAACTCATTTCGAGTTTAAATTAGATGGATATAATCATATTCCTCCTTTAGTTTCTGTATATTTTTATATATCTGAGAATCCTTCAGTTAGTTTGGGTTATTCCCAATCATCACACAATGTAATATGTTGGATCGATTTATAAATTTTTTTGAATACCTTCTAAAAAATTCTAATTATTTAATTTTGTTATTCTTTATTCAAATTTAAATTTAATATTCTCAATTTTATTTAATATTATTTATGCTAATATTATTTTTATCTTTTAACCCCCAAATTTTAAGTCGACTGTTAATAGTTCACATTAAATAAATAAAAAAATAAATATAACAAATATAATAAATAAATACCAAAATAAATAAAATTAAATTAATTAGCGTTAAAATAAATAAAATAAATATAATTAATATCATAAATATAATAAAAAAAATAAATATATTAAATGTATTAAATATATTAAATATATTAAATATAACATATGTAACAAATAAATATATAAGAAAAAAATAAATAAAATAACCAAAAATTTCGATGAATCTGTATACATATATCTGTATATCAAAGCGCTGGAACTGACTTTAGAAAGTTGAGGAAATACATCTGATATATATAGTATATATTTATTGATTTCATTAGGAATCAATTATAGGATTATGTTAATTTATTTAAAGCAAAGCTTGACTACAATTAATATTTATGTACTTAATACACGATATTTATTATACTTCAACTTTTTTCTTAATATCAGCAGCAGCTTAGTTATTGCAGCAATCTTATTATATTATAGAGTATACAGTCGTCGACTTGCTTTGAAAGTTATTTTCCTGGTTTTTGGTTACCTTGGAGCGCTGTCAGATATATGCTTTACTTTTATTGAATTGCATTGGCAGAAGCTATCGAACAACAAAATCCACTCAGTGCATAAAATTTGAAGTTTGCTTTTTGGTGGCAAAGCTTTGGGGTCTGAAATTATATGTGTGGCATGCAGCACCTGCAGCAAACAGTTGGCACAATGCAGCGCATAACTGGGTTGGCCATTAGTTTTAATTAGCGTTACTAACTATGCAATGGATTTCCTTCCAGTAGATTAGCCATAATAAAAGCAAAACTGAAAGCTGACTGAGACGCGCATAGATAGAGTTTCGCCTTGAGCGAAAATTGCATGCAAATCGACAAAAAATTAATATACACGCAAATTGCGTCGTTTAGGGTACATGACAAAGGGACATGGGGAGGGGGAGGTGGAAGGGGACTCTACTCTACTTCTAATTAGCTGGAAAGTTTACCCCACAACCTTGCGCTATATGAAGTGAATTTGTTAATTAAACGAGGACAACCCTCGCTAATGTCTCTTGCTTTGACGGGACATTGGCTAAAGAACAAAAACTAAATAGAAAATCACAAAAAAGAAAGCGATAAAATCTTAATGAAACATTGGATTTTGCTGCAAGCTTCCCTAATGAACTACGACAAGGGGTCAGTTGGTTATGTAATGAAAATTTAATGAGTGGAAATTCCGCTGCAGCGCAGCAACTCAATCTGCATGCAAGAATTTAATTATAACATTCCTTAAAAAGTTATCGAAAGTTGTAGCCAAAAGTCTTCAATAAATCTCAGACTATGCATAAGCATCAAACAGGTGAGACTCAAGTCAAGTTGTGTGTGCTCGACTATAAGATACTCTGTACATATTATACTAGGTCTCCAAAATAAGATTCCATCTGTTAGACAAACATACTAAGGGAAATAGGTAGTTTAATTGACTGCCATAAGTCTTTCTACCTATTCACTTTTAATATCTCTATTGTATTAGTTGGTTATAGTTATATTTCACTGTAAGTGAACTTTGATGAACTCCCAACTTAATAAGACAAAAGCGTAATACATTTAAAACCTTGTAGATCACCTTGTGTGGCAACCTTTGTAGTCATTGAAGAGCCTTCGGCTGACAAGGCTACCCCTTGTTGGACAAGGATAAATGGAAAATCCAGGAAAAGTGCTTTGTTAGGGACAAATGTAAGCATAAGATGAATTTCCAAGCTATAAAACGAATGTTAAGCGTTGGCTAAGCAATTGACGACCTTCGTTAAACGTGCTGTGAAAATGGCCACAGGCACCCACACATCCTCTACCCCTCCCCCGCATCGCATAAATTAAGTGGAAACAGCAGCTGGAGCAGAAGGATGAGGAGGAGCAGGAGCAGGAACAGTCAGGCATTGGCCCTTGGTCTTAGCGTTGTCGCTTGGCGCATTTATCCTGCGTGACTTTTGTTGTCAGTTTGTGGCCCCAACTCTCTGCCCTCCCTTGCCACTTCCCGTTGAACTGCAGTTGTTTTCTTGTTGACGTTGTGGCTGGTGTGTGTCCTCGTCCTTTGCTTGCAGCTTCCTTTTCCTAGTAGCCAATTTAATTGCAATTTTTCCAACAACCAGCGCTTAAGACAAATAACCAGAGATAATAGATCATGTCATCTTGTCAACAAGTTTTACAACCTAATTGCGTACATTCAACAAGAGGCAAATAGTAGCTCAATTTGTGCTTGAAAAGAGGGGAAATATTTGCTGAGAACATTGCTTTTAGGCAAACCATTTATTATGCGTAAAAAGTTTTTTATATTCATGAATATAAACATGTATATATCCATTTATTTATTAACCAAATTAAAGGTTAGGCAGAAAAATTTAATAAGCATAACGTGTGCTGGGTTTGACCTTGAAATCGTATAATATATGCACAGGTATTTATTTATACATTTTTCTTACATAAATTCTTGATTTTTCTCAGTGATCTTTTGCGTCAAAATCTTAGAAATTCTTAGCGCAGCGATCGTCACATCGCCCGGCTAGCTCAGTCGGTAGAGCATGAGACTCTTAATCTCAGGGTCGTGGGTTCGAGCCCCACGTTGGGCGCAGCTTAACTTTTTATTATTATTATTTTTCATCTCAATGGGCATTTTAAGTTTATTTACATTGTTAGTTTAAAAAAATGATTTTAAAGAAAATAAAAATAAATAAAAAAGATATACTCTCGATCCTGCCAGGAGTCGAACCTGGAATCTTCTGATCCGTAGTCAGACGCGTTATCCATTGCGCCACAGGACCCACATAATTAGATAGAGAAAAAAGCTGCTTCGTGATAAGCAGAAGATTAGAAATCGTATTTGAATATCATAAATAGATACAGTTGTGTATTATTTCCATATTATGCTTAAAGTTTCACTAAATATTTATTAAACCTTTTTATATTTGATAAATTGATTTGATTGTGGTTTAATTTAAATTGGCTATAAGAAATTCCCTTGAAAGTCCAATAGAGCACGTGCAATTGTGGATACTCTGAAACATGAATCCCACTGCAATAACCTTGGCAACAAATAGAACAAGTTACTTTTATGCAGCATTGCCAAATGCAAATGGCATGCCATTCAAACAAACAGAAATCATATTATCCATACGCCCCGCATGCCACAAACACACTCATATACACACACACACACACACACAGAGTAAGCAAGTAGCAATTTTTGATTTTATATCTTTGTGAACCCTCGGAAACAAAAACGCAACGATCTGTGCTTGCACATTTCATTCTTGTTGTCCAATCCCAATGGGACTCGTAAACACTTTGGCCAACACGCAAAAAATAAAAATGAAGGAAATGCAGGACGCATTTCCCAAAAAGGGGAAAAGTTAAACAGATAGAGAAGAGGGTGCTCCAGCACAAACCCTAATACCCAAGCTATATTGCAATTGCCAATCCTTGACCCGTCATAACGTCGTCCTTTCCTTACTCCTACTCCTACTCCAGCTGCTGTTGCTGCTGCTTTGACAGCAGAGTTAAATGAGATATGCTTTTCTCATTTTTTCGATAAATTCTGTGGCACCCCTACTTTGAGCACTGAGCACTGGATAACATTATTAGCGCAAAACTTTTCCATAAAATGGCAAACGGATTTACGCAACGCTTAAAATTGAGATTTACTGTAAGCAAAATTTATGGCAAACGCCAAGAAAAAATTAACTGCATAAGGAAAAACCTTGCAACAAATTTAAGAGTAAAGTACTTAGATTTGGAGCTTATCAACTGACATTGATGGATGCACTTGGCAATTAGTTTCCACTCTGCGTAGCTCCCAATCGTAATCGTATATAAGGAATGGCAAATCTTTTGGGGCTACTACACAAAATGAAGTCTTTCGTTCTTGGTCTTCTCTGGCTGCTCTGTACTGTGGCATGGGCTGCAGAGGTACAGGAACCACCTCAGGACCCAACTGACGATGACCTATCTGAGGACCCAGCTCTAGACTTGGGTGATGAACAAGCTCTTGGTACTCAGGAGGTCCCCGACAAATATGAGCCGGAAGCGATTGCCAACGTATTTGTCTCACTTGATGGTGTCTACGCCATGTACACTGTCGAAAAGGTAACGCAATCGTTCTCAGACAATACCTGCTAAAATAATATATATAATATATTCTCAGTTGAACTGGTTCCAAGCTCAAGCCATCTGTGCCGGTCAAGGCTATGACCTGGCTAACATTCAATTCGAAACCGACCAGAACCGCATGCATACCCTTATCGCCAGGATGGGACTACCTCGTCTACTCAACGAACCACTCTGGACTTCTGGCACCAATCTAGCCGTCAGCTCCCAATGGCATTGGTTCAGCACTGGCCTGCCTATTACCTACCATCGTTTCCGACAAGAACCAAATAACCAATACCGTTGCCTTGGCTTCCATCCCATCACCGGCGTCTGGAGCGCTGAGAACTGCAATTCAAAACGCTTCGCAATTTGCCAAAAACGAAACTGTTAACAACATTATTAACAACACACACATAATTTAATATGTTGGTTTGATGTTGGTGAATCAACTTATAATAAAAATTTCTGATTGCAAACAAAATAAACAAATTTATTTCAAAGAAAATTGAACTGTCAACAGCATTTTGCTTGTCTCATATCAATCAGCTTCTGTACGCCTCAGCAGATGCTTTCGCAAGGCTTTTGTTAGCTGACAAAAGCTCTAAAGCGGCATATGTATTATAACTTGCTACTGAAATAGGAAGCTAGTATGCGACTGGGAAATACCCTGTAAATTGTGCTAATGTTTACCACATACATATCTAAAGTTACATGCATGAACACATAAATATAATAACATATAAAAAAAATAAGCGCAAATCAAGTTGAACTATTTAGCTACATTTTCCCCTATTTGCATGAACAAAATGTTACTATATTATTTATTTAATAAGAAAAGTATCCAATATTTGTATATATAAGATATTGGATACTTTTCTTATGAAATTTAAAATTCAAATAAATGACTATACTTTATATATTATGACAATATTAAACGTTAATTAGTAAAATTAAGAAGAAAAGTAATAACAATAAAATATATGGTACATATATCTGCTTTTATTCGAAAGTAAAAATAGTAATAAAATAAGTAATAAATTACTTAAATAAATAAAATAAAAGTAAAGAGTAGAGGATAGAAAGATAGAAGTAAAAAGGAAATGGATATGGCCGGATTAATAATTATGTATAGGTACATAACAGAATAGTTTCCACTTCCTGTTTCTATTTCCTATTAAATGAGCAATTATAAGGTATAGAAAAGCTCGTTAAGCAAAGCATAGAATAGATTATAGAATAGACAGTACCTAGCTGTAATTCTCTTTAAAGATTTCAGATGATTTTCCCTAAACTTAATGTTATTATAGTGTTATCAGAAAATTAACATAAGTTACAAACTCATTACATTGTCAAATGCTATCAGAGAGAATTTGCGGAAGGAGCTAATTTTTACAGACTTTTGCACTAATTTTGTTTACAGATATTGATATATAGGTTTGTAGGATTATCTAATGACATTGATGGATGCACTGGGTAATTAGTTGAAACTGTAAAAATGTTGTATAAAAGGGAGCAACTCGTTGGATTCTGTACAAAATGAGGTCTTTAGGTTTTGGTCTTCTATGTCTGCTTTGCGCTGTGGGCTGTTGGGCTCAGAACCCATCCCCATTCAAGGTGTTTACCTATGAGAATCAGGAGTTTGGACTAGGAGCCAACAACAAGGTAAGTCCTATAATTATTTTACTCTAAAAATATTAAACGATCTCGTTTCAGGTGAACTGGTTTGAGGCTGAGCAAATATGTAGGGCTAAAGGATTCAGCCTGGTGAAGATTCACTCGCAAACAATGCAGAACCGTATCATCAGATTTATCCAAATCAATGTCGATTCCCAGATGTCATTATACGCAAATGAACCGCTTTGGACCTCGGCCACCAATCAGGGTTCAACATCCCAATATGTATGGCAAACCAGTGGAGCTCCTATAACCTACTATAATTTCCACAAAACTCCTGCTCGTGGTTACCGTTGTGTCGCCATTAATGGAGTCACCGGAGTCTGGACTGACCATAACTGTAGGGACAGGCGTTACTTCATATGCGAAAAAACTTGTCCACCAACCTGATACAATTTGATAAACATATACCAAAACAGAAATATCTTAACTGGTGCTGGATTATACGAAAATATATTAAAAGTTCATAATTGCAATCAGAAATTCAACAATCTCTTTTATTTAAGCCAAACATAAAGCTATGTTGAATAGATTTTCCATAAAGCTAACTGCTATTCTCTTGCCCTGTAAGGAAACTTGTTATAAAATCATCGCAATTCAATGGGGAATAATAATGGAATGTTTTTTTCTTAGTTTATTATACTTTTTGGTGGATATGTGACGAGTAGCTAGCGGAGCTTCTTTAGTTAGTCGTCTGGTACACTACTATTTTTGCGAACAACATTATTTTTCGCAAATAAAAATTATATCATATACATATTTCAAACATATTCCAAAAGTTGTAAGCTTTTCAAGCCATAGAATATAGATTTAGAGAAAATATATATTTCATACAAATTTCAATTTCAATATTGTAATTTAGACGATAAATATATTTTAAGGAAGTATTCTTTCTTGTATAGGATAAAGATCAGGGAAAAGAAACAAAATAAGAAAAAAACTGATTTAATAAATAAAGATATTAAAAAATAATTATAAAAACGAAAAAAAACTAAAGTAATGACTAAAAATAACTATCGGTTGAACCAAAGTACAATTTGAGTTTAATTTAAAAAAAAAAAAAGTTGGACGATGCCAACAACACGCGGTGTTCCCAAGCGGTCCCCCATCTAAGTACTAATCGCGCCCGACGCTGCTTAATTTCGGTGATCAGACGAGAACCGATGTATTCAGCGTGGTATGGTCGTTGGCGATAGACTCATGGCTAAAGAACCATATTGAATTACTCATTTGTGGAACATAATTTGGTAAGTGTGGATAAAAGTGGATTCTATTTGTGAAATAGAACCCTAATATGTAGGCATACTACATACAAATTGCCTTTAGACTCTCGCTAGACACAGTTGCTCGCAGTTAATCAAATATAAGCTAATTCTTTTAAATCAGCTATTCAGGCTATTAAGTAATCATATATATAGTACAAATCGTATATATACACATAATTAATTGTAAATATGATTACGAAATCCCTGTATATTTATTATTAGATGCAGCTGATTGATGCAACAGGCATCGAAACGACTTCTAGAATACTCTTCCGATAGAAGCTATCCTTAGGTATCTTCCTCTTACCATTCTTAAAGAACGACTTTCTATATAGAATTCAAGAGTGAGCTCTACTTTCCAGTATAAGCATAATGTTTCACTTACAGCTATTATAGGAAAACTAGAGTGAAAGAGTTTTAGTGCTTGCCTTTCTACTGTTAAATATCACATAATCAAAATTTTTACCTTTGTTGTGAGTAAAAGAATAAATTAACTTTTTTTGAAAGCTATTCACAAAGGAAACTAACCTTGAAATTTTATACAATTGGAACTTATTTGGTATTAAAAGAGAATAAACAAATTGTTATACAACCAACAACATTTATATAGCTATAAAGATTTATAATTTGAGACGCTTTTTATTTATATGTACAAGGACTCAACTGGTTTGTCGACATTGCAGTTTCTTTCGCAAATAAAGTAGTATCTGTCCTCGCACTTCGCACTGTACCAGGCCTCGTCTAGTCCCATAACCAAGCAGGCTTCTTCTCCAATCAGATCGGACTGTGGCTCCTCGGTAGCCCACTTCTTATAGCCCAGAGGTAGACCGATGCTCAGCCAGACCCACGTGTTGAGGTTACCTAAGTTGCTCGCACCGAGCCAGAACTTTTCGCGGCCCAGTAAGTGTCCTAGGAAGGAGAGAGAGAGAGAGATCTTCTTCATAAAGTAAGAAGAAGACAGATTGCAGTTGTCCTACCGTTTTGAGCTATGCTGCGTATCACCTGGACATGCTGTTCGTAGCCCGTAACTGTGGCTAAGATCATGCCGGAGCGATGACATACTTGATGCGCCTGGAACCAATTGAGCTGTCGAGGCAGATATAGTCAAGTGGCAGGTCATTAGTTCTCTGAGCTGGTCTTACCTTGGCGAAACTGGCCACAACGTATCTGTCGGAGGACGAGGGTCTGTTAATATAGACAACCTGAGAGTCTAGTGTAGAATTGGAGGCTTCCTGACAATTCCATAATTGTAGAAAGCCAACGAGCAGCAGAAGACGAAACATTTTGCTATAAACTAGCGCTGATTTTGGGCTGAAACTTCATTTATATATAGTAGCGATAAAAATCACATCAGAATTCGTTTAAAAAGCAATTAGCAGATGAAAATTATTTCTAAGAAAATATAAAATATTTATTTAATAGCAAATATCGTTAACACTTTACAAACTCGTGTCCGTCCCTTGGCTGCACAATAGTCCAGTCTTAGTCTAGTCTAGAATATGATGATGAGTGCAGTTCTTAAAACATAGTTAAATATATATACTCAGTTTACGTTTATAGCTATTAGTATTTGTTACTAGCTCTATACAAAAATATCATTTAATTGCTCTCACACTCAGCTCTGGCTTAACTAATTTAAATAAACATTGATAATAGAACCCTAAATCTGACTGAAAATCTGTTAAAACTATATGTAACAAATCTATATAATATAATATGTGAAATCTTAACTTATGTGACTTGCGTTCTTGTTTTTTTTTATATGAAATGCGTAGTATAGTGTTACACTTGTCAGAAAGGTTTTCTCTTTTTCTCTTTTCTTTCACAATATAAAATGCAAAATATCGTTAATTGAATTGAATTAGCAGTAGGAAAGATCTCCATATAAAGACTCGGATCTTTGCTTCTATATATATCTTTTCGATCATAGCCCAAGTTGATATTATTAAAAGATTCTCTAGGGGCAAGCCATAGTTAAGGGCATTTCAGCTACTCTGTGACTAAGTTTATGCTATGAGCTAAGATCAAAGTCAAATTTCTTTACTTTAAGTTTGAGCTTGGAGCTAGGCGCAGCCAACTTAACATGCACATAAAATTATGCGTGGCGTTGCCAGATCGCTTGCAATTCAAAGTTCAAAAGGAAAGCAGAGAACCTGCTGGACGGACCTAAATGTGGTACATGGAAATTCGGAAAATTGTGAGCTGCATAGCATAAAGCAAGTGTCGATTGCTTGGAAATGTTTGAGTTATCGATAAATATGCGATAATTTATGGATTGTTTAAATTAAACTTATTAACTGTTTAGCATTTTGATAGGAAGCTGGCGCCTCTCTCTCCCTGTTGAGCTCCCTTCAGGCTCAGTAATCTCCGTACTGATATGTGGGAGGCTGGTGCGCTGTTTTGCTGCTCGGCTGGTAGAGATTGTGGTGTGAGGATGAGCGTGGGGCGAAGTTGGCGGCGGCACTCTCTGAATAGGATTGAGAGTGGGAGTGGCGCTGGCTGGGCGACTGGGCGCGTCGGGCACGACGCTCCTCAATGTTCGCCGGCCATCGCTGATGGTAGCGTGTCGAGTCCTCCGAGGAGCGACGGCGATGATAGCGTTTGGCGGAGCTGTTGGCCAGCGGAGCTGGAACAGCCACCGGCTGCTGTCGGTAGCTGCTGTCATCGCCGCTGCCGGCGCTAAGCGCCTGCTGGTACTGACGCCGCATGCGCTCGTCCAGCGATGAGTTGGGCGAGGGTGTATGCGGCTCGATCACATCGCCATGGGAGTTGCGTCTGGCACGTTGCAGCTCCCGGTCGTAGCTGTCGAACGCGTCACGGCGCTGGTTGGAGCGCTGATGCTGCTGCTCGTGTGCGTCGAGGCGCTGACGCCATTCGGCGGCGGATACCTGCTGGCCATAGAGATCGGGCTGCGGCTGGAACTGTGCACCGCCATTGCCATAGATGTTCTGGTAGCTGGAGCGACGCCAGCCCTCCTCGTAGCGGCGACGCGTCTGTGCTGCGTCCTCTTCGGGCACAGCAGCAGTGTTGGCCAGCTGCTGTCGTCGCTGCGAGCGGCTGGAGCTGCTTTCAGAGGAGTCCTCACCGGAGGTGCCCAGTCCCTGATCTTTCTCATCGACACCATAGGCCTTATAGGGCGCACCCAGGAATCCCTTGGAGCCATAGGCATAAGGTCCGTTCAAGCCCATAGTAGGATACTGCATATAGTACGACTGAGCAAAGGGCTTCTCCATCACGTGGGCCAGCTTCATGTCGTCCAGATTATCATCAATCTCCGCATCGCTGCCATCATCGCGTCCCGTCCACGTCTGCCAGGAGCCGGGTCCGAAGAGCGAGAGCAGCACCGGCAACAGGAAGAGTCCATGCATAGCGCCAAAGAATATAACCAGGAACACCATTTTGAAGAACACCAAGAATATATAGCTCTGTGCCAGCAATAGAGCTATAATGCCCAGGATTGTGGAGCTGGAGCCCTGCACAATGGGCAGACCAAGGGAGTGAAGAGCCTCGCGGACACGCGCCTTGGGACTGCGCTTCTTGGAGGACATGTACGTATAGCATATGTGGGCGGTGAAGTCCACTGAGAAGCCAATGCACATGATCAGATTTATCATAGATATAGAGTCCAGATTCACGTCCCACAGAGCCATATAACCCGCAACGCCCAGTTCAATGGAGATGACCGAGAAGGCCACCCAGAGCGAGCACAGAATGTTGGGTATAAAGATGAATGAGATGATCATCATAATGATAGCACCAATGATCATCGCCTGCAGCGAAACTGGACGCACCAGCTCGAACTGGTCGAAGAAGACGAAGTAGGGATGGAAGATGGAGGCATTCAGCGGGGAGTCCTTGCATATTTTGCGCAGATCGCGGACCATTTCCTTCTCATGATTGGTATCCGTTATATTGACAGCCTGGATGAGGAATCTGGAGGCGATAATCTGTGTCTCATCGTCATTTAGACGCACGTCCAGGGAGAAGGGATTGCCCGGAAATAGCCAGTGCTCCTTGACCATGTCGATAAACGTTTGTTCGTTGTCGATGGTTGTGTTCAGGTAGTCGTCATTGCGGTCGAGGAAAGACAGAAATGAACGTAGCCAGGATTCGGTGTACAAGGAAGAGGTCACATAAGAGGTGTGCTCCAAGGTGCTGGTCAGGTTCTCCATTTGCTCCTGCACCCACGGATCAGAGTAGTTATGCGGACCCGCAATTATAACCTGCAAAATAATGGATAGTTTAAGTAATTGACGAGCTAATGGGAGTAACAGTTACGACCTACCTGCATTCTGTATGGGAATTCGCGGTAGTAGTCATCCTCACGATCGAAAAACTCCACGGAATAGGAATCCTCACGTGACAGCTTGCGACGCTCCAGTCCCTCCTTGATCTGTGTGACGCCATAGCAAGCACCCGCCAAGTAGGAGGCGAAGACCAAAATGATCACAATCTTGCACCATTTGTTGTTTATCACCGCTGAAAGTCGATCCTTGAAGAAGGCCATGAACATGTGATCCTTGTTGTCAATGGGATTATCCGGATCGTTGTGATCAATGCCACCAGCCATAATCGCCTTGTAAAGGAAGTTGCGCTTCTCTGCAGAAACAAAACAAAGAGTCGGTTCAAATCCAGTTGCCATTGACCTCTTTTAGCTTCGACTAGTCTAGTTATCTGCCCCACGATCAAGTTCATGTGGCTGCTACTAGCTACGCGTCTCAGTGATGTGAGCCGGTTGTTCTGGCTAACTAACTGGTACAAGTGGACCTTGTCATAGCCAACAAACCAACTAGTCCGCAACTAACCACGTTTCGTCATCAACTTAACTCAATTGGCATTAATCGAGTAGCTCGTTCAGAATGTAAACAAGTGTTTCGATACATTCCAAACAATCGGAGTACTCGGATTGAGTTAATCAAGCTAATCTCACCCCTGACTTACCTTTAATAGCCACCGACATGGGCTTCACCTTGCAACCAAATATGGCATGGAGATTCTTGCGCTCCCTGTAGCCAGAAATGGCCATGCAGGCGGCGAAGAAAGTGATGTGCCACAAGAAGGTGAAGCAGACGGCGAACACTGAGTACGTGCAGAAGATCTTCACCGATCGGAACGGGCTGATGATGCCAATCAGGAAGGATATAAAGTCGGTGACCGATGTGATGGTTATAGAAACCGCCGCCTCAGACATCATATGTGCCATCCGCTCGTGAACAGGCATCTTGGCGGGTGTGCGTCGCCAGCCCGCCAACATGACGAAGGTGTCATCGATGCCAATGCCTATAAAGAAGTCGAGGATTAATAAACATAATAAAGCTGGGTGAAAGCCTGGGGATCTTACCGATCATGAGGAAAGGTGCAGCCAGATTAATGCCTATGAACTCAATGCCGCAGTACATGGCCAATCCGAAGGCCGCCAGAGTAGCCATTATAGCTGAGATGTTGCCCATCAAACCCAGCCAGGGTTTCGAGCGTACCGCATCGCCCATCATGCAAGTGATAATACTAAAGATAATAGTGGGAAAGTTAGGCGTATTCATAAGAAACTTAACCCAGTGATTTGTATTTACCTGAACAAACCCATAAGCAGGAAAGTTGAACTAAAATAGGGCACAACCGTCTTGGTATTCTTCTCCAGCTCATGGTCCAGGGTACGTGAGGCAAAATAGGAGACAGAGATGTGCTTAAACATGCCTGTGGTCTCTGCCTTGCCTACAACCCGCAGGAACGTTTCCTCCCATTCGGCACCCCTAGGGAAGATATTGATTAGTATAGGGCTTCCTTTTGAGTTGAGGATTACGTGTACTTACTTGGCATCCTGACGCTTTGTATCGGCCGTGACAAAGTAAACCATTTGGATAGCCGGAACACTGACAATATAGTTATCCTCCGTTAACTTTGTGCCACCAAAGAAGACGGGAAAGGCGTGTGCATCCCATGTGACTGGATTAAACATAATGGGAAACGTCAGATTCAACTGGCCCGATTCGATCTAGGGTCGAAGAAAGGAAAGGTTTAGTCTGGTTCAGTTTAAGGATAGCTAAGAACTCACATCATCCATTATTGCATCCAGATTTAAGATATCATTTTCGAAGCATTCATTCTCCCAGCGTGCACAGGTGTCCTTGTAGGTGAACGTATCCCCGTCGTAAGTAACTGTGGCATTCTGTATGAGATTGTCCAGTTGCCGGAGCTCCATAAATATCTCGCGACGCAGCATATTCTCGTCGCCATCTTTGGGTATTACAATGACTCGCCCGAAGCGCCCTGCAATTGAATAGAAAAATCAGCCAGAGTTAATACAATAGATTAGATATGGTCAGCTTTAAAAGCTTCCTGCTGACGCCTCGTGGGGCCTTTTTACTGCCGAACAGGCGTGAAGGTTGCCCCCTCAGAGAAGGCACAGTGGTTTGACTTTATGATATGGGTTTCTTTATAATCTATTGCACGTGCTGAACAGATATGATAGCATATGAAAGAGATTTATCTATAACCTTCAAATCGTTATGAAATTTATTAGATGAGCAGCCTATAATTATTCATGTCTAACATCAGCTAAATATCTGAGTAATAATTGTTAACATAACTTAGATTCGATCAAAGTTGACCCTATTCGGTACCAGTGTGCACCTCTCTTCAGTGCCTTGCGCCTTGCCTTTTCATTGTCCGACGACGTGACAATAATTTGAATGAGTTTCATTTAAGTTTTATTACTTATATTTCGTGTGCTGCTCGTTTTGCTCGTATAATTCACTTCCACTTTATATTGTACGAATGGTTTGTGTTTAATGCGCCATAACAAATGCAGCAGCGTCCACTTGCGTCAGTCTGCTCCATTGCTCAGGCCCACTTTATATACAAATATATCTAATATATTTATTTATATCTACTACAGAGACTAATAGATATAAGAAGTAATTCCTCTAACAGCTGTGTGGATCGTGACATTGTACACGTTGCTGTTTCCCACTCTGTGAATGAACTTGTAAGAACCGACAAATATTGGCATAACCAAACATTGCACGTTGCCTTTATAAAAGATACAAAATAAGGCATTGAGATACATTTTAAATTCTACTCTATATACCTACTATGTAGTATAGATTTATATCAAGCGACAGCTTTCTCCTACTAAAACTATAAACACACATTTCTTATGAAATTTCTTAAAATAACACAAATTTTCTCAATATTTCCTGGCATCTCGTGAATCGAGAGCATTACGATTAAAGAAAAAATAAAAAAAAATCCTTACGAAATTAAAAAAAAATAAAAAAGAGACACTTTTGTATAAGTTTCCCATACCGGGAATTGAACCCGGGCCTTCCGGGTGAGAGCCGGATATCCTAACCACTAGACAATATGGGAGATGCTTACGCTTAGTGCCTGAGCTTTAGTTCAGCGACGCACAAAGGCGACGACAGGCAACAAGTAGCAGCTGCAGAGACTTCAGCAAAAAATAGTTTAAATAAAATATTTATGCTTTTAGCTGTGTGCCTTGGATATGTTTATGGCGGCAATCAATTTATATAACATTTAATCGAGGCGAGCAACGTTTTGTTGCGCTACATTAAATATAAGATTAGAGTTTTTTTGTTTTGAACCTGGCGAAAGTTGCATTCAACACATTGTTTGCCACATGCATGTGGCATGCCTCTTTAGATTCAGTTTTGTTTTTTTTTTTGTAACCATTTGAAATCGCCTTCACATTTGCCACGCTTTGCTACGAGTGCGGTGGCCAAAAGTGCAAGCCAAGCGAAGCGCAGCCAACTGGTCGTAACCGATTAAATGCGGTCTAGATAATGTCCATATACAGTTAGTTAGTTGCACTGCAGCCACAGACACAGCCACAGCCACAACAGCGTTTGTCTTGTGGCTGCAGACACAGCCAGACACTGCAGCTTGTCTGACTGGCTGCTCTTCATCTTCATTTCCAGCACTTAACGTTTGTCAAAACACAGTTCAATGCAACTGCCTCAAAACCAAGATCTCATTTTATATTATTCATTTGTGTGTCTGAGTATATTAAACGAATGAGTGGTATAAGTGGATGAGTGGATAAGTCGAAGCATAGTATAGTATATAGAGACTACATCTCATACTCGTCGTTCTGCTGTTTTAGGCCTCGTTGCGCATTTGCACATCAAGTACAGGTCTCTCGCAGAATGAGGCCAACAAATTTCGAAAGAATCATTTGCTAATTTGCGCATATCTCGCGTATATTTTCATATATTATTATTTCTGTGTTTTATTATCGCTGAACGCTGTTAAATTACTTAGTACTCACAACTACGTTAGTTGTGCTCATTATTTTCGATGATTTTTTATTACTTTTACAGCGGTATTTCAATCGTGTGTTTCGCACACTCGAATTCGCATAGTGCGCACGTTTTTCAATTTTGTGCAACTATTTTTTATTTTTATTTTCCTATTTCCCTTGCTTCTGCCCATTATTTTATTATTTTGCAAAACACTTTTACCAATCCCAAAACTCTTACTTCATATTGTTAGCTTTACTTTTGTGGTCTAACTGTTTTCTGCAGGTGCTATATTATTGATTCCAGCAACTCTTATGTAAACCAAATATACACATGGGGAACTATATAGTATGTATCTAATATCTACCCATAGCCTTAATATAACTTGTGCACATACGTATGTATATCATACATCTAAAAATATTTACTCAGCTACACAATCATCTATAGAGACAGTTAATCTTCCATATAATGAGCTAATTATGATACTATAATAAATTTAATATAAAATAATTGAAAAGTTGTGAAGTATATATAAGTATTTAATGCATAAATTACATTTCCCGTTACCTTAAATAAATGTTTAAGAAATTCATAGTTTCTGAATAAAAAAAAGTCTTTCTATCTCAAAATGACTTTTTCCTCCAATGAGCATGCGTCTTAGGGAAGTTTTACTGTTCTATTTGTAGTGTAACTATTCTATATTTAGATCAAAGACAAAGATCTAGGCTCTTAAAAGTAGTTTCTCTATCAAAAATTTGATTATTTCGACTCAATATTCAACTTCTCCCATATGGTCTAGTGGCTAGGATATCTGGCTTTCACCCAGAAGGCCCGGGTTCGATTCCCGGTATGGGAAGTTTACTTTTTTTATTTTATAATTATTTTATGATCGATATAAATATTTATTGTAAATGTGTTTGCTTTGTTACTTTAAAGACCACTTTAAGTGTAATCTTAGCCATTAACTTGCCCTTGATACGAGTAATTTAATGATCTTAAAAGATTAAATAGACATGCACTTGCACTGATAATGTTGATTGTGCACATACAATTGTAAGTGTCTCAGGTTTTCCTTTTTACAAACATATGGCACAATGTCATTTTGTAATTTTTTTTACATCATTTGTAAGCCATTGTTGCTGGCCTGGGCTAATAAACCATTTAGCGTAGTTAATAGCGTGTAGAAACGCTGCTCGGTTCAAGACCCCAATAAAATGATGCCCACACTTTTCTCAACTGCGCAGTTACACGTGACGCACTGAGGTTTCAGTCTTGAACTTAAAGCTCGAAAGCCCGGAAAAATGATTCGAAATGATCCCCTTTTAAATATTTAAAGATTAAGTACCAACAATTCCGGAGAAAAGACGTGTGACGAACGGACGTCACATCCGTCAAGGTGCAAAATGTGTTGCAATCTTTAATTGGATGACTAAATGGGTGTTGTCAAGCCATTTCACTTGCCCAATGTTTTTTTGCCATTATGGCCAACATTTTGCCGTCCTATGCGTATAGACTTCGTTTGTTGCTGTTGTTGTTTTAATTGTTAACTTACCGGGCCTCGTAATACGTCCCACATTAAAGCGATGCGTATAATTCACTTTGAAATATTGCTCAACAACCGCACGCTCGGCCTTCCCCTCGCCATTAATGGGAGAAAACAAATATTCGGGATCGATTTGATACTTTAATTGCTGATAGCTGCGTAGCATAGTAACAAAAGAGACATAAAAGATATCGATGATTGATTAAAAAATTATATAAATATGATTTTATCTTTTATTGTACTCACCCCGTCATACAGAGCAGCGTTATCATAACAGGTATTATGACAAAGTAGCCAGGATGTTTGGCTATACAAATGCCCAGATGATAGAACGATTTGTTTAGTGTCTTATCGACACACGATATGCCGCAAGTCATCTGAAAGTAGTCCAATAATAAAAATGTATTACTATAAAGCACATTTATTTGATGATCCTAAACTGTGTGCAAATTGTCGCTCCGATTAGCCGTTTTGCTGAGTTACAAACGGTTGAACAACTAACTCAAGATCTACGAGTATTAGACCCAAACACACTAAAAACTTAACCTCAACTGCGTGCATGTTTAGCTCTAATGTAAGCCGACAAGTGAAGGTGAAAGACATAAGGCAAAGGTAGATTGAAGCTATTATTATAGGCTACATACCCACACATGACTTATAACTTTTTATATATTTGCACACATTTATATATAGTATATTTTAGTTTGTCTATAGATATATACATATGGTAAGTATTCGTTTTTGAGCCTTGCCGTGTCTATTCGGCTTTGTTTATCGACACCTTCAACTTAAACTTAAAACACGCACTGTGTTTAGCTGCCCAACTGTGCTGCTACAATTTCTGAATAAATTCGAGAAAAATATATATAAGATCATGCCCTTGTTCATCTAATAACATATAGCAAAGAAACCTATATAATTACGTACATTAAGATGATAAAGCACACACACAAACACACACACACGTATTGAAGGAGGTACATATGTATATTATACAAGGTACATTTATCATTTGGGCTTAATTTCTGTTTACGGAGAAAAACTATTACAAATGCAAATTAAAACTTACTTAAAGTAAAAAGCAACTTGAACTCTTAAACTTTCGTTAATGATATGTAAACCTATAAAAATTATAATATCAAAAGTAATGTCTAATGTTCACAAAGTTTTTACATTAAAGGGCAAAAAAAATGACAAAAAATTAAATCCGCCCCCGGGTGGACTCGAACCACCAACCTTTCGGTTAACAGCCGAACGCGCTAACCAATTGCGCCACGGAGGCTGTTGTTCGAGTTTTGACAAAACTCAGTTTGATACAACGCGGCCAATGTTCTACACAGAATTTGCTGTGTTTCCTTCGGCATAATTGCTGGCGAGCTGATAAAGCCTTAAGTCCCCACGAGGGATATGGCCTCCGTGGCGCAATTGGTTAGCGCGTTCGGCTGTTAACCGAAAGGTTGGTGGTTCGAGTCCACCCGGGGGCGACATTAACTTTTTTGCTGCACAATAACATAAAGATGTTAACAACAGAATATTTTAAGTACATATTTATTTTTCTTTTACTTTGCAAGCCCTGGCAATAAGGCATTGAAATAGTGTAGCGCACGCACCTTGTGATGTTTTTAAACAATCATTTTGAACACTAAGTCCATTAAAATAAACATATGTAGACAAATTCTTTAAGCTTAAATTTTTTGCGCAATTTGTCAAGCAATTATTCATGATAACCGCAGACTTTGACTTTGTTAAAGATAATGTTGTTTTGTACTCAACATGAATAGAACATTAGCACCATAATTGCCCAAGAGCAAGCCTAATGACAAAAGAAGCAAGAAACAAAATGAAGGAAGACACAAACATTTAACCACAAATCACTGAACCATAAGATACTCTTTTAATCTACGAATCACACCAGATGCTGTTAAACTACATGCATTGAGTGTAAGGTGTGAAATCGATGATAAAAATGGGCTAAGCTACTGTTAATTACAAACTGAATCTAGCAGCTGATTATAACGATTATTAAGCTGTAAAATTGTACTTCTTTTGTATTGGTTTACGCCTTAACATTTATATGCTAAACGCTAGCCAAACAATATACTAATGAGTTTACAGCTAACATAATATATACGTTATATCTATATCTGGATCCGTTAACGAGAGTATCTGCATCTGCATAAAGTTAATCAACTTTCCATTTTTTTTGGGTTCAACGACAACTGACGCTGCACTTTTACCACCAAATCGTGGCCAAAATAGACATTACAACATGCACGCCCATACCCGTAGTCAGCGTTAAAGATTTGAATTTGATTTTGGAATCGCTTCAGTCAAGGTTATATTGAGCTGAAGTCTGGACCGGACCGTTGCTGTTGAGTTCGTAGTAAAAAGGCTTTGCTGGCGCTGTGTTGGCATAACGGTTCATTATGTCAAAGTGATTTTATAAACAAGTTGGGCGTCCCAAACACCCAGCCAAGTGTTGTGGCAACAGTCGCCAACGTACTCATATTGTCTGAGGCTATGTCTGGGGCTCTTGAGTGCTTCCCGACACTATTTATATTTGTGTTAAAAGGCCAGCAAATGAGTTTTTGGAGCTGTACACAGTTCAGAGCAGGGCCGAACTGGACCCCTTCAGGTCCAAGTTGTCTGGTGTCATAACAATGCGAGCACGAGTATATGGAGAATAACAGTTAAAGTGTTATGCAAATAAGCGACATTTATTTGTCAGTTTTGTAAATTTTGTTAAGAATAATCATGTTATATTTACAGCTTTTTCCTCTGGCGGAAATTCTATAGTATGCTAAGAAATAATACACATTGTTATTAAGTGAAAATGTCTTTGAATAGAGTCTCAAAAGTCTTTCATAAGGAAAATCTTTACATCATAAACAAATTAATAAACTAAACAGAAATATAATGGAATGAAAAATACTTGAAGAAATGTTAGAGATGGCTTCTAAGAGACGCTTTATTATTAATAGTTTCTATGATATGAAAGGTACATAAAAAGAAAATCCTATAAAACTCAATAAATAGCAGAATGAAAAGTTTCGAGAAAGACATAATTCAATCCATAGGCCTTGAATTTAAGCCCTAACATCGTGGAATATATGTAATAATATTAGAATAACTCAAACGAGGATATCACAAATCATAACTTGAATAAGTCATGTTCATTTCTGCTCTTCACTTTGCTGAGTTTCGCCAATTTGAGATCCTTGTAGATTACTTCTTTCATATAAATTAAAAACCAGTTAAAATATTACAGTTTTATTTTAATTACCAATTCCCACAAAGTCATATTACATTTTTCAAGCTGTCATTAGTTTTTTTTTAATCACATCTTTCTATGAGCTTATTTAGCACAAAGTTTCTCTCTCGGGCTGTCGTAAATATGCTTATCAGTTCATTGATTGAGTGCACTCGAATTTTGATAATCCTGCTTTCACCTGGTGACTCGTTTACTCTTCCTAATACATCCAGGTGTTATTCTGTGGTATCTTTTTCTATAGAGATTTTGCAACAGCTTAAACCCTCAATGAATTTCCGTGTTTATTGTATTTATCTGTAGCCTAAAATTAGCTTTTAAATAGTTTTGATTATGCAAAAAAAATAGTTAAAAATAAATGTTGTACAACATCAAGCGCATAACAACAGCATCCCAAGCGATCGCCCTCCTCTCCCTCTCCCCCTTCCTCTTCGACTGTTCAAAAACTCATTAATGAACTTTACAATTGTGGCGCAAGCGGCAGCTTCAACTTCAACTTCAAGTTTAGTTTCAGTTTCAGTTTGAGCTTCAGTTTGAGCTTCAGTTTTCATAATCAGGTGGCAAATGGCATTAAATTTCAAAACAAATGCGTTTTCATGTCATCTGTTAAAGTTGAACAAATTATCACTTATTGCCGCTGCTGTTGATGAGGCTTAAACAATTTTGAAATCAAAACAAATTCAATTTAAGTTTTTCCATTTTAAAGTAGAGGACGCGTCAGCAACGACCTAACACGTTCATTCAATACGATACCTTGAGAATTTCCCGAGACTCCTTTGCATAATTGCGTGCTAAGAAAACAAACCATACAATATATATATATATATATATAGATATATATATATATACGATAAGTGGAAGACTAGCAAAAGTGATGATTTCTGTTTAATTTCTGGGTCTTCGCTCTGCTGTAAATGGGTCAAAAGCGTTTTAATTTGTCTACGTTCTTTCTTATTGTTAACTAATGCAAATATTTACATATATTTCAAACAAATTTTTTATGTTTTTATAACTTGAGTTTTTGATTTTGCTTTTTGGCACATTAGAAATTCTTGAAAGCGCTGAGAAAGTTGCCTTCTGCCCAAAAGAGTTTGTCGCTTAAGTCTTTTGTTTGGGCCTGAGCATTTCGCTTTTTGTTTCTGTTGTTGTATTCGTATATATATATATATATGTGTATGTATATATATGTGTATACGCTTTTGGTCAACGCCAAAGTAATTTATCGTTTTATTGTGTTTGGTTGTCCGTGTGTGTTGTTGTTGTTGTTGTTGTTACGATTGTGGTAGCTTTTATGCATATTGATTTCTTTTAAAGAATGTTTTCGGACATATTTCGAGTCTCTTTAATTGTTCCTTTCTTTTACAACCATTCATTTTGGGGTCAATGCTTGTCTGCTTAAATTCTGACTCAGGAAACTCCTAGTCTTTTTATATATAGTTAATTTCGTTTTCAGCTTAAACTTGCAGGTAAAACTGAGTTTAAAACGAATATATTTATTTTGTGAGCTGACAGAGTCTTTAATTTATATAGATAAAAGTAGCCATAGCTTATATAAAACTATATTTTCTAAAGATACTAGACCTATAATATGTTATATACTCTATACCTTGAACCATATCCACTCTCTCCTATAAAGTTCGCAGCTGCTTTTCATAATCTTTTGCACCACTTTCAGTTCATTTTGCCCGACTTCAGGAAGTGTTATACATTAAATTGCTGTATTTTTTGAGTCCTGGGCTAAAACTCAATTAGTTTCGTGTTTACAACGTGTACTCGTCGTATCAAAGCCCGTCAAATTGCATTAACCATAATAAATTCTTCAACTAAACGCAATGACTACGAAAATGTGGTCCGATCGCAGCTGGTAAACTCTAAAAATATCCAGTAATTTCTGGACTTTTCCAGGTGTGTATCAGGTAGTTGTTTTCTGCAAACATTTTTGCACTATCCATCACACACACACACACACACACTGTGGATGCATTACATAATCCTGATTTACCCACCGCAAATTGCACGCCTTTAGCTTGTATGCGAAGCCTCATTTGTATTTTTTTATCACTTTGTTTTCCTCCTTCTGTTTCTTAAACAATTTATATAATTGATTTGAACACTGACAAAAGCGTCGCAAATCGATTGCATCGCTGAAGCTACAGATATTAAATTCAACAAGTTTTCCTTTTGCCAAAAAAACAACAACAACAAAAACAAACAAAAATCATAAAGTCAACAACTTTCACTTTTGGTTTTGTGGCCAAAAGGCAAAGGCAAAAGGCAGAGACAAACAAACTGACGCACAAAGCATAAATACCAAGAAAAAATTACAAAATTCCAATTAATTAATAACAATTTAAATAATTTGCTAATGCCAAAAGAAACATGAGAAATTCAGAGATGGAAAAAAAACCCCAAAAATTATTATTGAGTTTTTTTTTTCTATATTTATTTATGGCCAATTTGCCTTGTGGGTGGCTAACAAATTTGGGTCAAGTCATTGAAGTAGAACACAAGACGTCGCTGACCTTAGCACGTGGGCGTGGCACATTTAATAATATTTTTCTATGTTTTTATTGGGACTTTTTTTTCTGTGATTGTCAAGCCCAAAGCTGATTTATTTATATGGTTGGGTTTTGTTTTTTTTTCTCTCTGTTTTTGCCAACTGCCAACAACCTTTTCGATATTTCTTACAATTGTTGCCACACAAATGTTCGCAATGAATCTTAATTAGTTTGCTTCGAGGCTGACAAATTAACATTGAGCACCTACAAAAACACTTAAAACCAGAAAAATGAAAAGACTGTTATTGTGAGGGCAGGTTCTGGCCCTAAAAAGGCCAAAACTGTATCCAAAGCTGAAATCTTCAACGAAAATAAATACCAAAAAGCATAAACCGAATTCACTTTCTACTTTTTCTGTGGCTTCAGCCTCAAGTCGAATCGCTCTCTGACGCATGCGCGGCCCCAGCCTGAAACTGGGTCACACACGCACACACACACACACACACACACACACAGGTTGATTCACTCTCTGTAACTGCTCTTAATTTAAATTTAGTTTTTATATATGTTTTCGATATTTGACTTGTTCAGCTTTGCATTAATTAACAATTTGCGTCCGAAACTTAAAACGGTTTTATAAGACGCATTTTTATATATATTTTGTGTATATATATTCGAATTTGATTCGATTTCAAGCGCTTTATGTCTGCCACTCTGTGGGTCAGTAGAGCAACCGAGAGTGGTCTCAAACTAAATAGACCAAAGTCCAACAGATCAAAAGACCGTCAAATCATCATTAAATGCATTTTAAGAGCCACTCAAGCACCTCAGATAGAAGTCAAACATTTCCGGTGATAGCTTCCAAGAGATACAATTAAACATTTAATGACCCTAATGGGGTGTTTGAACTAACTCGTAACTATTATTTGAAATCTTTTAAATGTCCGAAATTTAGTTAAATTGTAGAAACACCGAAAAAACAAACAAATTAGTTAAATCTATCTATCTAATAGGCAAGAGTAATTCCAGAAGTTGTGTTTAATCTTACTCAAAGATAATAGTAGAATCTCAATTAGGATCTGTATATAATCTGACTTCAATTTAGATAATTTCAACTAATTCGCAGATTTTCTGAACTACAATATAAACCTACCTAAAAGGAAATTAGGCAATCAGAACCTGTCATTGGATTTGTTACCAAAAGTTGTTTCCTTTCTTGAAACATGATATATTTTCTCTATTGCTCTTCTCCTGCTTTTGTCTATGCTCAGTACAGTTGTGCCTAGGATGAGTAGTTTCCACATCAATCACAGCCAGCCAAGATCACAGCAGGTAGTTTTATACCCATAAATTGGATATCTGCGTTTGATCCCTAGACAATATGCACCCCTCCAATTGAAGACGAGACGAGTTTTCGGGATGTTTTTCTGTACATGCCGATCACAGGTAGCTGCAATTGATTGAAAACTGATTCAAACTGGTTTCAACGGAAAAACAACTAGTTGTTGGCCAAAAGGAATGGCCGCTGAAGACTCACTTAACAAGATTGTTTGCCATTCACAACTATTAATTAACATGTTTGCTAAGAATTCGCTACGCTAGCTGCAATAATTTGCTTAAATTAACAAATTTGCCGCTATCCGTTAACATTAATAAGTTAACATTAACATTAACAGAAACGGCTAAGCAAATATTTGCACAAGCATTTAACATGAAAGCTGTTAAAGTGCGCCACAAATTAGCCGAAGTCTAAGCCCAGTTTCAGCTGGCCCAAAGCTAATGACACTCTGTTTTATACGATGCAATGACAACTCTTCAAGGTGTTAAAACAAAAACAAAAAAAGGTTTCCAAGTGCTTCCAAGTGGTTCCAAGCCAAGGCAATCAGCGGGTAGACCCAATGGCATCCCATGGCGCGTCTGAGATGCAATTTGAAAGGAAAAGTGGACTTAGATTGCCCCGCATATTCCAGAAGATCTGAGACTCTGAGGTACCGTTAAGTCTCAGTTATTATAATAAACCTACTCCAAGTCATATATATGTATATATGTTTATGTATACGATGTATCCACACGTTGTATCAACATTGCACTTTCTTTTTTCCTACAACATTTCTCGACGGTTTCTGCCTCGTCTTTGGTTTCGGTTATGTCTTTTTTTCTCTTCTTTCTTTTTCTAGGCTGAGTTTTTAGCATATATATATATATACATATATATGTATATATCTAGATATATGTGTAGTTTTTTCTCTTTGAGTTTTTATTATTGGTCTGTCAATTTAAAGATTTATTAAGTCGCTGCTGACGGGAAAAACGCTGTCATAATTGCTCATTTTCTGCGGAAAGTGAACTTAAGAGTAAAAGTCATGTGATAAGCCTCATTAGCATTAGCATAGAAAGTGCAAGTTGGATTGATAGTGATATCTATATATATATATATATATATCTGAGTCTCATTTGCCACCCAGCTGCAGTTTAATGTGCTAAATATAGCTCTGAAAATCACTTAAAGAAAACATTACGAACGTTACTTGCGCAAAACTTGGGAAAGTGTTGGTAATTGTGAAGAAATCGAAAAGGATAGATCAAGATATATAGAAGAAATCCATAGAGATATATACATAGACATATCATAATACCTCTCACTATAACTTTGATGTCCAGCAATCTTTTTGACAACTTTAACTCTTGCAATTGATACCAACTTTTCATACTACTATTTTATTGACATTGTCTAAAAATGGTTTCCCCTGCCTGAATATACACTCTACCGATGTTTCAGACTATATATCTTAAATTTTTTAGGCTCCAGTATAGAGATTAACCAACTTGTCACACTACTATTTTTTTGAACTTAGCTTTGGTTGACATTATTCAAAAATGGTTTTTCCCTATTCGTAGACAGACTCTCGCTTTAAACTTTTTCCAGTTGGAAATTAGCATAAAATCTATAGTAAAAGGTTTAAGAGTTCAGCTTCTATATGCTATATATATAATCAAGTGGAACAGTGTATAAATTTTGTTAGATTTAAACGAAAAGCTAAGCCAGATTGGATTAGATCAGATTAAACCAGATACAGAAACAAAATAAACTATTTAAATTGAGCACAACTGTACTTAGTTCATTGCATTAAATGTAATCTTAGCTTATATAGTATTATATATAGCCTTTCCATTTCAATTTCCACATAATTTTCGGCCTTGAACATAATTGGATTTCTTTCGTATGGTAAAAAACTTGACCTAAACGAACCGGTTTTAGCCAATTTCACTTGAACTTTCATTAACTTTGACGGGCCAAGTCGCAACTCCTTTTGGGTTATGTCTGCTCATACCGAGGGAGGTGGGGAATGGTCAGGGGAGGGGGAGGGTTGCGATCTTAAATATTTTCACATTACATAGTCCGATATCCGAACCGGATTTCATATCATTTTTTCATTCAGTTTGTCGGACAACATTTTGCGTGTGATCCGATAACTGATTGGGTTTGGCTATAGCTGCGGGGTTGGGGGATCTGGGGGCAGTCGGGTCTAACTTTATGTAATCATTTCGTAGTAGTTCAAAATGCAAACTTATAAGCATTTTTATTTGTCTGCATTTCAGCTTTGTCTATTGGCCAATGTTTGCTATTGATATTTGGATTTGTTGTTGCTTGTCTCCGCTTCAATTTGCTTGGCTTTCAATCTTTTTCAGTCTTTTCGAGTCTCAGGTGTTGGCCAAATGTGAGTACACTGGCTGCTACCTGTGGTAATTGTATCTCTGCTCCAATTTGCATTACATTCATTTAACTGTCAAACTTTGTGAGTGCCAAGAGAAACTTTTGGAAGAGCTGATACTCTGCTCTTGCTCTTGCTCTTGCTCCACTTGGACTTTATGAATTGTAATTAACAGGTTTCAATTCAATCGAATATAACTACTTTAATCACATTTTAAATGTTTGAATCATATGAATTGCAGCTCGTTTTAAGCTGTGCTTAAGCTAGTTTTAATTGTAGTCTGCTAACAACCACATTTAGAAATATTTTGTGTGTTTCTTAACGCCACAGAGAAATTAGTTATAATTGCATAAAATTTGCGACCTTAATTGATCAATCAAATTACGAAATTAGCGTGAACAACAACAATTGTTAACTTAAAGCGAAAGATTAACAAAAATTATCAGACATATTCTTTATTAATTTTAATTTGCTTTTAAAGCAAGAAATTAGTTTTAAGCTTAGACAATAATTTCACAAATTATGTTTTGCTTTTTCTGTTTTCTTTCTATAAAGATTTGAGGCATTTGTTATATATATCTTCAGAGTCTGCTGTATATATCATATCTATACTATACATATCGTTTTAGAATAGTTTTAGATTCGTTTTAACATTCCCTTTTACTGACGAAACTAGTTTAATTTCTCCTCTTGAAACGTTGCTTAAATTTCCCATATTTTTTTTTCTGACTCCTTAAAGCACACACACAGCTGCTTTTCCTGTGTATTTGTCTTAAACGGATACTACGCATTTTACTTCTTAGATTTCTGAATTCCGATACGCAATTATCAAACGCTTTCAACCCCAAAGAAAAACACACACAACCCTCGACAAAAGGAAAATTATGACGCATTTGGGAAACGTCCGCTGGAAGTTGACAAGTCTAAAGAAATTTGCTAAATTTCTACAACTGTTTTTTACATACCTTTTCGTTGTTAAAATATTTGTTCGCTGATTATCCAAATGGACCGTTAAAATAAATATTTTATTTCTTAAAAGTTGTTCGTTTTTATGTATTTTAGACTTTTCTTCTCTGGAAAAACTTATCAATTGCACTTCTTTCGTGTTATGATATATTTTCTTTTTAATTCTATTTTATTTTTGCTTTTTCCTCATTTGACACCAAGCACACGCGCTGCCTTGTCCGTCATTTTGATACAAATTTCGATTAACCGTTAAAAATTTCGAGCTTGGGACGTTCTGCGGAAATTGACGGAGCGACTCTTGCGACCGTTGGCTTTGAGACCGTCTCACGGACTGAAAACCGAACTGAAATTCAGTCGACGTCTCAGGCTCAGGCTTCAGCTTCAGCTTGAGCAACAGATAAGCGCGCGCTCTCTTTTGCTCTCTCTCTCTCTCTGGCGCTCAATGTGCTCAGCGATGCTGTTGCCTACCTGTTGCACATGTAATGGCGGCTTTCTCGCTCTCTCTCCCTCCCGCTCTCTCAGAGAGCCATTTCATGTTCAGCTGTTGCATTTGCGCACCGGTTTGCGCCGGTTTATGATTTTTTGGGAAAAATCATTTTCCTATACCTGTTTATTATCCGCAGGTGTTGCTCTCGTGTTGCTGTTGTTGTTGTCGTCGGGCCACACTCTCAAGTCTGAAGGTCGCATTTTCGCTCATTAATCGCCAGTTCGCCACTTTCTTCAGCGGCAATCGCGCTGCGCCTGTGCACAACATTTTATTGGCTCTTGTAGCGATTAACGGTGTCATGTGGGAATGTGCTCAACTGTATGTGTGTGTCGATGTGTGTGTTTCCGTTTGTGTGTGGGTGTGCATGGATGCACGAGTGAGTGTACATTTTATGAGAGTTTCGAGTGAATCTGGGCCCATAATTGATCACAGAACAAAATTCACTATAATCGTATAACTATAGTTATGTCTGTATATAGGAATACTTCTACCTAATGTGTATGTGTGTAACCTGTGTGCGTGTGTGTGTTACCTGTGTGTACATACCCAGTGTGTGTATTATTCTTACCCTTTTCTTCACAGAGATCGTAAATTGAGTAGGTGTTCATTGGAAATTATGTAGAGCGCAGCATCTTCAAGAAAGAACTGGGACAGGAGCGGTTCAGGGTATTTCAGGGTTTGGGCCCGCGACGTAATACGTACAGTATATCGCAGTTTAATACATGTTTTAATAAAGGAATTACATATATATTATATAAGATATTGATTTATGATTGATAAGATTTCATTTAATGATAAGAAATAATTCTAACTAAATTTGAATGAGAATTGCAAGAGATTTGAATAAGAATTAAAAGAGATTTGAATATGATTTGTGAAATGTGAAAAGGAAACTAACTACAATTATCGTGCATATAAATTTTGAGTTTACGATAGGTTAATTTGGCGCTTCCTTTGGGTAAATCGTAAAATGTTTAATCAAAGTCTGCGAATTAAGTGAACTACTTAATGGATATATAACTAGGCGTCGTGAGATGCTTTAATCATTGTCTAGTCTCTAAGGGAATGATTCAATTTAAAAATAGCTTAACTCTAATTATACGAATTCCGCGTATTTACTTTCAGATAAAAGAGATTCATTCAAAATTTGTACATAAAGCAAATCGGTGTGAGAAATTGCGCTCAAGAATTTGAAAATTGTACGAGGCACATGGAGAAAGACGAAGCGACTCGGAGGCATGCAACCAGTGAAATGCTTAAGCGGAAATTTTAATAAAAATTATACACAATTTATTTCAAACAGAAAAAAAAAAATACACACACACACACACACAGAGCAATTTTGTGCGACAAAAATATGCACAAGCAATAGGCTCCAAGTATTGAAAGTATTCCATGTGCGAGTCCGCGTTTCTGAGCTATCCGCTGAATATGGTGATATGGCGATATGGCGATATGGTGATATGGTGATAGCGTATTCAGAATGTCAGATGAGCACGTTCAACTCGGCCGAGCACTGACGGACCAACCAATTGAGAAGGTGTACATGTGTAACTGTGTATCTGTATCTGTATCTGTATCTGTAAATGTATCTGCGAGTGTGATACGTACTGTGTGCTACTGCGTTGCTGCGAGTCGTCGCAGATGAATTCAATTCTGTGCAATCAGCGGCGTTAAACGACGTTCTATATATAAGTATATATATTCGTGTACATATCTGTATACTCGCATACAACGCAGCATTAACGAGGCGTTGATTGGATTTGGAACGACACCGAGATTGTCACACATAGACGCCGCTCTACACTGACCGAAAAATATGTGTAGTATTCCTTTCATATAAACCTCATCCAATCTTTATCCCCTTTAGATAATTTCTCTATCAAAAACGTTCTTATATTCGTTTCACTTATTAATTTGTCTGCTCTGAATTTGCATACACAAGTTTTTTCTCTCAGTGTTGTGCTAAATTTTGATTTAATAAACGCATATTTAAGGTCTTAAAAGTGTTGCTGTGTGTGTGTGTTTGTATGGGACTAATTGCATTTTCTTTGGGTTCATAAACTATTAGAATCTTTTGGAAATTCTTCGCTTCTGGCAAATTGTAGTTCAAGTTCAGTTGCCACGTGACACGACGCCATGTGGTTTCTTTTTATGGACATCTTCAATGTGTTCCACATCCTTCCAGACAGAACGAGTAGAGTTCATTCGAGAAAACATTTGCCTTTTATAATGATAAATATGATTAAGCTCTAAGATTTATTTGATAACCAACCAGTTATGATTATAGCAATGATAGCTTAGGTTTATCTTGCAGATAAATCGATATTGAACTTATCTCAGTTCAAATGGGGTCGATCATCTCCAAGGATGATCAGCCGATCAGCTAAAGGACATTTAAAAATACTTGAAAGAATACAAAATATTTTATCAAATTCTTTCCTAAAATTGATATTTCCGATGCCATATCTTAACGATAACGAGTAAAAATAAAGAAATTAAGTAGCTTAGATCTGAAATGTAAAAATAAAATGAGAGAAAGCTTTGATCCAATAAATATAACATAGATAAATAAAATTAACGATCTCAATATCCGTTATTCCTTTTCCTATTGCTAAAAGTGGTATAAAATCTTATCACCGATTTACTTGTATATATTCGTATGTATATTATATTCATAGACATATTATATTCGTATATATATTAGTTGCTAATACATTTTGGATATAAATATTAATATCTTTCAGGAAATTTTGAGTGTAAAAGCATAAGAAAAATAAATGTAATTCATTTGCGAATAGTAAATGAGGTTGAAGTAGTTTTTATGTATTTTTATCAACATACATATAAATAGAGGAAACATAAAATACTTTCAATTAACAATAGATCTAGTAAAGTGTAAGTTACAACATTGTCTACCAAGTTTTCATCTAACTTTCTTCTTTAAAGTCCTCTTTTTGGCTGTATCTTACTAGAAAGTGTTAACCACTTCTTTAGCTGTAAATTGTCGCCCATCTCTTGTATATTTTTATCCCTCACTTTCTCTTCTGTGCTTTGACAACTCTCACAACTATATTTCCTACTTACTTATATTTTTCTATCCCAAACTTTAATTTCATTTATTTCAATAATTTAATAAGAATTATTGATCTGATTGGATTTTTCTAGGCTTACCTCAAACTATGCAACAAATTTTCGATCGTTTTTACTTTCGAATACCCCCAGAAATCTTATACATTCTATCATTTATATATTAATTTTTGATTCTACAAGTTAACGCATAATATTTCAATAATATATAAACTATAGTAATTTGTTCGTTTTCACGTAGTATATTGCTATTCCCTTAAAATGATATAAAAGAAAGTATATCTAAAAGTAGATATCATAATTGAAAGGCACAAGTCGATTCTGATGACAAGAGATGCTTATGTTATTTCTATTATTATTATTTCTATTTGTGAATCAAAGTATTTTAAAATCGTTTCTTAAATATATATATATATATATATATATATATCTACCTATTTATATATTTACGTATATCTACCTAGAAATTTAGCTTACATTGTGTGCCGAATGATAAAATGACTAGAATCCAGTTTATCTCTAAAATATAATACTCATACTGAGACCCAAGTATATAACCAGCATGTTACCACTATTGATAGATTGAGAACCTTTATGTCTAGGCTGGCACTCGCAATATTCGTCACAATATTTACAGACCAGGGGATGCATATGATGTTTGTTGGTAATCCGTTTACTGGCCACAGCCTGACATCCATTGTAGGGCGACCAGAAGCAAACGAAGGTTTCCACTTCATCTTAGAATCGTATTAGTTGCATGTGGTTCAGTTATAGTGGGTACCATAAGTTATTTACCAGTTATTTTATAGCCTTCATTTAAACACTTATCTAAGCTCTCGTCTTCGGTGTCTCCCGCGCCGATTCTTTCAACTATTTGCCAATCCTTTTGGGACATCTTAAAGGCTTTCCAGCCAACTTTTTTAGTGTTACACTCTCCAATATAATCCGTACAGATGACACACTCATTGTTGGATACTTCCTTGGCCACTTTAGAGAATCGTTTAAGTATATATTTATATATATATATCTGTACTTACTGTATACTGAAAATTCCAATAGAAAAACAAAACAGAATAGAGAGTATTTCATCTTTGATCAACGTTGTCTTTGCTTAATAAGTAACAAAATGAGATATCAGAATATCCTTCGATTCGATACCTAAATCCAGCTCTGCAGCTGGATATCCTTAATGGGAATGCCAAACAGTTGAGGCATTCGATAGATCCTGTTGGCCGTTTCGAGTCTTTGAAGTTCAAAGTGAATACAACAACTAAATTGATGTTGTTCGCAAAGATTCGGGAAACCCGCACAGTACAAAGCTCAGAGCTGATAAGGGCCTAGCCGCAATCTGTTGGAGGGACGCGCCTTAAAGGGAAGGGCCCGGGTGTCAACAGCGAGACGAAACGTGCCACATACAATATAATAACAATAGCAATCGGTTCATGGATTAGAATGGATGATAAGAAGACAAAGTACTCACGCGGAGAGAGAGAGAGACAGTTATCGGAGATACCCGATCCGAAATTTATATCTCGATGGTGGCCAATTAGTAAGCGGCTACTGTAAATTAGCGGACGTTGATATAGACGATTGACGAGTGCCTCGGACTGCTTATCGCCCAGGGCTTATGCGTATGGCTGGCTTATGTCAAGGGCTATCGGTCTGTGCCCTGGGCTGGGCTGGGAGAGGTACCGGGTGCCGGTACATAGTACCGAGTCCGAGTCCGAGTCCGAGTACCGGCTGCAGTACCGGTTCGATGATAGAAGCAGTTCTCATTATTCGTTCTCATCTCAGACGTCCAGCAACGGTCCAGCTGAGCTGACGACGCTCCCAAAGTATTATTATAATGTTCCCGCTGCTGAACAACAACGCGATCTTCGAGATCTGCCGCTGCTGCCTGCTGGAGCAGCCGCCACTCTGCCACACCATCTGGGACAACAATCAGCTCAGCAAGGAGCTGCTCGGCCTCTCACCCAATCTGAGGATCGTGCCCAACGATGTGATATGCGACCTCTGCCTGCAACGTCTCCACGACGCCCTCGACTTCCGCCAGCGCTGCGAGGATGCGGAGCGCATCCTGCGGGCCAGGCACGAACAAGCTCTGGAGGATGCACTCGAGTGTCTCGAACGGGAGGTGGGCTGCCTGGAGCTGGCCAAATCAAAGGACACGCTATCTGAAGTCGAGCCCGTGGATTTTGGTAAGCAGAATCCGTTTAATTGATAGCCAGTTTAACATTCAACTGATCCTTACCCATTATCTCTGTTATTCTTGGACTATCGGCACGTTTCTTATATATAAATTATATTTTGTGTTCATGAATCTCAAATTCGGCATTTGTTTACCCCAAACAGATAAGGGTATTATAATTAATTATAATTTGATTTTGATTTCATTTCTTCTCGTTTCTCAGTCAAAGCTTAATTTACTATCTGTTAAATTTCTTTTAGATTCAATTTAAATTTAAGTTTAGCTTTTGTTTATTTTGTTTACTCAGCAACTTTGTGCTTGAGATCAGATTACCCTAACGTTCACCATAATAGTATTATTTAATACAAGCACGATTATAAGAGAGTATAAAAGCGTCGACTTTTCTTATATTTTTTGGTACTAGTCTCACGGGCGTCCCCTTTTTCATATTAACTTTTTGCTTTCATTGCACATTTTATATATTTTGTATATATTATGTATTTTATATATTTTAATTATTTTATATACTTTATATATATTTCTTATATTTTGTATATTTTTCACTTCATTTATTTACTATATATTTATTATTTAATTTATTTATTTTATATATATTTTTTATATTTTGTATATTTTATTTATTTCATATATTTTGTATATTTTTCTATTTAATTTTTTTTTATATATTTTATATATTTTTTATTTATTGTATTATATGTTCTTTGTATAATTTATATATTTTATTTAGTTTATATTTTATTTTATTTATATTTTATACATTTTTAATATTTTTATTTTTCATTTCTTTTATTTATTATATTTAATTTATTTATTTAATATATTCTATATAATTTATTTATTTTATATGTATTTTTTATATTTTGTATATATTTTTATTTTTTATTTATTATATATATTTTTTATATTTAATTAATATTTTTATATATTTTTTAGTTTAAAAATTTTTATATTTTATCTATGTATTGTATTAATTATCTATTTATTCTATATATACTATATGTATATGTATATTTATTTATTTTTTATATATTTTTATATTATTTATATATAATATATATTGTCTATATATCGTATATTGTATATTTAATTAATTTTTTTTATATATATTTTACATTCTAAATATTTAATTTCATTCTGTATATCCTCTAGGGTTGATTAGATAATTATTCAATAAGCATCATCTCGGGCTTAGAGACAAACAAACCTAGAAGCATTCAAACATGCAAACATGCAAACATTTTGGCATGCAAACAAACATTCAGTTAAATATATATAGAGATAAGAGTTTCATGTTTGTTTTGTGAATGCTTCAATAAGTTTTCCATAGACTTAGACTTAGGCTTTGCTTGCAGAACGCTCAAGGAAACGTTTTTTTTAGAACTGAACCATATTCCACATATCTAAATTATGTTATAATAATGTATTACTATCAATATTATATATATTTTCCTTATCTAAAATAAACTTATGTTTCTTTATCTGCAGGTGCCTTGGATAGTTTTCATAGCTGCTGTGACCGATCGACTACGGCAACTTCTGCTCCGGATGCTGAACCGCTGAACACACCGGTGCACCTGGCAGCGATACTGGAACACCTGGGAACATCCATTATACCACTGGACCAGCGTAAGAGTAGTACCCCAGAAGATCCAAAGAAGTCGAAGGATAAGCCCAAGCGTAAGAGGTCGCCTCGGGGTGCGGCACGAACGAGAGCTCCGAAATCCTTGAGTTCGTGTCCGGAGTGTGAGAAGAAGTTCACGCGGAACTTTCAGCTGAAGCTGCACATGATATCGGTGCATGGCCTGGGCGATGGACTGCGCTATAAGTGCGAGGTGTGCTCCAAGAGTTTCGCATCGCGGCACAGTCTGCGCTATCATCTGACATCGCTGCATACGACGGAGCGACCATTCACCTGTGAGCTCTGCGATCGTCGCTTTGTGCTACGCACCCAGCTGATCTCCCATGCCCGCATGCACACGGGTGAGCCCAAGCCCCGCATCTATGCCTGCAATGAGTGCGGCAAGACCTGGCCAACCAAGTCGGATCTGCGCACCCACATGCGCTCCCACGATTCGGATATGTCCAAGCGACCCTACAAGTGCACCGAGTGCAACAAGGCATTCTTCACCAGGGGCCACCTCAACTCGCACCACCTGGTCCACACTGGAGAGAAGCCCTATGCCTGTTCCTACTGTGAGAAGTCGTATCAGAGCGTGGGGAATCTGAACAATCATATGATGCGATTGCACTCGGATATAAAGAAACTGGAGGATGCCAATGCCATGGATATTGAGAGCTGAGAGGCCCCAAAGAATCTAAGTTTAAGTGTAATCTGGTACTGGGTACACTCAGAGAAATGTACTACTTCCTTTCAAAGGGCTGCAAATGTTTCTCTGAGTGTACCTGGCCAGTCTGAAGTATTAGGTATGGCAACAGATCAAAGCGGAACCATAGCTCTATGTATAATTGAAATAGCTTCCAATTTCTGGGATTTTTACTCTAGTTTTCGATTCCATTATTATCGAGATATTTACTATACGTTCATAACAGACCTTGAGATTATATAACACACATACATATGACTATGTATATGTATGTATATATAGATATAGAAGCACATGCTTCCAAACTCTGATGAAACAGAGGCAGCTTATCGCTTCCTTAGACGTCTATGTATACAATTTGTATTGCTCATATACTATGTCTATATAGTAAATAAATAAATATATATGTATATAATAGAAATATTAAAAATTAAAAGTATATTCGTATATATATATATATATTCGCATTATTAGTTGAAAGAAAACAACAATAATAGAATTATAAAAAAGCAGAAAAAAATGCCTTAAAAAAGCGCAAGTAATTTTCCAGTACATTCTGTAGAAATTTCTTTCTATTTTTCCTATTTTGAATGCTATACTCTATAGTCGAATATAGGGTATATTTAGTTGATAAATAAGTTTACACATTTGTTATATAATATTATATATATATATATATATATATATATATATGAAACATTATGCGATTTATCTAAGGTATGTATAAATATAAAGCTTAATATATATTTTTTTGTATCGTATTTAACACTTTGACTTTGATTGGTAACAAAACCATTATCATTAGAGGTAACATTCATAATAGAAAGAGAGAGAGTATACTGAGTTCGTCTCGCTCATCTGGCAAGCTGTAGTTCTCTGTCTTTACGTAGACGGTGGCATTATCAACGCCTTTAATCAACATTAAGTGCCCGGCTGTCTGACCGTAAACAAGCCAGTGGAAGGCATCCAGAGAGTGAGCAGATCCCCTTCCCGTAGAGCTGAGGCCAAAGTAAAGACAATTTTGATTGTGGGCCGCATTTGCTTCAATTACAAAATGACCACAACAACGAGATATGTCATAATTATGGACTTGACTGAGCTTGATGAGCCACAAGCAACAAAAAAAAGTATTAATCCAATTAACTTTGATTTAACACCGGGAAGTGACCGCTGACTGGCCTAGGTCAGCGATTTGTTTGGACTAACAGAGATGGATAGATAGAGAGTGAGAGAGCTCTGATCTCTTACAGCTGACTCACAATCAATAGGAATGCAACGTGAGATAACCTTGCCACCTTTAGGGCCCACACAAAAAAACCAACTCGCTGGGCATTTCTTTATACTCTTTATGTTTATGTTTATATTATATATATACAATTAGTCACGGCACCAGAGATCATGTATATATATTTATATAGTTATCCAGACGTGTCCCTCAACGAGGTAAGTTGTACACACATTGACCCAACCCCAAAGCCTTTGTGTCTGGACCACGTCAGGCCACGCCTGCTTTGGGTCTGGAGACGTGTTCTGGGTGTTACTTATTTTCCTTCTTTCCGATTAATCATCGGTTCATTGTTCTTTGTGCTTGATAAGAACAAGAATGCTATACAGATACCTAAGGTTAGCTGAGGTTCCCTCTCCTGTCGGGAGAGTGTTCTAGAAGTCGTTTCGATGCCTGTTGCATCAATCAGCTACATCTAATAATAAGTATACAGGTATTTCATAATCATATTTACAATTAATTATGTAAATATATACGATTTGTACTATATATATGATTACTAAATAGCCTGAAGAGCTGATTTGAAAGAATTTACTTATATTATATTTGATTAACTGCGAGCAACTGAGTCTAGCGAGAGTCTAAAGGCAATTTGTATGTAGTATGCCTACATATTAGGGTTCTATTCCACAAACAGAATCCACTTTTTATCCACACTTACCAAAGTATGTTCCACAAATGAGTAATTCAATATGGTTCTTTAGCCATGAGTCTATCGCCAACGACCATACCACGCTGAATACATCGGTTCTCGTCTGATCACCGAAATTAAGCAGCGTCGGGCGCGGTTAGTACTTAGATGGGGGACCGCTTGGGAACACCGCGTGTTGTTGGCATCGTCCAACTCTTTTTTTTATTTTTTTTAAATTAAACAAGTTGGATTTTAGGCTTACAAATTATTCTGTATAATTTTTATACTCATTTTGTATCTCTTCATTTATAATTTTGCTTCTTTTACCTAAGCATTGTTCTATATACAAGAGAGAATGCTTTTCGATCTAAATAATGTAATGCTACAACTTTAATTAAAAATTAAACAAATATATGTTGTCTTTCGATATATATTTTCTTTACTAGAAGTTTAATTATTAATGCTTACATATTTTAGAATATATTGGAAACACAATCTGTTTGCCTTTCATGTATAATTTTATATATTGAAATTACTACAGTATTAGGTTTTTTTTTTTTAAGTGATTCTGAGTACTTTTACTTGAATATATATGATATTGTTCTATTTTGATTTCTTTTCATGTAGACACAAAATCTGTTAAAGTTTATCAACTATAAATATAGCCATAGTATTCATACAAATCGAAGTTCTTTAAGCTGAATATCTGCATAACTGGAACAGAAACAATTGCCATTTACCTTTTTAAATCAAATTCTACTGGAAAACTCTATACCCCGATGAAAATGGAAATGACATATAATTAATTTTCTTGAAACTTGAAGTGGATTGCGAAGCATGGACTGCATGCTATATAATTTTCAATGCGATTTGCACAACTGGTTGAATCAGAGATGACGACATTGTGGAGCATTGTGAGTAGCTCAGAGCCAGTGGATCCGACTTCAAGTGCTCTGGAATGCGAAGACAAAGGCTGAGAGGAAGATTCTGCAGCCAAGATCGATTCAAAGATCGATTCAGCGGATTCCTTGACAGTTTTATATTCCTTTTTTTCAAACGAATAGTCTTCATAGCTCGAACTTTTTTCTGGCTTTGTGCAGATTTTAGTTAGGGAAGTTTGATTCTATTTCCTCTTAAGCGATTTATTGCATGCAATTCAATTACAATAAGTTGATTTTCCTATATATTCCATAATGTATCTTCAGAAGAATCTATCTACTGTAGTTAATTCTAATAATTCCCGAGATAGAATCTATACTATATCTAATATAATACAAATATATACTTAAATATATCTTCTTTTTTTATCCATAGTCTCCCTATTCGTAATACTTTTTCCATTTTTTCTAAAAATGAGGGAATACACCCATTTAATGGATCCTGAGATCCTTCCGGTCTGGAGAACTTATCATCGTCACACGTTTTTTACATAAGGGCTCTTTACCGGAAGGAGTAAATCCTGCGGAAACCCATTTTGTTAGACAAGTTCCTGCTTAAGTTCAGAGGTTAACTTACAATTTCCAACCCAAAATCTCTCTTAACCTTATCCTATCCTTATCTTTAACTCTTTTATCTCTCTGTTCTTATATTTATTCGATTCGCAAGTTCTTAACTTCGCTGGAAGTATTATCAATAGATTTATTTACATAACAACAACAATTGCTTATTTGCAATCCCTTCGCGATTCACTTGGACGCTGCTCGAAGAGAAGTCGTCCCAGCCGGGACTGCTGCTGGATGTAGAAGCTGCTGGCTGGCTGCTGATCCACGCCCGCCGCCTCGGGTGTAACGGATTGTCGCACCAGTTCCCTGAGGCTGGCCGAGATCTTGGCAGTGCGGAAGCGTGCCTCGTGGCGCCGCTGGCGACAGTCGACGAAGCGCTGCGACTGCTGGCGTTTCCTTTGTATGTCCTGTTGCAGTTGCTCCCGTTTCTGGCGCTCCAGCTGCTGGCGTTCGCGCCAGTGCTCCTCGTGCTGCAGCTGCTCCAGCTGGTTGTCGTGCTGCAGACGCTTCAGGTAGCCTTCCAGCAGCTCGTTCCGCAGCGCATCGGCTCGTCGCAGACGCTGAGTGAGGCGCATGCAGGTGTCGCGTTTTCGGAGCGTTTCGTCCAGCTGCTGCTCCTCCTGCTGCAAGTTGACTGCTTCACTGCGTCGCGACTCCTCGTAGCGTCGCTGGCAAAGGGTCAGATCACGTTCCAGTCGCATGGCCTGCAGGCGCTGCCTGGCGGCCTCATCCTTGGCATCGAGTGCACCGCGCAGACGTCGCAGCTCTGCCAAATCCCGCTCGGCCAGAGCCTGGAGTCGCGCCTTGGTCAGCAGATAATCCTGGAACTGTTTGTCGTGGACTGCACGCTTGTACTCCTCCAGCTGCTCGCACTTCAGCAGCTGCCGCTCCAGGCGCTCGTTCTCCCAGTACTTGCGTGCCAGCCAGGCGTGCTCCTTGTCCGCCACCTGTTGGCTCCGCTTCACGGCCATCCGGTTGAGTATCTTCTGGTCATGACTGGGCACCTGGGCATAGGCGGCGCGCACCGTCGGTGCCAGGCACAGGTTGGCCATGGAAGCGCATAGGGACTTCTCGGTGCTTCTGCTTTGTCCCAGCGGCACCAGAGCCATGTTCTCCTGGGACTTGGACCTGCCCCTGCCCCTGACGGACAACATGGAAGCATCATTGGGCATCAACGAGCTGAACACACTCTGAAATGGAATCAAGGTTATATAATTGCCCAGTTGTAGGTGAATCCCGGACTCACCTGCAGCATCTGGCAGTCCCGATATCCTCCTGGACGACGAGAGCGCTGCTTGGGCTGTGTCTCTGCTTGGGGTGGCGGCTCCTCCTGTCTGGACTGGCTGCGTTGACTGCCAGCGCTCTTGGAGCGTCTGCTTCGGGACGCTGTGGACGCACGCGTCTGGCACTCGGCAGATCCGCGTCGACTGTGCGTGGGTTTCGCCTCGGTGGGCGATTTGGAAGCACTGCGTTGCCTTTGACGGCTGTGGCTTCTCTTCTGGGCACTCTCACTGCGCTGCAGTTGCTCCAAGACCTTTATCTCCTGCTCCAGTTGCTGCAGCTCCGACTCCGGCTGACCGCGTCCACTCGCATTGCTGCTGCTGTGCGAACTGTAGCAATCGCAGTGGCAAATATCACAGCAGGTATTCGCCAGCTCCAGTGTCTCCAGCAGCTGCTGGTGCTCTGCCTCCGTCTGGGCACGACTCTTGCTGCGGCTAGCGCCGCGTCTCCTCCTCTTTGGCGTCATTATGCGACGCTCAGTGGCGGCCCATTGTGCCTCTCGTTGCGGGTCAAACTTCAAACTGGGACAAATTTCTAAACATACCAAAATTTAATAGGATCTATCGGTGCTTCCATCCGTCAACCTGCTGCTCGTAAACCCAAATTCCTGCGCACCTGCAAAACCATTTCGTTTTGTCTGTTTTTAGTTTTGTTTACTTTTTTATTGATTGCTCATGCGCCCCGTTGCCCCGGGCAACACCTCAGCGCGCAGCACTTGGAGTTATTTTTGTTTTGACTTTGGCTATTTGGCCAACAATTGGAGGTTCTTCGTTTGGTATTTCTGGCATCTATTAATGCCGGAAATTAGCTGTGCCAATTAAACTCCGGGAAAGTGAAAGGTGAAACGCAGCGAAGGACGGCAGCAAGTTTCTCATCAGGGATAAACGACGACGAGGCTGTCAAACTTTGCTCACACGCAAGCTTTTGCTATAAATCAGGAATTCCTATAGATATATAAGACTTACAGATATATATACATAGTATATATATATTACAAGATGTTAATCTTAACTTAAAACTCTGGTAGTCAAAGACAAAGTTCCCGTTTCCTTGTCTAATGTAGATCTAATTAGAGCGGCCTAGGGAGAACTCTGTAGCCCTAGCAGAGAACGAATCTATTAAAGGAATTCGTCTAGCTATATGTACTACATATATATAATATATATATATAAATCTATAGTATATATATAGTATATATAAGACAAGATGTTAATCTTAACTTAAAACTCTGGTACCCAAAGTCTATTTCCAATGTAGATCCAATCCCAGAGAGAGCCCTGTAGCTTTTATAAAGAAACTTCTGCTTATATCGTATCAGTTAACAGATTCTTTAAATATATATATATGCATAATGTACATAATATAGTTTAATTAAATAATTTGGTATACAGTTGTATATATATATAGTATTAAGTATAACATTATGCAATAGTTAACATCGGAAAACATTTATTATATGGTCTTTGTAGATTGTGGGTCAACAATGGGAAGAGGGGGAACTCTTCCGTTATAATAGATTTGTTTTGAGGTTATGTACTGTTCATTTTGTATAGGGCTAGCTAATAATTTACACACACATAATTTACACACCAACAACAATTGTCCTAATACTGACAATAATAACAGAAAAATATATTAAATAAAATAAGAATTAATGTCTAGTAAGTAATATTGCTCGACTCGTTTTTGAGGTTAGTTGAGGTATTTTACAGAAAGAAAGAACAAAAGAAAAGAAAACAAAATAAATGCAGAGAGAGCCTATTCGAAGATTAAAGGTATCGAGGTAAATGGAAGCACTGGACAGGATGGTTCCAACTGCAACGAGGTGGCAAAGCAATCAGCGGATGCGCTAAAGTCTCCCAATGTCTCCATAACTTGGCCCAAAGCAAACCTGTTGAGAGTTGAATATAGATAATAAATTTGAAGACGAGATTAGAGATAACACTTACCATATTTTGGGACAATTGGGATCCAGTTTAGCTGCATCCTTGAGCATCTTCTCAGCCAGTCGCGGCTCGCCGAGCATTAAATGCGTCTCGCCCAGAGCGCGCAGCGCCTCTGTATGGTTCGGATTGGCGGCAACAGCATTGAGGAAGCAAAGTTTCGCCTCCAGCCAATGCTCCAGATAGACATGCACCTGGCCACGCTGCAAAGACAAGTTGTACTATATATGATGTAGATTCAGATATGGAGCTTACCATGAACATAATCTGATGTGACAGCGGATATATCTGTGTCGCTTCGTGTATGCAATTTAAAGCCTCATTGGGCTGATCGATGCGTAAGTAGACATCCGCTAGGAGCAGCCAGATCTGTTTATAAAATAGAGCATATGTCAGAGTTGGAATAAGGAATCTTAATAACGCTATCAACTCACCTCAATCTGCAGCATCCAGGGTCGTCGGGGTCCCGGACGTTGGGTGAATGAGCTCATGGAGCTGGCTGCCTCGCTCAGGGCCTGTTCCACGCGAGAAACTGCAGCCAGCGAGGAGGCGTAGACGGAATCTTCGAAAGGCAAAAAACAAGTTGGGAATTACAAGGGGATCGAATAGAAGCATAATAAGAACGAACGACAGATAAAGTGGGAGACAGATGAAAAGTGCACACAAACTGATCCACAAACAGAACAAAACAAAATGTCATAAAGAAGAGTGTAAGAGAACATTGAAGAGACGCACGCAACATGCAAAAGTTAAGAGCAGGCAAAGAAATGTACAAAAGAGAGACAATAAGAGATAAAGAGGGAGAGAAAGAGATATATAAAAGAGATATAAAAGCAACACAAAGCGTTAAAGTACATCGGTTTTATACACTTGCAAATATTGAATATTATCGATATTTAGTCGATCTTGGGATATATCCATGCTCAACGGGTTTATCGATAACAAAACGTATCCGAACTACTATTTTTATGAACATTTAAAGAATTATATTTTATCACTCTATATTAAAAATTATCGTTGCGCTGAATAACTACTATTTTTATGAACAATTAAGGACTGCATTATCATTCGAGAACAAAACATACATAGTACTACTACTTTTATGAACAGTTTAGAATGCTTTAGCATTCGACAACAGAAGAATCTCTACTATAGAACTACTATTTCTCTGAACAGTTCAAGAATTAATTTGCAAGTGCATATGAAACTTCGATAGTCCGAAGTTATCGATAACTTTTGGTTAAATGTTCGCAGTTGAGACTTACAATTATTTTGTATGGTTTTTGTATGATTTGGTTTATAGACAGACACATTCCGCAGAAGTTGGGTAGTTACATAGATGTAGTATATGTATATATATATAGTTATATATAAATGTGTTTATACAGAATATATAAGCGTTATTAGAGAGTCATGTGGGAAGTCGGGATATCGGGATGCAATCGAAATGCAAGCGATCACCCCAGGTCGAGACTTACTTGAATCCTTGTCGGACATCTGCGAGGAATGCTGCAAGTGGACGCCGCTCTTCGTATCGGAATGCTTCTCCTCCTCGCCGGCAAGTTGCGACTCGTACACCTCACGCCAGACGGCCAGCATGTGCTGCACCGTGGACAGAGCCGTCTCTGCATCCTCCAGATTCAGTTGCAGATGTGCCTTGACATGCAGCAGCTGCAGATTATCGGAGAACTCATGCAGCGCATCCTCCACCACGCCCAATGCCTCTCTGGGACGCCTTGAGGCCGTCAGGAGCAGGGCAAAGAGATGCAGGCAAGGAGCATGCTCCATGCGTAGCGCCAATGCGAACCGGATATGATTCAGTGCGTCGCTCAGCTGATTCAGCAGCGCGTACTGCAGCGACAGATAATACTCGGCCAGGTGATCATTGCCATCTTGCTGGACCGCTCGCTCCAGTGCCTCCAGCGCCAGTTTGTTGTACGAATCTCGTTCGCTCTTCAATGTCGCCTGTACGGCCAACTGCTGGTAGCCAATGCCCACAAAGAGCTGGGAGCGCGACGGACGCAGACCTGCGGGAGAAAGCAGTTAATAAGCAAATCCCAGTGGAGAATCATTTTAGACCACTCACCCTTCACCTCACGCTTAAGTGCCTGCTGCGCATAGTCCAATCCCTGTTTAACCGTTTCCAGGCTCTCGTAGCACAGGCGCGAGGCGAGTAGACAGGGCAGCGGATCACCTGGAGTCAGCTTCATGGACTCCTGCAGCACACGCAGCGAATGGGAATGCTTCTCTGCGGCCATCAAACTGAGCCCGTACTGACGCCAAACATGCTGCTCGCCGAAGCTGAACTTGAGTGCCTTCTCGAAGGATTCGTTGAGCAACTGCACCAGGCCCCAGCGTACGGTAGCCAGTGTGAGCAAATCATAAACAGCCGTCACATTGCCCATGGCATGTTGACGCGCCACCTTGAACTCCGGACTCTGGGACAACACTGTATCCCGCACGGCTAGCGCCTCGGCGATGAGCAGCAGCAGAATGACCTCTTCCTGCTGATTGCGTGGCGTAAACTGCTGACGTGCCGCATATTTGCGGGGCTTCCACAGGCGCTTGGCCGCGCCACCGCCTCGCAGAGTGCTGCCACCCGATTTGGTGGTAAAGGGCGGCGCGTATATCGTTCCAGAGACACCGCGTAGGAGCACTTCCGCCAGCTGGCGGGTCAGCGTGAGACGCAAGGACTGCGTTGCTCGCGTCTCGATGGCATTCAACATGATGCGATAGCGTTCCACGGCCACCTGGAGCTTGCCCGCCTTGATGAGCACGATGGGCGCTCGTTGGAGCGCCGTCTCCAGTATGGCGCCCATGCGACGACTGACCTCCAGCGTGACACTGCTGCTTGGAATAGTGCTGCTTATGGCAAAGCTGCTTGACGACTGCTGCACACCGCCGCCAGAGCCAGAGTTCACATTCAACGTAGATCCGGCGGTGGAATTGCTCGAGGAGCTGCTGCCGCTCACAATGTCGTATTCCTGGAGATAGAGCAGGCCCAGATCCGAGGCACGTTCAAAGCAGCAGATCTACAATGAACGTAGCTTATGAATCGAGAGTTATCCAACTGGCAGGAAGCACTCACCATTTCTGTATCCTTCTCGGCTTTTTTGAACTTGGATGTGGGCTTGGACGACTGCTGCTCAAGGCACAGGCCTTTGATGGCATACGATTCTGCCAGAATCTTGAGGCTGCGTCTGTTTGGAATAGTGAGAAAAGTTACTCTCGGATTCCTTTTAGGTTCGGGCTTACTTACAATGTGAGCTCCTTCTCGGCGAGCGTGTTGAGCTCCGCCTTAACAAAGTTTTCTAGACTAAGTTCGTACTCGCCGCAGGCGTAGCACAGTTTGGCCAGCAGCAGATACGCGTCTAGAGCAATGCCCGCCTTCTGGCCGTTCTCGCCTAGGGCTAAATTGAGGTAACGTTTCGCCTCCGTGAGTCCGTTCTTGGCGCGTCCAAAGTTCGGCTCGACGGCCACTGCATGCTCTTCCAGATAGTTTTCAAGGCGTGCTTCGCCCACCAAAAAGTACGCCAGGCATTCTTAAGGAGTAGAAAAACCACTATTCATATAAAAGTACTTCTCATTAGCATCGGGTTGACCTTTACCGTTATGTGGGGATCCAGTTTTCAGCTCGTCCGTCAGATCGATGACGCGCTGCCATTTGCCTTCGCTTCGGCAGCTCTCAATCAGCGCCTCGACTTTGGTCGTATTGCCACGCGCGCGATTGGCCATGGCAGTGTCCTAGTTGCAGCAGCACGTGGCCTGCAACGTTTGTTGTGTTGCAATTGTTTTATAATTTAATTTTAAATTGATTACAATTTTTCGCAACACACGCACACAAGCAAACATCAGATGGGACCAAAGTGACAGCGTTGCCACTGTGTTAGATTTCAAGGCTGTGAGTCTAGTTCTCTCTTCACATACATCACAATATCTGCAGACTTGGGACAGTTAATTGGTTTATGTTATTAATTTGTATAAATGTATATGCTTATAAAATACATTATAAATGTTACAGACAATTATATTCAAGTTTATTAAAGTCATGATCTTAAGTTTGTGCCATTTGCATTTTACGTCCATGTCAAGCGTTGCCAGTGCACAAACAGCTGATTGACAATCAGTGGTATTTTTTAGTGTATTTTGAATATCACTTCAGTATTTGAATGCAATTCTTAGGTATTTTTTTGTTTGCTGAGTACAAGCCACAGGAATTGCAGTCCATGTTTTGTTGTTGTGAGAGACGCACACGTTGTGCTAAAATTTTATTCAAAAGCTACGAAATGTAAATACGGCATTTTGGTGAAAGAAAAAACGTAATTTTCTCATGCAGTGTGCAAAATAATAAAAATCTATGAACGCTAGAACAAAGTGTTTTGAGAATTGCTGCGTTTACTCCAGGTTTCATGTGGAATAAGGAACCCAATAAATATATATATTGGAAAGCACTTAACGGCCTGCGTCCATTGAGCTAACGGTAAGTCGTTTTGTCTGTTTATATTTGGTAATTTAGCTAAAAGCACAAACCCATGCGCACACACCCCAAAGCGCAGTGTGACCATACATACATATACGGGTGAATGTGTGCGCGCTATGTGTATGTGTATAGTTGTAATGCCGCCGATTTGGCTAACGCTCAGCTGTTTAGTTAGCTGCTTTGCTGTTGTTGTTGTTGCGGGCGCCACTACACGCACATACACATGCACATGAATATATATGCATGTGTACATGAGTGTCTGTATGTGTGTGTTTACTCTACTCGTGAGAAAGTGAGAGTATATTTGACATGCAATCAATTGCATGTGCTTATAGCAGTTTATCAATTTTATTAAATGCATAAGTGCTCTCGCCTAGTAACTAGTACACCCACACAACCACTTAGACTCCAGCACAGAGAGACATGGAAAGCGAATTCTAATTGGAAAGTTGTCACACGGACGCTGTAGGTTTTGATTTGCTGACAACTTATTCAAGTTCAATTGCAGTTATATGGCATTTTTATATTGTGCCAATTTTACGCTCCATTTGAGCGGTAAAAAAAGAACAAATTGCTTGACTCTTGTCGGATGTTATCGCGTGCCTTGTCAAACGTCAAGTTAATTGCCTGAGCTTTTTGCATGTCAAATGGCCAAATGGCCAAATGGGTGCCTCCTATTAGAAATTCATGACATGTTCTAACAGTAAAAATAACAAATTATTACGTAAAGCAAACATTTAAATCACCATTAAAATAAGCCCAAAAGCAATAACCAAAAAAATGAGCGCCAAATTAAAATCCTAGACAAATCGAAATCAAAACAAAACAAAATAAAGAAACGAAACGAAACGAAATGAAGAAGACGTTTGCAGAGCCAAACGTTGCCGGCTTGTCTGTGTGCGTGTGTGTGTGGTTGAAAGGTTGAGAGCACGCGGTGCGCTGCGCAGCTTTCGGCGACTGCGACGTTGGATTTGCATGCTTATGACGTAATGACAATAATTACAGACCAAACGTGGAGTACCGCTGCTTGGGAATGAGACAGAGGCAAATAGAGAGGGGCATAGAAGTCTCATCACAGCAAGTAAATCAGCGCACACTGGCGCGTAGGTGTTGAAATGAGTGCATGGAAAATAATAATACGTAAATAAAAATTAAAATGTTAAAACTTAAAACAATTAAGTTTCATGTAGTATACGTATAGCACGTAAAAAAATTGCAAATGAAAATAAATTACGAAAAGTGTTTAATGCTATTACACTGTGCAACAAGCAGCACACTTTAGAATCTAAATTTTAGATGTTGGTCTGGCTGCTGTGTGCAGTGCCAGCAGGTGGCTGCAGTATGTGGGGTGTGTGGAGTACAATTGTTTGGTGCTTAGGGGCGCCATACTCGTTGCCGCCATTATAGAAAAACATGCACGCTGCGCTTAACGGTATACGTAGTCGTTGCCTTTAAGCGCAGCCAGCCGATGCCTAAGATGTGGGACACAAGACAAAATGGGAGAACTGATGTGGGGCAGGCAGCCATACAGAGCGCGTTAAAACGTTTGTGAATTGAAACATGGCCGCCCCCACACCCCTGCCTGAGTTTCGCACCAAATCCCCCATGTGTAAACTGTGAGAGAAACATTTTGGTATGTGAAACGTACATTCGCAGCGATGTTTTGAAGCTGTTCGGTTGATGTTGTTGCTGCTCCTGTGCTTGCTTTTCTTGTTACCGTTTTATTTTTGTGCGAGTATTTTATTGTGCGCACATTTTGACTTTTGTGTTCACTCGTTTTGTTTCTTTGTTTGCTCTTGTTGTTATAGCGTCACGTTTTGTTTTTGTTGCTTTTGCGTTCAACGTATTTATTTGCATGTGACGCTCCTTCTGCTTTGCCTACTTCTGTTTATTTGCTTGTTGCTTTTTTGGCAGGTGTCAGCCTCCCTAACATATACATACATGCGTATGTATGTAGATATGTTTAACATGCCTTGCCCCCTCCCCCTGGAAGGCCACTCATTAATCCGCGCTCATTGTCGTCTTTATAGCTTAGTGTGCGTAAGTGCGCCTGCCCCTCTTTTGGCTCTGCTTCGCTTTGAGCTTTATTTATTCTGTTTTTTTTCTGTTTGCCTCTACCTGCATTTGCCTTCAAGTCACGCGCGCTCTGCTCAAGGTTTGGCACGTAACTCTTTTTATATTTTTTTGCGCGCCATTTTATGTGCTCACTCTGCTTCCAAGAGCCCAACTCCCCTCCCGTATAACAGTCGCATGTTCTTTAGGCATTTTGATAGACACATCTGTCCCCGTCTCTCTTTTTTTTCTCTCTTATGCTTGTTGTTGATCTCTGTCGCTCCTTAGCAAATTAGACGATGTCAAAGGCTTCAGTTTCGTTTCATTTTTTTTGTTTTCTCCTTTGCTTTTTGCTCTTTAATGGCCCTTTTGAGCTCAAGCTTTGTTGACCTCCTTTTTGTGACATACCCCCTACCCTTAGGTACAAAAACCAAAACTTTGATGCCAAGAGATAACGAAATGTTCTGTGCTCTTTGCTGACTTTGTCTTAAATTTCATAAGGACTTTTGTATTCTTTTTGTTGTCGTGTGTTTCATCGTCTGCTTTTGCCAGATTCTTGGCTATAAACAAATACCGAACATAAACATGGCATACATTTTACTTACACTCATACATACATCATACACGTATATATATTGCTGTCAGCATCTTGTGCCCCAAAAACCCCACTCACCAAACGCGTTTTTTCTTCTTCTACACTTTTTTATTGCCACAGCGCGACTATCAATAAAGTTCGATTTCTGCTTATACGTATGTGTGTATATGTGTATGTGTGTGTGTATATATATATATATATATATGTGCAAGGCTCATAAATCAAGTTAAACTAAACAAAAACAAAAAGAGGAAGAATATGTAATATAAAGCAGCAGCAAAGCAAACAAATAAATTTATGTTTGGGCCACGCTTCTTACTACAGTACGCTATGCCAATATTTCTGCCAGCACCACCCACTACCACCAACTGCCTGCCTGCTGCCGGCTGATCAGCCACAATCCCTTGCGCCCCCGTACCCCCACGCGAAAAGCGCTGTCTCAGCATAGACAACAAAACGATGTCGTTGCTTGACGTTGACGTAGACGTCGACGCCGACGCTGCCGCTGTTACCTTTTCTACTCTTATTTTCAACATTTGCACTAGTCGCTATTCTAAAGATCCGCATACATCTATGTACATATGTGTACAGTACGCAAACATCTATGTGCATGTGTGTTTTGTCCGTATTCCTGTCTATGTATCTCTCCATTTTACAGTTGAAGTTGAAAACTTCCTTTTTTTTTGCATTTTATTGCTTAATATTTCATAGTGCTCCGACGCTTTCTGTTGCCAATAAAAAAAAGTTATGACACCCCTTTTACTCACACGTCCGCCTATCCCTTGCTCCCGCTTTCCCCTATCACATTCAATTTCTTGCAATTCTTTGCATTCTGTTGCGAGACTGTTCTGCTTACGAGAAAGCGAGGGAGAGATAGAGAGACAGAAAAAGAGTGGGATGGAACTGTAAATGTAACTTGCATAAAAGTTTGAGGCTTAAACTTTAAGTTGCAAGCTCTTGACAATTTAAAGCGTTGTTGTTATGTTGCTCTTAACTTTTAATTGAAGTAAAAAGTAAACGGAAATAAACATTTGTCAGATTAAATCTGATTATTCACTCGCAAGCAATATCAGAGACATGAAATGAAACACTCAACTTAGTCGATGGAAAAGATTTGTATCCACTTACCCCGTAATAAAGTTTTTCATTTCATTTGAAAATGACATCAACAACATTTTGTACATAATTTATAAGAACAACAGTAACAACAACGACAACATGAGTTGATGAGTCAAATGGGCAAAGCACTAAAAGAAAGCAGAACAAAACAAAACGAAAACAACAACAGCAACAGCAACTACAACTACAACTAGAAGAGGAGAGATACATGAATGAAAAGCAGCGCAGCTGCTGCGCTGTTGCTGCCGTTGCTTTTATGCGGGGAAGCGCAAAACTAAAAATACGAATTTATATGCAAAACATTTTAACTTGCTTGAATTTCAAACATTTTTCGCCAGCTTCATTCCTGTGTCATGCCTATTAATGTGATTGTGTGTGCATGTACATATATGTGTGTACGTATACGTATATTTACATAGATAGATGTATGTATATGTAGCTCAAAGCTCCAGCTGAACGAGCCTGCAACAAGAAATGACATTTGACTGCGTCGTCGACAGACATTGCATGTGTGTGTGCGTGCGTGCGTGCGTATGCGTGCGTTTGTTTGTGTGTCTGCTCAACGCTCAGTACCTCCCATATCCCATTTGTCCCATTCAGACCACATTCGTCGCCCCACTTAGCGCTCTCCCACACAGCCGCGCTTCTCTATACCCTGTACTCATTAAAACAACTGAATGGGGATCAACACTTTTGTGAGAATGTACGCAGCAGACCACGTCAACATTCATAAGCGTATTATTTTTAAATAAACAAAACAATACAGCGCGACCTTTGAATGGATTTCCGTTTGTGTATGTATGTATACGGTTGTTAAATATCAGGTTACTTTAGAATATTTTTTCCCTACAGAGTATTTATTAGTCGTGGTCTGGCGATTGGCAACTTTTGCTTTTGTTTTTGTACTGGTATTCATTTGCATTTTTATGCGTTGACGTCGTCGTCATCATTGTTGGAATTTTATTTACTTTTAAATATTTTTATAAATTTGTGTTTATTTTGTTGTGTCTTATGCAATCATTTGTTGCAGCTCAACTTAAGTTGTAGCTCTGCTTTTAACAAGGTTTGAACTTCTACGTATTATAAATTCAAGCACAATAAACCTTGAAACATCATTATTTTTACTTTCTGCGCACAATTAATTAATTTTAATTCCTTTCAAATAAATTAAAAATGTTGAAAAGAAGAAAACGGCAAAAAACGAGCTTTCCACCCTGCTGGGGAAGTTGTACGACGTTTCTTAAAGTATGTGTGAAATAAGAGACTTTAAAAATTAAATTGAAATCGAAGTGCCAATGGATATGGAACAGTTGTTTCATGGTAATCGCAACTTCTGGAACGTCGTAGAAGTGGCACAAATTAACACCTGAGAGGGATTTTTTTTTTTTTGAAATTCATGCTTATTTTCTTTTGTTATTTAAATGCATTTCCAACACTACAGTTTATCTCTACTGGTCATCTTGGACAATCAGAGTATATCAAATGTATACATACATAAATAAGATTAACATAAAGTAAGAGAATATCCATATTTACATACAATCATATGTACATATGTGTGTATGTATAAGTTATACAGTATAACCTGAAAGAATAAATTCATTTAAAAGCAACAAGATAACCAAATATATGTACATATGTACATCCAAATATATGAACATACATACAGTAGACATCCGGTTTAACGAATTCGCGATTTAACGTACTTGTTTATTGAATATGTTTAGTTTAAAAACAATTGCAGTTTAAAGCAGCAAACTTCAATTAATGAATTGTTTTAAGAAAAACGCTTGAATAGCTTAATTTATCTATGTATGTATCTATATATATATCTACATACATACATACACACTTATCCAACAAATGCCCACTATTCCACGTTTTGTGATATTTACCAGTATTGTAATATTAATTTTAAGTACAAATAAATGAATATAAAAAAAAAATTAACACTTTCATATATATATATATATACATAACAAAAGCATGGCCTCATATGAGCTTAAGTACTTCATTTGAAGAAGGAGGAGAAGGGCCGTTGACTCACTTAAAACGGGTAATTCTTAGGATTGTTTGTTATGTCGAAAAAAATAGTAGTAGTAGATAGTGTTGATATACATACATACATACATACATACATACATACATACATAAATACATACATAAATACATACATACATACATACATACATACGTACATACGTACATAAATACATACATACATACGCACATACATACATACGTACATACATACATACGTACATACATACATACGTACATACATACATACGTACATACGTACATACATACATACGTACATACATACGTACATACATACATACATACATACATACATACATACATACATACATACATACATACATACATACATACATACATACATACATACATACATACATACATACATACACACTTGTCCACTTATCCACTTGCAAGAACCAAACACACACACACACAAACTTTCACTTCTATCAAAAATTCACCAGAATGCGTTTGCTTAGGTACTACATATGAGAATCGCGGAGAAGGGCTGCCGAAAAGCATTTAATTATAATTGAATAACTCGAGTTGTGTGTGAGATAGAAAAAAAATTATTGTTGGATTTGAAAGCCCTCTTGATGACTGTATGTATATATATATAACATCGTTCAGTTGTGCTCATAAAAATAGTAGCATTAGAACTAAACTACGGCAACTGGTATTGAATCTACTATACTCAAGTCACTCACCCACACTTACATACATACTCACCCACACTTACATATACATAAATGTTTAAGATCAGCACTTAATACATTTTGTGGAACTTTATAAGTAATTCACATATTATATATTATATTATATTTATTAAGAAGAAATTTTGCGCCCAAAGGCCAATTAAATATAAATAAAGGTGGCAATCAATACATATTTAATTAATGAGTACACATTTATATACACGCACACACACTTGTATGAGACATACCCATACATTGTGTGTTTCTTGTATGTTCTTATTTACATACATTTGTGAATTCTGCTCTATGTATGTGTGTGACCATAATTACACTTTGAATTTTTGCTTACCACACGTAATTTACCGCTGTTCCATTTCTTTTTCATTTTCATTGTGAGACACAGACAGTACGATTGAAAGAGAGCTAGATTACAAGAGAGTCAGAGGGAGTCGTAGCAGCAGAGCAGTTTAACAGCTTTGGTGCTGCTCGCATTGTTTTTGATACTGCTGCTGTCGGTGCAGATCTACCACCGCTTTGGTTTTGTTCCACTGTCTATTGTGTTGTCATTTGCACATTTTTAATCCATGTTAGTGCATCTGTCGCTGCTGCTGCGTCGAAGCCGATGGCTATGTCGTTGCCGGCATCGCTGTGTCCATTAGCGAAAAGCTTTTGCTCTGCGTTTCTTTTCAATTTGCTCACAAATATGCCAAAAGAGACAGATGAGTGACCTTGACGAAACTACAGCTAAAGCAACTGCAATAAATAAATGAACAAAGCAACCATGAATACACACATGTAGATGTATGTACATAGGTATACATGTACATATTTATTTGTATGCATTAGTGATGTGGAAATACTGATAAGTTTAGTTGTTGATAGTTTCGCGATATTTAAATTAACGGTTGTACCATTCAAAATGGTACACAAACACAAAATATAGATGAATACAAGCAGATGCACATGCATTTATACATGTATTTATATATATTTTCTGTATTAATCTGTCTTTCATAACATTTAATAGTCGATCGTGCACTGCACATGTCTCAGCTGTTGGCTGGTCAACGAACCTGCTGCCGTTGCTTTGTTAACAAACAAAACTACTAGTTGTTAGTTTTTATTATCTGAACAAATTGACAACAACAACAACAACAACAACAGCGACTTAAACTACAAGCGTGCAATAGTCATGATAATTTCAACTACCGACGCCAACTGCAGTAAGGTGCAGATTGTAAGGGGGCATACAGATGTATGTGAAAGGGGTCTTTGGTTTTGGGAAATATGAACAGAAATTATCGCAAAAAGCGCCAGTCTTAGCTTCACAGTAGTTGGGTTAGTTGGGGCCAGTTAGGGCAGTCCGCAGCTCAGTCAAGTCGATTAACACACGTTACACGCATTTTCAATTTCAACGAAAAAAGTAAAACCAAAACCAAACCCAAAACCAAAACCAAAGGCAAATACTCTCACATACACACAAGCACACACATACGTAGACGTAGGCACTCACACATGCTTATGCTCTGACTAGAAATACTCTGGCAAAGCAACCGCAAAACGGGCGACGACGATTGTGTAGTTGGAGTCCAACAACAACGCACAGTGGGCATAACCACATAGCCCGAAAAAAAAACAAAATGCCGTGCAAAAAATATTTTTTTAATTATGCTGTACATTTAAGTTTCTCTCATACATTTTAGGAAGCTTGTAAGTTACTCAAAAGAGAAAAATTTATTAAACAATTTAATGTACAAATACTGGAACACCAATGTATTACAACTGAATTAATTGTAGCATTTAATTCATCGTTAGGTAACCACTGTGCGACCTGCCTTCGTCGCTGCTCCCCAATTTGACTGCCTCAACTGAACGACGATATCGTCGAGTTGTATGTATGTGCGATAACTTTGACAACGATAAATTGTGTTATGCTGGCTTCCATCGTCGTCGTACGTTCGCCTGAGCATCAGACAGAGACGCAGAAAGAGTTAGAGAGAGAAAGGTAAAGTTGTAGTCGAACGGGTGGAGGTAAAGTTAAAGCGCTTTGTCGCCGTTCGCATCAAATTCGTTAGTATTGCATTGTGCGTTATCCTCCTTCTCTTTGCACTTGTCGTTCCTTGTTTTTGTTGCTGTTATTGCTGCGGCTGCGGCTACGGCTACGGCTGCTGCACCTAAGCATACTCTCCAAGTGGCGTTGGCGACTTGCTGAGCGTCGTTCAATGTGCGCTTATCATATTATTTTGCTATTTATGGTTTTGCTTCCAATATTTCCTTTTTTCTCGCATTTCGCATTATGATAACACAACACTTTCAAACACCAATACGCACATAAATACTAACATACTTTAGAAATACTCGTATATAAATACATACGCTTGTTAAGGTCTGCGCTTATTGTTAATATTTGTAGCTTGCGTTTGTAGCTGATGCTCTACAACACTTTGATGCGTTGCACAGTGTCTCAAAACGCATTTGCTGAAAACTTTTACTGTAAAATCTAATCTCTCTGCACGCAAAACATACTTTTTTATTCAATGCGAAATTTCTCTGAATGTTTGTTTATTTAGGTAATTCAATTCAAGTTTAAGTTAAGTCTAGATCTTTGTTATGGATAATTCGATTATAGAACCACTGTGCGCTGTTGGTATTGCCGATTCGCTCGCTTATCGTTCCTTGAGCTTGTCAATAATGGCAATCAATTGTGTAGTTTGATTAAAGAAATATTATTATTATTATTTTCGTCATGGATTGTGCACTTGTATGTGTATGTCTACATATGAGTGTGTGTGTGTGTTGCTATTACATTTATCGCTTATTGAAGTTGCAGTATGTGGCACAATTGCGGTTCGAGTTACCAAGTAACGAGCGCGCACAGTGCGCCCCATGATGGGGAGTTGGGTGGGGCTTTAGCTCTGGATGTAAGTTTATATGTACATATCATGGCCAAGGACGCCATAACTGTAATAAGTAGTTACTCGCTTTTTGACTTCATACATTTCGATATGATTTGCATATGATGATGTACTTATATGTATGTATGTTTGTATGTTGTGAAAGAAGAAAATAATCAAAATTTTCCATTTCCTTGCAGTTACCAAACGATGGAATCCTCCCCATTGATGGGCTTTTAGTGCCGCTTGTACAGTGATTGATAACGGTAAGATAAGTTTTTTGCACTTATTTAATTTTCTTTATTGATTTGGCAACGTTGCCAAATTTCACACTCATCTTAATTCCCATTGTGCTACCTTAGACAAAAAGTTTGATTGCCCCATCAATTACATCCTGTTGTTGGGCACAGGACATTTTTAAAGTTTTCTCAAAACAAATGTACTTAACGTTAGCGCTGCCAGATTTTTTAAGCTTTTGCTAAGGCTTCGGGCATGTAAATGCAAATGCGCAGGCGGCCAAGAGGGAATCTTAAAAAACCAGTTTAACGGCCATAAACAATGCAAACTTTGTTATTTCCATAAATATTGCATGTTTATTGGAATCAACTTTTGCGGTGTATTGTTTACGAATACTTCTACATATATTAATTTTTCTAGCTTTTGGAAATTGTTATTTACAAGCTATAAAAACTTTTCCTTCTTATACTATGTACGCTCACATAATTTCGTTGATATTTATATGGGAAAATTTTTCCTTTTTAATAAAAACTTATTTTTAGCCTTAAATATCGTTAAGGTCTATCCAAAGAAACTCTGTAAACGGTACATGGCAATTAACGGTAATAACTTTACGCTTTGTGAGACGTGTAACAAAATTAGATGAAGCCTAATTAACTTAATACGTTGCTTATGAGAGCCTATGCGAAATGTGCTATGCGGCTGCTTTGGGTTAAGTACAGGCACACAAATCACACCCTGTGCAGTGTATTGTGTTGGGGGGTAGACAGTTTGGTAACTCGAAAGCTAATCAAAAAACTTTTGGTCTATTACTACGATCAGCCACCTTCATCCACCCATCCACCCAAATAATCCAATTAGCTGTCACACGGCAAAAGACAAATAACCAAATATTAAAAGCAACACGTAGCAGAGAGAAATTATGTATGAAGTTGTATTTATGTGTGTGAGTGTGCTTGTGTTTGCTTTTAGCCGCAATTTATAATAAATTTTCATATGCAGAAAATGCAACAACAACAAGAACAACATCAACACCAACAGCAACTGGAATTAAAGTCATGTGTGTGGTGTCCTGGGGACAACAGAAACAGGAACAACAACAATGTAGACAAAACCACCGCTGCGACACTTTTGGCATACAAATCTCAATTTAAAACAATCAAATGCAATGAAAAAACATAAACCAGATGAAACAAAAAATACAGCAACAATATGAGCACAAGCAACAGAAAACTACGTAAAACTGTAAACAAACGAAATACATATGCACAACTACATAAATATAGTCAAGTATAATCATACACACACACGCATACGGTGTGGCGATGGCGCAATATACACACATATACAAAACAGAGTCTCATTCACTCACACTCTTGCGCCTGTTTGTTCACCACACTCGGAGCGTTGGTCTCGCCGAAATGTCTCACCGTTGTGTCGTGCTCGTCAGCGAGTGAGTCAGTCAGTCATTCAGTCAGTCAGTCAGTCAGTCAGCCAGCCAGCCACTCAGCCAGTCATTCAATCGGGCAGACAGAACGCGCCGACAACGTTTCGTAGTGTTCTCAGTCGTTCCACAGCTGCTACACTGCAACGCCTTGGCAGTGAAACGTTTCAGTTTCTGTATAAACGTGAATGTGTACGGAACGATTGAGTTCGTACTTCGAGTACCAAAAGAAACATTTCAGTTACAACTATGAGCGGCAAACGCGAACGCAATAGCAGCTGTTAAAATACCGACGGCAAAACATAGTTAAAGAGCGAGCATTAATCGTGCGTAACAAAGTGACTAAAGAGTAAGCCTGAGCTCTGAGCAAGGCTAATAAAAGTAAATAAACAATAGTGCTGGCAGAGATAATTTGGCTAGTGGCCAGCAGCGTTCAGATTGTTTGTATTGTTTTACATAAATACATGTACACATACTCGTAAGTATATTTGTAAGAATGTGCATAAATACCTACATACATACTATACATATATATATATATATATATATATATACATTTGGTGCAAGTGTCAAAAAGTAGACAGTGAGAGCTTAAATAGCGCACAGCAACAACAATAATTAAAGATATTTAGTGTATGCGCTGCTTCGTCTTCGTTTTGCAGCGACGTTCGCGTCGACGACCGCGTCGACATTTGCACGCATAGCCAACGATGTGCACTGTGTGTTCAGTGTGGTTGAATATACGTTCAATTTTTTGTATCGACATATGCCTTGTGTTATTGTGCACTTTTAAGCCACTGTGCGACAATATAAAAAAAACGTATGGAAATGAAACGAACGGGCTAACGAGCAGCAGCGGCAACAACAACCACAAAAGGAAATCCTATAAATAAGAGCAAGAAATATTTATCAATAAGTAAGAACTCTTCTCTCCCTTCTCTTTACCCCCTGGCCAATAGCACACACGGTCAGCAGCAACAACAACAATAACAACAAAGAGGAAATAGTAATAATTAAAGCAGAAAATTAAAGAATTTTGAAATGAAATGCGCATAATTCCCGTTTAACCCAACTGATTGATTAAATCTTAAATGCTTATAATTAAACTGGGCGGCCCAACACCCCACGCTGTATTTATCAAGTGTTTGGGTGTATGCGTGCTTACTTTTGAGTGTTGGGTATGTGTGTGTGTTTGTGTTGTGTTTGACAAGCCCCTTGAAAAATTAAACGATTTAATTGCAACTTTTGTTAGCGGTGGAAACTGTTTAAAAATCCAGTTAATTTAATTTATTTGTGTTGTTAAAAATATAGTGGATAATTTATGGCAAAAGCCTGAGTGATAAGTTATATTCCATATCGTGTATTATATTCATGCATCACTGTGTGCACTTTCTAATTGCTGACTTTTGTTTATACTTTGTGTAAATTAGCATTCTCTCAGCTAGTTGAAACGTTGCCAAATTTCACAAGAGCTCACTGAGAGAAATAAATATATGGCTATTAGGAAATAGTTGTAATCAAAAGATAACAGTAATAAATATTTAAATTTTGGTTACTTATCAGTCAACAGTTAATCACAATCAATTTTGCAATCCCTTATCATATTTCTTTCATAGATAAGAAATAAGTTAAAGAAATTAAGAATTATTGTCTGCGCCTCTAAAAGTTCTTAAAAGTATATAAGAACTATAATCTGTGCAGTTTTTCTCACTGTGTAAATATATTTCAACTACATATAATGTAATTAATTTTTGGCATACATATTTATTTATACAATAGCTCAAAAGCAACAAAATGCTTTTAATAATTTATCTGTTCATAATTAAATCCATACCAAATATTTAAAATATTATACTCTGAACTGCAAATTTAGGACAATGCTGATTTAGGATTTATTCTCTTCCCCACCCATTCCCAAATGATTATTCATAACACCCACCTTTTTGATACAATAGTTCAAGCCCTCCCCCTTACCGCAGGCGCATGTTTCAATATCATTAAAAAAATGTCTGACGGCAATTAAATTTGCATAAATTAGACATGGCAAGGGGCATTTAAAGCACGCGTGTGCAGCAATAAAGAAAATGTTTGAAAAAAGTTAAAAAAATATATTTACGCGTTTAGGATGAAAAGCGTAGAACAAATGAAATAACGTTACTTGCCTTTAATTAATCACAACAAACGGTCGGTTGGTTGTGGCAGAGGAGGCGGGCAGCGGCAATTTGCGCATCGTCAAGCAAAAGCAATTTTAATGAAGTAGAACTAATTTCTAATTAAAAGCAACATTAAAACGCATAACAAAATAAAGCAAACTAAATTCTGACTAAATAGAGTAAGAGGGAAAGGGAGAGGTAGGGAGCTCGAGAGCGATAGCAATAGACTGAACCGAAATACGCAGAGCATCAACCGAAAGCCAACGCAATGGACCGAAATAGAGAAGAACCCACAGAGAGAGAAGAAGAGAGAGGGAGAGCCATAGAAAGGAAGAAGCTGCTTAGCGGCTGCGATGCCAGCGCTAGCGTTGCCAGCGTATAATAACGAGTTTAAAGCTCCGCTAGCTTAAGCACAACACACACACACACAGGCACACACACAATCGTACACACACACTAGCAGGCAGGGAGATAGCGAAACGAACAGACAAACAGGCAGACAGACAGAGAGACAATGGGACAGTGGGACTGTGAGACAGTTGGACAGTGAGACAAACCGACAGTGCGACTCACATGCCACGGTGTAAAAGTTCTATACTTTTATGCTTTTATTTTGCCAGCCCAAAAATAATCGCATTATGATAAGAAAAAAAAAACCAAAATAAAAAGCACAATCGTTCTGTCGGCCGTCTTGCCTCAGTCTTCCTTTTGCGCTCTCTCGCTCTCTCTTTCTCTCTTGCGCTATCAGTACGTGTAGTAAAAAAAGGTAAAAAGAACACGGCAGCAAAACAGCACAACGTCAAAGCTGAGACAGAGGTAAAGCAGCGCTGCAACAGCGCAGCAGCAGCACCGACAACAATTTATATTTGCTTTTAATGCTTGTTGCTGCTTTTTGCTTGCAAACAAATAAAACTGGTTTTCAAGTCAATTAAACAAACCCAAAAAAAATAACATCAAAATAAAATAAGTAACGATGCGCTCCACAACTATTAAATACCCTACATATATGGTTACACTTCTCTCTGTGTGTGTATATAGTTGTATATGTAGGTGTATATACGTTTCATGATTCACAAGCGAATGTTTCAGTGTTTATATTAAAAGCAGTTTATATCTGATTGTTAGTACAGTAGAATCTGGCTCAATCGCAGCAATTAAAGCTGCTCCTCAAAGCGAAGTATTATGTTAACATGCGAATCGCAGTAGGTTAACTTAAGTCGATCCGGATTAAGTGGAAACTGATCGATATTTTAGATACGTCTCGCACTTGGCCATATTCTGGTTAGCGAGACTCTACTGTAAGCAATTGTTGCTTTATTAGTAACTTTTGTTGTCATTGTTCGATCGTTGCATAAATTTCAGACTCGATGAGAGATATCAAAGTGGTTTCTAAATTGATCTTGGCAGCTCTTAGAGTGTGTCAGGGAGTAGCTTCATTTGTTTTGTCTGTTACAAAATGTTATTCAAGTTAAATATACCCTTCTTTAATGGATTTACAGGGTATAATGTAAGAAAACAAAAACAAATGGAGCTTGCAAAGAAAATTTTGTCCGCTTAGTGCTGTTGCCTGGATTTGACATAGGAAAAGTTTTGGTAAGAAGGAAATTAAATGGAACAATAGAGCAACTTTTCCTTGCATGAAGGAGTAGATACCACATGCTATAGATTGACTTGACATCAATATTTATATATATATCTCGTGTATGGAAAACTACACAGTATTTAAATCTGACAATAGCAAATAAAGTTTTAACCATGTCTCATAAAACATGCAGAACCTTTTACTATTTCATGTAAACGAACTTTTCAACAAAAGCGTTTGAAGGGAAAGGGATGAAAATTAAGAGGAAACATAAAAATTGCATGTAAGTTTAAGCCGGAAAATCAACAAAATGCTTTCTTTGTAATTAAATGGCTCAAAGCAAATCTGCACTGATTTATTTCTGGCTTTCTCTGTCACATTGTAAGCCAACTTCAGGTAGAACACAATTGCTACCAGAGAAATTTTATAAATAAATGAAAATGAAATTCGAGATAGAAATTGGCCATAAAATGTCTGTTGTAAAAAAAGCAAAAAAATATATGAAAAAAGATACATGTGCGCTCGTGTTGCTTTTAAGCCGAAAGTCGAATGCAAAACGGAAAAGCTGAAAACCGTTGGCAAATATTTAAGCCAAACAAAGGAAGAATCTCAAATATTTCAAAGGGTTCTTCCTGCTTTTCCCAGATGATACGTGTGTGAGTCTCTCATACGATATATAACATAGACATATACATAATTGTACAATAAACTACGAGGGTGGTTCAAAAAGTATTCGACTAGTCACTGAATTCAATATAAACGGAATGAGATAAAATTCGTTTATAAGTTCTACCATCTTTCGATTACCTATTGAACCACCGCCTCTACATTTGCATTTTCTCTTTGTGTGTGTATTTAAGTGTGTGTGTGTGTGTGTGTGTGTGCAGTATAGATTTGAAGAGCTTTAATTGAATACTTCGAAAATGCTGGAATGTCAATAAATTCCATCAATTGAAACTATTTGACAAGCAACTTTGCTAACCTCATAATAGGCCATAACAATGCACAAATCCCAACTTAACTTGGCAAACAAATTTATGTGTAGACATCAAGTGGGCCAAAATGTGATAGAATGTGATTTTCAAATGGCTATCTAGAAAGCTGTTAACACTGCACAAAATAATTTGGTTGAAAGCAAAATGAATATAAAAACGATAAAAGAGGAAACGAAGAAGATGAAGGAAATGAAAAATGTGGGAAAGCAGAACAGAAATTATAATCTGTAGGATAAACGCAAAGCCCTATAACGTCATCATTCTGAGGTGGTCAAAAGTGTGGAATTTGTGACGGGTTTTTGAGCTCAATTATAAAGTCAGGCAGGACTTAAGCCAATAAATTTTGGCATTTAAGACAGTTTAAGCTTTCTCTGAACTTTTTAAGTTAAAATTGGTTGTGTTTCATTTGATTTAAGAATAATTATGATATCAATGATGTTTAATTTGTATAATTTTTCCTTTTTTTTTCTAATTATGTAATCAACTAAACATAAGCCTATAACAAACTATTATAGCTGTTTTTCATTTACATTTTATGTGTTTATTTTTTGTTTAATGAAAGCGCTATGAATAGCGTTTCCTATTGAGGCTTAAATATAAATACCGTCCATCCTTTTTCGAGCACTTCCTTGTTATTTTCGACCACATCAGACAGACCTGGGCTTCAAATAAGCCCAGCCAATTTATTTTCCATAACAACTGCGCTCCTTTCAAAAGGACATACAAAAAAAAAAAAAGAAAACACACACACAAATTTGTTATGCGGCTGCTGTTGTTGTCGTTGTCGTTGTTGTCGATGTCGTTGCCGTTGCCGTTGCCTTTGCCGTTGCCCTTCAACTACAACTGCAAAACAACAAAACAACGAAACAACAAAAACAACGCAAACTCTGCCAAATTGGCACAGCAAGTCAACGCGCCAGACGCCTGCCACAGTTGCCACACTCCCCCGCCGCCAACACCCATTGACTGCCCCTCCTCTGCTCCTACTGCATCCGCTACCCTTCTCCCCCCCTGTACGTACATTCGATGTACATTACATTCATGTAGCACATCCATTGTTCACAGGCCTACTGCTACTCCTGGTCCTGGTATATTGTATAACAGACACAAGAACAACATCAACTACGGCCCTTTCGCCCGGGCCGGATCGGGCCGGGCCGGACCAGACCAGACCAGACACAATCTGAAAATGTCGACCCATGCAAATTTTTTGAGGTCGACTTTTCTTTTTTCCTTTTCCTATGGAAATGAAGATGAGAAATTTTTCCTTCTCAGCGCGTTTTTTATTCTATCCCTGTCTCGCCCAATGTCTCTCTGTCTCTTTTCTTTACGTACTTCTTCCGAGGTGGCATATTGAAATTAATGTAAATTTTTTTCATATACTTGCGCCTTATTGACTTGTGTGTGCCTTTTAGGGGGTGCAGCTCCTCCACTGAGAGGGAAGCTATCAAAGCAGTTAAGGGGGGAAGGGGGCCTCGAAGTGTTGCCATTGATTACGAGGCTTCTTCCGATAATAAAATGCCATCGTCATTTTGTATGAGATACAAAATTGGCCCAGGTGAACAAATTAGATATTTTCAAGGTAAAGATAAAATAAGACACCAAAACAAGACATGAGATAGATAAGCTTTTCTTTGAGGTATATTAGAAAATGCAATATATAGTATACTATACTATATACTATTAAAACATGGTTAAGATATAGTTTGTATCTGTATCCTTGTAGAGTATCTATTGTATCTGTCTTTAAGAACCAGTTTCATCTGCTTGCAGTTCTTATACTAGCTTTTCTTTGACTCTTTAGTGTACCCTTTTAGCTAGTAAGTTAATCTTCCTTTAATTCAGTCTATTGGAAATGACGTAAACAGGATGAAATCTTGGATTTCACAGTGCGATGTCCTTTGGCGTCTCGCCTGTAGCTCAGTAATTGGTTTTAAAATTAGACAAGTTACCAATTAAAGAATCGGATAACAACGCCTTTGGCCATGTTGAAAGAATGTCTGGGATAAAAATAAAGGTGACACACACACACACACAGATAGAGACACAATACACGCAATTAACTGTGTATCGAAGAAGAAGAAGATGAGGCAAAAAGTGACGTCGCACATTTTGCGGAAATTGTTGGTTTGTAATTTGAATTTTGCGCCATTTGCATTCAGTGTGCGGCACCCAAGGAGACACAATGGATGCGTGTCTGTGTGTGTGTTCCCTACTCTTTAACCAATACCACGAAAAGCATATCCTTAAATATACATGCCTGTGTGTTTATTAGCCTTTATAGCGTTCCCCAGGCGGCGTGTCTCCAATCACACGCAACGCATTGGAACGCGTCTAAAAACGGAAACGGATGTTGGCAAGTGTAGACATATTTTCTTAGCAAACTTTTACGCAACTTGAACACCCTAATGACCACCCCTCTCTCTCTCTCTCGCTCTGCCACTCTTCATTCCTTTCGGTTGGGCATCCATAACATTTATACTGCCCCTCCCCTCCCCCTTCCTCTTACTCCTCATTTCTCGACTCGCGCTCAACTAGTTTGAAAACTTGCTGAACTTTAGTTTTGCTCTAACGTCAAGTCAATGAGTGGTTTTTTTATTTTTGGTCGTAGGGGCTCTGCTAGGTCTGCGTAAGCCGTACACCAGAAGCACCCGCCACGCCCTGCGGCAGGCAGCGGGCAAAGGGGAGGCAACTTTTGTTTACTGCTGTGCGAAAATGAAGTAGCTTGACTTTTGCTTCTCCCACTGATTTTGATGCTTTCATGGAAGGCCAAACAGTGTATTAAGCTGTAATGGTGGCTGCTGGCTACAAGGCAGAGGGAGGGGAGGGGGTGTTGCTAGGGGGTAGGGTGGGGTGGCAATAGTTAATGCTTGAAGGATGTGCTCGTAAAAATTGGGGCCATAGAATTGTGTCATTTTAAGCGTATATTCACTGTAACTAGCCAAAGTTATGCCTAAGTTTCTTTTTTGTCTGGAATCACTTCAGGCTTTACATATATAATATATTTCACCTTGTACACATTGGGTTAAAGGACGCCCTTGGCAGCATTCTCTAAGTTTGTAAGTTTTAACTACCTTTAAGCATATAACGATTGAATAAATGAAAGAATTTTATACAAAGTTCTTCTCGTTTAATTGAATTGAAGTTCTTTAGGTTCTTTTTAGTTAACTAAAAAGTAGAAAGTAAAAAGTAGAATGTCGCATACCCTTGATTCCATCGAGTGTCCTTTACTCAATCAAATAAGTTGACCAAAGTTTGTGTGCCACTTTCTACTTATGCACAAAGCTGTTGCTACAAATCTGCTCCCAAAGCACTATTATACTGCTTTATTAGCCCTTGGGAAAATATAGCACACACACACACACCCACCCACCCACACACACCATAGTTCATAAATTCTATACATAAATATGAACTACACGACTTGAATGGAGCTGACGGAGCGGGAAAGGGGTTCAGTGGGGTTAAGAGGGGTTGAGGATGGACCCTGACATTCGATAGAGCAACAAACACAAAATGCGTATGAAAAGCAAATGGCGTGTCTTTAATGAGGCGTTGCCTCCCCTTCCAAGAAACTGACCAACCCTAAGCATACTACCCTTCCCTTATACCCCAAATATCTCCCTGCCTCCATACATGCATAAGTATGTAGTATAATGCCCTCTCTTTCGGTACAATGCGTGCATTTAATATGCCGTTAGTTTAATGAACAAAATTAATAGATAATAGCCGTTACAGACTAACAAGAAGGTCGACGAATATATATATACTATATCTGTATATATATGTATATGTTGAGCTCTCGAAAAACAGGAATTGAAATCAAGTAGACCATGACATAGACCCAAGCCTCTATCTCCCTCTGCATAGTTCCTGGAGACAGAGAGGCGCATGACTGGGGGTAAGAGTATTATTTTGGTCACATGTGTAACATTTTGTCAACTTGATGACGCCGACAATTTTCCAAGTCGATTCTGACTCTGACATCGACTTCGACTGAGACTGTGACTGTGACTCCGGCATAGTTAGTCGGGGCTTGGGGTGTGGATTTGGTCTGCGGTTACCATAAGTGTCGTAAGCACGCAGATAAACTATAAAATTTCCGCACTTGTCCACATAAAATAACAGCAACAATGTAGCATGTGGCAATGTGGCAAGTGGCAAGTACCAAGCAGCAAGCACTACTGGTCTGTTGTGGTTTTAATATGCACATGCTCAGATATAACAACCAGTTATTTATTATCAATTTTATGTACCCTACTACTACACACTATTTAGTACCATATGCATATGGTACATATGGTACTTTTTTCCATATATTTTTGAGGTCAATTTGTCGGTTGATTATAAAAAATAAGAGCCTTGGGGATTTGATAAAGAATATTTAAAGATATATTTGAATTGCATATGAAAGCAGAACTGGAAATGAATTCTGAATGTATCAAGAATAATAAATAGGGTTTAACTCCATCCCAATCCAAATCGAGTGTTGCTAGAGGTTTACAATTGGTTTCTATTTTTAAACGAAATGATTTACTTAGCTTCTGGAACTTGCAGTTCAATAAAAGGTTATTAGTGAAATATAATTGGACATATCGATACATTTATCTATATATATTAGTTTACTTTTTGATTCTATAACTAAGCCCAAGTCAAGCTTAGTGTTCGTTAATCATCATAAGTGGGAGACTCTATCATTCGACCTTTAAGATATAAAGTTTATAAGCCATTTGCCATAAACTGTTGCTTTGAGGCAAACAAAAAACTGTCGCTTTTAGTATTATGCAGAGATTTGTGGTAACATTATGAATTATCACTCGAGATACTCGAGAAAAGATAGAAAAATGGAAAAAAAAACTGAAATATGAATTAATGAAATACAGCCAAAAAAGGCCAGCAGCAGCAACAACAGCGCCATCTGTGGGCGTATAAGCACATGACATTAACAACTTTAATGATAATCTCAGTCGAGTCGAAAAAAGATAGTTATATCTATCTATGTGTGTTTTTGTGTGTGTGCAATGAGATTCCCTTTCGTAGATGAGAGACATGATTTATGATGTCTTGATTGTAACAAATCCATTAGAAAGGCGCTTCCCACTATGGATTGTCAGACATATGGCAGGAGTATATATACTATAGGTACAGTAGAGGTCCAGCTTAACGAACCATTAAATGCTCTGTATGTAAAATCGAACTGAGGACCCTTGTCGCGAATCCGTTTAACTGGAGAATTACCCGTTTTAAGTGAGTCAACGGCCCTTCTCGATTCTCAAATGTAGTACTTAAGCTCATATGAGGCCATGCTTTTTTTGGTGTCTTCTTGTGTGAATGTGTATGTGTATATGTATATGTAAGTGTGTGTGAGTATGTATGTGTATATGTAAGTGTGGGTGAGTATGTATGTAAGTGTGGGTGAGTGACTTGAGTATACTAAATTCAATACCAATTGGCGAAGTTTAGTTCTGATGCTACTATTCTTATGAGCACAACTGGACGATGTTATATATACATACATACAGTCATCAAGAGGGCTTTCAAATGCAACAATAATTTTTTTTCTATCTTACATACAACTCGAGTTATTCAATAATGATGAAATGCTTTTCAGCAGCCCTTCTCGGCGATTCTCATATGTAGTACCTAAGCAAAGGCATTCTGGTGAATTTTTCATAGAAGTGCAAGTTTGTGTGTGTTTGTGTTTGGTTCTTTCAAGTGGACAAGTGAACAAGTGGACAAGTGTGTACGTATGTATGTACGTATGTATGTACGTATGTATGTATGTATGTATGTATGTATGTATGTATGTATGTATGTATGTATGTATGTATGTATGTATGTATGTATGTATGTATGTATGTATGTATGTATGTATGTATGTATGTATGTATGTATGTACGTATGTATGTATGTATGTATGTATGTATGTATGTATGTACGTACGTACGTATGTATGTACGTACGTATGTATGTACGTACGTATGTATGTACGTACGTATGTATGTACGTACGTATGTATGTACGTACGTATGTATGTACGTATGTATGTATGTATGTATGTATGTATGTATGTATGTGTGTACGTATGTACGTATGTATGTACGTACGTACGTATGTATGTACGTACGTACGTATGTATGTACGTACGTATGTATGTACGTACGTATGTATGTACGTACGTATGTATGTACGTACGTATGTATGTACGTACGTATGTATGTACGTACGTATGTATGTACGTATGTATGTACGTATGCATGTACGTATGTATGTACGTATGTATGTACGTATGTGTGTACGTATGTATGTACGTATGTGTGTACGTATGTATGTATGTATGTATGTATGTATGTATGTACGTATGTACGTATGTATGTACGTATGTATGTACGTATGTATGTACATATGTATGTACATATGTATGTACGTATGTATGTACGTATGTATGTACGTATGTATGTATGTATGTATGTATGTATGTATGTATGTATGTATGTATGTATGTATGTATGTATGTATGTATGTATGTATGTATGTATGTATGTATGTATGTATGTACGTATGTATGTACGTATGTATGTATGTATGTATGTATGTATGTATGTATGTATGTATGTATGTATGTATGTACGTACGTATGTATGTATGTATGTATGTATGTATGTATCAACTTTATCTACCACTACTATTTATCGACATCACAAACGATCCTAAGAATTACCCGTTTTAAGTGAGTCAACGGCCCTTCTCGATTCTCAAATGAAGAACTTAAGCTCATATGAGGCCTTGCTTTTTTTTTGGAGTCTTCTTGTGTGAATGTGTATGTGTATAGGTAAGTTTGGGTGAGTATGTATGTATGTATTGTTTCTTTACATTTTTTGCGTTGATTTTATGTTATGTTCACATACATTTCCCTTGTCGTTCGTTAAATTAAGGATAAGAGTTCGTTATATAAGGTACTCACTGTACACATTTGACAAGTACGTTAAATTGCGAACTCGTTAAACCGAGAGTACGTTAAACCGGACGTCTACTGTACTATATATCTTATATATATTTCAATTTCAGTTTGGTTTGCCTTTGCAACATATCTGTTTTTCTTTTATGCCGTGGATCATGCTCTGTGTGGATTAAAAAGATTGCAAACTCTTGTGAAAAGTTTTGCCTGTCAGCGCTCTGGTTTTCCACCATATCCCATAACTTTTCATTTATACAAAAGTTTATCTATTACTATCATGTCCTGTCCAGTTCAGTTTAACGCTCTATGATTCTGTAAGCTGCATAATTAGACAACAGCTGGTATACTCTGTGGACTCTAACGACTGTTTACACACTCTAAACAAGCTATACATACATATATATACATGATATATATGTATATTCATGGTGTACGAGTCGAGTTTGTATGCCACTAAGGTGTCCATAAATTTGTCTGGCTGGCAATTATTTTTCATTCTCTTTCAGTTAAATGGCAATGTGTTGCGGCTATTGCGGTTACTTTAAGCCATTTACATATATATATATATATATATATATATATAAATATGCTCAATATATACATATACATAATTTTTTTGTACTTATCGTTGCGCTAATGAAAGTTGGTCAGCAGCAAGTGGTCTTCGTTCATATTAGACAAGGTTCCAGGCCACTGATCAATTATCGTTAAGGAAAATATTCATACATAAAGCTTTGTTCAATGAACTAGTAGCATGGCTGAGCTGCTAAATCAAGTGATAAATACAGTGTTTGCATATCGCCGGCTAAGTCTTATTTACTATTGCTTATGAGTAACTTGCAACGGGGTGGCAGACAGACACAGACACAGACATGCCACATTCATAAGCTTGAGGATTCGAAAATCACACGGACAGTTAACCCTTTGTTGCCGCCAGTTATTAAATACGATTTATTCTGGATTTTTTATTTCATTTTCGGATTTCAATTGAAGCTTTTGCCCCAAATCAATTGAAAATGCCAAAAATTCGCAGCTCGTTTCATCAACACAATCGACCAATCATTCAAAACACATTCAAAATACATTCAACACACACTTTCAGCACACACACACAGTGAAATACGAACTCCCCCATTTGAATACTTGAAATTTCATTTCCGCTTTTCTTCTCTCGACACATCGGTAAATCTGTATAAAGGGTCAGAGGTCAGCACAACATGCAAAATGCATATCCGTGCCATGAAAATCGAAATAAATAGAGACCGAAAGGGAGATAGAGAGTGAGAGAGAAAGGCAGATTGCGGCTATCAATAGCCCCCTGGCGATGATAGCTTTACCAACTTCTCCTCCCCTGCAGCCCTCAACCGCTGTTGCCCTCGTCAAATCCATTTTAATCGAAGCGTTTTCGGTTTGCATTTAAAAGCCACTTTCCCCCGACTCAAATGAAGCCGTGTTGATGATGAGAAGCAGCGCATCAAGGTCAATAGAGTATGGTGGGGGGGAGGGGCATCGCTGCACAAACACAAAGTGCACAATGTAGTGTGCATTTGGATTAGTATTGAAGTGCCCTCTCTTACACACACATACTTACACACACACACCCATTACCATTACCTCTCTAACCACACCCAAACCCTTGTGACCCTCCACACGACACTCAACACTTTTCCCAAAAATTTTGTTCCACTAAAAAAGTTAAACGCTTTTCGCGATTTGCAAAACTTTTGCGCAACCTTGTAAAAAAAAAAGCGAAACAAGGCAAAAAACTGCTCTGCAATATCGACAATAGAAACGAGCTTAATTTTAATTAAACGAAGTTCAGATACTCTTTAAAGATACATATTATTACCATAGGTAGATAATCAGCTGAGTAGTAGAAATGCTTTCATATATATTACTGATAAGTCTGTTAGTTTCAAGGAAAGAGTTTAGTTACACACAATTTATCGCTGCTAATGAAATCAATATCGATTACTAATTATAAATATATTAGTTACTTGACAGTAAGAATCGTGTTCAGATTGCAGAAGCGAATAATTGAATTAAATTGATAAAAATCCTTGGAAACGTTACTACATAAAATTGAAACAAAAGATAAATATAGTTATATAGTAGTAGTAGTTAACTCAATAAGCTGCAAGTTATCGATAACTAATCAAAGCAACTTATGCTATTGGAAAAGTATCAACGAACTATAGTTTATAGTCTATAATAAGATAAGGGAATATAAAATAGAGGCTAACTAAGAACTTGGTCTTAACTTAACAATTGTTCATATCGATATCAATATCGATAAAATAACAATTGATTAAAGATAGATAAAACCAGTGTAGATAGATTCAACGATTATAGCTGGATATATCAATAGGTTATAGATACACAAGTAGATTCTCCGATTATAGATTGACTCAAGACTATAGATAGGTTGATTATAAGTTGATTCCACGATAATAGATTGATTCCATTATTATAGATAGACCTTTCGATTGTACTAGAAACATTCAACGAATAAAGATTGATTTTATGTTTGCAATCAACGATTACAGATAGAGTCAACGATTATAAATAGAATTCCATAAATAAAGATAGTTCAACAAAGTTATATAAAGCATTTGATTGTAAATAGAATATATATTCAAGACTGTAGATAATATTAATGATTATGGGTATAGTCTACGATTGTAAATAATAGAATTCACAACTAAAAATCGATTGAAACGTTTAAGATATAAATATATCTCTAGTCAAGTGTCAGTATACATTATTGTATTATTTATCGACATGTATTGAATTGAGTTAAAGTGAATTGATTCAATTGATTTAAGTCTTTGTTCGATTCAAATCAGATTGAATAGTTGAAGGACTTTCCTTTGAATGTAAGCGAGCCCTCAATTTGAACCGATGCGAATTTTCTCTTAGATTTTTTGTAGTTTTGTTTTGTTGTTTGTCTGTAGCGAGACTTTTTGATTGGAAAACTTGTGCATTGAAGTGAGTTTGTGATATTATTTTTCTGTTCGTCTCTCTCTTTCTCCCTTTCTCTCTTTGCTTCCCCTGTTCTTCTCTCGTTTTGCTTTTTTCTCTTTGTCTTGTTTTTCGCTGTCGTTACAGTGCTAATTAAAATGCTGAGGGTTAAAGTTCACAGACGTGTGAAGATTGACAGTTTCCCAATGGGCGAAACAAATTGGCGCGACATAACAAAATGCTGGGTGGGTATGTGTATGTGTGTATGTGGGTGTGTGTGTATATAGAAGAGGGAGGTTGTTAGCATGTGTGCGTGGGTGTTACACCCAGATACACACGCAGACTGGAAGCCAATCCATTCCATTGAAATTATCCAATTCAATTAAATTTCCAGTTGTTGCCGCAGTTTTGTTTGCTTGGCTTCTGCGTGTCCAGGGCGAGGGCGAGCGCTCGTCTGATATCCTGACTCCTTGGACGTCTCTCTAAAATTTGTATCCTTGTATCATTAATTAAGATGCACACATAATCACACACCCACACGCACACGCAGAGTCTTATATAAGCTTTACAGGGTTTCAGAGGTCAAATTTGCGTCTACGACAGATTTGCCTGCCCCTTTGGAGACGACTATTTATGTGTGTGTGTGTGTGTTTGTGTGCCTCAGTGTGTGGGTTTTTGTGGTTAGATGCTATACAAAATGCTGCGTTACGCACACACCACACACACACACCAGACACACTGAAACCACATAAAACACACGCACACACAAAAACTACAGTGGTTGCATTAAATTTGCAATCAAAATTTGTTCTACCCAGCACCCATACACACTCAACTTTAGGGTGTACATGTGTGTGTGTCTGTGTGTAAACAACATTTTAATTTTATCAGCTTTGTATTAGTAATTATTATTTTGCTGTTGTTGTTGGTTGTCTGACAGTTTCCATGGAGCATTTTGAATTTCCCTCGAGGCGCAACTTTTAAATATTTAATGCAATTTTGTTCCAATATTTTTAGCATTAACATTCTGATCTGAGCCAATAATCTAAATTGATATTATAAACAGTCATCGTGACTGTGAATTTTACTGCTTAGATTAATCACCAGGCGGAATAATAGTTTCTTTTGATATACCTGTAAAAGTTAAAGTATTTTTAGTTTTTGACCTTTATTAATAGTCGTCACATGAGACGAGGGAATAGAGTGTGATAATATAATATATAGGTATGTATCTATTATACACAGTCAGCGTACCTAAAGGCAGTTAAGCTGTATAATATGTATTATTAATAATAACTATAATTAACTGGTTTTTCTAAGCAAACCTTATCAGATTTGAGCGTCACGTAAAGTTTCTAGTTAGTTTTCTTAGTATTTTGACTAAACATCTCTCTGTGAATGATTTATATAGCCTGAATCTGTTAAAAGTTAAATCATACAAAAGGTTTCTAGAGTCTTTATATATTCTCTATTTAAATTATATTCCCTATATTATATCACCTTCAATTCCCATCAGATTTGTCTATACCAAATGAGTATGACTCTATTTTGTGACTAAACGTTTGTCATTAGAATAAACAATTTATAGGGTTTCTAATAGAAAGAGACAGAGAGCGAGAGGAAGAGGGAAAGCTAAATTCATTCAATTGATAATCTCTACATATGTGTGTATAACATTAGGGTTATTAGAATGTCATTTGATTGAACATATTTGTCCCATTTGCATGGGAACGAGTCAACTTTTAGGGGTTTACTTATTTTGTAAAAGCTCTGAACAATTTGGGTCAATTAAAAGATTTCCCAATGTTTTGAATAACCATTATTTAATACGGATAATAGCAATTGATTGCAATCTCAGCTGCAAAGAGACTGTGAATAATATACAGAAAAATTGAAACAAATGCATAAATTCAATCGATAATTTATGCGTTTTGCATTTTATTATGAATTATAGGCGTCCATAACATTTGAATACAATTTCAACGACCTTAGCACAGAAAAGTTATAATCAATATAATAGCCCAAGAACCCCTGCCTCAAGTTCCCCCTCAGATAATACTTAGCAATCGATAGACGAGTATGAAAAGAGCAGAACAGATGCGGCCCAAAGATAGAAGACAAAAAACAATTCTTAAAGGCCAAAAGCAAAAAGTCTGAAATGTGGGAGGAGTTTGTTGACATCACGTCTTGGTTTGTCTGATGTTTTTATTGTGTTAATAGAGGGGATGGGGAGTGGGAGGTAGTTTGGTGTGGCTCCACCCACAGAAACAACAACAATAAAGAATAACAACAAACAGATCTATGATAACAAAAGTTAATTGGCCAAAATGCGTTGAAATTGCCAAGAACTCAACCTAGCTGAGAGCCACATGCACAAACACAGCTTAAATTAAAGACATAAATACTTGCTAAAAATAATATTATGTACACAAATATATATATATATATATATATATATATATATGAAGTAATTGTTAGATCTGACAGGTTTGTTGTTGTTACCCGTTGACCCTAATAAAGTATGAGAACTGTGTGAAATCCATTCTAAGTTCTAAGTCCGAGACGAAGTTGAAGTTAAGTGTTGAAAGTTGGATGAATAATTGTTAATACCTCAAGTCGGCAGATGTGACTTGTGTTATATATAAACATATATATAACAATTATATATATGTATTATTCATGAATACACACATCTCTTTTTGGCTCGCTATAAAGTGACTTAACAAACTTTGAGAAAGTTTTAAAGATTTCATAAAATTCAAATCAAATTTTATGTAAATAATGGTTATACTCTACTTAAGATCTGAGTCTGACTTATCTGAGAGTGATTTATAATAACGCAAACCGGAAACGATAAAAAATCAACTTAGGGTAAAACATTTTCAAGTTTATCTTTTTATAGTAAAATCAGTTTAAAGCACTTTTAACAATTCCAATCCTTCTAAATATATCATCTATATATAGTACACAGCTTGTTCTATATAGTATCATTATTGATTTGAATACTTGACTGAATCCGCTACAATTATTATTATTAAATATTTAATGAAATGCAGTTATTGCTGACCTCCGGGAAAAGCTTTGATTTGAGCTGCATAAATGCAATTTCCCGGTTGACAATATGATGCCTGCGGTGCGTTCCAAAAATTTTCTTTTCACTAATCAGCAACATTTTCCATTTTAGTTTTCTTTTTATATACATATCTACTTTTTCAAATGAAAAAAAATTCCACCCATTGTGTGACCACGCCCAGTGCGAACTGCTACCGCCCATTTGTTGACTGTCGCTGCAAATTTCATGTGCACCATAAATTTCCAACGAATTCATTTGTATGTGAAACGTGGCAGACTAACGCTTGGCAACAACAACAACAACAACACACAATAAGCCACATGCACCCAATGCTTGTTGTTGTTGTTGGTGTTGACACAATTGAGCTTCATATTTATTATACCAACAGCTTCTCGGTCTCCTTATTTAGTATTTTATTATATTATAACCTACAGAACCTAGGCGTATTCACTAAATCAATTAAGTAGGTAAAACTTGGCAATTGATTGTTATTAACAGAATTTAGGTCAATTAAAAGCAGTTGTGTTCAAGAAAATAGTAGTTCCGTGGTCAATTGTGAATCTAATTACATGAATATTTATGAGCTTCTTAGCCGCAAGCCGAACGACGTTTAAAGTTAACAAAATTTGTGCTGTTCATGAAAATAGTAGTGAAATAATAATAGCAAAACTGAAGCTAAACTGAGGTAAATCATATAAAAGATAAGTTTAACTTGACTTTTGCTATTATCAGTACTACTATTTTTGTGAACATCACAATTTTAATTTTAATTATAAACTAATTTTCCTTAACCTGCCTATCTATTATAATATATTTAGATTAAAATTTATATCAGGTAATGTTAGAGCAGATTCCTTACCCACAACTCTCAATGGTTCTGCCCGTTGTCTAGAAGCAATTCATTAACTTAATCGATTTACTGCCAGCTCTTATCGCACTCAACTATAAATAGATATAGTAGATTTCTTATGGGACTATTTATTCTGCTGAATATTATCTATGGCTAGAGAGTATTTCTACTTCTTTATGCCGCACCCAATTTATTTGATATAGTTTTTTACTCTTGTCAAAATTGTATTTTATTTTCTGTGTTTCCTTTTATTCTTATTTGCGAGAATTTACACGAAAACTGTTTCTATGTTTTTGTTTTTTTTTTTTATTGTTTTTCATTTGGATTTGTTTTATGTTGCCCCGTGTGTCGCTTGGTGTTGGGGCAAACAGAAAAAAATAAACATTTTCAACATATTGTTGAACATATTTGAAATTTTTTATTATACCCAATTCTTGCAGTATTTATTTCATTTGAATTTACATTGGAATTTGGCGCACTGAAATATTTTTCATTATCAGCGCGAACTTTTTACATACGAATTCATAGAAATTGTGTGTGTGGTGTGTGTGTGAGCACAATCAACACACATGACCTACAGCTCAACAAAAAGCTATTTAAAACACGCACACATGTCCTTACCCCACACACACACTCTCTCACACACATCAAGTTTATTACACCTGTATAAGTTCCAATTTTCCAGACACACAACATAATGCACAAGGCACACTCGCTATCAGTTGATTTTTCTTGGTATTTTCCCTGCTGTTACTGTTGTTCTTGTTGTTGTTGCTGTTTTCCACCTATTTGGCTTCTGACAATGTTTCGACGTTATAAGCACCTTAGAAATCAGTTGGGCAGAAAGGAAACAACTCGGAAAAATTGGCTTCTATCACTGAGTATGCGACTAGAAGTTGCCCTGTAATCAGAGAAATATGGGGAAAAACAGAAAATACCAAACGAAGAGATAGGATTGTATATGAATGTAATGTGATTTAGACTAAATTCAAATGTTTTCGATGTTGCCACGCCCTATAAAAAACGCTTCACAGAACATCCCTTTTTATAGGGTATAAAAAAAGATATTTACATGAAGCCAATTTGCAATGTTGTTGCGGCATTTTCATTTCGATTCGACCTTCAGCACAAGCACCAAGCTGCTTCTACCATATACATATACTACACATACATATATACTATATATGTGTATATATAATAAAAATAATGAATAAGCTTTAATACGGGTGGAAAATCAAGTGTTGCCAGGTTATTTGTTATTTCCAAGGAGTGTGCAGCGCTTCCTTAAGGAGAAAATAATTCAGCGCTTTAATCATAATAAATTCAGGCATTTGCATCAGATGTAGATACGTCTACATACATAATATAAGATATATGTACATCTAGCTCTGCTTTATCTGGTTTAGCATATTCTATATGTGTTTATAAGATAAAAGGTTTTCAATTTAAAATAAGGTTAGAAATATTTAGCTTTGGTTTTATTTAATTTGTAGAGCAAATGTGAGATTCGTTTTGTTTTAAAAATGTATATGTAAGTGATAAATGAGTCATTAATCAGGATTAGCTTATCACATATATTGAAATACTATATATAAAGTGGTACTTTTAGATCCTTTATCCCTTGAATTCAGTGAAAGATATATTCCCTATATCTGACTAAAGTTTCATTCATAATTCACACTTTGTTCACATATTAAACCATATTAAAGCTTTCAGTTAGCCAAGACTAATTAAATTAAGTTGCATCTTAAATCCCAACTAATTGGCTCTAATATGCTATAATTCAATATGTGTGTCCTTTTGCCATTATCCTGCTGCATATATCCTGACATGCTCGTATATTCACTTAAGCGTTTCCTTCATTTGAATTGTATATGGATAACGAGTTGATGGCATCACAACAAATGCAATTGAGACTGCACTTCAATTAGTGTGTCTGTCTGTGTGAGTGTGTCTGTGTGCGAGTGTGTGCACTCGCACATGCGATAAACTAACATTTATCGGTCATCTATCTAGATTGTTAAAGGCACTATTATACACTCAATTTTAAGATAAGAACGGGTATTGTAACTTCAGTTGGTCCGTTACAAACGATCCAACGTTAAACTTCTTTCGGTCAATTTTACAATTGCAGCGCACAAATGAAGGCAATACACACACACACACACACACACACACACACACACACACACACACACACACACACACACACTCAAATACACAGACATACAGATAGAGATAGAGATACACACAGACAGAGACAGAGGCTCAGACAGGGTTAGAAAGACTCCAAAGTGGTTTTTCCGCTTGGCACTTGGCATTGGCAAGAAATCCCAAACCGAGTTGATGTGCGATGTGTGTCTGTGTGTGACTGTGAGTGTGTGTGTGTGGGGGGGAGAGGGAGAGTGGGTTGGCCGGGGGAAAGGGTATAACAAACTGCCGCCAAACTGTTGTAAAAACAAAAACTTGACTAGTCGCCATCGTCATCATCGTCATCGTCAATGCCTTCGCTTCGTTTCGTTTCGTGTTGTTGTTGGTTATAGAAAGTCCGTGGCATGTTTTGGCGTTGTTGGCCTCAAATGTTGAAGCAACAGAACAACAACAGCAACAACAACAAGTTAGAAAGAAACCATTTGGAAAATATAATCAAATTTCTTCCTCTTGCACACCGAAGTAGAGCAAACGCCTCCTCGATGGGGTTGTTCAGCTTGCGGACTATTATGTATTCCATGCATATTTATATGCTTTTAATACCCTGTAAAATGGTAGCACTCAACTGGTTGGATTATAAACTCTACTCTATATACCCTATATATAATTTAGAGAGACTTCGAAGGAGCTAAAGTTAGTTAGTTTCGTATGTTTGGCTTCCCTTATGATAAGCTTATGTCAAGGACTTATAGTAGGCTTAGGAAGACCTATATATGGCCTAGTTAAGGTTAGGGATTACTAAAGGACTTATCGCGTATCAGTATAGGGTATTCCATGTTTTTTGTGATTTTTATTTATTTCTCAGTCTGCCCCACATTGGGTAACATGGGAGGGGGCAGTCGTCGGGTCGGTTGGGTCGCATCGGGCGGGTCCTTTGCTGCTGGGGCAAAGTGTGAAGCGATTCGCTATGCAAACTAAACTCAAGCGGCATTGAAAACTTTCGTGCCACCTCCCCCTCAGACGTTGTTGCTCACTCGACGAGCTACCCCGTCCCCCTCCCCCCGGACCCTTGTCCATTTGCTGCTGTCATTTGATGTAAACAAGCGGCGACGTTGTCGCTTCCATGTCCACACCGATTAGTCGAGGCTATAATGCAAGGCTTCTGGGGCAGGGAATCTGCCAGCTAAAGCCTGAACCTGAACGTGCACCTGGAGCGCAACTTATTGCAATTAATTAACAAACATTAACAAAAAGTTTGCAACTCAGTAAAAAAAAGGCCGAAGCGCAAAAAAAAGGTCGTTTCGTTGCCTTTGGCCTGGCCTCTAAATGTTTTCAATTTCTGTTTGCGCTTATTATTCATTTAAAATATTTTTCTGCATAAATTTTGAACAAGGATAAAGCAGGACTCTGAAACCGAAACCAAAACCGAAACTGAACCCAAGCCCAATCCTGTAGTTATACACAATACTACGACAATTAAATTAAACAATGCTCTCTGGGCACGAAAAGGTCTCTTAGAAGGAAGCAAAGAAGGAAAAAATACAACACACACACACGCACAACAAACACACTCACACACACAGGGCACACTCAAATATAAAAACTGACAGTTGGCTACTAAAAATTTACAGTTGAGGGCATTTCAGGGTTGCCAAGCTCACACTCCTGAGTGTGCACGTGTGTGTGTGTGTGTGAGTGTGTGTGAGTGTGTGTGGTTGTGCGTGTGCGGCTTACACTGTTGATGCGCTTTGTGGCAAAACAGTGCGGACGCATGTAGCATGAATGATATACGGCCTGAGAGATGGAAACTTGTGAAAACTTTTTTTCGTTTATCTTTTTTTTTATTATTTTCGTTTTTTGCTGTTTTTGTTTTTGTTGTTTTCTTCTTCTTAAATTAAGATGCTAACTGGTTTCAACAAACGAGTTTCTTTGTGTGTTTTATGACGTTATTAATAGGTGTATTTTGCACGCTAGTCGACTACCCTCAGAAGTACCTAGCACAAAGGAGTTGGAAGTCTACAAAAGGTGCTTAAATCTGACCTACATATATAAATATGGGTTTATATATAAAAGTAATAGTCATCTATAAGCAAAAGTATAGAACTATTTCAACGAGGAATTCTAAAGTTTCGCAACTCTGATAATCCAAATAGCTTGGAATTCCTGCCTATCGATTAACCTTGGGATTGGCAGTTCGAAGAGGGTTGCAAAGCTAAAGGATGGACTCAAAATTATTTACATTTTCCGATTAATTTCTAAGAAATCAATTGCATTCCTGAGTCTTACCTAACCTACTTGGGTTCCCCTACTTGGACATAGATAAGTGTAAATTGCAATTAAATAGTTCTATCTCCAATCTATATATTTATATATAAATATGTATATATATTCCTTGTTCTATTTCCGTTATGATGATAAGCTTGCAGAGTGCTCATTAGATAAGCTGACGAGTCATGCCCCAAGCACTTGTTAGCCTTAGATAAAACCCATTGAACTAAACGATGTCATCCTAAAAGTTTCTCTCTTCAGCTCAAATCAAACGTAAAAAACTGTAATTTATCTTTTTTTTTTACGTTTTTTCTCTCTACGGTTAACCATTTTCATAATTTTCCTAGACGCGTTGCTCATTTTCATTAATTTGTCAGCGTAATTTGATTTCGCATTTCCCACTTATTTTTTCCTCTTTCTAACAACTTCTCCACCCCAACTTCAGTTCATTTTCCCCCCTTTCTTTCGCTGCTGTATAAATCATCAGCGTCTAGTGAAGCGCTCATAATCATTCAATGTGCCGTGCAAAATTATGCAGCAACTGTGGCAGCAACTGTGGCAGCAACAGTGGCAGCAGCGCTACGCTGCCTCATCTTCGTCTCTTGTCTCCTCTTTGGCCCACGTTTTCCACAGTTTTCCATTTCTCGTTTTATTTCTTGTTTTATTTTCTGTGTCTTGGGATTTCCGCATTTCTTTTGTTGATTTTTTACATAATTGATTATTGGCCTGTGCCTGGACCTTGTCCCTATATACGAGTCATACGTATCCCTGTGTCATCTGTCTCTAGTCTAATACCCTGCACTGTACGTATGCTGTGGGGTGTATTACACTTAACTCTTTCTTTATGCTTTTACCATCTACTTGAAACAATATTTTCCTAAGCCACTTCCCCCTTGAAGTAATTTCTGGGGACGCCCCTGTCTTCAATTAACGCGCTCTGACAATTTTTCCCTTGTCTATTTTTACTTTTGTCTGAATTGAACTTTGGAAACATTTTTAGATGTAGCTGCAACTGCAATTGCAACTGCATTTGACAAAGAGTATAATTTTGTTCAACTGAAAATGGAGGAGAGAGATGATAAAACTAAAAGAAAAGAATGGAATGGATTGCGTGGGGGAGGAGGAGGAGTAGGAGGGGGAGTGGCGCGTCTTGCGATGGTAACAAACTTTTCGTTGAACTTAACCGAACAACGAACAAAAACTGACAAACTGCAGTCGACAAATAGTTTTATTTTCTCTCTCTATTTTTTTTTTACGTCTACAAAAGTTATTTTATATCTTCCTCTTCTCTTTCTCTTCTCTTTCTCTTCTGTTTTTTTCTATGATTTTCTCTCTTTTTTTTTGTAAGTTTAGTTTAATTTTATCTATGGGAAATGTGTATAAAAATGAAATTACAAAGAAAATGTCACTTGTATAAAATTTTCGGTGTAAATGGCATAGAACAAATTACACACACCGTACATTGACTTACCAGACGAACTGTGTGCATATTAGTATAATGTACGTATACTGACAGCGCGAACTGTGTGCATATTGATGACACTCAAAGTTTGTTTGTCTCGGTTTGTCGTCTTCTTTTTTTTGCTTTGATTATTTGTTGTTTTTCATCGGTTTTTGGTTGACTTTAAAGCTTCTTCTACGGTTGGTGAGGTGGGGTGGGCTGAGTGGGGGTGGGTGCTGGATATACTTGGCATTATGTGCATGTTTGGAAGGGGGTGGGGGAGGGAGCAGGGGAGGCGCGCCGCATGTTACATTTATGGCTTATTAATGTACCTGCCATATGAGAAGCTGGCAGAGATACTCCCACCGACAGAGATGATGATGACCTGACAGACAGGGGACGAAGACGTCGAGGATGAGTACTAGGACGAGAGCGAGGACTACTGGCAGATAAGTGCCAGTTGGTGTTGGCATTTTGACAGCTCGAGTAGCGCGAAAGACGAGCATGGCCAAAGGAAAGGGAAGGGGAAGGGGAAGGGGAAAGAGAAAAAGTAAAAGAGAAAGAGACAAAGCAAGATAGAGACAGAGGAAGTGGCATGTGGCAATTGCCATGCAACATTTAAGGCTTTAAAAACTCCTGGGGATATTGCATGAGTGGAAGCAATTGCCAGAAGGTATGTTTAAAAGAAAGTTAAGAGAAGTGTGGACACGACATTGGGAATAGCGAATGGATATACAGACGGTCTGGAATATATAAATGGAATTAAGCCAAGGATTGAAAGGCACAAAGATTAGCCTCGAAATGAAAAACTTATCTTCAGACTTTGAACATAAAAATGTGTTTTTTTTTATACTTTTAGTTGCTATTTGGCTTATGGCAATAATCCAGCGGAATTACATTTTATGTTTCAATATCTGGATGTGAATAATAGAAACGATTAGCTATATAAGATATCGGCTTAGACAAATACAATATCCTCACCCTAGTCTGGAGTCGAAGGGAATACCCCTACACAAAGTGTATATTTTGGCCATTTACTCAACTGGTTTCCCCTGGGAGGCATATGACAATTTAAGGCTTAAATATTTATGGGGCACGTGGAACCTTTTCAAAGCTTTTCCAGCTGATTTTCATGGTTATACATAATGTACTTATTTCAACCCAAGCAAAGGAAGTATATGGATAAGGCGCCTTTACCCAACTTCTCAAACTCTAAAACTGATGTCCTTCCATGGAATGTGTCCATACCTGAAAGCTTGATATGTATATATACTATATATATATGTAACATATTGTTTTAATTGTCTAATTAAGAATTCTATGGTTTATTGTAAACAGGTTCATTACCCCAACCTCTTGAGGTCTTTGATAGTGTCATATGCCCCTTGTGGCATCATAAACGGTTTTATGTATATTTTTTGTGGATCTGTTATTGGGTTATGTCCCATTGGGCTTTTCTATATGTATAGCTGCCATGTGAGGGAACCATAATCAAAATCACTCGCTTATAGTGTATATCTTTGCACACATATTTAACATGTGCGATACATGCTGTGCACCTAGTGGACCCTCCGGCTCCTCCCTCTAGGTCTAACATGGGAGGTTTCTCTCATTGTTCTGGCGCGCATTGTCATCATCCTGTGTAAGTCCCATAAGGCAAGGGTATTAAATTACACACGGATGTCAGCTATTTTCCATAGCTCCGCAGCGTCGCTGCTGCCTACCTGTCGCCCCCACTCTACGGTTAGGTGTTAAGCTGTGCTTAATAATGACACACATTACATATGCAATGCGAGAAGCTGCTTTACCAGGACATGTCCATGTCCACGGACTCGGCCCCTGCTCCTGCCACTGGCACTGCCCCTCTCGGTGTGTGGCAACCAAGCAGACAAATGTTTTCCTATTTGTTTTGCTCCGCCACATATATTCACTCTTCCTCTTCCTCCCCCCTATCTCTCTTTCCAAATCTGTTTTTGTCTGTCTCCGACTCTTTTCTGCCCTGTATCTGTGGCATCAAATTTGTTTGTCGCACTCCCAAAGGACTCAATTTCACATTTAAAACACCTGTGCCGTGTGTTTTAATACCCCATAAACATTATATACACGAGGTATATTACATTTTAACTGTATTTATGACACTTTCCAAATTAAATTTCTTTCGCTTTCATATTTCATTTCTTTCCAAAACCTATAAAAATCGGCTCAAAGTATGCAAATGTTATAAGCAACAGCTGTGCCAGGCTTGTATTCAATCGAAAAGAAGGTGACAACAGCAGTCGAATGTTAAGATAACATTGCTTCACTCTAATCATTTTGAGAAAGAGAAACTGTTAACATATTGGGACTTAACTTTAACAGCGTAAACTGAAAATAAAATCTAACAGTTATAGTCGACATAGATTGCTCAAAATAATAGATAAATGTTAGTTTTGAAAAACATCTGAGCTATATATTTAAATTAACAGGGTAACCTTAACAGAGTCCTTAACATAGAATCTAACAGTTGCATGTTATGTCAACATAGATTACTTCAAATAACAGATAAATGATAGATCTACCATATCTGATAGTTACAGCTTAGCATGGGTTACTCTAATAGGCAACCACACAATTAAATCTACAGTATGAAAATATACTAAAAAAAAATACCAAAAAATACCAGATTTTAATTAGATCTGAATTTGGACCGGATTGCAGCAATAGAAGATTATAAAAGATACGCTATAAAGAATAAATTGCATGAAAAAGGCTACAGTGCAACCAAAAATGATTCTAGTTCTAGAGTATGAAAATATATCAAAAAAATACCAAAAAAAATACTAGATTTTTATAAGATCTTGAACTGGTTCAGTTGCAGCAATAGAAGATTATAAATAGAGAAAGATATGGTTTAATATATATATGATATAATATATATATGATATGAAATTGAATTGCATAAAAAGGCTTCAGGGCAACCAAAAATGTGTCTCTTTTTAGAGTATGAAAACATACCAAAAAAAATACCAAAAAAATACCAGAATTTAACTAGATCTGAATTTGGCTTGGATTCCGGAAATAGAAGATTATAAATAGAGAAAGCTATGATATAGAAATTTAGTTGCATAAAAAAGGCTACAGGGGAACCACAAATGTTTCTCTTTCTAGAGTATGAAAATATACCAAAAAAAATACCAAAAAATACTAAAATTTAACTAGATCTGAATTTGGCTTGGATTTCGGAAATAGAAGATTATAAATAGAGAAAGCTATGATATAGAAATTTAATTGCATAAAAAAATCTACAGGGGAACCACAAATGTTTCTCTTTCTAGAGTATGAAAATATACCAAAAAAAATACCAAAAAATACTAAAATTTAACTAGATCTGAATTTGGCCTGGATTTCAGCAATAGAAGATTATAAATAGAGAAAGATATGATATAGAGAATGAATTGCATAAAAAAGGCTACAGGGGAACCACAAATGTTTCTCTTTCTGGAGTATAAAAAAAATACAAATAAAATACCAGAATTTAACTAGATCTGAATTTGGCCTGGGTTTCAGCAATAGAAGATTACAAATAGGGAAAGATATGATATAGAGAATGAATTGCATAAAAAAGGCGACAGGGGAACCACAAATGTTTCTCTTTCTAGAGTATGAAAATATACCAAAAAAATACCAAAAAATACCAGAATTTAATAAGATCTAGAACTGGTTCAGTTGCAGCAATAGAAGATTGTAAATAGAGAAAGATATGATATAGAAATTGAAACGCATAGAAAAGGCCACAAAGCAACCCCAAAAAGTGTTTCTCTTACCAGAGTATAAAAATATACTAAAAAAAAAAGATTGATTAAATCCATCTACGTTGAGTCAAATCGGTGAAGCCTACAGCTGAGTGGGCACAGTACCCGTCATCATCATCATTATAATCGTCATTATCGTCATTGGCATCATAATTTGTGTTGCGGCAGCTCTTAGCAAGTTGCCACTTGTGGCAAGCTTTCTGAGCTTTAAGTGTAGGCGGCGACAAATGAACTAATTTGATTTACATGCAAATTACATTTGGGGCCAACTTAAAATGAAAATATAAAAAGAGAAAATACTTTCGCCTGGATCGCCTCATCATTAAAATGTTTACAAAATTAACAAAATTAACAAAATTGACAATATCCGTTGCCCAAGCGGAAAGCTACACGGGAAATTCGAAGGGAAGGGAAACCCCCGGGGAAACTCTATTGGCAGGAATGACACGCAATGTCCTTATTGCCCTTCGCTTTCCTCTAGTAGCGCTCGCTCTCTCTCTCTCTCTCTCTCTCCTACTCCCTTTTCGCGTTGTTCCATATTTCTTTGGTTTAGTTAGTAGGGACGCAGCGTAGGGTATCGCGTTGATGCCACAGGCAACCTCTTGGCACGAGAACGCACCGCATATTTAAATTTTAATTAAAATTAAGCTTGTGCGGCACGCGCTCCCCTCACACATCTAACTTCCCTCTTGCTGTCTCTAGGTTTTTCTTTGCCCCACACACACACAAACACACAGACACAGACACACACGCATACACGCAAGCTTCCATTTCGCGCACTCGCGCGCCTAAAAATATGCAAATAAAAATTGCCTTTGTGTGTGTTTTTTTTGTGGCAACGTGTTGTGGATTGGATGTTGGTCTGATTTCATGATAGCCTCTCGGCTGGAGCTTGAGCTTTTGGGGCAAGTAGCGCAAAGAAAGTAGCTTTGTGGGTTATACTTTTGTTGAGGCTATTAAAATCCTTACACGTTCTTACTGAATTTATATTAATCCTTCTTGGTCCTTGCTGCTGCTATTCCATTACTCTCACTTGCACACCAAATGTCCTTCATGCTCACTGGCTCTTTATTCATACTGAAACATGTTCTCCAAGTAACCTCATTGCGAGCGCTGCTGTTTCTATACATGTTCTCCATGGTCACTTTTATTTGAGTCACATTTCTTTAGAACTTTTTAAAGTCATTTGCAGCACGTGTTTTCTTTATATAAACTATATGCTCCTATCCTAGATAAGTATCTTTTATACTATAACCTGACTGGGGCATAGTCTGGGCCACAATTTAACCATATATATCCTCCATTGTCACTTGGCTCTATATAAATCCAAGATTTGTTTAGTATTAAAGAAGCCGCATTATAAAACTTCATCCCTGCCTAAGTCTCAGCCTATCTTCTACCTTGATTACCGCACTTAAGACTCTTATTAAGTATCTTTATCTATTTTGTGGCTTCGAATTCATTGTGAAACTCTTGAGAACTGTTATCCCTGTAGTTGCTGTTGTTGCTTTAAAGTGCATAATTCTATTGTCAGATTTGTTTAGCTTCAGTCAGTTTGAGATTGAAATACTTCAAGAGTTCTTCTGGCAGCTATAAATAGAAGATACACTTAGTTATGCGCCGCTTGACGACGTACATCCCATTGCCCATTGCTTTTCCTATTTGTATTCCTATTCCTTTTGGTCTTCGTATTCGTATTCGTATTCGTTTTCCTCTTTAGCAAATGTTGAGCTTAGCTTTTCCCTCCTTCAACATTTGCACCAAAATCTGTTTTCGACTGTTGGTTGTGGAATTTTTCAGTTAAGTTTCTCGTGGCTTTTTAGTGGATATTCATTCGTGCTGTGGGGATTTGTTGGTACTTCTGATTGCTGTTATCGTTGTTGTTCTTGTTGTTGCTGCTGCTGCTACTGCCTCCTGCTGGTTGCCATCCACAAAGCTGCCACGAATGGATAGCCAGGGTGGACGGGGACAGAGATGGAGACAGAGCGGGAGCATCAGCCAGCCACAATTTGCCGTGTAAATATTAATGCACTCGCCGCATAGACTCCTCATTAGAGATGGACAATGACTAGACTCGTTAACGTGAGGCAATGAACCAAAATATGATAAAAGGATAATATAATTATAAGCAATACATATTGATGGATTATAACTTTGGTTATGGAATAGTTTGAAACCGAGAGACAACTCGATTTGCCAACTAATTTGTAACAGGATTTATTTCCATACTTTTGGGACTTAAACTTTTCCATATCGTTTCGATATTTGGGTTTATGTAGATTGTATGAAGTGGATATGTTGATAAGAAGTAATCGCCTATCGATTTATCGTATGCTTGTGTCCTTTTAGTCGTGCTCTTTAATGTAATTTAATCGAATATCGTGATACGCGACCATCTCTAGCCTCAAGCAACACTTGGCACTGAGATGATGCTTGGTTGGAGCTCTTTTTTTGGGAGCAGGAGGGCGTTGGTTGTGGTGTTGGGTTAGGACAGGGTGTGTGTAAGGGGTGTGTGTGGGGGGTGTGTGTGCTGGAAACGTCTGTGCTCAATTTTTCAAAGCTCGTTTGTGCCGTTCCTTCGCTCGTTGCCTGACTATGCAAATAATGAATGCAAAATATTGCTGAAGTGTGTTTGAGGCGAAAAGCGGCGGAAAAGTTAGAAGGATGCGGAGGAGTGGGAGGCTGGCAGGGAGCTGCAAAATAGTGCTAGGAAATCTGCTTTGGAAGTTTATACTCTTCTAAGTTTTCTCCCTCTGTGTGTGTGTGTGTGTGTGTGTGTATGCTTATTGAGAGTTTTGTGCTTAAATTACTATCACTAATTAAATTTTCAATTACAATTTTTGCTCATTTTTCTGTCTTCTTTTTCTATGTCTCCTGCAGTTGTTCAACATTAACACACACACACACACTTTAACACACTCACACACGAACGGAAGTAGCTGCTCGAAGCGGAAGAGTAAACGTGCAGCGGAAGTATAAAAAGTTGGAAACTGAGAAGAGAGAAGAGAGGAAAAAAAAGAAACCAGGACAAAATCAACACAGACAACAAACAAAAGTTTAAAGTGAAGTAGAACCCAACAGGGCGTATGATTGAAAGCGCCTAAAAGTATGCAAGACTTTTAAAATTTAAAAACTTTACCTACCACACTCTCTCTCTGCCTGCGTGTGTGTGTGTCTGTGTGTCTCTGCGTGACACGAGAAATCGTTTAATATGTTGATAAACGTCTATCTTGCGGAATTTAAACATGTCTATGATCAGTTCGGACTCATCTCCCATCCAGGAAAAGTAGCAGGATAAGCTAAGGAAAGCGTGGAAGACCAACAAGACTTGATAAAGAAATATGTGAAGTGAAAATATATATATTTTTTTATACGCGAAAACCAGAATTTTATATCATTTATTGATGTACTTTTACTAGAGTTTTTAATTCTTATATATAACTTTAATAATAGAAAGCAAATGCGCTTAAAACCATGTGAAAATCAAACTAAATAAGTGCAGGCTGTTTTAATATTTAACCACAGGTGGCGCCACAACGTAACAACAGAAATTGTCCCTGCCAGGGCGCCAATCAAAAGCTTTAAAAATTGTTAGGTAAAACAGTTATAGAAACTAAAAAGCAATAGTAATTTTTTTATACAAATGGAAGTGTAATTTTAATTAAAATTAAACATTTTATTCGTGGCAACTAAATTATGGAAAAAGCGAGTAGCGTCAGTCCCAGTGATTGTCGCGTTACCAGATCAAGCATGACGCCCACGCTGCGCTTGCAGCAGAGCCCCAGGCGTCAAAAGGAACAACAACAACAACAAACACAAGCACAACAACAACAACATCAGCAACAAAGCGATGAACAACAACAAGAAATCAAATCAAAATCACCCAAATCACCGCCAGGTGGCGGCAAAGTAAAAACATCCAGTTTACAGCAGCAGACGGCGGCGGGAACGCCGACGACGACGCCGATAGCGACAGCGACAGCGACGACACCGCCGCCGACAATGATAACAACGTCGACGTCAACGGGCACGACGACAACGCATCATCAGTTCCGTGCGCCTGCACAGCAGCAGCAGGGACCGAAGCATAAGAACAACAACAACAACAACAGCGGCAGCAAGGCCTGGAGCAAGCGGCAGCATAAGGCGAGTGGCAAGTACAACGCCAGCGCCTGCGTCGGCGCCAGTGCGCAGCAGCAACAACATCATAATCATCAGCACCAGTATCCTCATCATCATCATCCCAACGGCAGCAACGTTGGCGTCGCAGCTCAATCAGCTGCCGGCGGCTGCGTCGGCTCGCTGCCACCAACAGGAACTGCAGCCGCTGCTGCAGCCCATAAAGCCGATCTCGAGAACATACAGAACATTAAGAATCAAATTACTGGACACGCCCACAGCGCTGGTGCCCACCATAACAGTGGCTTCACCCATCACAATGTAGGTGTCATTGCCGGCACCAACAACGGCGCTGCAGGCAGCGGTGGTCATCATCATCAGCATAATCACAATACGCGGCTGGCGCAGAATGCAGCGGCCTCAGCGGGCAACGGTCTGACCACAATGGATGGCAAGCTGGGGCACGGTCATGGCCTGAAGGGTCAACAGCAGCAGTACAAAAAGATGCTGACTCACAGGTAACGTAACATAAAGTAACGTAACGTAACGTAGCATAAACTTAGCTAGAAATCCTTTAGAAGATGGAGGTCATATATAATTCAAGCGATAAATAAAAGTAATATCATCTTTAAGGCAAAACATATAACTACTCTAATAATTCTGATGTCGATAATTAAATCATCTTAATTAAAATAATTAATATGGAGATAAGCATAACGTAAGCTTAAATTGAAATTATTGATTATAAATCCTTCAGAAGTTGGAGATCAATTAATTTCTATCTTAAAGACAAACAGGATAATTACTCTGGTTCCCATAATTAAATCAGCTTGATTAAAATAATTAATTAGGAGTTCAACAGGTGGCCCCTTAATCAAATATATTCAATTGTTCCAATATACACTCGGATTATATAGAACTATCTATATTAACTTAAAGTTTGCTTTAAAGCTTTCGTATAATTCCGATGTCTGCCATAAATGACAAGCATAAACCTTAAATTATATATCCTTAAAGTAGTTATCCGGCAGTCTGACCTTTAAAATTTAATATTTATCTATATTTGCCCTTTTGCCTAACGTTTCCGTTTTGTTTCTCTCTCTCACTCTCTTACGTTCTATCTCTCTCTTTCTCTCCACATTGTTTAGAGGTCATCACCATCACGTGCTGTGCTCTGGCAACAATGCCAATCACACATGCTGCCTTGTAACCGGCTGCAATGGCAGCGTTGGCGCAGCTGGCAAGGACACGCAAAGTAACAAGGACACCAGTTCACTGAGTGGCAACAGCAGCATCATTTCCGGCAGCGCAGCAGCTGCGGCAGCGGCAGCAAATTCCGTACATTATTGTTGCGGTCGCTCGAAGTTCTTTTTGCCAGAGAAACGACTGCGCAAGGAGGTGATTGTCCCGCCCACAAAGTTTCTGCTTGGCGGCAACATCTCGGATCCGCTCAATCTTAATTCGCTGCAGCACGAGAACACCTCGAATGCGTCCTCAAATAATAATACGCCGGCAACGACGCCGCGCCAGTCACCGATTACAACACCGCCCAAGGTGGAGGTGATTATACCCCCGAATATACATGATCCGTTGCATTTGCTCGATCCGGTGGACTCCATGGAGTATGAGAAGCAGTTGACGTCACCCATGAAGCGTGGAGGCGTGCTTACACGCGGCAGCCACTTAAAGCTGCAACAGCAACAGCCGCCGCATCATCGGCAGCACAGACCACGTAAGAACCGCAAGCGGCGGCGTTTCGATTCGAATAATACATCGTACGGAGGCGATGACGTCGCCGGCGTGGAGGGCAGCGGTGAGGGGTCAACGCTTTCGATTTCAGTGGAAGATACGCCGGCAGCAGCAGCAACAGCGGCTGCGGTTGTGGCTGCAGTAGTAGGCACAGCCGCAACAACGCCAACGGCAGCTGCATTAATCACAACAACAGCGGCGTCGCCTGTCGCTGCATTGAACGGTACGCTACTGAGCGAGGCGGCAGCGTCGGCGTCGGTTGAAACATCGGAACTGGCACAACAGCAGGCGCATGTGCGCTCTCGCTCTCCACAAGCGGCGTCTACTGCCATGGAGGAGACAACGACGCCAGCGCTGGCAGCCGGCGCTCAAACGCTGTCTCCACTGGAACAAATGGAATGTAACGGGCGACCGGCAGCGGCGTCAACATCATCACCCATACAGCCACAGCAGCAACATGTGGCCAAAATTGCCGATTCAATAAATGGCGGCAACAACAATACAGCAGTAGCTGCCGGCAGCTCAGTCGATACGCTGCTCAGTCCAGTGACTGAGGCTTCGACGTCGACGTCGGCAGCAGCCGCGGCCGCAGCTTTGGCTGTGACTGTGGCGTCGACGCTGGCTGATCGTCGTGCGCTAGCCAGCCGCGACTTACGACTAGATTTGGATAGCACGTGCTACGGTGTAGGCGGAACGGGACTAAGCTTTGGCGCTAGCAGCTCTGCCAGCAACAGCAGCGGCGGCAGTAGGAAACGCAAAATAAGCGAGAGCAATAACTCTCAAAAGAGTAAGGTGAGTACTTGTGGAATTGAAACGACTGGGAATTGGGGAAGTGTGTGCGTGTGTGACGGTAGGAGATGGGAAAAGGGAGAGCGGGAGGTTAGGCTTGGGCTGTTGTTGTTATGCGGCAAGTCAATCGCCTGCTTTGTTTTGATTGCTTTTGGCTGTTTTTGCTTTGAGTTTGTTTCTTATGTTGTTGTTTCATGTTGTTTGTGTTAAATGCTTAAGCGTTTCTTAAATTGAGGTTAAGGGGTCAGGGGCGGCATAAAAAGAGAACTTTTAGGGGCGCCAAAGCGATTAAAACTTAACTGAAATGACTTTCAAACTTATCATTTATTTAATATTTTTCTTAATTTTTTTCTTTTGTGTTGGTAGAAATTTCATCGTCATGATGCCATGGATAAAATCGTTAGCCCTGTGGTGCCACAGCCCGGAGCCTGGAAGCGACCGCCGCGCCTGCAACCGATGGGTGCGCGCAAGCCCTCAACGCGGCGTTCCACATCCTTTAGCGAAACGGAGCTGCTGAGTCCTGTTGATGAATTACCACCCAAACTTCCAACTGAAGGTAAGTTCATAAATCTTTGTCTTTTATCTGTCGCCTAACCCCGCTTCTGTTTACAGTTATGGACATACCACGTGATGATACACCAGATCTATCTGAGCACGGCCAAGGCAGCCCAATGAGCACAATTTCCGTAGCCACATCCCATACGGCTGGCGAACCAGATGCAATTATAGCAGATGAACCGGCAGCTTCAATGGCACAGCCAGTGGTCGGTTTGATGCTGGAACCGGCATTGATTCCGCCGCTGAATAAGCTGCCCAAGTTCCGGGCGGATGGGCTCAAGTATCGCTTTGGCAACTTTGATCGCTATGTGGACTTTCGCCAGCTCAACGAGTTCCGGGATGTGCGCTTGCAGGTGTTTGAGCGACATGCAGAACTCTTCCAGAACAAGGATATACTCGATATTGGCTGCAATGTGGGCCACATGACCATCACGGTAGCGCGACACTTGGCGCCCAAAAGCATTTTGGGCATCGATATTGATCGGGAGCTGGTGGCACGTGCGCGACGCAATCTCTCGATCTTCGTGCGCATACCCAAAGAGGAGCAACCGGCAGGACCCAAACAGGAAGCCGGCACACAGACACTGCCACAGCTGGCATTAGGTAGATGGGAACAGTTCGATGGGATCAGCGGGCACAGAAAGACGCGACGTGGCAAGAAGCGACAGAAGGCACAACAGCAACAACAGCAGCAGGCACTGCTCCAGCTACATGGCCATGGCCATGTCCACGTGCATCACCATCCTCACCATCCCCATCATCATCACCATCACCATCATCATCATCATAATAATCTGGATCTGCAGCAGCAACTCAAACTTGATGCGCTTATGGTGAAACCCCACGAATTCTTCCCCATCTCATTTCCGCTCACCTATGGCGGTATACCCCACCTGCCGCCCTCGGGCAAGTCACCAGCGAATCTGTCTGGTAGAAACCAATTCCCGCAAAATGTATTCTTCCGTCACACCAACTATGTGCTGAAGGATGAGTCGCTTATGTCCAATGACAACCAACAATACGATCTCATATTGTGTCTATCCGTGACCAAATGGATTCATCTCAATTTCGGTGATGCTGGCCTTAAAATGGCCTTTAAGCGCATCTTCAATCAGCTGCGACCCGGTGGCAAGCTCATACTTGAGGCACAGAACTGGGCTAGCTACAAGAAGAAGAAGAATCTAACGGTATGTCTTAATTAACTTTACTTTCTTATGGATTACTCATATATCGATTGCTCTTTCAGCCGGAAATCTACAACAACTACAAGCAAATTGAATTCTTCCCCAACAAATTTCACGAATATTTGCTCAGTCCGGAGGTGGGCTTCAGTCACAGTTACACCTTGGGTGTGCCACGCCATATGAACAAGGGCTTCTGTCGTCCCATACAGGTAAGATAATGCTCCAACTGATCGAAGTTATATATATAAACTAGCACAATCAGAGTCGGATATATATAATCTAAGCTTTTCCTTAGAACAAGAGTATTATCTGAGCAGTTCTCTTAGAAACTGATCAAAAGATAGAAAGATATATTTCAAAGATAGAAAGATATATTTCAAAGATAGAAAGATATATTTCCTTTTCTTTATAGTTCCTTTACAAAATTGATAGAAAGATATATCGGAGCACATATAGGGTATATATTCCTTAACTGAACAACGCTTAATACCAACTATATCCAACACCTGTCTTGATTTCGGTTCACACTTGATATCTACCTATAGCGTAGCTATTTATCATGCCTGCCTTAAGCTCTTACAGTTAGATACATATAGAACACCATAAGCGATAAATCTTGCACGTTTCACCCACATCTCAGTGGAAGCATATATCATCGGGATGCATTTCTCTAACTTTGATTCTCTTTCTGCTCCTTTTGTCTTACTGCAGTTGTACGCCAAGGGCGACTATACGCCGAATCATGTGCGCTGGAGCGATGCCTACTATCCGCAGACACCGTATGAGGCATACAGGGGTATCTATGCGACGTTGCCCGCCCATCGTACGGGTGGTGGCAGCAGCAGCGCTGGGGGCAGCCATGGAGGTCATGCCCAGCTGCATCATCTATTGAGCAGCTCGACGCGTTCACAGAACTATGATACGCCGCACTATGCTGGCAGTGCCTCGGGCTCGGCGAGCTGCAGGCAGACGCCAATGTACCAGCACACGTACAATCCGCTGGAGACGGACTCCTATCAGCCCAGCTATGACATGGAGTATCTAAATCATATGTACGTGTTTGCATCGCCGCTGTATCAGACCGTCTGGTCACCGCCTGCATCGCTGCGCAAGAGCTCCTCCCATACGCCGGTGTTTGGCAGTGTGCGAGATGCGGAACTGGATGGAGATGGCAGCATTGGCGGGGGTGGCAGCAGCGGCGGTAGCTACCATCGGCACGTTTATCCACCCAACGATGACACTTGCTCGCCGAATGCGAATGCATGTAATGCCTTCAATTCTATACGCGATGCGGACACGGATGACTCCAATCAGCCGCCCAGTGGCAGCAGGCGACATGTGTATGCCACCAACTGTGGCGAGAGCTCCTCATCGCCCCAGGTGAATCATCACGAGGCTGCCGCTGAGTTTGTCGACGCACTTATGGACGATGAACAGAAGTCCTCCGCCGCGGGCACCAATCCCGCTTACTGTGATCTATCGGATGCATAGAATGTACAAAAGAGGAACCAGGGGAGTACCAGTAAAAGGAAGACGTGGAAACCCAACAAATGTGTCAAAATGGAATATTAATAAATATATATACAACTTAAAAGAAAAATTAATATGGTTTCCGTTCCACTCCCAAAAAAAGAAAAGAAAAGAAAAGATTTTTCAAAAATTCTCAAAAAATCACAGTGGAACGGAACCTATAGATAAATGTAACATGCAAACGAGACGCTTATCATTTTTGTAATGTGTATGTAACCTATGGCTAATATATACATATATATATATATATTTTTTATATGTAGTAGTTTAACGGAGTACATAGAACAGCTATGGATATATATATATACAAGTATACAGCATATGCATAGGCTTTATATATAGAAATTAACTCTCAGAACTAAACATATATATTTACTTAAAAGTGTTAAATTGCTTGCATTATATATACATACATATATACATATATATTTTTTAATTTTGTGGATTAATCTCTTGTTGGCAGTTCAAATCTAAATTTAGGTTTATTTGTAAATCTCGTAAGCAATATACACACACACACACACACACACACACCATACACACACACACACAACACTGAGTATGCTGTAGCTTTAAAGGCAAATTATATGTGCTATATATAGAATATACATATATATATGAATATATCGATATAAATCGATATAAATATATATTTATTAACGTAACTTTTAAAAGAAACAAAAAGCAAAATAAGAAAATGTGAAACTATTTTTGATTAACATATTTGGAATAATGCCGCATGCAAGGGATCGCTGTAACAAAGCAAAACAAAACAAAACAAAAAGAAAATTCATTCAAAATTAATTAAGAAAAACGGAAAATTAATAATTAAAATTTATTACATTTATAAATATGCTTAAAGAAGAAGAAAACACACAATTTATATTGAAAATACATTAATATGTAGTTTTTTAAACATAAGAAAATTTAAATACTTTTTCAAAGAAAATGAAACAGTTTATAAATCCATAAAAAAAGAAAAGAAATCACCCTATAAAATAAATATCATATTATATGAAGCAATTTGTTCCTGTCTCTTAATGTCAGATTCAATACTTCTAAAATTATTTTGTTTTTCATTATAACTTATCATTGGGCGCGTCTTATCATAAATGCTTTGTGATTGCCAAAGCAATTGTTATGGCATAATTTAGATCCCATGACAAGTGTACTTTCCCTTTAGTACCACCCACCTAGTCATATTATACCTGATAAATTTGAGCTTTAGTATCTTATTACAAATCTTTATACAGTTGTCAGATCTATAACTGAGAAAACTATATCTGAAATCAGCTCAACTTTCAAGAGAAGCATTAGTATTAGAAACACAAGCAAAGTTCTGATCAAATGTTATTAATCTATATCTTAGCAATTTAGTTAGTCACAGCTTAGTTGTAATCAGTACAACTTTATAACTAGGTTGTCATTAATCTATTTGATAAAATTGTTGCATAGAAATTGAGTAGCAGCTGAGTTACAGCCCCAAAGTTACGAAATCTTGAATAGATTCTTATAAAGGGACTTTTCCTATTCAAGCCTATTAGCTGATTTATCAGAAATACTTTGCTCGCATCAGATATTAAGATTTAATACTGTTTGTTTAATTGCATGTGTTCTGCATATGGCAACAGAATCTAATTGGAATTTTGCAAAGCGCCTTTTTGATTCCAGTGTATAAGTTAAAGTTAATGCTGATGCACATATAGCAACATCGCACAGTGTTTCCAGTGAACAGTTAAACAATGCTCTGAGCTGTCAACTTATAAAAAATATGTACATGAACGCACGTTGTTTATAATCTTATCAAACGAAACGTATAATATTATATAAAATATTAGCTGACTTAATTACGAACTTAACTAGCCATATCCTAACAAAAGAGGTTTATAGTTTAAAGCAACAATATTTACTTTCAATTTATTATTATTTTTCTTTATTGTTACAATGAACTCTGTACCACTGTGCATTCACTCAGCTGTTTGATCGCCATTGCGCTCTCAATGTCACTTGCTCTCTTGCCGTTCCAAGAGACTTACTTCCAGTCGAAAAGCTCATGTTGGAGACTCGCACGTTGTCGTCGTCGCTGGCGTTCGCACGAAAAGTTTATGCAGATAAGAAAGGCAAAGCTTGAATTAAACCGAACGCTGTGTAAAAAACTGTTAATTTACAAAGTGTCTGTTATAATTAATTGAATAAAAGATGATGATTAAATGCGGTCAGAGGCGCTCGGAGCCTGCTATTACACTTTATTATGCTCTCGCTTGGGTTCACATTCGCAACGCCGTTGCTTCGTTCCAGTGCTCAATTCCAGTTCTCACAGGCAGGCACAGGCTTCGTGTTGTTTGCTCAGTTTCAAACTTGACGGCGACTGCTGTGGCTGCTGCGGCGGTGGCGACTGCGCTCAATTTTTAAACCACAAGCAACAAGTTTTCAAGTTTGCCGTGAAAGTTTCAAATCCTCCAATAACAACAACAGATCCGCGTGTGTTTTTCTTGTCTTCTCTGTGTTTGTGTTTGTGTTTGTGCGTGCGTGTGCTTCTTGTGGCGTCATTTAAAGCATTGAAGTCTGAAATTGATTTTCAACTAATTCGTGATATTTTGGCGTCTTCGTCTTCATGCCCCAATTGAATTGCACTTGCCAGAAATTTTGGAAGCACATGCATACATACATATATATAATACACACATATGCATACTCAATTGGAGAGCTAAACTCATAAATACTTTCAGCGTGTGTGTGTGTGTGCGTGCGAGCTCAAGTACTATAAAATTTCCTTGTGTTAGTGCCACATGAATCAGTGAATTAGCCCGCAGCAACTAACCGAAGCCAGCACAGAACTAAGAGATTCAAAACTCGAGCATCAGCTGATTTTAATTTATGGATTTCTGCACTTCGTTTTCAAAAACGCCAATGTAAGTCGAATATTCATTATATTTACAGTTACTTTAAGTGCACTTTAAGATACTTTTAAGTGCCGCTTAACATATTCATTGCGTGGGTAGTTCCAAGAGTTTGGGGTATACTTCTAGCTCGCATTCTCTCTAGCTTTCGATCTGCTATGCTAGCAATGTTTATGGTTTATATAAACCCTCGATTTTTTATCAGACTTTTACTCTAGATTTCGTTTTTATCAGCAGTTTAACTAAAACGTGTTTTTTATTCGCACAATCATTTCGAGTTTCATAGCTTTTCAACTGCCAACATGGAAAACAATAAAAAAAAAAACTATTCTTATCGCCAATTAGTGGTTTCTATACAATATATACATACTTCATATACATAGTTAATTGTTGTTTCTATAGAATTTTTAGTACTTACAAATTATATATATCAGCATTTACTTTATTATATGAAAAGGTTTTCAACGAAATAAAGAATCTTACGAATACTTTTTGCTGTACAGCAAATATTTGCATATTTTGAACTCAGAACCTTTACAGAAAACGGGTTTTTATGTTAAGAGCAACCAAATAAAATGCTTTTATTGAGCTCTGAGACAACTTACAGTTTTCCTAATTAGTATCAAAAGTACTTGAAGTATTTGTAGTGTGGATGTGTCACAGTCAACAGCTGCACGATCCTAATGGATTTCAAACAGATCTCAGATACTTTGAATGAATCTGTGCAGCATGAGCAAAGTCTTCTCATAGTTAACTACGTTAATTGGTTGGTTGGTTGCATGAATATATCCTAGTATCAAAAGTGTTTGTATAATGTGTCACATTTAACACTTGGACGATTCTAATGGATTGCAAAAATATATATCTCAGCAACTGTGAATAAATCTGTAAAAAAGGCGTCTCATAGATAACTACTTTGATTGGTTAAGACGATAATGGACGTATCTAAAGTATCAAAAGTACTTCAAGTCTTTATAGAATGTGTCATACCTAACTTTTAATTGTCATACCTAACTCTTAATTCGATTCTAATGGATTGCAAACAGATATTTGCCAGATACTCCAATGAATCTGTACGACATGGGCTAAGCCGTATCTCATTTACTTTGATTTGTTGGGCATATCTATGGAAAGGTTGAACTACCAACTGAACTGAATGACATACTTACTACGGTTTTATCTTATCTAAACTGGGACTCAACAGTATTTCGTATATAAATTCAGTTGTTTTGGTAAACAAAATCAGGTGTGTTAAGAACCCTGTGACTCTTTCGACTATAATAACTTGATTTATAGTCTTAAGAAATCTTTTCCAGTATTCCAATAGTTTATCGTTCGATAAAGTTGCCTAATGGATACTCGAGATATCTATAGATATAGTATATATAAATGAATGTTAGGAAATCGCAATAAAAATTTTAAGGCACTTTCATTTGTCTTTTTGCTTTTATATAAGCAAAAATTAGCGAGTCTGTAATAATTAATTAAGCCTTTTAATGCCAACGATCGCTTGACGACACCTCACTTTATTTATTTATATTATTTTCTTTTAAATGTCTTCAATATTTAATGTTTGTAAAGAAGAAGAGTTGATATATAATGTTTCCTTATATACAAGTTAAGCTATAACTTTGTCACATAGCTTAGCTTCTAATGTAAACAGACTTTTCCATCCATTGTATCTCATTCTCTGCAATTCCTGAAAACTATGTCTGATTATAAATAATATAGAGAATGTATATAGGAAATTCCACTGACAATATTGAAAGTCAGAACTTTTTAGCCTGTCACAACATTGTACGGCCTAAGTTTACCAGACAAATAACATATATGATATGTTATATATGTTTATAGGGTAATTTGAGTCTCTTGTTCTTCAGATATTTCCGTTCTGAGTGTTCGTCTTGTAGCCTTGTGGGTGTGTCAACGAAACATAAATCCTAATCTAAGCCATTTGTGCTAGTTTGTTTATCATAACAGTTTCAGTCTCACATTTAGTTAATGTTTTCTGGCGTAATCTTATCATTAATGTAATTATATTTGGTTTTCGCACCTTTTTTGAAATGCAAAAAACCAAATTGTCATTGTCATTGCAAGATTACAGGTGAATAACGTGTGGTGATTGCTGAAATTGCGCTGGTTTGTGTTTCTTATCGCAATCAGATAAGATATTATGCATATAGATAAAGCTATGTAGATAGGATGTTTCAGGTTGTGTTGTAAGAGCATGTTGCAGACAGGTAATATGAATCATCAGACCCAATTGGACTTGAGACAATTCTGAAAGGTAATGTCCAGTTTATGTGACTTTTTAACCCGTTAATGATGTATATAAGCTTTAAAAGCTTGCCTGTTGTTGTCTCAAATACTACTAGTACCAAACTCGTTTCAGCTTCGCTCTCATAAAATGCGACCTTGTCGATCTACCAATTTATTTACTTGCACGACTTGGCGCATAAACTCTGCTGTTGATCTTATATACATATATATATGCACATATGTAAATTGCATGCCAGTAGCCTTTGAATTGGGCATTGAAAACTTCTCGTATTTCCAGTGACTTGGTGCGAAAGCTTCCAACAGCTGTTTCGCTGCTGCGTTCTGTCTGTGTGAAACTCCACAATCTCTTCTCTCGCGTTCTCTCTTTCTTTTGAAACTCCATTATCTCTTTGCTCGCGTTCTCCCTCCGTGTGTGAAACTTCACAATCTGTTCGTGCGTTCTCTTTTTGCTGAGAGTATGTGTATGATAAGAGAGCGTTGAGCACGCTCCCTCTCTTTAACGGGTAAACGTTAACACGGAAACGTTAACCGTTTTGCGTGTTTCTTGGGCAAAAGCTTTGACCAACCCACCAAACTTTAGTTACTATTATTAAGTAAAGTGACGGCAACGTTGGCGCAACGGTTTGGCTACGCGCTCGCGCTCGCAGCTCATTCGATCGTGGATCGGCGAACCGGGTTGAGGGGCTCGTGCTGTGTCTGTGTATGAGCGCGCGCGTGTGTGTGTGTGTTTGAGTACATATGTACATATATCTTAATTTCTGTGGTCTGTCTTCGGTTGACGTTCTTGTTGTTGTCACAGGTAGAAAAATAGCAGTAAAAGCAAGAGCAAAAGCAAAAAGAGAACAACGACAGCGGCGTGGCAGCTTTTTAATGCGACGGCGCGCTAATTTGGTTTTTTTTTGTCTCCAACTTCTTTTTCGTCGTTCAATGGCTTCTTAAGAAACACTGTAACTTCCGTTAGTCGACAGCAAAAGTAAACAATGGAAATTTATTATTATTATTATCATTATTATGATTATCACACGCGAAATGCAGACGTGTTATATGCATATAAAACACCTTCACAATAAAAAGTCTGGTGCATCTCATGCGTGCAGTTACTCGTATCTCAAAGATCCGTATAAAATCTTTGTTGAATGTTTTCTTTTATGTGCCACAATGTTAAACGTTCCAGCAACAGCAACAACAAAACACACACACACACATGTTAAATGGTGTGTTGTTGTGTGTTGTTAATACTTTTTACACAATTGCCAAATTTTCGTGTTTGCGCCGATAAATTACACTGTTTGTTGTGCAAACTTTTATGAGTGCGTTGCATATAAAGATATCAAAATAGTTTTAAAATATATATACAGATATATATATATTTTATATTAAAGGTTAACGCGTGCTTTTCATTAATTGAAAGCCAACATATTTGTGTGTAATAATCAAAATGATGAATAATCGAACAATAATAATAATACTTGAACAAATATTTTGCTTTGCGAGTGCTTAAAACAAACTAATAAAGTAAATAAAGAAATAATACTTAAATACTTACATATTTTATTCTTAAAATATTTTAAAATACAATCAATTAAATCAAAAATAATAATAAAATAAGTTTGTTAAAGAATTCCAATGTTAATGAACCTCTTTAAAACAGTTCATGATTAAAAATAATCAATAATAATAATATTTAATTATGAATTCATTATATTTGTCTGACTAATGGAAAATGACGCCATGAGCCAATTCTTCAGTCAATGCAATCAGTCAGTGACTCCATGAATAATTTTATTTAATAATATTTACTGTTCGATTAGCAGCTGTAAGGCGAAAGAAAACAATAATGAAAAGAAAATCCGCTGCGGCAAGAAAATACTGAATTAAATAAAGAAATAACAAAATGAGTTTCTGTCAAAGTCAACACAAAAACACCAAAAAATCGCATGCCAAAACAAATACCAAATAAATATAAAGAAAAGTTAAATAACTGTTAAAAGGCAGTTAAAATGCAGCAGCCAAATGTACCAAGTGCAACAGGTGCCCCGGAGCGGGTCAACAATGAGGCGCAACAGCTGCAGGACGCGGCAAGTGCGGCGATGACGTCAACTCTGCACCATTTACAGGTGCAACGTCATCGTCGCAGCATTTCACAGCTTATGGCCAGCATGGGTAATTGTCTAGCCACAGCCTCCCCTTGACCTCCTGACCTCCTCAGCCCACCATCAAATACACACCTGCTTTTGGGTTGCTTTTGAACTTAATTTCTCATTGCCTGTCATCAGTTTGGTCAGTTGTATCTCAGTTTGTTTGTATCTCAGCTGTCAGTTGTATCTCAGCCTCTAGGTTAGATCACTCTGAGACGAGTTGGAGTATCTTTTTAAGTCAAAGCCAATGTTAGACCAGTTTTACTTTGAAGAGCTTTTGCAGCTTTTGTTTTTGCTTTTAGAATCATATTTTCGGTGTGTGCTTTATGACCGGTTCGTTTAGCCGGTTTGAGAAAGTGAAAAGGAATTCGAGTCGTATGTTTTGTGGGTGTGCAGAAGTTAAAGGTTCCAGACTTAGCACTATAATCAACTGTAATCTGATAAAAAGCTAGTAAACATAAACATTGAAATGAGACTCGTTAATAAACATTGTTCAACCCAAATAAAGATATACGCGCCAAGCACTATATATCACATAATATTGGCTTGTTCTGCATATATAATATAAAATTGCTCTAGCGTAGTCTTTGATCAGTTCAGTAAAACAGCAAATGTTCTTATCAATTTACAATTAACGACGATTATAATTACATAAAATGCTGATAGGGTGCACATGGTAATATTTATAGACCATTCCAAGGCGAGTTATAGCGGGGCCTATAAAACTCTTAAACCAAAAATAGATGTGGCCTTATAAATAATTGAAAGATCAGGCTATACTTGATTTCTATTCTGAACTTAATAACTAATCAATATTATATTGGGACCCCAACGAAAAACTCTTGTCTCCTTCAAACTTTGAGATAGTAAACCCATTTTTAGAATGAAATATTCATAACCTTTTCGGTTTGAAGCATTTTAGCTATTACGTTGAACAAACACCAACTTCCGGCCAATTTAAAGTGTAAACTTGGTCTAGTCAAACATACAGATATATATATATATATACGTATAAAGCGTTATCCATATTTCTAATTGTATTATTATTATATAACCCTTGAATTTGTGCGCCGCTTTCGCCTCACGTGTCTGTGGCACTTTGCGTGATATTTGTAGCATGAGAGGCGCCTCTTCCACCCCCTTTGAATACGCCTTAAATTGTTCATAGCGCTCCAAGAGCAATTGGTAATTCATGGCACGTTATAAGCCGTTTGCTTATGATATTCCACTGCTTAAGACCAAAATGCAACAGGAAGTTTCGATTTCTATGGGTCACATCGAGTTGTGCGGGTTGAAAGACCTTTTCGCTGGTAAATAAGGTCTCTAATTGCCGTAAAAATACAATTCTTTTGTCCGTTTTATCGAAGACAGGCGAACTTTGCATCAAAGCAACGGAATATTTTGGCCATTTTTATTATCTGAGCTGTGAGTCATGGGCAAAATATTGTTGCCAAAGTATCTTAAATCGAGGGTATTACGTGTAACCCCGAAACACCTTTGACGTCTGAGTCTTTCGCTCATTTATGTTGCTGTCATTGGGTTTTATTTTTATCAGAATTTACCTGCTAATTGTTTGCGTTGCGTTTGTTTTCTTAGCTGATAATTTGCTTATTTTCTCCCTTTTCTCGGTGTCAACTTACTTCTTTCTACTCCTTCCACGCTTTGTTTGCATTCTAAGTAAAAATGGGGTCTGCGTGTGTAACCAGTATCTTCTACCATTAGCTTACAAAAACTCTTCAAGACATAATTTCTTGTTCGAGCTTGTCTGTATTCACAGCTTTCAAATGTGTGAATGAATTTGGCAACTGTTTAAGCAATAAAAATAAAAATAAAACTGAAAATGAAATTGAACAAAGGCAACGCTAAGAGCTCTTTAAATATTTATTCGATTGGCAGTTAGCTTGATCTTATTTGCTCAATAAACAAGATGGACAAAACTGAAAGTATCTTTAAATTACTAAAACTATCTCTTTAGGCAGCATCAGTTCGGTCTGCTCTCAAACCAAAAACGGGGCGTATACGTACTATTTCATAGCTTTAAAGAAGACTTCTTTCTGTCATTGTTTGAGGCTGTTTGGCAACTGCTTCTCAATAGAGATATATATTGTAGAGCTCTCTATTGCATAGATATAAAAGTTACAAGTTCTATGTAAACTTCAGACTGATCATAATATGCTATTCTTAGGTTTCTTGCTTCATGCTCATAACTTGATTTGCCTTTTCGAGCTAAAAATAGATACAAATCATAGCAAGAAAGTTGATTTTATTCACATAATAACATTTACAGTTCTAGCCGATCATTGAACTTGAATATGACTAATTGCTATAATAACTTTTTGATGACGCTTAACAACAACAAATGTATCGACTTATAAAAAACTTGACACTTTTACCTTTTGATTCAATTAGAATACCTTAAATTTTAGCAACTTAAATTGAGAGTTTCTGCTTGACCTATTTATGCAGCCTTCGTATGATTCGCAGTTGTTTATTTATATATAATAACAATCTGGGCAGTTCAGGCACGTGATCCCAATTAAAGTTGACAGCACTACAAGATATTTTTTGGCCCTGAATGGCGCTCAATGCTATTCGAGAGCCTCCACAAAGTGGAGCAGATATTACCTCAGTTGTTTACAACTTTGCCGAACTTGACATAGGAACCCAAAAATAGCCTTGAGTCTATTTCAAGCTAAACAAAATTCTATTCAAACGTAAACTTTGCCCTGATAAGCTACTTAATCCGGCTACAACGTCAGACATCATGTGACTAATGCCGATTTGCGTGGGCGTACCAAAAAATGCTGTGTGTTTCTTTCAAGATAAGAAATAATTCTTTATTAAATGCTGTTTACATATAGAGAGAATGTGGAGTATGTTTGTTTTATTTACTTTAAAAACTGCGGCAAGTGTAGAAATGTAGAGCAATAACCTGAAGTAAGCCAGGACTTCCTCATATAGGATATATATATATAGATAAGTTATGCTATTCGTACTGTGGAATCTCCAGTTCCCTTTTGCTAGCTGCTGTAACAGATGCGTCAGCTTTATATCGTATCTCTACTATATATTTTCTCTATCTCTGTTGAGTTTCTATCGACATTACCATCTATTATCTATCTATAATTATAATAGTAGTTGGCTTTGTGTTTATGACTTTGATAAGTCGCATTGTCTGGCATCGTTATCATTGTGGCTAATAGATTTCAGTTAGCCACAGTAGTTCTGCTGTCAGTTCATATATTATATATTATATCTAAATGCATTGCAGGAAAGTACGCAGTGCTGTCAGAACTTATCTGTGCAACAGTATCGTATATATAAATCATAATTTAGTCAAGCACCTTGATTAGCGACTAATAACAGGTGTCCTCCCTATGTAGAACCCCTCTAACTAAACGAATAATATGTTAAATATAATATCTGCTGGCCCCAAAAAATGTAATCTACACACGCAGTTTGATATTTGTGCGTGATTTGTTTGGGTTTTTAGACATCTTATCAGGACTATCCCAGAGTAAAGTGCGCATTAATATAAATATCGTGGTTTCATAATATATTTATATATATACTTTATATATAGAGAGCTTAGCCGCCTGTGCTTCAACTTAAGTATTTACTAACTAAGCTGTCTAAGTTTCAATTTGCAGACTGTTCTTGTTCTTTGCGAGGCTTCAGAATTGCGTTTTGATCGACACAAAGTATTTTATTGGGGTCTGCACCTTCTTATCACTCATAACTTATCACCAGAGCCAACTTTATCGGCCAGAATTTTATTGTACACGTACTTCTTGCAGCCTTGAATTAAATTCTTTTCGATAACATGCCACATTAGAGGTACTCCCTAATAGCTGTATGTTCTCATGTAGGAACACTGTGTAATTACAGCCTTGAGCTTAGATTATAAATACATAAGTTTACAACGAATATCGTATACGATATGCGGGTCTATTGACTTGCAGAGTACCCAGAAAATGTTACATAATTATATGTGCTCTTATTGATTACATAAATGTCTCTTTATCTTTAAGAGCTGAAGAGCTCTTTAAACACAGAAACACTTAACGCTCTATAAGTATTATTAGACTTGTGCTCAGCCACATTCCAGTTAAAATTAAAACCCCCACAGTGACAGTTTACGGTATCAGCGGGGCAACCAGCCCCACTCACACAGTCGCCTTTATTCGCCTGTTCTACTTACATATACTTAAACACAACAGCAACAAGTAACAGTAAATAGACATTTAGTTGAAACAACTCACTTTTAGCTAATTAAAAGCGCAAATGCTGCGAACTCTGGCAACACGTGTACCAAATAACAGATAAGTCGAGAAATATGTATCGCAATGTGTGACGGTTTTTCTTTCTTTCGATAGATTGTTTTGAGGTTATAAAATTACATATATTTGCTGCTATATGTGTCCTCCATTGCCACTTTTTTAGTACTTGTGATTGATAAGAAAGGGGAATCTCTTTCATAAAGAGATACTTGTATATAGATTCACCATTTTCTATTCCTATATCAAAACAAATATCTCTTTTTACCCATATTTACTGCACTATTTGTCCTCCATTGTCACTTTGTTAATACTTATGATTCATTAAGAGGAGGAATCTACTTCATAATGATATAATCGTATATGTATTCTACGTTTTTTTCACCTTTCTTAAAGAAGTAACCTTATACGCTTACATTTACTTTAACATTGTCCTCCATTGTTACTTTATTGCTACTAAATGGTTGAAAGTGATTAATTAGAAGGACAAATCTGTTTCATATGGATGTTGAGTCTGTTCTGCTTGTATTCTGTGTCAAAATATAGACTTTTTCTGCAGTGTGTCTCCTCCATTGTCACTTTATTGATAATAGCGAATAATTTTTATGAAGACCCACTTGTATAGCTATTCACCACGAAGATTTGTACTCCATGGTCACTTTATAGATAGCTTTTCGCTGTATTCTGTTTGTATTCTACGCCCATGTCCAACAAATACCATTTTTTATCTAGATTGGTTCAGTTTATGTTCTCCAATGCCACTTAATTGGTACTAATGATTGATAAGAATATGGAATCTGTTTCATTATGAGCTTAGTATATAGATTCATCATATTCTGATTATATTCTACGCCAATGGCCACCGATATCCATAATTTGCTTTAATGTTACATCAAAATTTGTCCTCCATGGTCACTTTATTGGTACAAAGTCGATTTGATAGATAAGAGAGCATGATTGATAAGATATATTCCTTAAGATATTTAGTCCAAACTCCTCGTTAACTTGTTGTTTACTGACATCTCTGCAATCCCTTTGACCAATTTCCAGCTGAATACCCCGCGGATGATGCCTATAGACCTGCCCACTTTAACGGGTACATCAATCGTGGCTATGAAGATTTAGATAGTTCCTACCTCTTTGCACAATACGAGGCCATGACGGATGCTAGAAATGTGAATGGAGCGGCACTGCCGCCGTATACGCTTAGCCCAGAAGCCCATGCTGATGAGAATGAGCATGAGGATGTGGAAGGGGATGACAATCTTGATGATGAGCAGTTTAAGGACTGCGTGGATGATGCCAATGTGGAGGATAACGAGCTGGGGAATCAGAACCGCTGCTTGCCTGAATTCCAGTTCTCGATAGTCGACTCGGAATATGATGAGACGCTGGCGTTTCCCGATTCCGTGACCATACTCTCCACGGTTGGCGACAAGCCGGTGCTGGTGGAGCGCAAGGAGACCGACGATGATGACGAGGAGTTCGACGATGAGAGTAGCGTGCTCCTGCGCCAGGAGATACCCTTTACATCAATCTATGGACCCAGTGTTAAGTTCAACTCATTCCAGCGCAAGGTCTTCATACCGGGCCGTGAGATCCATGTGCGGATCATTGACACGGAGCGCAGCGTGACAACGCATCTCCTCAATCCGAATTTGTAAGTAGTTGCATCCTTTTCCAAGTCCAATCATTAATCCCTTGTCTATGCCTCGCCAGGTACACCATAGAGCTTACCCATGGACCCTTCAAGTGGACTATCAAGCGGCGCTATAAGCACTTCAGCTCCCTCCAGCAGCAGCTCAGCTTCTTCCGCACCTCGTTGAACATACCCTTCCCCAGTCGCGCCCACAAGGAGAAGCGCACCACGCTGAAGGCTGCCGCCAGGCAAATGGCGGATGAGTCCACATTGAAGGATCTACCTTCCCATACCAAAGTCAAACACTCCAGTACGCCGCAGAGTAGTCACAACAACAACAACAACAACCAAGGAGGAACGGAAGGAGCTGTCACTGTGGCCACCATCCTGAGTCCCACACATGGCTCCATCCTGTCCAGCTTCACGCCCCGTCGCAGCCAAAGGAAACGCAAGAAAAAGAAACGCAAGCTGCCACGCTTCCCCAATCGTCCAGAGAGCCTCATCACAGTGGAGCACCTGTCGGTGCGCATCAAGCAACTGGAGGACTATCTGTACAACCTGCTCAACATCAGTCTCTATCGCTATCACCATGAAACGGTTCGAATCTCCCAGAGCAATATATAAACTCAAATCAAAATGATTTCACTTCTATTCCAGCTGAACTTTGTGGAGGTCTCCAATGTATCGTTTGTCTCTGGACTTGGCATCAAGGGCAAGGAGGGAGCTCTGCTGAAGCGCACTGGTTCGACTCGACCTGGTCAGGCGGGCTGCAATTTCTTTGGCTGCTTTCAACGTAATTGCTGTGTGCGTTGCAACTACTTTTGCTCAGATGTGGTCTGTGGCACGTGGCGCAATCGCTGGTTCTTTGTGAAGGAGACGTGCTTCGGCTATGTGCGACCCACTGATGGCTCCATACGAGCTGTGATACTCTTCGACCAGGGCTTCGATGTCTCCACGGGCATCTATCAGACAGGCATGCGCAAGGGTCTGCAGGTGCTCACCAACAGTCGACACATTGTGCTAAAGTGCTGGACACGACGCAAGTGCAAGGAGTGGATGCAGTACCTCAAGAACACAGCGCACACCTATGCCCGCGACTTCACCTGCCCCAATCCGCACATGTCCTATGCCCCCATGCGAGCCAATACCCAGGCCGTGTGGTATGTGGATGGAGCACAGTACATGGCCGCAGTGGCTGATGGCCTCGAGGCAGCTACTGAGGAGATTTACATAGCCGATTGGTGGCTCAGCCCTGAGATTTACATGAAGCGTCCAGCGCTGGACGGCGACTATTGGCGGCTGGACAAGATCCTGTTGCGCAAGGCCATCCAAGGTGTGCGCGTGTTCGTGCTGCTCTACAAGGAGGTGGAGATGGCGCTGGGCATCAATAGCTACTACAGCAAGTCGACGCTGGCCAAGCACGAGAACATCAAGGTACAAGCTTCACTTTTCATTGTTTCCCACTTTATCTAATGTTTGTATTTCCTTTAGGTCATGCGGCATCCGGATCATGCACGTGGTGGCATCTTGCTGTGGGCGCACCACGAGAAGATCGTCGTCATCGACCAAACCTATGCGTTTATAGGCGGCATCGATCTGTGCTATGGTCGCTGGGACGATCGCGCGCATCGCCTCACGGATCTTGGCAGCATTTCCACGTCTTCCGTTTCGGGTAGCACGCGTCGCACGCCCAGTGGTTATTTTAGCAGGGATGAGGAGGACTCGGCCTTTGGTTCGAGGAAGTCCTCGCGGAATGCCAACTACGATTCGTCGGCTAAGGAGCCAGTGCCAGTGACACCAGCCAAGTCGCCAGCTATCGAAGAACCTACCATGACGGGCATGGAGCTGCGAGTACTCAAACCAGGGGATCGCCTGCTTATACCGGATCTGCTGTCAGCCGCCTCGAGTGACCTGGCGATCGAGTCAGTAGCGCTGGAGGGCATGAAGCTGAACACACCGGAGATGGAGCGCAAGAACATGCTGGATCGGCTCAAGAACAATGCGATGAAAGGTGCAAGGATCGGCAAGGACTTTGTGCATCGTCTGACCACCACTGAGGCGACAGATGCCATAACGGACAAGTGCAATGAGAACGAGAATAGGACGGAGGGAGCGGCGGAGGTGGCAACGATATCGAGGGAAATAGACACAGACGATGTGGCAATGACCTCCAGCTCGGCGTTGAATGCCACAGCCAGCACACAAATACTCAGTGAATTTTATGGACAGGCCAAGTACTGGTTTGGCAAGGACTATTCAAATTTTATACTCAAGGACTGGATGAACCTGAACGCTCCCTTTGTGGACATCATCGACAGGACAACCACGCCACGGATGCCCTGGCACGATGTGGGCATCTGTGTTGTGGGCGCCTCAGCACGCGATGTGGCACGTCATTTCATACAGCGCTGGAATGCGATGAAGCTGGAGAAGCTGCGCGACAATATCCGCTTTCCCTACCTCATGCCCAAGAGCTATCATCAGATCCGACTGAATGCCACACTGCAGCAGCTGCAGCAGCGGCGCCAGCAACGTGTTACCTGCCAGCTACTGCGCAGCGTCTCCGCCTGGAGCTGTGGCTTCATCGAGGCGGATCTCGTGGAGCAGAGCATACACGATGCCTACATTGAGACCATAACCAAAGCCCAGCACTATATATACATTGAGAATCAGTTCTTTATCACCATGCAGCTCGGCATGGGGGTTCCCGGTGCCGCCAACAATGTCCGGAACCAAATCGGAGAGACGCTCTTCAAGCGCATCGTGCGTGCCTACAAGTAAGTTGCCATACCACAAGTATGATCTCTCCGGGAACTAATCTAATACTTTACTTTATCCAGGGAACGAAAGCGCTTCCGAGTTTATGTGATAATCCCCTTGTTGCCTGGATTTGAGGGCGACGTCGGCGGCAATACGGGTATTGCTGTGAGAGCCCTAACCCACTGGAACTATGCGTCCATATCCAGGTGGGTTATCAACTCCAATTCTGTTAAGAAGCAAACCAAGTTGATGTTTCTCTCTCTCTTTTAGGGGACGCACGGCTATTCTTACACGCCTCCAGGAGGCAGGCATTGCAGCGCCACAGAACTATATTTCGTTTCACAGTCTGCGGAATCATTCGTATCTGAATAATACGCCCATTACCGAGCTGATCTATGTGCATTCGAAGCTGCTGATTGCCGACGATCGTGTCGTCATCTGCGGATCGGCCAACATCAACGATCGCTCGATGATCGGCAAACGGGACTCAGAAATAGCCGCCATTATAATGGATGAGGAGTACGAGGATGGACGCATGAATGGCAAGAAGTATCCAAGTGGCATATTTGCTGGAAGATTGCGCAAATATCTATTCAAGGAACATTTGGGTGAGTCTTTTTAACAACTATTTTAGTTGTCTCTCTATAGAAGCTTCTCTTACAGGTTTACTTGACGGAGATGGCTCGACGCGCTCCGAGCTGAGCATAAGTGATCCCGTCTGTGATCAGTTCTGGCACAACACCTGGCGCCGCATCTCCACCAGAAATACAGAGATCTACGATGAAGTGTTCAAGTGCATTCCTACGGATTTTGTTAAGACGATTGCCAGTCTGCGCAAGTATCAGGAGGAGCCGCCACTATCCAAAACCGAGCCCGAATTGGCTGCCAAGCGTGTCACTGAAATTCAGGTATTTATTGGATGAATAAGATTCATACATATTTGATAATAACCATTTTCTTAAGACTTATCGATAAGTTAGCCAATTTCTCAAATACCTTGGCTACGTTTGTATTCAATGAACAATCTACTAATGTTTCTATTCTCTTTCAGGGTCATCTGGTTAATCTACCGCTAGAGTTCCTTAACAAGGAAGTTCTAACGCCGCCCGGCACCAGTAAGGAAGGCCTTATACCTACCTCTGTATGGACATAGTCCAGAGTCTTAAAGACGCCAATTAGATTAAGTAAAGCCGCCAGTCTGATTGGTAACTGTTTAAGTTTTTCTTTTATGCAACCCACCAAATGCGTTTAAACTTATTAAGTTGCCGTTGCCAAGTCAAAAAAAAAGAGAGAAAATAATTCATGTTGTGTACATAAAATTAAATTAAAATTACGTGTAGTTAATTTATTGTACGGTATGTCGATGTCCCTCTATTAAAGTTAAGTTATTATTGTTACTTTTTATAATATTAGAACAGTATTCAGAGCAATTTTTAAAAACTATTTTAATAAATGTTCACATAAGTCATTTTTAAATAATAGTAAATAAAACTAAACGAGACATTCAAATTTATAACAAAACAGTTAAGACACATTGAATACTACAACCTATTTAAATCCTTATCAAAAGCTTAACTTCATAATGCGGCACCCTGTATGTCCTGCAAAGCTCCTGCGAAGCTTCTGCAATGCGACTGCATTTGGTAGCGCAGGTTAAGGATTTTCTGGGCCAAAACCTGGCAGTCACTCAATTGCCAGCAATCGAGCGATAAACAACGTTTCTTTAGTTGTTAGTCACTCCTTTGGTGGAACGTAAACACCTCCACATAAAGAACCCATTCGGCAGAGGTGCGTTCGGGTCTATTAGCTGAGCAGCTGGCAGTTAATCGCAGCTCGTGAAAATCTGTCGTAAGTATGTAAAAACGTAACAGCTTTAAATGCAACTGTTAATGCAAAACTAATGAGAAAACTTTAACTACAGTAAATTATTTAAAAATTTTAAGTTTTAAACTGGAGCTACTTTTAATAAATAAGTAAATAAGAACATATTTCCTTAAGATTTTCCATGGTCTAAGTTTTGTTTAAGAATTTGAAGCTAACAGATAATAGATCCATAGATAATCAAAATGAAGAATTAGAATACATTTGAATTTTGAATAGATTTGATTTATATTATGTACTAGTATTTATAGTTTACAGTTTCCTTATTAGTTTCAAATTTCCTTTCAGTCACCAAGTTTTTTTTTGCTTTGATCTCAGCCCTAATACAAATATCTCTTCAGATGACGAAATTCCTTTAGAATTTATCGTTATAGGATCTGATTTAACTAACCTTATAAAGACCTTAAAAGTTTCTTTATAGATCATTTTGTTCTTTTTGGGCTTGGGGTTAGAGTTTTAAATAGTTCCATTCAGCTTTGGCCATTAAGAAGCCAGCAACACATAATGTTGGCCAACTATTTATAAGTGGTCTTAGGATCTAATAATTTTGTATAGACTCAATTCGTGGTCTTAAATTGAGCTGTTAATTATTAATCTTTTAAAGGAGAGAAAAGGCAATTAAAGTATAAATTTATAAATTAAACTGAATTTATTAAATATATGTTGAGTCTTCATATAGCTCAGTCCAATTTCTGTTAAGCTTGCAGCAAATTCAAATATTCTGTCAAACGCGTAACAGAACAGCTGATTTTAACAGTGTGAGGTATCGCATGCCAAGAGAAAATCAAGAAAATGTCGCCCGATAAATCTGTTTAACATAAGCAGCTGTTAGATTTAACAGAAAATCACAATCGCTACGGGGGAAACTCCCTCTCTTTTACGCTCTATTTATCGATAATAACATTGACACTGAGAATGAACGCCGAGCAAAGAGACCTGCGCAATATGTAATCCGTTTTCGTGTTTCCGGCCATAAACTTTGCCGTAAATAATTGCATTTGAGTTGAACACGTAAAGCGTAAAGCGTTAAGCGCTGATTTTATAACAGTTCTTCCTTAAAATAATACTGATAATATGGAGAAATCGTTCGCCATAACACCCTGGAAATATGGACTGTTTACAACATGTATTTTGATAACGGTAAGTTCCATAGATGTCGTTGACCAGGACGAGCCCTCCCGGACTGTGTACTGACCCCTTTTCCGTGCGTGCAGACGAAGCGTAGCCAGAGAATATTTCCGTAAAAAGTATTGCGAAAAAAATCAATATACAACAATGTGCAGGCGGCTGGCCTTGTCCGCCAAACTGCGAGCAGGTGCTCAAAGGGGAATGACACGTTATGACTATAGGGCATAGGCGACACATGTGTATACACTATAGAAGACTGTGACTATATTTAGTTGGAATATTAACCCTTAGCTGCCGATTGATATTTACATAAAGGTATTTCAACTGCAGTTGATAGGTTTTAGCCAAGACAAATATGAAGTTTATTTATAAAAATTATTATATAACACGGTCGACCTTGTTATATAATATCTATCAGATTTGACTTTAATTCAAATATATATTTTCACAGGCATGTAATATATTCTTCTTCTCTTGCGGCGTTGTCACCTGGGGATCGGCGTCTTCTATTTACGGCGGCTATGCGGCTGCACTGTGCGGCGTGGCAGTCTTTGCCTCCGCCTTTCTGGGCGTGTATGTTGCTTTGAAGGAGTCATACAAGTATTCCATATACGTAAGTATTAAATATAACTATTCCCAATCCTCTTTATAACTAAACTACTTTGCAGTACATGATTAGCAGCCTGTTGGTGATCGCCATGCTCTCCACCTACTTCTTCACCTTCTCGTCGATGAGGAGCAGTCTCATGCGGCAGTTCGAGGAGCGCATTAAGCGTCTGTTTGATGAGAAGTCAAACCATAACGATACCATGAAGCCCATTCAGGCTCTGTTTCGCTGCTGTGGCCTGGATGGTCCGCAGGACTATCTACCCAAGGAGAAAGGACCCTTGCCGCCAAGTTGTTGCTACTCCTTTGATTGTAATATTCCCAAGAATCTCTATAATGAAGGATGTGCCGCAAAGGCCACGACTGCTCTAGAATTTCAAGCGGAGCTGAACTACTATGCCTGCATTGTCATCTTTATACTAGAGGTGGGTAACAATGACAAAGCTATCTTTAATATATAATATGTATATCTGATTTGATTTGATTGCAGTTTGTGGGGCTGCTCACCGCTTACCTCATGGGTAGAGCTCGCAAATTTGCCAAGCTAAAGGAGGAGGAGATGCCCATTAATGAGGATTAAGCTCATACTACAACATTCCCCTGTCCAATAAAACTATTAAAGACGTGCTTCGAGCCCTGGCAATGCCAAATTATTATAGAAAAGTTAGTTAATTAAACGTTTTTAAATAAACAACAATACGTAAAAAGTCGTTAGCAAATCTACAATACATTCTCAATGAATTCTTGTATTTATTTTACAATCTTATACCCCTCGTTATAATTCACATTAAGTTAGAAACACCCCTCGCAAGCTGCACAAGACTTCGTTTCAATGACCCAACATTTCAATTACCAGAATGTAGCTGAATATATGTATGTAGTTTTATTTATAATTAGTCGATTATAATTAGAATTGTTTATAATTATTATAGTATAATCTGCAGAAGATTTCACTAGCTGCTCGAAGAAGTAACTAAAAGTATGCTATACTTGTAATCATTTGCTATTTCAATCAGAGCTGAAGCTGCCACTTCAGAACAATTCTACTGAATTCTACAATTTGCTGAGAACAACGTAACGAGGGAAGTATGTAAAGTTGTTGTCAAAGCTAAATGGGAGTATAAAAACTTAATATAAACAACTAGTTAGAATTCTCAAGTAGAGTGCGCTTAGTTTTGATATGCGATTATATACAGCTTTTAATCTTAATATTCAGTTTAATCTACAAGTCGATCGCTTCTCATTTGTCGCCAGAGCTGAAATCAAGTAAAACGGCAACGCTTGCGTTGCAACTGCAACGATGACATCATTTAAAGAGCAAAAGAGAAAAAGTTCCGCCCTCTCTTAAAGCGATTTTGTTTGTGCAGTGCAGAATTCGCATGGCTCCCGCTGGTGGATTCAGTTGTCTCTCATCCGGCTGTTGGGTGGTGTCGGAGTCTGGAGGTTTGATTAAATTGGCTGTCCAAATGGGGCGCTCTACCTTTGTTATTACGTGGATTTTGCTGGGACTGAATTTCATATATGGAGTAAGTTTGCTCTGAGAACAAAAGAGAACGGAGAGCAGATGTAAAGTTATTATCGGACATTATCTTTATGTTTTCGTATGTTAATAACAAAACGTGTTTTGTCGCAAAATATAGAAATGTGTCATACAGTGAGACCTAAAACATATATTATTAACTGGTTTTGTATTAGCAGCTAGCAGCTAAATGATTCTATACACTATATATAGCTGGAATATATATATCTAATATAAACAGGAAATTAAAATACATTCAAATTGCCTGAGCACATCTAACAGGAAGATCTGAAATGCTTTCTATAGTATTCTTGATTAGTATAGGCAGATTTACTGACTGATCGCAAAGAGAGATCGGCTGTAGGTTCTTTATACTGAGATTCAGTGAGCGCTCCTCCCGTTTTCCTGTGATGATTACACAAATAAACAAACAGATTCTTTGTCAAAACAAACTGAAACTTGACCTGACTCAGAAGAATTCATTGACTTTTTGTCAGAATCAAATCAAATAATTGTATTATTATTGCATTGCATTTCCAGCTTTTAGGCATACTGATGATAGCAGCGGCTACATTGACCCTAGAGCAGGTACCTACGTTATATATAACCGCATATCTGTATATCGTCGGGTGTATATTGTGTATATCGACCATTATCGGCTGCTGCGGCATTATACAGCAGAATGCAAATGTGACCAGAATCGTAAGTGGACTCTATAAACGGACCCCAAGATCATACTAATAACCGCGTAAACAACTTGATTTAACAATGCAACCACTTGTACTATTGTAGTCGGCGTATATATTGGCGCTAGTGCTCATTCTGCAATTGATTCGGCTGGCTAGAAATCAGTCGGACAAGGAGTACATAGAGCGACTCGCGCTGGAAGATGTGGACAGAACTTGGGACATAGAGCAACTGCAGGCAGGCGCAATGGACAAGATGCAGCAGACTGTACGAACTATACCTATGAGTGATCTCTAGAGTATGTTATATATACATCTCTTTCAGTACAAGTGCTGTGGACGCAATGGACCCGATGACTATGTGGCCATTCTCCGGTCAACGCTGCCGGACAGCTGTTATCCCGATGGCAAGACGGATGTGCCCTGCCATTCCAAGGGCTGTGCCAATGCCGTCGTCGATCATTTCCACACGCTTTACATGTATACCGAGTGGGCTAAGTGGCCCACATTACTGTTTACGGTATGATAATACTTTTCTTATATATATCTATAGGTAAAACCCTTCTCTTTTCCAGTTGGTCATGTGCTACTGTTCTTCCCACCTAGCCGTATGTTTTATCAAGCAAGGACGCAGCCGTCAAAGGATCTGATCGAATTTATAGCTACTATTTAATAAGTATAGATTAATTTGTGTACGAGCATGTTTGACTGTCAGTATCTGTAAAGCATTTATAAATCAAGTTCTGTATAATAAATAGATTTATCAGTGCCTAGATCTCCCCTGAGCTGGCGTCATACTTCCAGCCCAGCCCAACGCTCCCTCTAATATTACCAGTCCACCTAATGACGCAATGTGTTCGATAATCACAACGCATTTCTGCCGATCGTAATTGAGAATCTCTCTAACGTCTCCGGGGCTTTTTTAGAGAGCAACAGACCCAGTTCCCCCTCTGAGACCCAGTTCCAGAGTACTTAAGAGCTGCCTAACGCCTATGCCTACGCTCAATCGCGCAGCTCCTCTTCGGCTGGGCCAGACCGCCCGGCTATTTGTTTGTTTGTTTGTTTGGCTTCCGACATCGCTGGGGCTTGAGTGTGTATATCGTATACACACACACACACACTCGTGTGTATATACATACATACATTGACTTTTGATTTTGGCTTTTTGCTGCTTTTGCTTTTCATGTTTGTTTACTGTCTTTATGTTTGCATTGTGCTGTTGTGTGTCTCTAGCTGTGTGTGTGTGGTTGTGTGTGTGTTGTGGCGTGTGTGGAGCGCCAAATGCAAACGCTGCTCGTCGCCAGCTTCGGATTTGGCCTCAGTTTCAGTTGCTGTTTCAGTTCGTTCGTGACCGTGCCCGCTGTTGCTTCAGCCCGCAGTTCTCTGCCGGATTTCAAAATAGAAAATAGACAAGCGACCCGCCAGATTCGAGTCCATTGCCCAGTTTTTGGTTTTATATTTTGGTGGTTTTTTCAGCACGTGTCCGCACTCAACATATAATTATTTTTAATTTCAATCCAAAATCGTAATTTAAATATTTCGAAAATGGGTTGCGCCTCCGGCACCATCAAATACTCATTGTTTTTCTTCAATGCAATATGGGCGGTAAGTACAGAAAATTTCGAAAAATTTCGAACCGAAACATATGGCAGACTTTAACCCTAAAGTCCGTAGCTTTATGAATTAGAGTTAAACTAGATTGTATACTTAGTACTATGCTTAGTAGGATATCTGTCCTGAAAGACTACTTTGCAGTCCTATAGTCAGCTCTAACTAACAGGGGCAGATGATATCATCTTCTGTATGCGTTCTAAGTTCACGACTAATGGTGTTAGTCAGAAATAATAATACATTCACGTTTTCTAGCTCTCAGTCAGATCGTCTGTGTGTGTGTGTGTGTGTGTTGGTGTAAGTGTGTGCGAACCTACATATTTGTAAGTGGTTTTTTTTTGTTTCTAATTTTGCATTTGAAATACTTCATTGTTAAAAAGCAGACAACAACAACCACAACAACAACGACAACGACGTCATGCCTCTAAGTTTAGTAAAATAATTATGAAAGAGTGAGAGGAAATAAGTTAAAAACCGGATTAAAAAACCATAAGAAACCAATGTCAACACCTGGAGGTGACAGCAACTGAAGATAGTTGTCTGCAAAAGACTCAAATTTCAACACTGCTTTTAGTTAAAATGGGATTGTCCAAAGAAAATGTGTTAGAAAAACCAGGCTTAAAGCGTAGAAAAACTGAGATCTTGAGCTCGTTTTTGCAAAAGATAAGAATTATTAGAATAAAGAAAACACATGCAAAGTTTTATCGAGCTTTGCTTATATATATATATATATATAGCTCAAACTTTGATAATTCGAATAGGAAACGATTCATAACGATTCATACCCCAAAATAATTATACGCCCCTTTTGAATTCTGTTTTGAATGAAAAATTTCGCTTTTTATTGATAAAGTCTTTCTATACATATATATACGATAAATCTCTCTATACACATACGATAAATCTCTCTATATATATACGATATTCCAGATACTTGGCGTTATGGTCATAGTGTTTGGCGCACTCGGCTGGGGTGCCATGCCACAGATGTATGCCATAGGCATCATGGTCCTGGGCGGGATTATTCTGCTGATTTCCATGTTCGGATGCTGTGGCGCCATTCGTGAATCCTCCCGCATGCTCTGGACGGTATGTACCCACATATATACGTATATATGATACGATCTGTGGTAACTAAGCTTTGGCTACAATTAACAGTATGTGACGCTGCTGCTGGTGCTGCTCGTGCTGATAGTCGTCTTCATTTTCTTCAACACCCGCGACGTGTTCAAGAGGTACGCCCTGAGGACTGTGGAGGACCATTGGCAGCAAGAGCTGATGCACCCGGGCAGCATGGATCTGATACAGAAGACGGTGAGTGTCAGAGTCTATTGTTACCTGTGTGTGTGGCTTGTGGCTAAACTCAGTAAACTCGTTTTATTATGTAGTACTCCTGCTGTGGAAAGAATGGGGCTGCGGACTACTATGCCATGGGCACGAGGAACTACACGGTGCCCTCAAGCTGCTGCAAGGGCAACAACTGTCTGAATCCGCTGAATGTCAATGATGTTGGTTGCCTGGGCAAAGTGGAGGAAGCCTTCTCCGACGAGGCCAACACATCGCGATACATCGAATGGGGTCTACTCGGATTCGATGTAAGTCATCAGTTTGGAAATCTTTCGTTGATAATTTGTAATTTGTTCTCTTCCAGGTGGTAATCCTTGCCTTGGCCATCATTTTGGCCATACATTATACGAATCGCAGACGCCGCTATAACTATTAACTAGTTGCCAATTAGGGCTAAGTTAAGTCAAGTCGATCTACGTGTACCTCATTTATAAGTCTCACCAATGTACCTATGCAACATTGAACAGCACTAAACGCTATTTGTTCACTTGCCAAGCAATCGAATGCCTAAAATATATACACATAAATACGACCAACTGAAGTTGGATTGGTCTAAAAGAGAATCAAACAGGTGACTCAACATTCGAAAGCTTCTCAAATCAATTAGGCCAACTAATAAAAACGTGGGGGTAAATAGCCAAAAGCCAAAAGCCAAAAGCCAATAGACAAACCCAATTAGGTTCAAATGACGACACGCTTGACAAAGCTTTCTATGACCAACTCGCCCAGGTGCAACTCAGCGCATAATCCCCTAAAATGCTCGTATCCACAGACAAAAACCAAGGCCAGAGGCCGGACAGAGCATTGACACGTGGGTTTCCATATTAACATTTTACATATAAGACATCAAACAGGGACCGAGAGTCATAGATTATGTTTGTGTTTGTGTTTGGGCAGAAAACAGTAGCTCAATGTCAAGTTATTAGCCGAGAGAAATCAACGATTGTGGTGCAACCTGTGGTAATTCGAGAGTACCTATTCCACCATATACTTCAGCTCGGATGATTGGAAGAGAAACCTGATTTGTATGCGAGTATCTTTCATAGGAAGCCGAACATCTACTGCAATTGGTGTGGGAAAGAGGCAGTTGGTCAATGGATCTTTAAGTTATTTACAAACATCAATATAATCATCTATTTGCAGGCAATGTTTACATAGGCTAAACCCACAACAATCTACGTTAATTGAAAGATAACTCTTTAATTAAGTAAAATATCATTAAAATATCTGTCTGTTTGACGCTTTAACTTATCAAATGTATACACAAGATGCGTCCCAAAGTAAACAGAACTTTTTAGATAAATAAGAACAAAGAATTGATCTTTTGCCAAAATGAGTTTATTTTTAGACAAGATAATCCACTTTCTACTCAATACCAAGTTTTGCACTTTTAAGAAACAGTTTTTATATCTGAATATCCCAGCAGTGGGTTAAAATTGATAAAAGTGGTTTTTACATCATTTTATTTCTTCCTTTTGAGAGGCAAGTGCATTTATCCCAAGAGATAATAGGGACACCGAGCCAATATGAGGAGAAGTTGATAGTTTTAATGCGCTCTTCTCAGAGGGAAATACTCCTGGAAAGCCCCGTTTAGTATACGACGTTTATGCCACACTTGCCAACAAAGGGTTAAGGCGACAGTTTCTTGCGGCGGTTGCAGATTTTTATCTCTCCTTGCCTAAACTTATACAATCTAAGATGCGTTACTTGGAGAATCTTAACTATATCTAGATACTGCTAAGGTGATGCTGGATCAGCTAACAAATTGGCATATAAAAGTAGGAAATAGGAAATCGAGCAGTGCATCCGTAGGAGGCTCCCAATTCAAGTGAAGGTATATATGGATATATAAGCTTAAACCTAATAAAACTTGGAGTGCTAATAGCTTCGAGAGGAAGTATTGGCCTATATTGATCGCTAAATCATATCAAGTAATCAAAATTAGATGTGCTTGATGATTTCTTAACAATGGTAGCTTAAAGTTAATTGCCTTTAAAAAGAATCATAAAAATCTTAAGTATCTTCTTATGAACCGCGAGACTTTAAGTTGTGCAAATATGTAGGAAACAAGCAGAATTGGAGATACAACAAAGTATACATAAGGAATTATATAGGAATTATGATTATAGATATATATAAATATACATATATAAGAATCGGTTAAATACGTATATATCTAGCTGCACTTCCCTTATGGACGAAGATACTTTTTATTTATAGAAAGCTTATGAGGATTGTTAAGGCTGTTGAATCATGGGCCGAATCGCTTAAAAGCTTTATACCCGACACTTAATCCAGGTGGGATATGATCTCATACTGAACTCAACACACATAAATACACACACACACACACACACACATTACAAGTAAGTCTCTGCTTGCACTTTTACGAATTCTGCTGCGACGCCGCTTCCGGCAGCTCAGCGCAACGCGACGTCATGTTAAACTGATTCTTGAAAAAGATCTGTGTTTAATAACTGATCGTTATGATATATATGTAGTAAACTACATAAAAGTGGAATATATCGATTAGTTTTCAGTGTTAAATGGTATTCAAGGACATTAAGGACATCAATTTGGTGACATAGATCTTATCGACTAGGCTAAGAATATATATACTTACTTATACAGGAATTCAAGGATAATATTAACTTAAATGGAATATGATTATGTCCTTTAAAGGTAACTTGTCGCATCATTAATGCTATCTGGCTGGTAAGTTAATTTAGAAGCTAAACTTCTATATACAAGGCACATCCTCCCTTTTCAACAGGTTCTGGCAACAATCTCTTCCTTCATTTATATCATAGAAGATAAGAATGAAAGGGAATTCCTGAAGATAGAAAAATATCTTTATCCTCTTATTTTATACATTTTCCTAATATTCGGCAGACTTGTTTACACTTCCATGTTGAAGGATTCTATCCAACGCGTAAGATTCCCGAATAGGATTAATCCACAACTACTTTAATATATCTATATTTTTTCGTAGAAAGAAGAATTTGTATTTGGTTTTAGTATTGGGCAACAGCTTTTGAATATTTTCCTCTACTTTGCACTAATTCCATACGATAAGCAGGATCAAAAGTTGTTTCTGAATGATTATCAGGACATTAATTTTACACTCTCCGGTTTAATATTAGGTTTTGGGGTGTGTCCAAACGTATTGAATAATATTAACGATATATTTAAATGATATACTTGTATATTCCGTTTCAGATACTGTACTTCATCTTGTGCCGCTACTTGGCCAGAAAAGTTGGTAAAAAAGTCTCGCAGCAGAATTAAGTATACGTTTTTTGGAACACAACATTCAAAATGTTTACCTACTATCATTTAAAATGTCATAACTATTACTCTCTAGCGACTTTTTGTAATTGTATAGAGTAAAGTTAACCCTGGCCAAGCTGAGAGTCTCCTGAATAGATCTGAATATTGTATATTCTATGTATCTTTATAGAGCGGAAAATCAAAGATATAATCAAAGCAAGCAGCCAGATGTAACGCTTGACAGTATGACGTCTTCGTTGTTGATTGAGAGTGACGTCATTGTATGGAGCGTTGATCTGCGCGAGCGCATTGACGCTCTCTCTGTATTGGTCTGTATCTGTGTGTGTGAGAGAGTGTGTGTGTGAGTGCGAGTCGCTTACAAACTAAAAAACAATTCTTGTTTGGATTCAGTTTGCAAGCAAACGCCGAACGTGGAAGTCTCTCGAGCGGATTCTACTAGAAGCAACGGGGCAATAAACGGCGCGCATTTATTTTGTTAATTCAAAATAAATAAAATTAATAAGAGAAATAAACAAATTTCATTGTTTTGAAGTCAAAAGGTTAAGAAACTTTCGTGCTGTGATATTTAAATACTTTTATGTGCTGCTAATTATGAACAAAAAAACAGAAGAAAGAAACATAAAATCTCATGAGTAACTCAATTTGGAGTACTTAAGAACAATCTGTGTACTTATTTCCTTAATTAGTATTCATATAGTACTTAATTTATACTGATTATGCTAATATAAGCCCTAACCATCTGCTTTGTTTACTCTCGTTTCTAGATTGTCATCAGTTCATATTGAGAAAAATGGGTTGTGCTACGACAAGCGTTAAAATTACCTCCGTTGTGCTGAATGTGGTTTTGGCGGTAAGTTTCCTATTCCCATATAGACAAATATATAACAGACAAGTATATTATGCAAATTCACACAGACATTTTGTATATATTTTTGTTTCATTGGTGCATTTAATTTGGAACCACTTGCAAAACATGATGTCATATGGCATCAAAGAAAGTGAACCCGAAAAAGTCATTTTTCGAAAATCAAGTATAGATTATAGCCACAACGTAGAGAGTATACCTATAGGAATCCGCCCCAGCCCCAGCCCCATTAAATAATAATAATAATTCTAGTTGGACGGACACGAGTGCTGCAAGAAGACGAAAAGCTTATTTAAAATGCCCCTGCACATGGCCCCAATGAGAATTTTCCCACTTGATTATATAGAATACAAATAGTTGGCCGTGTTGTATTTTTAATAAATTTGTCATTTGTCTATTTCACACACTCTGTTGGCCACGTCGTCGGCAGAGCTGTAAAACCACACACGCACACCTGCCCCCTTACACCCCTTCCACCCCTTTCACCCCTTGATGCCCCCTGAGTGTAACCATGGCAAACATGTTTACACTTGCAGCAACGCGTATTGTTTTGTTTTGACGGGCGATGTACTCGTCGCACTTCAAGGAGAATGGAGAGCTGCCAGGCGCCTGCCAGTGGCTTCAATTGTTCCCTGTTCTGGCTGCCTGATGATGTCATATCACACTACTTACTGGGTAGTTTGACCTATATAAAGTTTCCCGAATCCCAGTACGAACTCAAAACTGAACCCTCACCGAAGGAGGCGCCAGCTGGAATGGGGTGTGTTCCCACCACCGCCACCCCCACTGTTCCCCCTTCGATACAAAGAAATCACTCAAGTGATGACTTTTGTGGCGCTGTACCACATACCCATACCCATACCCATACCCATACCCATATACAGATATAGATATAGTACGTATATTATATCGTTTTCAATGCCTCAATTAATGACATATTCATAAAGATAGACTGCAGTCAGCGTGTCAATTTCGATGCGGACTCATCTCATTTGCTAGTTGGACCTTGTTATCATCGCGTTGACTCACTCTGAGAATTTCCAATTGGATTTCCGTTCATTTTGCAGAGTCTCGCAGTGGGCGCCATCGGCTGGATAGCCTTCAATGCGGACACCGAGACCGAGGAGTTTGTCATAGCTGCATACATTGCGGGTGCTACAATCTTGCTCTTTGCATTCCTGGGCATATTTGCTGCCATACGGGAATCTGTCTGTCTGACCGCAACGGTAGGTTATTGCCCTGAGTATAATTATACATAGTACACATATCTTTCTGTAGAGCGCTATATTTCTGCTCATGCTGGCCGTACCCCAAATCGTGGGCACTTGCCTCTTCTTGCATCAGGCTGAGATAAAGAGCGCCCAGACAACTGTGGAACTCGCCTGGGAGGCAAACAACATGGACTCGTTACAGCAGAAGTACGAGTGCTGTGGCAAGAGCAGCGCCCAGGACTATGTGCATCTCGGCCAAACCATTCCACCGAGCTGCTATACCGATCTACAGCAGCTCGAGGATCATCTCTTCATTGAGGGCTGCATTGAGAAGGTGCAGGGCTACTATGAGAGTGACAAGCGTCGTTTTATAATTGTCTCCTGGATCCTTGTGGGTTTCGAGGTGAGTCACAGCCCAGTTATTAACTAAAATTAGACGCCTACCATAATCTTGGGAACTTTTGTAATGACTTGCAGCTGCTGTGCTTTGTGTTGGCCGTCTTTCTGGCCATCAGTTTCCGTAACAAGCAACGGCGCTTGCAATTTTAATGGCCAGCTCAGAAAATCGAAGACCGCAAGTACAAAACTTGGCCAGGAGCAGGAGGAGTGGAAGTGGAAAGGAGTTAAAAGTAGTGACCACCCAATGGGTAGGAACGATTACAAGTATTTGATTTGTGCTTATTAAAGCATAAAATATATATTCTAACCAAAAAATGCAACGCCAGTCATTGAGATTTTCTTAAGCAAACCCCCAAAAACCTTTTACTACTAGTTAATTTATGAATATGTAGATCTAAACTATTTATATACAAATCAAAATAAAGATGTATTTAGATGTGTGTGTTTCAAAAGTCCATTGCTCGGTTTCCTTTCAATTGCGATTCCTGTTTTGTCTTAGCCTGGCTATAAATAGAGCAACGTCACGTACCTCATGGCCAAAAAGAAAAAATCTGACGAGCAGCCAAAAATCAAAATTTCCAAAGGCAACGCCAGACAACTTGTTGCTCATCGCCTCAGCCTGTCCCCAACCTAAACATAATATATTACATTTATATACATAGTTTAATGTATGTTTGTATGTATTCGCAATAAATTTATATGTATATTTGTCATATTTATGTTCTGGCTATTTGGCAGGCGGCGCGTTCTGACGAGGGCTGGCTAATTGTCAAGCAACTCACGTAGATTCGGGTATGTCTAAGGTGGGTGGGTGAAATCACCTGATGTCGATACTATATAACTATTATAACGATTATTACTATTACACGAGGCACAAAGCTGCTCCTTAGTTTATATAGTTATATTTTAATGGACATAGGAAACGATCAACAGAAAGCTGAGCATCTTCTTTACTCTCAGATAGATACCAACATCTGGCAGATACATACATACTTTTTGTTTACATAAGATATAATATATTCACTGCTCCTTCTTCAACCTGACTTGGGCTGCCGTAATGCGATATATGACTGAATCTCTGCCCGGATCGATTGAGATAATAAAGTAGCAGATGCACGAAAGCGATAGACAAAAGGCCAGACTAAACCAGATGACAACGTTGACTAGGAGCGGCAAATCCGTATCGTTTACACCCTGAAAGGGATTCGTAGCGTTGGCTGCTCTGTGGTCCCGGTTTTCCTTCGATTTGAGTAGATTCTTGTCTGTGGTCAGCACGAAGAGCAACGACTCGCTGCGGGTTCTGGCTGCGTCCTGCAGACGGCCAATGGCCGCAGAGATCAGATGCTTGGCTTCATTCAGAACTGAATATTCGGAGATCTTAGCAATACGCTTTAGCGAGATGCGGAACAGTAGTACATTGGAGGCTTCTAGTATGCTGGGCAAGTTATTGGCGGCAGCAATAAGATACCCAATCTCCTGCAGGACGTACTTGTGGCTCAAGTACTTGTAGGGCTTTAAGTGCTCGATGGGCTTGACTGTGGTCACATTTACATCGCCGAAGTAATCCTCGAAAGCAAGTATTCCTTCGCTTCTCTCATCCACAAAGTTGATGTTGGTCACAGTGCTGTTGGGCAGAGCGGTGACCAGGTCCGTAAGGGAATCTTCAGTGTAGGAGGCCAGCAGCTCATAGGACTTCATTATGCTGACCATTGGTATCTTATATATACCCTGCACATGGACGATAATCACAGAAATGTTGGCCAGTGCGAAAGGGTTGTTGATAACCAGGCCAGGCCATCCCGTTGTGTAGGTATCTTCATAGCCAGTAACAGTATGGCCCATGGAAGTGAGGATGACTTCAGCCACATCAGAACTTGCCAATGGCTCCGTGCCCGTAAACGTTATAGCGGGTGGGCACTCAAGCACAGTGAACTCTCCAACGGCACGAACTAAGGCAATGCACAGTGAGAAAGCTAAGAGATTCCGCAACATTTTCAATAATATTTCTCTATATTCTTTGTATAGTATTCCGAACTGGAACAATCTATAATCTGAAGTGTCATCAGCCCTTCGAAAGCTACTTTGTTTGGGTTTTTGTCATTATGCTAATCCTTATCAGAGATCAAAGCAAGGAATTTGCTGCGCATTTTATCAATGAATATTTAAGAGGTAAAAGCTCCTGTCGCCTAGAACTAGAGAGAGAAATAGAGAGAAAAATCGGAAAGCTTTTCTCCGACCTAGTGACATCATCACACACCACCCACAAGTTATATGGCCACCAAACAGACACAACATTTATAGCCCAACAAGTAAAAAGATTTGGGTGAAAAGTGACCGACTAGCAGATACGCTGTGTCTGGATAAAGAAAGGGGAATTTGGCGGGTTGAATAGCATACTTCTCCGGCTAAAGTAACCGGAAGGATAAGATACATCAAAGGGTCTGGATTAAAAGTTTTAAAGAGTCCTTAGACTTAGCTAGACAGACACTCAAGTTGATTTGATATCAAGTTACTATGACAACGTTATACCCTTTCTGTGCTGGATGAAGGGGTATAGATATCAACAAGAGGAACCGCTGGAACGTTGACTTCTTCTGAGAGACCAACAGCAATAAATGGCTGGCTGACTATCTTGGCTGAGCTGTTCGCCTTTTAGGTCGCAATTATTTCAAAATAAATGTGCGTCGTTTAGTCGCTTTTCAACGTGTTTGGCATAAGGGCTGGAGCTGGCCAAAGCGTGTTTCTATTATTGTGGCTCAGACCTATAAACAACTTATCCGAAACGCAATTAGACGCCTTATCGATTGGTTAGTGGCCTTTTAACATGGCTTGTCGCATATCCTTCTTGAATGCCATACTCATTGCACTGAATGTGCTGCTATCGGTGCGTATGCGTGATATTCATTTTACATATCCTCTTCCCACTGCACTCCGCATTCACTGCTCAGTTCAATTGCAGTTAATTGGCGTGACGTTAATTGCTCTGTCTGTGTTCGAGCTGAACAGCTCCTCGCCAGGCACCTTCGAGCGCATTGCGATTGTGGTGCAGATCTTTGTGGGTTCCTTTGTGGTGCTCAGCTCGCTTCTAGGTTGCTTTGCAGCTGGTCGCATCTCTCTGGGACTCGTCTGGAGCGTAAGTTAGATTGAACATATACCCTTAATTATTATTGGATATATCCAGTTTGTGGTTTCAGTATGTCAGCTGCATGTTGATCTTGATTGGCCTGCAGATCTACATCCTTGCGGCCGCCTACTCCATGGACTATGTGCAGCGCGCACGTAGCGACTTCCTGGCCGTGTGGGCGGATCAGCAGTGGAGCACTAAGAGAATAGCCTACCTGGAGCAAAAGGTGAACTCACTGGGAATCCGCAACAGCATTTACTCATCTTTTGTATTTTCAGTACTCTTGCTGTGGACAGACCGGGCCGCAAGACTATATACTCCTGGGTGGCGCCTTCCCGCTGAGCTGCTATAAGGATCAGGAACGTGTCCGGAGTCAGCTGTTCAGTGGCGGCTGCTTGGAGGCTGTACAGGCACATGCCTCAGACAATGTCATCTACGGGCTGATCATCAAGTGGCTGCTCTTTGTGGTGGAGGCAAGTTCTCTGCGCTGACCCTGACATAAAACATAATTTATTGCCAGCTTAGGCAATCCATAAATAGTTTTATGTTTATATTTCCATAGTCTCAAAATACGGTTAATGTAGCGTCTAATTGATTCTCCTTCTCTGCAGTTCTGCGCCCTCGGAACGGCGACCCACTTGGGCATAACAATACGGAATAAATTGCGGCGTGAGCGCTTCTAAGAGACGCCTCCAGTGCGAATTCTACTCGAATCTACAAAGTAGCATCCCTAAGTGCTAAGTTTGATTTCTACATAAAATAAACCGTGCGAAGCTTGTTGCAAACGAAAACACTTTCAATTAATTCGATTTACCTAATGGCAAAATTGCTGCTATAAAATTGTATAAAATTTCTGATTTTTATGTGCATTTTTGTAGTTTGGAAAATTATCTCATATATGGCGATAAGTATTTTAGATAGATTTATAGGTACCTATATGTCTGCCCATAAAGACGTGTATTTAAAATAAACTCACACAGAGACCATCTGCCAGTGCCTGTCGCTCTGCTCATCCAGCAGGAGCAGCAGGAGAAGGGGGCAGGTAGGGGACGGATTGTCTCTTGAATAACGACCGACAGTAGACCGGGCACCACTCAGCGGATTTGTAAACATTTCGCAGTTTTTTCTTCAAGTAAAATGAGTTGAGTTCTCTTAGCATCAACCAAGCAGCCAAAACCATTAACAGCGCGCGACTCGGTCGGCAAACGTCGAGAAAAGTGAAAGAAACAAGAGCGAATGGCGAATATTTAGATATTTAGATACATATGTATATCTATATAGTATATAAATAAAATAAAAGTTAAAACATATATAAGATTTAAAATATAAATTGTCATAAACATTTACTCGTGTTTGACACAAAATGCCCACACTTCAGGTGTGTCTGCAATGGACTTCAGTGGTATTCAACACATTTACCTTGGTAAGTTCTCTGAGATCAGAGTAAGATCCTCCTTGCTGGAGTTTACTTAATGTGTTCCTATATTATTATATATATTATATTATATTCTTTATATTCAAATTGCTGTTTGTTCGTTATTTTCCATCAATAAGTAGTTCTGCGCTTGACTCACACTGCGTATGAGTAATTTTCTGAATGGAGCTCATTAAAGCTCACTTGATTTTGATTTATGATACTTTAAGTAATATATGGTTGACGGTTAATTTTCTTTTATTTTGCAATTTTCCTTTGATTGTTTAATGTAACATTTCGAATTTGGCCAATTTGGCAGCAGACAAATCTTCTGATTCCATTCCGGCAGACAAGATGTCACTTTACTTATTTTTAATTATTGCTGCGTCTTGCTGAATTTTCGCACAACAACAAGACAACATGAGTTCTCTGTGTGGGTTTGTGAGTTAGTGTGTGTATGTATGTGTGTGTGCGTCATTTAAAAATAAAGTCCAAAAGTAATTAAATGTATCTGTGTTTGTTTTTATTGTGGTTTCATTTCGGCTGACAATAACAACTAAATTTCATTTCATTCTCATTCTTGTTATTTTTATGCCTCCGGTGACGTAGTTAATCTTCATGAGATTCTTTTTTTCCTTTATTATTTGATATACGCAGGTCCTTGGTGTCCTGGCTGGCTTAGGAGGCGTCTATGAGCTGTGGTACATGTTGGAGGAGGGCTCAGTGGACCACATCGAAGTGCAAGCCATAGTGCAGTTCTCGATTGCAGGGACTCTGCTCTTGGCGGGCATCATTGGCTGCTCGGGTGCATTTCTGGGTTCCATTAAAGTCCTGGTGGTGGTAGGTATTGTATCTATTCCTTAAATGCTTCTTTTTCTTATTCTACTGGAAACTTGCAGCATTTGACGCTGTTTGTGGTCCTAATTGCCGCACATATCTGGATGTTGGCACATTGCAAGGACAGCAAACGAGTGAATGACATCGAGATGTTTGTAATGGGCATTTGGATGAAAGAGCTGGTGCATCCCGGTGCCATGAACCAGCTACAACGTAGAGTAAGTAAATCCCATACACATACAAAGAATATGCTAATAAGATACTGGTTTCTCTGAATAGTACAAGTGCTGCGGCGACAAGAGCTACATGGACTATATCAGCGTGGAGATGAAGGTGCCGCAGAGCTGCTATCACACAGAGGATGGCGTCCACGCGATGACTCCTTATGGCGATGGATGTATGACAAGTGTCATGTCCGCCCATATGGGTATCCACAATGATAAGAAATGGGCACACGGCGGACTTATCGGCTACGAGGTAAGTACCAGCTACGGCACGAGAGGTAAATGTTATCTGTATATATATGTATGTATTTCCAGATCATTGGCATTATTCTGGGCATAACGCTGTGCTGTCAGCTGACCACCAAAACACGACGTTATACCTACTAGAACTTATACTTAAGTACAATGCATTTGCTATACTACAATAAACTACTCGCATACGATCTAATAAGTTGCTCGGATGTCAGGTCATGCGTTCTCCAGCAAGTTAGCTCGGGAGCCCACATGGTTGGCACGTGGCTCCCGGCGCACACCTGGTGGCACCTGTTGCCGTGCATGTCTCTGCCGTTGGCGCAGCTTGAACAGCAGCACACTAAGCGCTGTGGTCTGCACGAGTATGAAGATCTATGGGAATGCAAATTTGTTTTGTTAATAAAGATCATTGAACTACAACTGCGTCTGGGTCTAAGCTGTCAACTTCCTACCTCAAGGCCAACAATGCACCACATGAACAGCTTATCGCGACGCTGAATGTTGCTCTGGCTGCCGTCCAATGACGCCTGACAGCCTCGTGGAAAGAGCTTGGCTTCGCCTTGCACCGGCTGCGACTGCTGATAACAGCTGCTTGGTATGGACATATTTGAATTCTTGTAGTCCTCGGCACTATTGTAGCCGCAGCATTGGTGCTGCTTCTGATACTGTTGCATCAGCTGCGGCTGCACGTCCAAGTCATGCCAGGCCATAGACAGCTCCAGTTGCTGCCACGCGCCGCTGTAGTGACTATGCGGCCGATAGTTGTGCACCTGCAGATACTCCACGGCCAGCACGATCAAAATGAAGCAGGTGAACTGAAATACATGTGACTTTAGCACAGACACATCACGAGTAGCACACGTGAAGCACTTACGATAATGTTGACGCTTAGGAGATTGCAGACCAATCCATAGCAACCAAATATGATGATCATGCAGATAGTGGCACCCAGCACAAGGCTCTCCACAAAGTATGTATGCTCGGGGGTATTCGGCTCGGCTATTTGCAGGCCCAATCCAGCTGCGCACATGACGCCAATGGCCAGCAGCTGTAAGAGAAAAGATTTGTTTCTTTATAGGTTCGACTCACAAGTTCCGGATCGACTCACCATATATACAAAATTGGACAAGAGTCCAGTGTACTTGATTGTGGTATAGTAGACGATCATTTTGCGAGTGCCACAATCTTCAGCAGATGCGTCTAATTTAAAGCAACTGCTGCATCGATGACCTGCAGAGACTGCACAGCCGATAAGCTATAGACTGAATACACGCAGTCACTTGGGTACATACGGTATAAATATATATGTATATATACCGATGTATATACTCTGAGAGGGTAGAGATAGGAGGCAGTTGCTTTGGAGTGTCTACGTTATTCGTTTTATTAAAGTGCTATAAAATGTTATAAGTATAAAGTCCTTTTTATACTTGATGCCTTTTAAAATTGCCTAAAAACATGCTTAATAAATATGACATAGAATTGCATAGAGTTTCATCAAGTCGCAGTGTTATGGGAGAAAAGCTCCCAAGCACTCAATAATGTTTTGTAAACAATTCATGTGGGCGTGTCTCGTTGTGTGAGTGTGTGTTAAGTGGGTTAGTGTGTGTGTGTGTGTGTGCGTATGTTTTACAAGGTGTTCAACGTGTGTTTGCGTATGAATGCGTTAAACAATTTCAATAAATATCACATTATGTTAGATCTCTGGCAGGATGGATAGCATTATATGCGCCATGGCAGCGGTATAAGACCCCACTTCTGTGTTATATCCTTGAAGTCGCATTCCATACTGAGCACCACCTTATCAATCTTTTGGCTGCGTACATTTGTCGCCGATTTAAGTGTAAGGCAAAGTTTCGTCTCACGGTGCGAAATTTGTTGGGTCTAGAATGGCAAGGTAGACAGAGAATGAGATTAACAAGTGATTAATTAACAGACAGTCATATGCTGATTACTCACGTCCATGTCATAGGTCCACTGTTGACTTGGCTCGACGGCGCACTGCGTCAGCATAACATTCGAGATCGTTGCATTGCGATTCTTGAGCAGCTTAATAGTGCCCTGTTTTGGCGGGCGATAAGTAAGACAGACATTATCATTAGTCATTATTTGACCCTTGGGGGTAATGACAAACATGTCCATAGTCTGGGCATGAGATGTGCAATCACCCACTGTAACGGGTTGCAGCGAGGAACGCGGCACATCGTCATGAAGTGGACGCAGGCATTTATCTTGCTCTAAGTCGATTAATGTCATGAGCTCCTCAGCTTTACTGTCAACCTCCTCAAAGGCGCGTTTCCATTCTCGTGACAGAGCACGTCCTGGCAGGTTCTTCATATGCTTACTGTAGGCTTGTGCACATTCTGTCTCTCCGTCCAACCAGATGATCTTCCCGAAGAAGCGATCCGGCGCTGGGAAAAAATGCTCTGGCCAAATGTTTTCTAGATACCATGAAAATGGTTTGCATTGCAGTTTCTCGCGTAATGCTACGCGCTCCGTGACGTTCACCTTATCCCGTGAACCCAATGTTAGCCCAGATGTATACATCATGACAAAATACTGCCAGTCGTCCATCCAAACAGTTGCAGCTCGTGCCAGGTTTTCGGTTAGCACCTCGCTCATGCCACCCGGGAAAGTGTACGGCGTGCTGCTTCGGAATACGTGACCCACATGCGAGCAGGGACTGATTTCGATGCGTCCGCCGCACTGCCATATGCGGAACGACATTTCCACATTCTCGCCACCCCAGATGCGCATGTCGCTATCGTACGCACCCATCTCGTAAAAGAACTTGCGGTCGATCGCAAAAAGACCTCCAGCCATGCCTGGTGTAGCTGTGGGCGCTGTGCCGTCCTTGGCTTTTACAGTGGTTTGACGTTTGCGATCCGCGGAAAACCAGCGAAAGCTTAGCTGCCAGTTGAAAGCACCCCAGTGGTTCTCAAAGGTTTTTGTGTAGCTAAAATTGTCGTCGGATATGATATCTATCACCGGGCAGATGACCACCTGACGCGATTCGCTAATGCGCGCCAGCAGCGGCTCCAGCCAACCACGAGAGCATTCACAGTGTGCGTCCAAGAAAGTAAGTACATCACCTTTGGCATGTTGAGCACCCATTAGGCGAGCAGGTACCAATCCGCTGCGCTCCTTCATGCGGTACAGGCGTGTTGGCACCGTCAGAATCTTTATGTAGGCTTCCAGTTGCCGTTTTAGAAAGGCTTAAAAATAATAATAAGGGTTATGACCTTTATTAGATTTTACATATTTACTTTAGGACTACTTACTGCGATCACTGGCATCGTCCACCAGAATAATCTCCTTTAGCAGATGCCTTGGCGATCGATTTATTACGCTTGTAATAGTTCGCAGCAGTACAGACCACGCCTCGTTATGGAATACAATGATGACTGATGTGCTTGGCAAGCTACTGTCATACTTCTGGTCACGACATCTGCAAATGGCAACCTTATGTATGATGTATGCATATTTGGATAGGTGCGTGGGTGCACTTACTCTGGCGTTCTATAGTCCTTGAGCGTTCGATTTAGAGGTATGCGATCGCTGGCCAGTATATTAAAGCTGTTTAGTTTAAAGAAGCGCTGCATACGAAATCGTTCCCGCAGTGGAATAATTACGGGTCTGCCATCGGCGCCTTCGCTCTGTTTAGGCTCGAACTGGTTGATGTTGTAATCGTCTGCAAATGAGTAGTCATTGTATGCTAGGGTATTGTGTCATGTATTAAGTGGTTTAATAACCTGCAGTCATATTGCCGAAGATGTCTCCCTTGCCAATATAGTGAGCCACAATGTTTTTATAGGGCCAGAGCGAACGGCGTTTGGGCGGTTTTGGATGACTATGCACGAGTGAACCATATAAATAAGAGAATAAATAAAAATAAACAAAACACAATGGCAATTATGTTTAGTATTTAACAATGTGTATCATCATATCAAGCGTATTGATGGACAAAAATAAACAAACAGACCAATAAGTAGAAAAGACATAAAAAATGCAAAGTAGCTTTAAAATCGAAAGCAAGGCTGGACCCGTCCAGTCAATTCACTCGAGTGTAACATCAGCCGCCGGCAGCGACAACGCCGCCAACGCCACTTGCTACACCAGCTGCCAGCTGCCGCTGCCGTTGCCAGCCGAAAGACGTTGCCTTGAAGGAAATTATGCAATGACGCTGCAGCTCAATGGTTTAAAGTAGAGTTAAGCCAGAGCCTAAGCCAGAGCCAAAGCCAGGCATGGTTGCATCTTCATTGTTAATTCAACTTTAACTTCCTTTGGCATACTCATTGTACAATTGTAGGGGTACCAGTAGTAGTGGTACATCACAATGCGTTCAACTGTTTTATTATTCATTGTTTCTGTTGTTTACTTACCGCGGTTCTGCGTCAGAGTTCTGAATACTTGACACATATAAGTTTATGCTAATTGCAAACATGAAGAATGCAAAGAACAATAAGAACAGGTATAACAGCCAGAGCTTTTTCAGTTGCTGAAATCGAAGACCCATTTTGAAGAATTACTATTTAATCACCCAATACTGCTAGTCGATGGCGTCCGTCTTCGTATTGATGCGTTGTTGTTGCTTCCAGCTACGCTGTGTTAATGACCGGCAACAATTTTGAACGCAACTCCAAGCCCGCTCGTTTACCAGCTGCTCTCTTTGGTGCCAACTAACCGACGAGCAGAGCTAAGAAATTAATCTCTTGTTTGTTGTGCTACCAACAAACTTGGCCGCGACCGCTGCTCAGCCAAGGCAACAGTTGGGCTGCCGTTTAAATACGCGTTGCGTGTGCGTATTAATTGGCAACAATGCGGAATATATGTTATGAATACATGTCGATTGTCCGAATCTCCGCTATTTATCCACAAAAACAGGCTTTACGCGACAGGTTTTTCTTTTTTGTATTTTTGTTAAAACGAAACTGCAACACACTGATGCATTCATCGATAGGCCGTCGATATAATGTGGTGGTCGGGCAATATAATTCATCGCAACGTTATGTTAGTAACAATAATTCACAACAGGTGTCGCTGCGATTTCTTGATTTTAAATTTAAAGTAAATAAATACATATTTATCAGACGCTAGCTTAAAGTGCATAAGAATATTGAATCCCAAAGTTGTAAAACCAAAATCGGTAAATTTTTACAACGTTTTATACTGTTTACAAAGTAGTTTAAACATATTGACTAACGATATAGACGTCTGCGCTCCGCATTTTGTAATGTTATTGCAAACAGGCCTGCCACAATTACCGTAAGAATCTGTAAAACATATGGCATGAGTAGATTTATATGGAAAATAATGAGCTACACTTACCTCCACACCCACTACAGACCAATCAGAGATACGCTCATACCTCGTGCCCATAACATAGGCAGCAGCCAAGCGCTTGTCGCACCCATCAGTAAATAGATCCGGGGCTATGGTCGTGTTCTGATTCAAATAACAGCTGGCTGGCAATCGCAGTCCACTTTCGGAGTAGTCCTGGGGACCTGTTTTGCCACAACAGTGATACTAAATAGGAAATAAAATAGTATTTAATGCTATACTGGTAACGTAAAAAGGTATAAATCATACCTTAACTTCATAAAAAGTCATGCTCTTGTTGTTATACAGCTGTCGATCCCAGGCGTTGCTGATAGTCTCATTGGCTAGAAGCTCAAAGTTGATTGGTTGAGCGAATATAACGGTAATTTGTGCGCAGATCAAACCCAACAAAATGGCGGCATACTTTTGGGCGAAAGCGATAAATGCATATTAAACTTGAGCAATTAAGCTAAGATTAGCCGACATCTGGTACTCACAATCCAACTTAAACGAATGTTCTCACGGAGCGTCGCTATACAGCCAAAGATGGTGCCAAGAAACAGTAGGACGCCCAGAACAATGCCCAATATACAGGGAATGCGAATGGCCAAACTGTGGCTAAAAACGATCAGGGCATAGGAGCATGCAGCGATCGTTAATGCTCCAAAGACCTGTGTATCGGGAATAAATGAATGAATCTTGAATGGGTCAACAAAACGTTACTTACACAACAGAGAAAATCCAAGATGAAGGAAAATACTTTTAGCGTTTTTGTACCGCAACTCATTTTATGAATATTTTACCGACCCTGCGTAACGATTCAAAGCAACTGAGTGCCAAGAAAAAAGCTAAAGTCAATTGGTTCACAGCACAGAGTGTGTGTGTTGTCCATTGAAGCTTAGAGGCATTGAGATAACAATTAGAAGTTCTAGCTGATAACGTTGTCCAACTCGAACAGCTGTTCGAGAGCATTTCGACTGAATCTGAATATATACTGTGACTACGAGTACGAATCAATTTCGTGCCCATGCATCCGTTTAACTGCAGTTCAGTATTTGATATGCACTCGAGCGCAACAGCTGCAAATGCCTATATAATTAACTTTATATCGCACACCCAGACATGAGTCGAAGGGTGCAAGTTAGTGCGTAGTGCCACTGATACTACAACTGATAACGTTTATGTGGTATTAGCAAGCACTGTTATCAGCAAATTACCTTACTACACAAGTACAGTCAGGGTCACACTGAGGCAACAAGCACCAAATAGATACATAATCTAATCTCATTTGAGCAAAACTCCATTTGAGGTTCACAATATACTATGCAATATACCCCCCACCAGGCGAAGGTGTTACTAAATTAACTGAATTATGAGTGACTGATTGAGTTATTTGCGGGTATATTTTAAAGGCACTTGCTGAAAAGAAAAACTCATACAACAGACGACTCATAGTTACTAGGTTGAAAGAAACAGTTAGTCAACCTACTATTATAAGGTGGCTCAGTTGACTGATAAGAATGTTGATTTTGTAGATATTTTACTTTATTTGCTTATGCAAACACCTAAGCGTTTCTCACAGTGTAGTAGCTTATTATCGTTGTTTACTGAATTTTCAACGCAGTCACACAGTTAACTCCCATACAATAATTGTCAGAAATAAACGCAGTTGGAACGAGTTGCGAGCTCGTAATAATTCAGTCCAAGCAAAGTCTTCAACGGACCAACATCAATTTGTTGTCCACTTTTATTAGCCGCTCATTCGATAAATACAAAGAATAGAACAAAACAAAAATGGGTTGTGCAACAGCAACGATCAAATACCTAGTATTCATTTTCAATGCTCTCTGTGCGGTGAGTAATCGGAAAACAACAAAGCGTCAAAGTTCAGTGAAATTGTGTAGATATGTATTGTATATATATTCATACGTGGGTTATCATCGGCACTCAACCGTATGATGTATGCTTGTGTTTGAGTTCACGTACGAGGGATACCCTGTTCCCTTAAGAGGGCCAAAAGGGTATAACAACAGGCAGTGCAAGCGTATATCGAATCGATCTATCGGTCAATAGATCAGTCTGTTCCCTTTCAAAACTAGACTTTCTTATCTATGGATTATATACATATATATATATATATATATAAATAACAAGTGCAATTTTTAGATTAAAGATACCTTGATACACTTTAATATATATAAAGATAAAGATATCCGATATCCAAATAAAGCATAAAATCATTTAGAAGTGAGCTTGTATGACGTGCCTACTCTATACTTATCTGTACTTAGGGTATCTCTAAGTCGAGCAGTCGTCACTTTATCAGTAATACGTATATGGGGCGCGCCATATAAGATACTCTGAACGGTATTCGTCATAGCTGATTGTCATATATGGGATAGGGCGTATCTTTTTGGTGCGGTATACGTATTCCGTAATTATTTACTTCTCGAAACTAAACACAAACTCAATTTTCAGTTACTGGGCATTGGAGTGATTGTGGTGAATGCGATTGCACTCAAAGATGTATCTGCTGACACTCGGCCTGCATTGATATTCTTCATTGTCATCGGTTCTGTAGTGTTTTTGATCTCGTTCTTTGGCTGCTGTGGCGCCATTAAGGAAAACAAATGTCTAATATGGATGGTAAGTTTATCCTTGATCATGCTTTGCATCTATAATATATATTTTATTTTGCAGTATACGATTATTATGCTGGTCCTACTTGTCCTGACCTGTGTGCTCTTCTTTGTCTATGTGAAACGCATCGATGAGCATAAGGAAGCCAGCCGTGTCTTAAACGAAGCCTTTGATAAGCAGAAGAACGGTACCAATTCCGATACCCTTTCAATCTGGCAGACAAACGTAAGTTGAACGTTGATTTTAATTAACAATAGTAGATATACTTATTACTTTTAATATAGCTCAAGTGCTGTGGCGTCAATGGATCCTCGGACTACACGAACGCCAAACTGGCTATTCCCCCCAGTTGCTACCCGACGAACAGCACCGGAACCCCCACACCCTATACCGTAGGCTGTTTACCCAAAGTAACCGAATATTATGAGAAGGCAGTCAAATTCGTTAGGGTCTTTGGTTGGATATTAGTTGCGGTTGAGGTAAGTTAACTTATCTATATTAAATTCTTGGAATTCGTATCTAATTTGAGTCACGTTCTTTCTGTTAGGCTGCCGCTTTCCTATGTGCCATAATATTGGCCGTAACGTTCAACAACGAAGACAGACGTTCCAGATATTAAGGTCTTTAGAGTATAGTTTTTTATAATGTTTTTTCAATCGAAACGGGATACAAATCAATCATCAATTAATAAATACCACTTAATTTATTTGCAAACACTTATTTGCATTGGATAACAACTTGTGACTAACCAAGTACCACAATTATCAACAAGAAAAGGCCATAAAGCGGTAACTTATGCGGGATATTGCAGTAAAGGTCTATAAATAACAGTATTTTTGCTGCAAAGCCTACTTATGTATCATAATCAATTAAAAATATATAATTGAGATTGATTGCAGCCCAGAGTAAACAGATTAGTCAACGGAAGTGCATTTCTTATTCATCTATTGATGCTGACTAAGAATACATATATATAGATAGAGCTGACTCTTAGGATACTATTGAGTAGAGCTAATGAGTGACACACCTTGTCTAACAGATGCGAAACTCAATCAAACTATTTGGAACATGCTTTGAGCTGATTTTGAACTAACAACGTGTCAAGGTGCCACTTGGGCCAACAATTTGGCTAACAAAGCTAAACGGTGCTCTCATGCACAGTTCCGATGCCTGTGGATTTTTAAATGCAATTCTTAAGTGGACATGTTCAACGTGAATTTGGCACGCGAACTCATACACATACACACACACACCCAAGCAAACACACACACATGGACAAGCGCTGTCGGAGTGAATAGCGTGCCTGCAGCTGTGTCGACAGTTTGTAACCTAAGTTTTTAATTGCCTATGATACTGTGTGTTAGCCTCTCTGTGGGTGTGTACTAGTATAGTGTGTGTGTGTGTGTATAGTATGTCTATGTGTGTGTAGTATCTCTGTGTTTGTGTGCCTATGTATAGGTATGCGGGCTGACATGAATGTATATCCAATGCAGAAATAAATTATTCAAAATAAATACAATTTAGAATAGACACACACACACACAGACAGATACATGCAGTAGATATGACTGTGTGCATGTGTATGTGTAGTCTGCATATAATACCACGATGGATCTGCTAATACAAAAATATTAGAGTTGTCCTTAGACATGCCACTGAAACCAAAGCCAACTAAAACCATGAAGATTCCATCTGGATGGGGGCATGGGTAGGGGTACGTTGCTGCTTCAATTTCTCCATCTGGATGGGGGTATGGCTATAGGTAGGTTGCTGCTTCAATTTCTCCATATGTATATCGCGAAACAATCACCATCAGAGCGTACACCTTGGGAGTGGATGTTAGTTAGAGAGCTGCGGCTGCTTCGGGGTTTTTGGGTAATGTGCGCCGATAGTTTTGCGCTTTTATGTTTTAGAACCCAAAAACAGTTTCGCTTCTGACGAGCGTACGTGCAGTTTTACCAAATTATTTGAGCGGCTAACGAGTAACGGTAATAGAAACGGCAACGGCAACGGCAAAGTCGAAGACAACGGCAACGGCAACTCGTGGAAAGCATAGCATAATTTGAGGCGCCTCATGAGTCGCATGCAAGCGTAAGTTTATGCAAATAATGTCATGTGTTCCTCTTGTTATATTTTGTTTGTTTTTTGGTTTTTCTTTATTTCTTTTCACCCTTTTTGTTATACGAGAAAAGCATTCGTGCAACCGGGTGCTAATAACCTGCCCCACCGCATTAAAGCAACAGCCGTTGCGGCAACACAAAAGTGTTGCCATTGCGGGCGGCACCACCTATAAAGTGCCTAATTTGCTTCCACCAATGCCATCAACTTCCCCAATTCCTCTCCCACTCCTTCGGTACTTAATTTTTGGCACATATTCACGTGTCGTAAACTTTGTACCTGGCAATTAGTAACCAGGTAACTGGTGCTGGCAGCCCTAACTACTAAAACTTCTAACCATTTCCATTGTTGGACGCACATGAAACTGAGCTTATGCAAGAATATAGGACTCGCTTCTTTATTACTCCTGTAATAAAAGATTCACAACCATCTTTTAGAGGCTGTAGTTATCGTCTTATCTTCCATATAATGAAAATAACCGCATTTAATTAAAGTCCTCTATAATAACTTTTATTGCAGAGCGTTTGAAACAAGTTTTGAACTTAAGATAAATCCTTCAACTTCAAGTACATTCTATATATGTAAATAATGCTGACAGTTGAGGTGGATTTTTGATAGTTATAGGATATCAAATCTATATTGATTTTGTGTTTTTGTTCAACTCGTTGCTTGCTGCTGGATAATTGATGCACTTCTTGATATGGTTACATATGATCCAAGAGAGAGGTTACATATGATACAAAAATATGTCTGTGAATATATAAAATAAGTATTGAAACCGAGTATGGCATCTATATATAATGTATACCTCATCTAACGATATTGTATAGGAATCAATATCTGTATTAATTATATTTATTAGTGAAATCCAATTGAAATCCATTTGCATCACAATGCAACCTTTGGTTACCTTTAGAAACTAGAAGAACTTATCCTGCTGCAGTATGAAATATTAGTATTTTTATTTATTCAATTAAAGGTCGACTACAAACAGTCGTCTTGGCGATAAAAGTAATGTGGAAATTAAAAAAGGTAAAAAGTATGAAGTGTATTATTAAAAATGATTTTAAATTAGAATTGCTCCCACATTTGTTGCAAGGATTGGGGAAAACCCAATCAGAACAATAAGTATTAGTGTAAGTAGTTATCACAGATGGTGAGAGAAAAGTGAAAGTTTAATTGAACGAAGGGAATGTTAAGAAGAGGAAGCATAGAAAGAAGAGTTGTAAAATGTGCATAAAATGTGAAAAGGATTATGCAAAACATAATCATGGGTGCATATAGGAAGATATAGAGGAAGATAGTTGCTAGTAGGTCTACAAAGAATAGAGAAATTGGATAGACTTAAAAGAGAAGAAGAATCAACATTGCCGTTTATTAATTATTGAATAACTAGAACAGCTAAAGTTGTTCAACGTTAAAGACGGAAGAATATATCTAGAGGATGGTGGCAAACGAAGGTTGGGATCCCAATTGAAACCACGAAGTGCAAACAGAAAAGATTCCGTACTAGTGATACGTAAATAAGTTGTGACTCTAGAAGAATCGAATTGAAATCTCAAATGTATATAAATAAAGCCAAATCGTTCTATCATATTTAAAATTGCACATGGTTCTAGTTACATGGCGCGTGCTGTTGTCTAAAGTTCTCCATATGAAATGCAATGCACTCGGCATGCCATGCACTACCCCAACAATATTAGAGAACTTTGGTTGGCCATTTGAAAAGCATTGGAACTATCGTAGTTTATACGCCCTCGGCACGTGACTCTGCGGGAATATCAATTTAATAACTTTATATACGAACGTATAACTATAACTATCATTTATTGGCAAGACGAAGTTTGCATACGCTGTAAATGCTATCGTAATATATCTATTCAAGGATTTTATTTGGAAAGCACTGTTCAATCGAGTGTCTTAAATGCAATCAAAGTACTTGAACTTTGGCTATAAACCGCACAATAGCCGCCATTTCGTCCTTCCGGTCTGACTTCGCGCAGGTGTCACAAAGTAACCGATCAAAAGTCATAAACTCAAAAGGCTTCGCGTGCAAAGGGAAAACTCAAGTAATTTGCCAGAGTAGGGCGCGTCCATATGCCAACACTTTGCCAGCCTGGTCTGGCCTGGCCTGGCCTGGCTTAGCAGTCTGGTGGCGATGACACCCACGTCTCCGTCGCCGTTGTTGCAATTGGAGCGCTGTGTTTCGGTTTATGATAAGCGACACGCGAGCGAAAGGCCAAAGCGAAGCTGAAGAGTTTGGCAAAACCAACAAATCGCCGACAAACTTTGATGATATGTGGATGCCAAATGGAGAGGGGGAGGCAAGGGGGGAGTCGTTGATAGGCAGGTTCGTCGTGTCAGGATGTCAGTGCTGACTTCCTCGTCATTGTTGTTGACGTCGTTGTCCTGTCAGTGTGCAGATAGTCGTGCAAGCAATTTGTTTTCCCTTTGCCGGCTGGTAGCGATTTTCGAGCTGTACGAGTATAGTTATTTCCAATAGTTATAGAAAAAGTCTGGGGCTATACGCGATGTCTAGTTGGAGCTCAATGAAGACGCGGTATGTCCCAGCGATCAGCTGATATAATTAAATGATCGGCTTTCTCTTTCAACTGCAGCATCACCGCGTCGGTTCGCACCACCAACCGCATGAATGCACTGCTCTCCGAGTCTATGCTGAGCCGGAGGCGGGCGCAGCAGACTCCAGGTGACAGCGACGGACCAGTCGGCGAGGGCGTCGAGCACAAGGAGAAACCGAAAAATGATTGGAAATTCTTTCACACCAATTTCAATATGGAACGTGCGCATAAAATCATTGAAGATTGCATCGAGGAACGTCTGCTGTGGGATCGCTTCAGCCGCAATTACGACTCATGGCGCGCGTTGCAATTGGTCGAGGGTCTGGCAGCTGAGATTCGAGACCGGGTCAAGAAGCTAAACCACCGACGGTAAGTGGTACAAATCATTATATCAATTCACCACAAAACCCAATCCAAATGACCCCATTATCCGCTATACCACAGCCATCGCATTGTTTGCCTCCTATCCATTGTCGAGAAACAGAACCAGGGCATCTACCAAAGGATGGTTCATTTGATGGACGAGAAGCGTGATAATTTTACCCAACTTGTTTTCGAGCGACCCACGTATTTCATGATTGTCGTCTTGTATCTGGTCTATCAGGATTAGCAAAAAGTGAAAGTTGCAAAAGCTTGCGAAGAGCTTTCGAAGTTCAACGAAAGCCTTTCTAGCCAATGCACGAACCACTCGCAAATGTTTGTGCCTGTGTAACTAAGCTAAGGCCTGTTGCATAGTATTAGAGAGTAGTAAATAATTAAATATTGAAACCAAAAAACATTGAACCAATCGTATCCGATTGATAGGCCCCGGCGAGATTCGAACTCACGATCTCCTGTTTACTAGACAGGCGCTTTAACCAACTAAGCCACGGCGCCGTTGTGATCACTCCCGTAAAAATAGTTCATTTGAGAAAAAGCTCTTGGAGAATTCTTCTATTTATAGCTGGAAGAACACGAATAATTCATTATGAAAATTAATATTGCTTAAGTTTTCATGCATCGATATCTATTGAGACATGTTAGAACAGAGAGATAATGATACCGCTCGAACTGGGACTTATTTATGAAGTCGTTTTGACAGTATGTGATAAGTTAATCAAATAGATTTCATTCTCGTAGAATCAATTGCTTTAAATACTCTTCAACCATTATTCATATGATTGGGTGTAATAGCAATTTAGGTTTTAAGCAAAAGGTAAGATAATTTCTTCAGTGAATAATTTCTTATACTGTATAAGAGTTTGACATATATCTATTTGCATCTCTCTCTTTTGAGATCGTAATATATATACACATTATTATTTCACCTTAAGAACTTTTACAGAGTATGTTGAAGTCGGTCACACCCTACCGTATGCTGTATATATATATTCTATATATTTATTGAATTGATAATATAAATAAGTCAGCTAAATATAGCTTATCACCTGCTGTTGCGATTAGCAGTTTCCCTGTCTATAAAAAAAGCAAACGAAGCTTTTTCTCTAAAGCTTCTGCCAAATGTGTATAGCTTTTGCTTTTACCGCTGTGCGGGAAGTTCATGGCACGGCGCAATTTGCGCCGATTTTAACGATTATTGAAACAATTATTGCGGCAATTGAAGCATGTTAACGACAGTGCGTCAGTTGGCGGCGTGTTGCAATAACAAACACAAATAGAGGAAACAGTAATAGGCAACACACTGACGGAAAAGGAAACAACAATACGGGCGGAGTAAATGGAAAATGGCAGTGGAAATTGAAGGCACGGCAGGGCAGCAGCAGTTGAGATTTGTATGGATGGGATGGTCGCATTATGAAATGGCGGCGACTCGTTAACCGTTAAGATAGCCATTTTCTAATTGGAAAATACACATTCATTGTTCATTATTAAAAAAATGTACACACTTTTCGCGTGTACTTTTCTCGAAGGCCCCGGCGAGATTCGAACTCACGATCTCCTGTTTACTAGACAGGCGCTTTAACCAACTAAGCCACGGCGCCATGACAATTTCACATCCTTTTTCTTTCTATAAAAGTTGCAATTTCTCGGTGCACTGCAAGAAAATCCATAAATAACTGTATGTGCGTTTTATTACACACACACACACGCATACGCACTTGGCACAGACAAGCAACAAGAAAAATATATTTGTATTTAAAGACAGAGAGAGAGGGGAGAAGGAGAGATGCTGAGCAGGAGAAAAGTTTTATTGTTTGGCAGAACTAGTTATGTAATCTATGCCATATTTATCTACAACTCGTGCCGTATCGTTTGCCCAGTCGACAAAGTACGAGTATTTATAAGTAGACATATCTTCCGGCTGTTCAAATACTACTCTTTGTCCCCCCTCCCCCTCTCTCCCATCAGGCCCTCTTTATAGTGGAGTTGTTCCTCGAAGTGAGGTTTCAGTTACCGCCGCCTAGCAGGCATGTTTGTTGCTGTCTATTTGGTGGGGCACTGAGCTGAGCTGAAGAAAAATGCAAATGTTGGCGCTGCTGTCGCTTTGGCCAAATGGAAATTATTTGTACTTTTGCGGCTGGCACACACAAGAACAGTGCAAACTTAAGCACTTGAATGTATCTTTGAGATTGTTGTTAAACAGAAACAGCCCAAAGGCACAAGGCAACGTCTTCTCATTGTAGGCTTATTCGAAAGATGGAGAAACAGTTACCACTGTCAAAGAGTTTACTGGAGTAGCAAACACGGAAGGCAATTTCAAACCAAGTACGAGTATATTTTTTCTATTTGGGAACACTTCGATTTGAATATCTTTGCAAACGATAGCCCTGGGCAACTGCAAGAGAACTTACCCAGATGCCAGACAATCGCTTTAACTAAAGTTCATACCTTCTCTAGAGCTCTTTAAGCAGCTTCGTACATAAATCACCAAACCTCGAAACAGTTGCTCAACACATTAGCACTAAATGCCATTAGTACCCTCCTTTTAATACCAATTCCAACTCCAATTCGAATTCCAATCCCCATTCGAGTCCCCTCAATGCGTAGTGCAACAGTTTAGTTGAACAGCAACACGCACGACGACAAATCCAAATGAAACTCCAATTCCAAGCAACTAATTGCCCAAAGTTAGTTGCTCATCAAATTGCCGCATCATTTTACGCAGATTTTTATCGCACTACCAAACATCAGCCACAGAGCCTGGCCGGGATGACCAGCTGGGATGGCTCAGGCTGGCCCAGGGAAGGCAGTACACACACAAACCGAAAAGTATCTAATGCGTTTGCTGTGTTTAAGCCATGTTGTCTGCTGTTGTGCTTGTTGCCTCTATCTCACAATGTCCATCTATGTTCGCTGTATACCCTAATCCATGTTGAATAAATCAAGCAGACTCCATCGTTCGGCTTTGCACTCATATTACTTACATAGACGGTTCTCTATTCTGGTGAAAGTAAAAGATTTCGTATATATATCGATATAAGGACAGTATGCATCATCTAATAGAAGAGGAAATGATATGATGCAATACTACGAATAAAGATACTGTATCTAATGGATAGTTTCTAGGATGATGTCAGACAGAAGAGATTGATTTCCGATTGAAAAGGTTTCTATATACTACAAGCATATGGAGAAATGTTGTATCTATATTTTATTTATTTATTTATTTATTTATTTACAAACAAACTTACTAGAACTCAACTTACCTAGTATAAAGAACTATGATGCAGGGTATTTGCAATTCGTTGGGCTTCTGTTGGACGTCATCCTGGTGTAACATTGTAATTTGGCATGGCATTGAGCGGACGCTTATCAGCACATGACTCCAATAAATTCGTTTGTGCCGTTTGGCGCTATCTCACTTAACTGAACGAGTGAGGAGCATTTAACCCATGTACTGGTCCTGGGCCGGGGAAGAGGGCACCAAAGTCCCGATCTCAATCCGTAGTTTGTTTGTCTGCCAATGCGCCGCAATTGAGTTTTTACGCATTTCGACAAGCTCCAAAGGATGTGGAGCCATTGCCGTTGGCAGCGGCGCGCTTAGCTCCGGGCTGTCAGCTCCATCCATGGATTGGTTCAGTGTCAAGGGCTCGAGCTTTTTTCCTTTATCTTTTTTTCTTCTGTTTATTTTGTGTTACTTTTCGGATATTTTGCTGTTCTCCCGCTTTCCAGTGTTTGTCTGGGAGAGACAAATCTGCTTTGTTTTTATCTGATGCCATTTCGTATTTAGCTGAAGCGTCTTATCCTGGTGGGAATGCGTACATTTGTATGGCGGCCAAAGTCGGATTAGAATTTGTGGCATGTGGCATGTGGCCGAAAGGGAGGCGTTGGATTCGTTTTTCCTGCTATTATATTATAACTTTAACTTTAACGCTCTCAAATAAAAGCGCACGTCATTAATCTGAGGCAATTTTGGGCAGAGTTGAAATTTTGTAATTATTACGACTGCGCCTGGGAGAAGAATGGGCCACAAAAGTGCCATAAAAGCCGCCAAGCGCCAATAATCTTAATTGAGCAACATTTCAAAAGCAATTAGAAGAGGACAACTTTGCCAGAAGTAAAGGGAAACGATATAAAAATAAATATAACACAAAAATTAAAACCGTTTACGACTATGACTGAAACTTGAGTCAACACTTTATTTTTTCAAAGATATTTCTGAATGCCACTGGGAACGTTTTCTAGCTTCATTGCCGTCCTGATCCTTGCTGCAAGTAGGATTATTATCATATGGTTTATATATAATCTCAGACCAGACTTACTCTTCGATAAGAAAAGCCTTGTAGTAGTCATAGGCCTCCGTCACGTTGGCAAACAGCGAGTGCAGAAAGATGCGTGTGAGCATGATATTCGCGGTGAGTTCTTGACGGAGCTGCATGTGGCAGTGCATGGGCACCAGGTTACGCATGGCTCCTTCGGAGCGGCTTAAGAGTGTTCTCACTTGGGCTGTAAAGTCCTTTTCATACACTTTGCTCATCTTGATCTGTTCGTTCCGCTCAATGCAGAGGCCGAAATGGTGGATGGCCGATTGCTTGAAGAGCTCGAACTTATTCAGATCGCTGGCCATCTTCTGGAGACGGTCATGTAGTTGGCAGCGCATCGTCTCCAGCAGCTTAATCTCCCTCCGTGAGTTGTTCAGATGATTAGCCATCTTCTGCAATTGGCATTTCAAGGTGCAGTTGCTGCCACGCAGCTGCAGCAGCAGGCGCTGCTTTGGGGTTATAAAGGGTTCATCCTCGAGCAGTGGAAATATCTCCATCTCGCAGGAATCTGAGGAGTCAGTCATTAGCATGCTGCGCATCTGCTTGAGGCGCAGCTTTATGGTCTCCAGTTCATAATAGGCCAGATCGTAATCGGCCTCCTCCTCCGCATCCTCACCGCTCTCGCTCACGCTTACAATCTCGCTCTCCTCCTCCAAGGGCAGACCCGGCGCACGGGCATAGCCTATGTACCACTTGCCATAAAATTTATCCATTTCTTAAACTCAAACTAAACTGTTGGTGATTTAATTTAACTAAAATTGTTGACAGCAACTGCCAGGATCGTAAAATCAAAGCCGTATACCCCTGTTCCTTCGTTTAATTGAGTTCAACAAATCTGTTTTTCTCTCGTTTCACTTTCAATTAAATAAACAACTTTTCGTCGCATCCCCAGCCACTCCCACTCCCAGTCCTCCTGCTCCTGCTCCTGCTCCATTTTAACCCCTAATTTATTAATGACTGCCGGCATCCGTCAGCGGGAAAAACAACTCAAAAAGTTCATATTTCAAAAATGGATCCCTAACAAGCTGAAACCGAGGCAATACAGCCAAGCAGCAAAATGGCTCAGAAGGATGAGACATCAGCAGGAGCAGAAGGGTTGGCAGCCGCTGACGGGCTGGGCAAAATTATTGGGCACCATTTGATTAATGACACTTACGGTTAAAGGGGCCAAATTGTGGGACAAGGACAGTGCTGGGATCCGCTTTAAGCTTGAGTCTAGCTAAAATTGTTTGCTTCAAAAATATTTGCACAGAGAAAGTTTCACTTTTCGTCGAGTCTTGTCACGTGCAGGTTGCAGCCTGCTAAACTAGCATCGCCCCAATAGACAGAGCCAGAGTCAGAGCCATATCCATATCCTTGTCGATATCCATGGGGTGTAGCAGCCCCCGAAAATTTCTGCATACCGTTGCGCATTGTGACATGGCAGATGAATTTGTCGGTACATGTGTTCCTCCAGCTGTGGCAGTCAGTGGCACCACGTCGGCACGTCAATGCTCCTGGCTGTCTGTTTCAGTCCTGCTGGGGCAAGTGTGGAACTGATACAGATAAATTAAATTTCGTTTGCCTGTTTACAAGTCCTGGAATTGAAGGATGTACATTGAACTTGCATGCCAGCACGAATTTTGATTCCTGCTCTGCCGTCTGTCATGTATTAGTTTCTGTTTATTGACGATTGAGCCCTGGAAAGGGGGAAAGGAACTGGTCGGAGTGCCTGGTGTGCCTCGTATGGCATGGGGTGTGTATCGTGTGGGGTTGCCAGGTTATTGGCATTATAAACACGTAGCCAAAATGAGAGCCAACCATATTGCATATTGCTTTAATAACAACGTACAAAATAGGTTTATTTGTGGTCTTAACGGCTGCTGTGATATCAGACTAAAAGTATGTGCTAGGGGGAACTATTCAGCGTTTCTCTTTGAAATATGCTTAATCAATAGGGTTTAATCCTGGTTCTAATACTGTCAGTAAACTTTTGTCTTCCAAGTGTTATGTACCTAACAATATGCTAAAAATAAGAGTTTCTTTAAGCCATAAAAAGTTTCAGCAAGTATCGATCAAAAGAGTATATATTCGTAGTAAGTAAGGGTATATACATAGAAAGGTAGATAGAAGAGTATACGGCTTGGTATATAGAAAGGAATTTAGAAGGGTATATATGTATATGTGTATAAGGTATATAGAACCCTTCGATATACCATTATATATATACCCATATACATATATACCCTTCTAAATTCCTTTCTATATAGATAGGTATAGAAGTGTATAACGTATAGTCGTATAGAAGGGTATATAGAAAGGTCTATAGAAGAGTACTTGGAAAAGTATATTCAAGGGTATATCGAAGGGTTGCCTTTTGCGCAGTAGAAGAGTATATAGAAGAGTACATAGAAAGCAGCATATACTTGTATATAAAGACATATAAAAAGCTATATCGTTGGTTTCTATTTCCCCTATTGAAGAGTACAAAGTAAGCTATAAAGAAGAGTATGTATAATGGTATATAGAAGGGTATATCTAAGGGTTATATATACTGTATAGAAAGGTATATAGAAGGATGTATAGAAAGGGTTATAGAGGGCTATAGAGAAGGGTATATAGCAGGGTATATAGAAAGGTATATGGAAGTCTATATTGAAGGGTTCTTTATACCCTATAGAAGGGTATATAAAATGCAATTATAGAGTTGTATAGAAGGCTATATATATAAATAATATTATATAGAAGGAAATGAAGGGTATACAGGAGAGTATATATATACATTTTGTATATACATATACAGAATATATCGTAATTGGTATGAAAGGTAATCTTCAGCCGCATCTAATAACAATTCGTGTGTCCTTTGTATAGCTATCGTACCTATCCTTGATATGGAGCTTATCTGCTTCGATAACCTGGGAAAACTAACAGGTTTTCTCTGCATTCCAAGGCAATTTATAAAATATGGAATGTATCCTTGTGGGAAACACGTATCTACAGCCATCATACTCCAGCTCGTAATGTTCAATAGTTTGTGTTCAATCTAATCCGCAGAGTTTGCTTGTGTGCAACCAGGAGGATTATCGTTCCCATAAATCTGCGAATAGCACTCGCCGAGCAATTTGTTTATATAAACATATTCATATAAGATTTTACAAAGTTTGTAGCCAGAGTAGGAATCGACAGCGCGGCATAAATCTGAATATTTTACACAAGCGCTTATAATCCCGGAGCAAACGTGACTCAATTATATGGCCAGCAGTGTGGCAGGGGCAGGGGTGGGGGAAGGGGCAGGGGCAGCATACAACATTTTATGTTGCCCACATGTGTGCGAGTGTCTCAGATTTCATATGGAATCACTTTTGTTTGTGCTGCCAATGGAACAACAATGCATAATTCTCTGATGGAGGCCGGAGGATGGAAAAGGAAAAGAATTTATGTGAAAAACAATAAAATTAAATTGTTTTCGCATTCGACATTCAGCAGGAAACATTCAACGCATTGGCAGCCGTTGCAAAATAATGAACTCATCTAGATGAGAATAATAAATTTTTGAGCAATGTGGCAGCCAAGAGCGGAAATGCTACGCCATTTTATAGCGCACCACCCACCTACCTCGCAGTTCTTCAACCACTTCTCCAGCCAGTGGTGTGTGATATTTCATAGAAACATATAAACATATATATATATATGTATGTATGTATAAGAGAAGAGCTGAAGCCAGGTCGTAAACCACAAGTGCTCGCGCTGGCAGCGACTTTGTCACATTGCTACATCCTGGCGCGACCTGCAACTGGAGCAGCAACAGCAACTGGAGCGCCGAGCTCCGAGCTGGAGGTACATTTCTGGAGTGTTTAACTCATGAACGCCCACTTTGATTTCCATTTGAATTGGGTGCACAGACGGCACGGGAGCCACTTGTAATGTCGCCATATGTGGCTCGATTTATGGTCCTCGCTCTAAGCCTTGCCGCTGAGGCAGTTGCCAGCAATGGCAGTCATCAAATGGAATGGCAACATCAACTTTAAGGCACATTTCACAACTTCAACTTCAACTCCAACATCAAGTTTAACGCAGTAGGTAATAGAAAAAGTACACAAATTCAGATATACGACTAGCACACGATACACGTTACATAATGCGAGTGCTGGGAGAGAGTCCATAGACACTCCTGGCTCCACATTCAGCATGGATCGGCCCTGCCCGGCTATATCCCTGACACAGACACTGACACCAAGGCAGCGCCAAGTGGCAGATAAGATCACCCTGTACATTTGTCGTGGCAACTATGACAGGGCTCTCAATGTGCTGGATACCATGACCGGGATACTGCCTCCTAGCCAGGAGCACTCATTGCATCAGACGCTGGAACGGCTGCAGCGGATGAAGAAAACGGATTCGCTGATCGAATGTGAGTCGCTGATCGATGAGCTGCAACTGCCCAATCTGGATGTCAGTGTTATCTCCAATATGGACACACATATACCACGGCATGTCCTGGCCGAGATCTATGAGCAGATGTTCAAGCTGAGCTTTACCCAGTTCTACAAAGAGCTGAAGCACATACAGTGGGTGGAGCACACGATCGTACAGCGAACCCTAATCCTTTACGAGCACTGCACCAGGCTGAAGGCGGCGCAGCAGACGCTCAACAAGCTTCAGTTTATGTCTGGCATCCAAACGGAGCTGTATATCCTTTACTCGCTGATACTCCCGATTGGCATTTATTTGATATCCTTTTTGTTTTGAATGAATGGATGATTGGATGACTGGATGATCTGGAGGATCTGGATGATCTGGATTATCCTCTAGGAGCAGGCGCCACAGAAGCTGCTTGAATGGAGTTCTTTGTCCTTTTACTCAATTATATGTCCGATTGCCGTTTATTTTGTGTCCTTTTTTTCCCAATAAAACTAGAAAAAATTGTTTGTTCTGCAACAATAGTCTCGGCACTTGGGCAACACTTTCACCTGCTCCTTTCTTGTCATCCTCCAGCGAGCAGACGTTTCAATTAAATGCGCGCAACGTTTGGCAATTTGCACGCACACATGTGACTGCTAGGACTGCTATGACTGCCCCTCATCCGACCGTGTTGCCATCCGCACCCACATCCTTGCCTGTCCGGGCTTGGCATTTGAAAAATAGATTTCTAAAACGTTTAAGCTGCTGCATGTGTCTTGAATTTTAAGCTCCGGCTTCGCCAGCGACGCCATATTAAAATTGCGGCAAGGTGAATGCAACGTGTAGACGTTGCCGCCGCTTCCCAATCTCTGTGCCACCCCCTCATAAGAGTCACCACCCCATGTAGCATATGCCTCAGCCGCCAAATAGCACAAACGTGACCAAACTTTTTGTGACTCTTCCCTGTGCATTGTTGGCAGCCGATCATTTATCTTAAATGCCAAGTCTTGGGCCGGGACCAGCAGCCAGCACCCAGCGCCCAGCCCCTGGACTGGGCTTCCATTTCTTTGTGTGCTCTCACTCTCTCTGTCCTAACGTCTTCTTTTGGGCACCTTTTCATTTTGGCCGGGGAACTGGTCATACGCTAGGCAACCAGCTCCGTTGCGAGGCAACGGAAGTCTCAAGGTGCGGGCTGCCCCGGGCTCGTAATAAGCGGAAGTGGACGACGATGAGAATCATGAACCTAAGCGGCTTTAAAGCACAGGACATCGCCTGGCTGAGTTATTAGTGAGTCCGATTCGAAGAGCGTGACCAATGAGCTTAGTAGGCTAAGAATGATTTAAGGTGGAGCGTGCTGGAAAATTGGCTAGAAAATCGAAACAGTGAAAGTTATTTTGGCAGCAGATTTAAAACTGAAATTTCAAGAAACATTAAATTTATCTCAAATCAAATGATGTCCTTATACTTATGTATATTCCTTGAAGATTTTAGTATAAACACAGCTGCTTATAAAAGTTTTCGAAAAACAATTACAGAGCAAACAGGACAAACAGAATCGCCTCGTCCTTTCAGAGGGTTGAGCAACTTTGAGGAACTTTTAAAATTCGTTGTTTGCCCTGCGACTTTCCTCTTTGGAGTGTGTGTGTGTGTGTGGGTGTGAGTGTGTGTCCTGCCAGCACCTTTCTTCCTTTTGGCCTGTGTCGTATTAAAATTGCAAAAATTTTAATCTTTCTCAAAAGTATTTTACATATTCTATAGATTCTGCTGTACGACATAATGTCCCTATTGGGTTTTCTGCTCCACCTCAACGGATATAAGCAAGAATTTATGTATGTATTCAGGCATCACAATTTCCCATTCTCGCATAGCAATAAAAGGCATATCCTGTATAACGTTTTACCCAAACCATTGTATATACGATATATACTTCGGCATTGGCTGCTGCTGCCGTCGTTGCCTTTGGCAGACCAAGCAAAAGTTTTTGTCCTTGCCGATGCCAACGACGTAAAATTTTTATAGACACGTAGGTGTGTGTCCTATGTGACTGTGTGTGTGTGTGTGTGTGTGGGTGTGCTCGCTTAAATCCCAGTTTACTACTTTAGGTGTTTACCACACAAAGGCCAAAGCCGCCGCCGCCGCCGCTTCTCGCTGCAATCGTCGAATTATGCAGAGAATCAAGGGAGGAGCTGCGACTGCGACTGCGTCTGAGATTGTTTTGGCGCTTGACTTGATGAAAGATTTTTATCATGCAAATAGTTGGAGGAGATGTGGCCATGTTCCTGGAACTGAAACAGCAACTGCTGCTACTTTTATGGTAGCTAGTAAATTGGATTTATATCGGCATCTTTAGCCCGCTGAGCTGCCTGCTGAGCTTTAAGCCAGAATCCAGAAGCCAGAAGCAAACTTTGCACATTTATCAACTCGCCGCAGAATATGTTTTAATCATATTTATAAGTCAAAGTTTAATGCCCAGCCAGATCCTTGGCTGGGCCCATTCGCATGCCAGTCACACAGGCGGCCATTTAACGTGACCATGCCCACTTAACTTATTGACATTTGGCCCCCAGAACTCATCCTCAGTCTGAATAACCTCGCCAGGCATCAGCCCATCATCCCAAATGGCTTTTGCTATATTTAACGAACCAGCAAAATCTTCTGCTCCAATACAAAAGAAATACGAGTGTATGGATATTTCCATTTGGCCTGAGGGTGCTGCGTATTGTCCTTTTCTTCTGGCTTCTTTTAGTTGTTGTTGTTGTGTTGTTGTTGTTGGCCTGTCCTGTTGTAATAATCCTGTGCGTGCTGCGGCTCGCGGCGTTGTCCTGTGCGTTTCTTGTCTTGTTCTGCGTTGTTGCCTTTTGCCTTTATCTAATTTATTTCCCTTTTGCCAGCTCCAGCTTATTTGCATTTGCTTGTTAATTTAAAGCATCTTCCATCATTTGTTGCTGCCGCTCCTCCAACCAGTCCATCCAGTCCGTCCAATCCTCCCACTCCTCCATTTGCACCATTGTCGATACTTCGAATTGGGTTCCCGTTTTCCGTTTCTTGTTTGGCATTGATGATGGCATTATTATGTGTTGGCGCCTTGTTCGTTCTTTTTGTTGTGCCCTTTCCCTTCCCTTTCCCTTTCCCCTTCCCCATTTCCCTTTGTACCGTGCAGCATTTTCTTATTTGGCATTACTTCCGCTTCCGTTGACTGCCACCAGTCGCCATTATCATCATCGAGTGTTGCTCCAGCTATTTGCATTATTTTTTCCCATTGTTGCCAGGGGGAAAAAACTTTTCTCTCTTCTCTTTTCGTTCTTTTCCTCGTTTTCTTTTGACATTTTCATTAAAAATTGTGCGTAAAGTGAATTATGTGGCTTGGCGCGCAGTTCTCAAATTAAATGTTCCGAAATTTATGGCTGCCTCTATTGAATTTTAATGATTTGTAATGCAATAGGATTTCCATATCATTAATAATAACTTCAGCTTCATTGGACACTACACAATTAGTTGAGTCTCAGAGATTTATTAAAAATATATTTCAAAAGTCACAGATAAAAATTATAATCTACTTAACGAATTTCCCACAGATTTCATACCTAAATTTGACTAATTTCCTCCTCATTTTAAGTGCAAATATATGTTAAATTGATTTGTGGAAATAATTGGACGCAATTATTGCTTTGTATTAGAGCACTTCTGGCTTTTGTCAGAAAGAAGAACACAACGTGGCGTATACGCAATTAAAGGCTTAAAATAAATACACGTAATTAATGTGCAAATTATTTATTCAGTTGTAAAATGTTTGTGGTTCATTATTGGTTGCGTTGCATTTCAATTGAAACGCACTTACAGCGACGTGACAATGCTCAAAATGTTATTTTGGGGCTAATTGAAATTTAATACGATGCAAAAGTGCAGAACAATTGCATACGAGGGCTGCTTTAAGCGCGTTAAAGTTGCCCAACCGCAGTGCAGTTGCCACACCTGCCACACAGCCCTGCCACAGTCATAGCCATGTGTTAATGACTTGCCCACTGAGTGGGTGAGGCCTCCCTCCCAACCTCCCTGCCTGAGCAACTGCCGACTCGCCTCTGATTGTGCAGTCGCATATAATCCTTAATGCAAACATGCAGGATACAGCTGAGCCCGGAACAGGAACAGAAACAGGTATCACTGCTGCAAACATTTTGACCACTGGCACTGCAGAATTTATGCACTGCACACCCACAGAAACTAACTGCGTGTTTCGGTTTTGGTTTAGGCAAATGGAATATTTAATTAAAACATGCCCAGACAAAGGTTCCCAGCACCCAGCACTCAGCTCTCAGTACTCGGTACTGAGTGTGGGGCATCCGGCAGCTGGTTGGTAGCTAGCGGCACCTGTAACCAGGTGTGACCCCAGGTGAACATTTCACAATTTGCGGTTGGACCCGGACAAGGGTAGGGCATTTAATAAAACTGCGGCTGCATGTGAAAGTCAACGCCATATGCACATGAGCTTGGGAATATGAGTATTTTAATGGCAATTTGAAGCAACAAAAGAATGAAAAGAAATACTAAACAAAAATTTGTTATAACATTTATGGTCTACTCGTAACATTTAAATGCGGCCTGGGCTTTCAACGCCTACTCCGGCTCGGAACTGATGATGATGTTGGCTCACAAGACACTTTGCCGCAATAAAAGTGGGCCCATAAAATTATATTGTCCACGCCAGTGCTCCGCTTGCTGTCCAGCAATCACAGACCCAAACCCAATCGCTATCCGCCAATCCGCTCCCGGCTTAGCCCTCATCATGCCAGAGTGTGTGTGCTTGGAGTTTTATTATGCTAATAATACGCATAGCAATGGGCTTAGCAATGGGGCCTTTACAGTCAACTTGGAGTATTATGATGGCAGTCAAGAGAGCATTATGCTCTATGCCCTGGCATTATGTATCATAGAGTTTACTTGGACGCCTAGAAGCGAGCACTGATTTCTGTGTGTGTGGCTTTAACTGCAGTTTAATAACCCAAATCCGTATCGCAAATTTATGGGCATTTAAATATATATATGTGCTTTTATTATTTACAACAGCTGCTTGAGGGATTTACGATGGGTCTTTTAAAAATATTTACAAGTATTTTTTTTGTCATTTCCTTTAATCATTTTCATTTTGTTGAAAATTTGAGCTTTATCCAAATGGAATTCCTTGTGTTTCATTTAAATTTGAAACTTAATTCGGTTGGCAACCCTGCTCGCTGTACAGTTAAATCAAGCGTTCAGCTATCGTTGTATTAACAGTTCATTTTAATAATGGCTTGGCTTACACAGCAACACACAGGAGCTCACAGGAGCAGTTGGCTGCAAGTCCTTGTAATGAAGCCTTAATGCCATCTCCTGCCGACGTCGCCTGGCTTTCATGTTTGCCTTAACACGTGTACAACACGTGGAGGAAGGGGACCGCCTCCTGTTCCTGCTCCTGCTCATTGTTGAGGATTGTGCGAGGAAGGGGAGGGGCGGCAGCTGCTCTGCTCGAGTGCGTGGCAAAAGCATGTCAAGATTTATGTCTCAGCTCATTAGGAAGCTAATTTGTCATGTGTTTTGTTTTGGGGCCTTGACGACTTTAAATTTTCAACACTTTAATTGAAAATTGCTCAATGGCAGCGAGTGGAACAAAGCGAAAAGTGCTCGAAATTGGCGAAAACTTTTGTTGCCGGCAATGCGGGGATTAACTGTGTTTAAGTGCCAGTGCCAGTGCCAGGATAACAGAGGCTATGCCAACGGCAGCAGGACATTCCGCTCAGCTAATTTATAGCCATACCGTGCCGCGCACCCCTTTCACTTTCGCAGCCAAGGAAACCCCAAGAAAATCGCAATGGAAAGCGACTTTGCAGTGCATAAATCTTAAACCGCAAGGAATGAGCGCCGGCAAAGCGGATTACTTTCCGTGCATTGAAACAATTTATTTTATTAGGGTTTTTTTTTGTTTCTCCACGCAGGAATCCTGTTTTTCCTTTCTTTTATTCTTATATCTCCTCGTTTTTTTCTTCCTTTTTTTCACCCTCTCGCCAGGACAATGCGAGTCTGCTGCGTAGGCGTTGCGATCCTTCGCGTTGACAGTTTTAAAACAAAACTTGTCTACTTTGCAGTTCGTAAAATATGCAGACAGTGCAGCATTTACATATTGAAAGTGGAAGGATAAAGACTACATTGAGACATCTGCACTCCTTCGAGCAAGTTCTAAACTTTTGTTAACCCAACTGATTCGAGTTTTAATTGCTTTATTGCTTTTCTTACACTAATTTTCAGTTGGTCTTTAAACTTCTGTTTATCTCGGTTAAACTGGAAGGCTAATTATGTCAAGTTTGCTATGTTTTGTTTAACAAATAAAATCTGTCATTTTGTCTAAATACAAAAATTTATTCCAGCGGTGATAAAAGGAATACAATCAATGAAGTGAATGACATTTATATATATTAAAAATTTCATTTTCTAAAAGTATTCAGGTAAAAAGTAAACTATGAAATACAATCAAAATATATTATAAATAAACCCAAACCCAAGTGCTTGAAATGCATGGGAGAATTATCAATGCAACACTTATTGGATACCTGCCCGCCACTTTATAACATAATCTATTAATCTTTTTGGCCAAATCCAACCCACCTCACCTACTCACAATAATGTAAAACCTATAATCAACTTCTTAGACATCAATAACATACTAAGTAGCATATAATTTAACTGCCGAGTCGATGGCCTTAGATGTTATCACTCTTTTCCTTTAGTTATTATATCACTTTTTTTTCTATAATAATTAATCATGTAAATAAATAAATAGAATAACCGAACGTAATTCACAATCGTACACGCTTTGCACTGGAAACTTGGTCACCAAAACTAATTTCGTTGTTTTCGGTAGAACCTACACTGGAACTATGTTCAGCTAGAGTCCGCTAGGTGGCGTCTGAGTGCAACGCCAGTCTAGGGAAACTTACTTTTTGAATACCCCTCGTAAATATTACAAATAAAGAGCAAAATTTCCCATCTTAGTTAGATCTGAATCGGAAAATAAATATAAATACAATATAAATCATGTACAACATATTATATATCATAAAATAAATTGGATAACAACTATCTTGTTATACGATTTATTTAGTCAACAATTAAAAGCGAATTATTTCAACGTTATTTTTTCAATATAGAATTATCTGAACAACAAAACAAGTTCACATTATCTTAAAGCTAATAAATAATTAATGTCTATTAATAATTTATATACACTTTTTTATACATTACTTTTTCTGTTGCAACTTAATATTTATTATTTTGTACACAAATGCATTGATAATTTTTATACACAATTTTAAATAATATAATTTACTTTGCAAGTAATTAAAAAAAAATGATTTTATGTGTGTGATATTTCATCAAAAAAGGTAAATCACGTTTTAATCACATATTGACATATTTGCATTAATTAAGCGTCGTTTAAAGCGATGGATAGAAGGGGAAGCTATGAAATTTAAAACCTATTTACGTTTTTAGTTGATATTCATGATTTATTTGTGGATTATTCGTAATTAGCAAATTACTTAGTAACCCATTTAAAGCTGTGTAAACAGAAGAATATTAAAGTTGTTTCAACAGAAAGAGCTGAAATCTCTATCAACATTTCGTTCATTAAGATATTTATGGCAATCGATAGTTATCGATAACTATAGCTAACAATACTGGCTGTGACTTGAAGTTTAAATAGAGACAACAATTATTAATGCAATAATCTCACTCTCTGCGATAGCATCTTCCATTACGATATATGGACTATTATGGTTGTGGATTCCTTTGGCCAAGTCCGCACTTCGATTCGATTCTAGCCAAAGCAGCAGCTGTCGATTTATGCTCAAGGGCCGGGCTTGACTTATACCAACAATGCACGCACAGCCCGAAATGGTGATATCTTCCAGGAGAACGACGTGTCGACAGGGCCCGGCGATAAGATATGCGGTGTCTAGTTAGTCAAAAAGAAATAGCTGGCTTGGCGCTGGGTTCTCAGGTGGTAAGTTGTGAGAATGTGCGCTAATCTGGTGGCAACACGCCAGAGGAGTTGAACGAAGATGTGAGGATGGGGCAGCAACAATTCATTAGCATTAGCTGCAACTTGCAACTTGCAACTGCAAGTGGAAGTGGGGGCTGGGGGCACAAAGTTGGACATGTGTTGTGACTGCAGACAATGCAAAATGTGAATGCGATGCGGATATTTTGGCTCAGTTGGCAGATGGGAGCAGGAGGCAGATGGTAGGACGTTTGAACATCGCGCATAATTGCCAGAGAATTTACGATAATGTTTTAAATTAAAAAGGATGTTCGCTGTGGCGGTGTCTAAAGTTGCTTTCATTTTTATAGCCACGAACGGAACGGAACGGAGCGAAGCGCATTAAAACATCTTGACGCAATTTTTGCGATAAGTCGACAGCGGCGTCCCCTGCTCTCCAGCCCGGCTAAGGATGAGCCAGAGACTGTGGAACAGACAGAGAGAGAGAGAGAGAGAGAGCAGAAATAATGGCTGGATTATGTACGAATCATGTCGTCGTCGTCGTCGTCATCATCATTGTTGTTTTTGTTGCTGCTGCTGGAGCTGGAGCTGTTGTTGGTCATGGTCAGCGCATGTCGACCAGCAAAGATCATGTACGCCAGGGCAAGGATAAATCAACGGCAAACGGCAAACGGCAACGAGGCCTGAAAAGCAGACCAACACATGCTTGTAAGCTTAAAAGGTGTTAAAACTATTTTTGTAAATTTAATGTGCGATAAAAGAAATGAAAATGCTTGCAACCAGCCTCGTTCGTGGTACTCCCATCTTGCCACGTTTCTTGTCGCTCTGCTGGTCGAGAAAAACGTGACGAATGCGTCTTCTTTTCACCTTTAAGATTCAGCACCGCATTTCAGCTGTACACCTGCAATACGGAGTCAGAGAAGTGAAAAGTGTAAAAAATGCTTTTAGTTAACTTAAGTGGAATCCGGTAACAGAATTATCTATTGGTCAAATCACTCAAAGAGTCTTGTTTAACTTAAGTATATCTGTTTAAACAATTAAAAATGCTCTAGACGAGGTCTTGATTGCTGAGTCTGAAACATATAGATAAAACATATATATAACTTAGATCAGCTTTATTTAATAATAATAGAAAACCAGTTGATTAATTATCATATAAACTGATAAATTCTTGTTGTACATCCGATATTATATTATATATTATATATATTATTATATTATAAATTATATATTATTATATACAAACCTATTCATGTGTGAAGCTTCTATTAAGTACTCAAATAATTTTTATAAATTTGGATTAACTTCGAATTTATATGAATGAAATGATGAAGACTTTTGTACCCAGTGTTTAAAATGATTCATATGATAGAGTACCACTGGATAGCAATATATATGCAGAATTAATTCTATAATACATAAATGAATATATAAAAAACATAGTCATGTTTAGCTTAGAAGGAAATTTCAACTGAAAAACCCTATCCAAAGTTTCAGAGTTTGGTTTCTTCTTTTCTAGTTTAACAAGGAAATCCTCTATAACAATCGCCCAGATCCTTTCAATTTGTTGTTATTTTTCCCATCTGTTAGTGCTCTATAAGAAATCGATAAACCTATAAAACTTTTCAGGGACTTAAAGAGGTATAAGCCTTGCCAATAAAAGCCTGAGCTTAGGGTATGTTCCTGTATCAAAATCATTCTAACTTTCTAACAAAATATATAAGCAATTAGTTGCTTTAAATACAAATAATGAATGAATTAAATGAATTAATGGCGTGGAACAATATATAATATATTTTGATATTTTTTTGAAACTGGATTCAGTCAAGAACGAGTCTTCGCCACAATGAAACCAACTTTATTAAAAATCTGCATACCTTTGCTGGCAATTTCCTATATAGAAACTATTCGTGTAAGTAAATATTTCAAACTTTAAATTGCAATCAATTCACTTTATTCATCATTACGTGTCATCATTCAAGTTGAACTCTACTCTAAAACTGACAAATGCTGTTTGCGAGTCCTTAAATAAATCTTGGGTTATCATCGACTATTGCCGTTTGAAAGCAGTTAGTAGGCACATAACCAAATTGAACATTGAACTGGACGTTCTCCATCCAGCCCCCGTTGTGGGCTTTAGGCTTCAGTTATTGAAGAAGGCCAATGGGTATAAACCCTGGATCATTGACTATTCGATCGATGCGTGTGCTTTTTTTAGGAAGCCAAACCATCCAGGCATTAAATTCTTCTGGGATATATTCAAGGATTATACAACTATCAATCATACCTGTCCTTATGTGGTAAGTAATATTCATTAGTCTCTATACCATTCTCTTACTTTTTCTTGAATTAGGGTAAGCAAATGATAAAGGACTTCTACTATGACCCTGAAAACATGACGCTGCCGCTGCCAAGTTCGGACTATGCCCTTATTGCATCTTGGTTCTTCGATAAGAAACTGACGTTTACGACAAATGTTTATTTCACATTCTTCCAAGGGAATCTATTGTTGCAATGATGATTGCTTATTCAATATAAGTTACTTTTTATGCATTGTTGCAGATCAATAAACATCATTTGTTGTCTGGAATTCTATGAGTAACATTGATTAAGTAATTAAACTGTTTTTAGGTGAGTTAATAGCGTGGATCAAAAATGTAATCTGCAACCGATTTGAGACAAAACTATAAGTATAATTAGAACTGGCAGTTCCCTACATTAAACTCTAAAATAGTTTTAATGACAACTGCCAATATGAATATATAATAGTAGGAATATAATCACATATAATCACATTCATGACGTATAAGTTCATGTTTCAGACCAAAGGTATATGGCCAAAAGGGTTCGTTGTTTCGAGTGCTTTGTTGTTGGTTTAGTCAACTATTTTGGTCTATAGTTTTGTGGAATTAAATGAATTTATATTTATATTTATATATATAGTACCTAGATATGTTACTGACTCTCGTTTATATCTTGCTATTTTACTATAAAATGGTGCGAAGACCCATTAATTTGCTGTGTTTGATCTAATTCGTAATTGTTACATGATCATGTTTATTTTACAATTATTGCTTTAATATGATAATATATAATATATTTGTTTTCATTGAATCCTTTTGTGTGTTTAGCCTGATATGAGGATATTTCATACCCTGTTTAAACGAATTTAAACTCAAAGTAATTATTTAACTATTCAGCTTTTTGCAGATAAAAGCCAGAAGTTCTATGAGCGTGGATTAAGAATTTGCAGGAAAGATGAGGAAAGGTCATCCAACAAAATGGTAAATATATAATAGATTAAAGTTAATTCTATAATTAAAAAAAAAATGTATTTTCTTTCTTTCTTTTCGGTCAATCCAATAGATTGGTAGTCAGTGTTGGAGCTGGGAATCTCTAGTGCTAGGATTTAATGTGCAGACTGGTGGATTGGTAAATATTTGGTAAGAGGATTAACAGAGTCTCGCTTTCGGCCGGATGTGCAAAGAGGCCAAGTTGGAAGCTGCTTAGGAGCAAAACAATTTGTAATTACGCGTTGCTCAGCTGGCGATGCACCTGCAAATTGGCAGCTATGCCACCAAAGAAGAAGTTAACATGGCCAGGGCGGGCAATAGAAGTCAACATGGCCAACACATGGGCCATTAAAATTACTGGTAGCAGCTATGGGTTGGAGCAGCCTAATGAGCAGTGGGCCATAAATGGCCAAACATTGTGCAGCCGGCAACATCAGGCTGTAAAATTAGAAAGCAATTTAAATTGCTGTTCAGCATTTGGCCGGGATGGGATGCTGGGAAACAGCTGGATCATGTTGGAAGCTCTATGTAATAGTTAACAAACAATGTTTCGGCCCAATAAACGTTATGGGTATGGCCGAACATTTATGCTAATTATTGTTATAAGCAATTGAACTTGAGACTTGAGACTTGGGCGTGGGTTGCAGCTGCTGAAATCGAAATATGGAAAAGAGTTCTCTGTGCCGGACTGGAGGATGCTGTGCAGCCAAGTCTAAGTGTTATAAGAGTAGAGTTTATATACCCTTTATTACCCTATTAGAGGGTATAAATAGTCGACAACTTTTTGACTGTAAATTGATGTAGACGATGTCCAATCAATGGTGTTGAATATTTTAAACTCACAGCTCGCAGAGCGACAGGCCTCTATGCTGTACATCATTATCAATCCAGGTCTCAGATCTCAGGTCTCAGTTCTCAGGTCTCAGGTCTGAGGTCCAGATCCAGATCCAGTCGGTGTTTGGTGTTGTAGCTGTCGTTCTCGTTCTCCTCCTCGATCTCGTTCTAGTTGTCGTAGTCGTTGTCGTTGTCGTTGTCGCCAAGATCACTGACGAGGACGTAGACGGATGGCCATGGGCGACTGGTTAGCAGGTCCGTTAGCACCGACAGCTTCGGGTTTGGATTCAGCTACAGCTTCAGCTTCAGCACCTTGCACCAGTTTGTTTGAGTAGCCTACAGCGTTTAGTATGTTAATTTAAATGAGAAGAGAACGGTATTTTACGATTATGGCTTAATTACTTACATCATAAAAGCCGGACAATGATGATGATCTCTGTGTCCAATAGCATGTACAGTTCTTTTTTATAGTTATAGCCTGCTCCTGCCAGTTGGACAATGATTAACACTATCATTTATCTAATAGCATAACTGCCGCTGCGTGCAAATTTCCCAGTTCTATGGTCTATCAGAGGCTGAGGCAGAGGTGCTTGGAAATCAATTAAATTATATGGCAAAGGCTTGTAATTTTAATGAGCACGTAACGCTTTGGGCCAGGCCTAAACCAACTAAAGCAACTAAAACAACTGAAAGAACTCAACAGCTCAGCTCAGCTGAGTTCATCTGGCCATTAGTGCCTCCATTTACTCTATGCAATTTGAGTGAAATTGCATATGAAATATGATGCGTCAAGATGCAGCGCGTTCATCAGATAGCCACAAAGTGGATCGGGCCATAAACTATGGCTAACTTCTTTGCTTGCCTGATGCTAAGCTGACAGCCGCATTACCGCTCCGAGTCCCGAAACGTTGAAGGTTCGGGCCCTATGTTCTCTGCCTGCTGCCAAATGAGCTTAAGCAAGAAATGGCATTATTATTATTGGCCAGGCAGAAGTGATCTTAGCCTTGTCAAGGATATAATGCCTCGATAACTATGGTATACATATATATACATTTCATTCTGTTGCCATATGGCAACGCTGCCAGAGCTCAGTTGGTTCCCTTTCTCCCACTGAGCTGAGCTCTCGCATTCCAAGTTCAATTTCAACCTGATGGAACGACTCTAAAAAACTTGCACGGCGAGTAAAAGAACTTGCGAATTTTCAGTGCATCGGCTAGCTCCCCATCCATCCTCATACCCATTCCCGATCTCCAGACCTCAAACTCGTTACTCTGGACTGCGACGTCAGCAGTGGCTGCGACTGCGGCAGAGGCAGCGGCAGCGGCAAAGCCGATCACATTGCCAGTGCGAAAACAATGCTGAACGCGTGCAGAACTCAGACACGGATGCAGTGCAGCAAAATAGTGGAGGAAAAAATAAAAGATCTATAAGATCTGTAGTACAAAACTAACTATAACTTTTCCACAGTGCATATTACTTTTATTAAAAAGAAAAAAGCTACAAAAAGCCAGTGCCAAGCCGACAAAAGTGCAATAAATTAAAGCCAAAACGCCGCGAGGCCAAATGAAATTTGTGAACGGCATCGCCATCGCCATCGCCATCGCAGCGGTTGCACGGTTGCAGTTTCGCGTTCCGTTCGGCGGCTACTTTTTGGAAAGGTAGCAACGCAGCTCCGCCCGCGGCCAGGAAGACACAGGCTGAGGCACAGACTCTGAGTGAGACCAGTCGCTATCTCTCCCGGTTCGCCCGGTCGGATGGGAGCTGGGGCGCGCATGCGTGGATGCCTCGTCGACGCGTTTCTCTATGCAAGCTCCATTGTGGCAACGTTCGGGAACTATTATTAGTCGCCTCTTGCCGCTTGCCAGTTGCAAGCTGCCAGTTGCAAGTTGCAAGTTGCTGGGTAATTAAAGCGTGAAAATCACTGTTTAAATTCTCATAAATTTGTGCATTTAACGCAATTGCAATGCATTCCAGCCCAGCTCATATGTACTTATATGTTTGTGTGTGTGTGTGCGTGTGTGCTGGTGTGTGAGACGCCTATAAGGCTCTCTCTGCATCTAATTGCCGACAACGACTTGCTTATGGATCATTACTTATGTGAATTCAATTATAGAGTAGCCGCAACATTGGATTACTAACTACAGCCACGGGTGAGTATCCCTCTCTCTCTCTCTCTCTCTCTGGGGAGGCAAATTGTTAATGGTAAGGGCGTGTCCAGTAGTTCCACAGCGATTACAGAGTCCACAGATAACATACTCTACACATAACTCTGCTATATATATAGTTTACATAGATCGCATGACTTAATGACACTCGCTTCGACTATAAAACGATTACTCGAAGAAACTTTGTTTCGAGTGGCAGAAGACAAACAAAAAGTCCTTTAGGAGAGCTTTTAAAGTTCATTAAAGCTGCATATAAGATTAATTGTACTTAAAACAGCCCACAAATTAATCTCCCATAAGTCCGATTGGTAATAAATCGTTCACAGACCAGTTATTGACTGTTCGGATTCTGATTTACTGAAATGTTAAGCACAATAAACATTATTTTAAGCTGGTTTTGACTAGGCCATATAATCGCTGGGTTTATGGCTTTTGGTTATATGGCTTGATGTGGTCAATTGATTTAAATATTGTGCTTTGTGGCTAGCTTTAAATTGCCAATTATAAGCGGTTCCCAGATATGCGATAAAGCCCAAACGAAATGAACTGAAACTAAACCAAAGCAAAATCTGTTGGCTTTTGCATTGTAAATAAACGAGTAATTGGCCACAGTCAAACAACAACAACAACAACAGCAACAACAACGACTGTGATTTAATCACAACTGGTCAATAGCCATAGCCCCAAAACGCCAACACTTTGGCAGTCGAAAAAGACCGAGCCCCAGTTCGGGACCAGAGCACTTGCTCATTAAAACCAAAAAAAAAGGCAAAGAGTGCACCACACTGACCCTAAAGAGCTTAAATAACACACAAACACACACACACACACATGCAGACAGAATCAAAAGACAGCAGAAAAAATTAAAATAAATTGCAAAAGAAAATAAAAAGCAAAAACAAAAACAAAAGCAAAAGCAAAAGTCGCGGCATCGAACGCAGAGTTAACAACTTAATTGGATTTGCATGTAATTTTACTGTCCAGATTGAAAAAATCGACAGTTGTTGCAGTTGTTGCACGTTGCCAGCATCTGCGATAAGCGGCAACAACAACAAGCCGCAACAACAGGATGCGTAAGCCAAAAAATAAAAAGAAAACGCGTCCAAAACGCGGCCAAAACGCGCGCAGAAAACGCACCGAAAACGCCAACCCAAAAAAACGCCCATTGACAAATTTAGTTGCTTGGCTTATCAAATGTTTATGTTTCGTGTTAGTTGGCTGCAATTGCAGTAGGCAAAATATGTTAACTGTTTGATATCTGGTCGAACAAGTTAACGACTTAATCCCCCCGCCCCTCCCCCCACACACTGCCACCTCAGCCTCAGCCGCCCATGGTGCAAGGCAGGCGATAAATGATTGTGGCATAAATTATGTGCAATTTACGGCGTCTGTTGGCCATATCCATTGCACATTGACACTAAAACGACGGCTGCTTGGTGTTGGTTGTGCAACTCTGTGGCATAAACAGTCACCTGATAGCCTTTGCTGCCACCGAAAGTGTCCAAAAAGTCGCCAGCACTTACGAGGCCCTATCGAAAAACACTTTAAACTCCTTTCAATTTCAATTAACGAGCCTCTCAGCCAAAAGCCTTTCAAGTCGGCCCCCGTCTGATAACAGTATGCCCGATATCTCTGACAGTTAAGAGTAACCGTAAAGCTACTCCCGTCCAACAGCAGCAATGCCAGTTATCAGCCTCGCCATTTGTTTGCCATTAACTTGGAACTCGCGCTGCGTTTTGGTGGTCCACTTGGCAGCTACCCGAGATCGGTTCGAGATTTTGGCCACTTTACACAGGTGCTGGTAATCAGCGAGGGCTAAATAAATAATTTTTCTTTTAGTTCACAAATTTCCTTGTATTTTCGTTTAAGTAATCAATTCTTTAAGTGTTTACTGAGTATTTTATATGCAGTTCAACTATCGCTTGACTTTTCTGTCTGCTTTTGAGACTAGGATTTATAGCAGGAATTCAATTATAATAGACAAAGAGGAAGATCTTTCACAACTGTTCTAAAGGAGCTGCAAATGAGGATTAAAAGGGATTGTATGTATTCTTGTATAAATGAATAGATCTTTAACCTTTACCTTTCATAGTTGCAGCCTAAGCCTAGCCAAGACACAAACCTTAATATATATTCAAACTTTTATTGTCAATTTCTTTTAGTTTCCTTTTCTTATTAAGTTTCCACTTTACTGCTGACATAATCCATACATATTTATAGTTTTCTTTATGGCTTAAACTCATTAAGCGACCCTCGTTAACGAACTCTGCTTTGACAGCAGCGAATACCTTATCGAACACGCCCGAAAATTAAACATGTCAGCGCATTAACCAAGTGCTGATAAGGCAAAAGTCCTGTTTAAATTGCAATAGCCTCGGGGATTGGCAGATTCAGATTCGAGAATTGCGCAAGCCAAGCCAAGGTATGGCCCAGGTATGGGTATGGGACAAGTCTGGGCCCGGCCAATGGGTATTGGCAGTGGTGCCATAAATTTCGACTGCCTTTCTGATTATTTCTATAAAAATAAATACTCATAAGCAGTTCATAAAGTTTTGCGTTTCTGGCTTTGTTTTTGCTCCTGACTCTTCGAGGTTGTTGTTGTTCTGCTTGTTGCTGTTGTTGTTGTTGCTGTTGCATTTTGGGCTTGTTAGGATCGCGAGTGCATGCCAATGCCATAAATTAACGTCAATTGGCGGCGCAGTCAACGCAGTCGAGCAGATCACGGAGAGCTTTGCGGACCGCGAGGATTGCGCATGCGCACATAAATCTCTGGTGCGCCGGTCAACAAAGTTCATGTATTCATTTCTGACATGACTATCTCGCACACACCGTAGGAGTACTGTGTGTGTGTGTGTGTGAGTGTGTGTCGCAGTGTGTGTATCAGAGCATTTAAATTGTGAAATAAAAGTAGAAATTGCTAGTTTAATAAACAAAGAATCGTCACAGGAAACATAAAAAGCCAGCGGCCAATTTAGCGGCATTGCTTTAAGTGTGTTTTCGATAGTGTGTGTGTTATGTGTGTGTGTTGTGTGTGTGCCTCATTTTGATTGAATTCAAATCGCAGTCGCATAACATGCCACATCAGACAGCAAAAACTGCCAGACAAAACAAACTTGTCTGCAGCACGCCGAATACTCTACACACTAAGCCGAGTCCCTCTGAGTTTCTAGGCTCCACTTAAGTCTCAATTTTATACTATAAAATCGTCTATATAGTATTTGTTTTATATACAGAAAATAGCAGCTTATATTCAGGTTAATTAATAAAAGCTATTCAATTCCCCATTTGCTTCTGCCTTTAGTTTATAGTTGCCATAAATTTATAGCAAGAACCAGAAATCGCTTAAGTTGCTTGTGAAATGTTTGAAAAGACATAAAATTGTAATAACATGATTCCTTATCGACTAGTAACTGGTTTTATCACATAGAATCGAACAGTTATTAACAGAGTTTATTGCCGCACAAATGTTATGGGAAAGTTATTTGGCTTTTGGCAAAGGGTATGATTAAAAGGAACGCTTCGAGGCAAGAATGTCAAAGTCATTTAGGCCGGGGAGTGGTAAAAAAGAACAAGAAACGTTGAGGATGACGACGACGACGACTACGACAGATACATTCGAGATGGAGATGGAGATGGCGACTGGTGGCTGCTGCCTGGATGGCAGCTACCGTTTGTTTGCCCACGCCTTGGCCAACAAGTGCAAGGCGAGGACAGAGCCAGAGCCAGAGCCAGGGACTGGGACTGGGACTGGCTGAATTGTTCATCAAATGAACGCTAAATGCAGTCAACGGTTACCAGATCCCAAGCCAGAGCACAATGCAACATTTAAGCAAACAACTGCAACAACAAAAAAGCAAACCGGGAGCCCAATTTAAGTTTCAAGCCTTTTGTCTCTGCGAGAAACCCGCTTCCAACTGACCGTTTCAGCCTTCTTTTTTCTGTTGCTGTTGTTGTTGTTGTTGGCATCTTCAATTTTTCACATACTCCTTGGATACATCATTGTCAAGTGCTGGATGCCTAATGAAAGTAACGAGCGACAATGGCCAACAACTTGGGCATGTCAGCTTCATACGCGTAGAAACCATCAAATTACATACTAGATTGTGTTTAAAGCTGTCCACGGGTGCGACCAGGCTGAGTCCCGGAACCAACCTGCTGTTACCCATCACGTATAGATGACAAGAAAGGAACGCAACCCATTCGCAGATTGATGTCCTCCTTCAAGGCAAATACGAGTCTCTTATGCTAATGTGCAACGCATCTCCAAACATCTCTAGCCTTTGCCCCCAACTACCGAATGGACAGCTGGACACATGGCCACATGCTGATGGAGCTCAACTCCCATTCGCCGATTGATGGTTAAAGCTGTCAAAGAGGCAGCGAGTGGCAAATATGTTGGCCTCTCGTCTTGGCGCACCTGCTCCGTCTGGAAGAGAAGCGGCAGGTTCTCAGGAGCTTCTCATCAATTTGAGTTTGTGATCATTTAAATATAATAATTTAGTTGCAACTTCTGCAACATTTTCAACAAATTTTAATGAAGCAATTTCAACTTATTTATGCAACATATGCCACACACACACACACTCGCACACACGCACAACCAAGAGGATTATCTGCTATACAAAAAACGAGCTGAGAAACTTTTGTTTTAACGTAAAATTTTTGAATTTATATGCAAGTTCATAAACAAAGCACTAAAAGGATTTAAGTTTGGCAACAACAACAGCTAGGAATAGGGACAGCAACAGCAAGGATGTGGCAAGAAGCAGCAGCAACAATGGGGCACAATGATGCCATAAACAATAAACAGGCAAGTTGGGAAGCCTGTAAATTGTTTTGGCTAAAGCCGGCACAAGCCACAAAACACACAAAACTATGCCGCACTCATTGAGAAGATTCTGGCAAAAGTTTACCCGGAGCCAACAGCAGGAGGAGCTGAAGCCGGAATGTAGCCAACTGCCTGGGATTTGTGCAGCCAAAAAGTTCAAGTGTCTGTGTGAAATTAATTGTTGCCCGTCCAGCTCCAGCTCCAGCTCCAGCTTGAAGTTCCAGCTTCGACGCCAACTGGCAGCCATAGTCGTATTTAAGCCAAAACAAAGCTATCACTTACACACGCAGAGCGTAGCGAGATCTGGCAAGGATTAGCCCAAGGACCAAGCAGGAGCGTCATACCAAATTCAATTAGACGCCCCCTGACGTGCCACGTTGCGCATCAACTCGAAAGAGTTGCCGTTGCCCTTCTCCTTGTTGCTGGGGCAATAAAACACAATGCAGATAATTTGGCGCTTTTTCAATTTCTTGGAAGCTCCGGCGCTGTAATTTGCCACATAAGTCACAGAGTCAACCAACATACGAGTCCATCTGCCCCATCCTCCGGGGCAGGCAAAACCAACAGCTCAATTTTTTTTATTTTATTGTTGTTGTTGCTGTTGTTGTTGTTGCTGTTGTTGTTGTTGCTGTTGTTGCTGTTGTTGTTCGCTGCTGCAGACTGACCTCATCTCTGGCTGAGCCAGGGCTATGCCTGGGCTGTGGGGCGTGCCCGCTGGCCGTGTTGGGGCGGGCCACACCCACATCCTCTGGGACAGACACGCAAGAGTCGAGCAACACTCACACTTTCAGCTGCGGCAGTTGACTCCGCAGCGCATTAAACTAACAAGATTAAAGTTGAAATTGTAAATTGCTTCTTAGTCTAATTACAATATTGTTGTTGTCGAGGTTGCAGCAGCAACTGTTGCTGCTGCGTTGATCACCATGATCATCAGCGAGACTCCCCTGGATCTGCGCCTGTTTCGCTCTTCTGCAGAAATTTTCCTTTTTAATCGACTGCCCGTTGTGTGTGTGTGTGTATACACCTGTGTGTGTGTGTGTGTGTGTTTGTTAGTTGTTGCAACGTTGCAACCGTCCATTTTCGTACTTTAATTACAACAACTAACAAAACGAGCTGCATAAACAAGACGAGGAGCAGCCAGAGTCCCGTCTCCGAGGCAATTACAAACCCAAGCAACAAGTTAAGATCTGTTTCGGTTTTTTTCTTCCTCTTCCTCTTCCCCTTCTTCTTCTTCTTGTTTTTACTTTTTTCTCTCTTCTTCGCTTCGCTTCTCTTGCCACTTATTATGTTCGACTCGTTGTTGCAGTCGCTGTAGTTGCTTTATTAAATTTTCTAATCACTGGTTAAGATTAACATGGAGATACGCATTTGAATTAAACTTTCAGTTCGGAGCACTCATTAAACAGATTGTGCTACTATAATGCCACACAAATTGGATAAAACCACAGATCCATATAGGGTAGGGCAGGGCCAAGGAATGTGGCCAAAATGAAGTTGAACTTTAAGTTGAAGTTGAAGTAGAAGCTGAAGTTGTTAATATGAAAGGATAAAAAAAGTACATGAAAGGGAAGATACTTTGTCTATCTCTATAAAGATACATGTATATATTACCTGAATTATATATTCAGATTGGATATAGACTTAGATCCATATAGGGTAGGGTAGGGCTAAGGAATGTGGCCAAGTTGCAATGGAAGTTGAAGCTGTTGAAGCTGAAGAGGATAAATATGAAAGGATAAATAAGGTAGATGAAAGGGAAGATCTTGAAGCTATAGATACCTTATATATACCTTAAAGATACAGATGTATATATATATATATTGGATAAAGCCACAGATCCACATGGGGTAGATCCATATGGCCAAAGAATGTGGCCAAAATAAAGTTGAAGCTGAAAGGTAGTTGAAAAGGAATAACTTAAATGGATACTTTGTATCTATAAAGATACATAACTTAACTTGAATATCTTTCAGAAAACATACTTACATCTATATCTATCTTATATATATATAAATCGCTTAGAGATTTCTTTGTTGCGTTGACATCTGCTGAGATTATGACACTTCCTTATGTTAGAGGAATGAGTTGCATGACAAAGATATTAAACTTTTTTGCACTTTGAAGGCTATAGATACATTACATAAGATATGAAAGATACATTTGTATCTTCTGTATGTATCCTCTGTCAAGCTGCCTTGGATGCTGCTCTGTGGCAAGTTATGAGTATGCCACCGAACCCTAATCGAGTCCATACAACGGTAATTGCACTCGCAGATAAATATCACTGTTAGGTAAACCCACATGACTGCAAATGCGATTGAGACGGGAGTGGGGGGAGACTCAAGACTGAAGACTGAAGATTGGAGACTGGAATGGGAAATGGGCAACGACAACGACAACGGCAACGGCAACTTTCTGGCCAAGTTGACGTTGTTTGCGCGCACTCTGGAAAAAGTGGTCAACAGAAATGGTAAGACGAGCCATAGATTGGCTATGTCTGTCCTCCCTCTGACCATCTCTATGCCTCTCTCGCTCTCGCTCTCGCTCTCTCTGTCTAGAACATAAGAGGCAGCAGGCGAAAGCAATACGTACAAGCCAAGGCAAAGATGCTTTATTAATTTTAACCGTTTGCTGCGTGCCTGCTGCATCGGAACCTGAACCTGGAGTTGGAGTTGAAGTTGGAGTTGGAGTTGGAGCTGCATCTTGAGCTGAAGCTGGTACCCAATAGTTGTCGTGAGACAAGTTTATTTGGCTCAGTGCCGTGTTGACGTTTAATAAATTTACGAATTGTGGCCGTGCGCTGCATGTGGCCATCGCAATGCCATTGCCAATGGTCATGGCGTGCCAGACGCTGCATTGGCAGTTAGACAAAGTACGTGCACTTTGGTCAGCTGCTGCTCCAACTAGTGGCTGTGGCTTCTGCTTCGACTCCTGTTCCTGGTCCAGCTGCAGCCGCAACCGCAACCGCAGAACGATAAGCGGAGCGACTGCCAGGCGGCTCATCATCAATCTTGGAAGCCTTACGAATGGCAGTTGCCGGCGATTTTAATGTGCCATATCAATCGTTGCATTACGAACTGCTCCTAAGCTCCTGCGCCGTTGACAGGCCTCAGCAGAACTCTTAATTTCTTTTAAATACAAATAGACAAAAAACTGCACTCAAGATTTGAGTTTTGAGTTGCCAGTTGCAAGTTGCAAGTCGCAGGCTAAGTGCACTTTGTAAATGTGGCAACATTTTGCAGTAATTAAAATCTTTGGCTGAAAAAGGCGTCATCGTTGTTGTCTTTCGTTTGTGACTTTGTTTCGCCTTTGAGAGAGCACTTCGAGTGCTTCCAATCCAACAAGGAGCAGCAGCAGGCAACAATCAAAAGATAAACTGCCGCCAGTCGCAGGTTGCAGGTTGCAGTCGCCATTTGCCAGTTGCCAGTTGCCAATGGTTGCCGCCGTCGTCGTTTCTACTGCATTCATTGAAGTCCATTTAGACTGCAATTAAAAAACTCACAACTTATGTGGCAGAAACGAGAGAGGGCAGAGGGGGCAGATAAGGGCAGAAACAGAAGCAGAAGCAGACTCAGACTCAGACTCACAGAGAGCCTGTTGCAAGACACTGGCAAAAGGCTTCAAGTTCACTTAACTTTGGCATAAATGTGAAGCTTCCAGCGAAAGAATGTGCGGCTTCTATCTAGACTCTAGATACGTATACGTATGTGTGTGTGTATGTGTGTGTGTATTGGGTGCACCACCTTGGCAACCTGTTCTGGCCAAGAGTCAGACACTGACAGAGCAAGAGAAAAAAAAGTGAATTAAGTGAATAAGAAGAACATGTTTGTGAAAATTGTGCGAATGCTTCAAATAATTAAGTAGGTGGACGCAGACATGGAAAAGCTGCTTAGGGTAAATCGGGTAAATGAGTTAAAAGGGCAATGTCAGGAGCTGGGAATGACGACTACTCTGGGGGTTAACCCAAGGTTCACATAGCAGAGATACCAGCAAATCTTTGTCCACAGAATGTCGCTGGAACTTTAATGAGAAGATTCGCTGAGTTTGTTTGAATGCAGATCGACAGCTGCTACATGTGAGAATCGCAGAGAAGAGCAGAGGCTTAGCTGGAAATACATTTGGCCAGATTGAAGCTGCTGTCCCCTGTCTCAATCTGCTGTCCAATCGATCACTGACGATCTGCAATCTCAATCCCAACGCTTCCAGCTGCACTCACAACACTCCACACTCGTTTTTTTTATTCTTTTTGCGGCACTCAAATGATTCGAAGAAGACAAATGGCACTCGCTGCTGCTGCTGACATTTGCCACATCCTGGCCAAGAGTGTGTCCAGTCGAGGATTGGATCCACTCGCTGCCAACTCAAATTCCAATAAACCAAAAAGTATTTTTATTTAACAGCTTTGCCGAAAACTTTGGCTTCATAAGGTCGTTTGTCGCACATGTTTACTTGCACTTGCAGTGCCATAAATTAGATTGAAAAGGAACCACACCCCCCTCCCCCCACAGAGAAAAGGACAAAGGGGGGACAAACTGAAATCGACAACAAATCAATTTTTGTGCCATTGCAGCAGAAAATGTTGCCCACTTTGGTCCAAAAAGTTTTCCCTTTTTCTCTGTGCCATAGTTTTCAATTTTCCCATCACTGGAGCTCTCACCCACCCACACACACACACACAGCTGGACACAATCTGTGTGGCATTTAGAGCTAGAATTGGAGTTGGGGCTGGAACCGGAGCTGTTTAGATGGCCAGTAAAAATGCCATTTCCGCTTGTTGCCGATGCGAACGTAAAAACTTTGGCCAAAAGTATTTCGATCGTAAAATTGCGACTGACACATGCGAACAAAGTGTTGACTACTGTGTGTGCCTGTGTGTGTGTGTGTGAGTCCACAATCGTTATTACTATTTAATAGTACACGGCTTTTATGATGCAGAGTCGTTGTCGTTGGCCATTTTTCACACATTCATTTGGCTACAAAGATGAGCGAAGTGGAGCCCGCAGCGGGAATTCGGCTTTAAGAGCTGTAAAAGTGCGTTATTGACATTTTCTAGTTGGCAATAAAAGTCGCCAACGTAAAGTAATTTCAATTTCAGATTTGAGAAACCATGGCTAAGACCTCAAGCCAACCCTCTGCCAAGTGTTTGAATATATATGTGAGAACCACCCTCATAAGAAATGAAATAAAAGAGCTGCCAAGTCAGAGAAAAATCTTCCCATGAGGGGTAAATGCACCTTGAGTATTAAGGGGTGTCCTGTAGTCAGCGGCAACATCATCAGCAGCCACTGTCACTAAGTATGCTCACATTTTATTCATTGCCTCATCCATTCGACTCACCGTTACCACTCCACATCCAAATTGGCCAACGGTGCGTAACGCATGCACATTTATAGGAATTGCAAATAACTTTAAGCAAAGTTCTCAAGGAGCAGCCCAGCCGCCGCGGAACTGCGCTGGCCACAAGCAAACCCCCTCGCCCAATCCTTATAGTCATCATCATCGCCATCATCATCATTGAAGTCTCGGCCTGGGGGTAGCCGCAAGGACGAACAGCACGAGGATGGGGACGCCTCTCGTAAGTGCCAAATCTCAAGGGTGGCATAAATGTTGTCCTTCAACTTGGCTGCCCAATGCTCCTCGTGCTCCTTCTTCTACTCCTGGTAGTCCTTGCGAGTTGAGTATTGTTTCTGTCCTGGCTGATAGCTTAAGTGGCTGCATTATTGCCGGGGTTTAACTAACGCTAAAACTGATTGATTTTAATTCTCATGCATTTACATTCATTAGCTTTTATTGGCCTGGCTTTCAAGTGCCTCTGAGCCATGAGCTCTGAGCTCGCAGCTTGATGGATTGCATTCCTTTGCGGCTTACACTGACATAATAGTTTGGCTACGGAATTTGATTAGGACTGATAAATATTGTAAAATATTTTGATTAATTAAGAAATGGGAAAAGTCAACTTAATCTGCGGCTGGAAAAATGTGTTCATAAAATGGTTAACCACTTCTGAAAGTAAGTTTTCAGCTTCGCTTTTTGTTACTCAGTTTGATTTGTAGATGGAAAATAGATTTCAATTTATTCAATTCAATTTATTTCTAAGCTTTTATTTATATTTTATTGTAATTCTTTATAATTTTTAGTAGACATTTCGTGAAGTTTAAAAATTTTACTAAATGCTTTGCTGCAGGCTTAATTTACTTTTGTAAATACGAATATGAGATTCATTATTGCTATTACTTAGATTCAATATAATCGTTTACTCTTATGTTATTTGTAATATTTATTTCTTTAATGTTAACTTAAATTTGGGAATAAAAGGAAAAAAATAGATTTAATATAAATAAAATGGAATAAAATTAAAATAATGGAAACTTAACTTAAACTTCTTACTTCAAGTAAGAATTGAAAATTGAGAATCTTAAATTTAAAGTTAAGGTCTGGGATATTCAACATAAATATATGAAATGATCCAACATTTGGTGCGAGGTTAATTAATAAAGATATTAGTTATTAGTTTTAGTTTTTAAAACGTTAAGAATTTGGTTTTCTTTCTGAAGAATGAAAACTCGACAAAGTAGTTTACACTTAGTACTCGAAAAGGTTCATACAAAGAGTAATTAGTAGTACAGGTAACTAGAGCAAGTAGTGGGAAGTAACGACTAGGTCGAGAAGGTGCAGAAAAGTTAATTTGGGTTAAGAACAGATATCAATAGCAGCGATTATTGAGATGGAAGGTAATTAGTTATAGTCTATTGGGGTATGAAGGCCAATCTGTTCCTGGAATCACGAAGTGAAAGTAAGGATTCAACTTCGCTTCTAGTTACTCAGTCTATGACATTAATATCTTATATTGTTTTTATATATTATATTATATTATATTTTATGTTAATTTAGAAAAGACATTTCCTGAAGCTAAACAGTTTGACTTACTGGTTTTCTGAGGGTTTTATTTATTTTATTATTTTTTTTCGGGAAGAATAAAATCAGAGTTGAAATTTATGCTTGCCAAGACTTTCTCTCAATACTATACTTTGACTTTTCATTATTAACTATTATTATGATATGAGGCAAATGTATAATCTATATATAGTGAAAGTAGAAAGATCACTTTCAAGAGAGGTTCAAAATGTAACACATAAAAATATATCAAAGCTTTTTCAAGCAATTTAAATAAAACATAAAATTTAGATAAAAATATATTTTATTTTCATAACTTATTAAATAATATTTATTATTATATGAGAAATAACAACATTCTTCTTGCCAACACTTCAAAGAAAACATAATAAAAACGAAAGAGAAAAGAAATGGGCAAAAGTCTCTCTTAAGTGAAGTTTTGAAATGCGAACGAAGAGCAATTTTCGCTCTGCGCCTGTGCGTATGCAACACGGTTTGAAGCCGGTTCGAAGCGTGGCAAACCAAAACAATGGACCCCACCACCTACGCTGTGGGTATGATAACACACACACACAGAGACAGTCAGATGGGGATACACTTGTTCGATGGCAGACCTGGTGTCACCAGGCAAGTTGCCTGTGGCAGACAGCGTGTCCTTGGCTCCGGCTCGGGTTCTGGCCATCAGTTGCGGTTTATAAACGCGGCACAACACAACGTGCAAGCGGATCCGGTTTTAGGGAGAACATTTCGTGAACGTAAGATCGCTTTCATAGAGTTTTGCGTGAGTTTTGTTTTGTTTGTGTCGAGCCTTCAATCAAATCTGTTTGCACTTTGCAACAGGAAAGGACAGAACAGAGCGCGACACGGAGTATTTCCGCTTCGATGCACTTTGAGTTTAATTTCGCCTTTGTGCCGATTTTTCAAGTTCAGCAACTTTGAATAGGGTTGAAGTTCAACGCATAATTGAAGCCTCGCATATCATTACGCACGGTAATTTCCTAAGGACCTTGTCAACCGTCGATTGTCGAGTTTTAAAGTTGAGAGTGAGACGCGTGTGTCTGCATTTATGCATAATTGAATAACGAAGGTGAAAATTGAAATGTTAACAAATTGAATTTACACACCGTTTGTCTCTGACCGAACATTCTTGGCTAGGCTCGTAAAGTCAACTGGTTAACCGAGGCCAAGTCCAAGACATTTTCTAATTGGATTAGGAGTCAACAAACCCAACGAGGTAAGCGTAATGAACTTCCAAGTCCAACTTAGTTTCCTTCCTTTCACCAACTTTGCTGTCAATCAACTGAAGCATCTTGCAGAGAGCGAGACACACAAAACGTTGCTTGAATGGTGGCTAATTGCAGCGGGGGGGCAAGTGGGGTAAGAGAAGCTAAATGAGTCAGACGAGGTGTCATGTGATACGAATGCTTAATTTGGCCAGGCTTCGATTTCAAAGGCATTAATCGTTAGCAGTTAACCAAGTTGAGCAGCCGGATATGATTGGGCCAGGAATTCAGTGGAATTCAGGCAACTTCCCCTAGACAACTTGCTGTGTACTTGATGCATGCCTCGTGTCTCATTAACACTTGGCAGCAACTACAAGTGGCAGCAGCATTATTACAATGTTGCTCGCATTTATTTTAATTTACACACTCTGCTTGGCAACTTTTACAAGCTGGGAGCTGCCACGCCCACTCCCACTGCCATTGCCACAGAGCAGATAAGCCGAAGCCAGCATTATGCAAATGCAGTCAGAAAACCACAGGTCTTCAGAGTGTGGCATGCCTCCAGCTCCGACACCTAATAATGAATACTAATTTCCTCATTAACGAGCTGACACCGTCGACAAAAAGCATTACTTCTACTCTAAATTTGGCCTAAACATAGCACATAATAGCGTAACACTTCGGGCTCTGTTCTGGCCAACTTTCCATGTGTGACTTTTTGACGTATGAATTATTAAAATTAATTAAATGCAAATGTCAGCTCGGATTTTTCACTGTACTTTTTTTTTTCTGTGTGGGTAAAAAGGGAAAACTGCAAATGAAGTTTAATGCGGCTAATCAGGTGCCACAGGCAAACACTTGACAAGACTTTACGACGTGTCTGTGTGTGTGTGTGTGGCATGAGATAATTGAGAATTTAATTATTTACACACACAGACACACACCCACACACACAGAGGGTACACAGACGTTTATTAGCCTAGACAGGACCTGATTTGAAGTCAGCTTTGCGGGCGGTCGGGGCATTCAATATTCATATTTCCTCATACTCGTAAAGCTGGCAGGGAATGGGTAGAAATCGGAGTCCTTTGTCCTTGGAAAGTCAACTCTTAACTGTTTGCCTTTAGGCTTTTGCCCCTCTCTTTTCATTTGTCTGCCGTCAACGTAACGTTAATTGAGGGTGTTGCTGTTTAACTGTTAACTGTTAACTGTTTATTGAACCAGACCGGGTTGGTCAATCTGACCATAGACTGGGGCATGCAACACCATTTAATTATGTACATAATTGCCTGTGGCATCACATCGACACTTCACTCGCTGCGTTTCACGTTTTGTTGCCGTGTTGCCTTTTCGCTTTCACTTGTGGCATAAAAATATGCGAAAATTACCTGTCAACAAGTTGCTGACAAATTGACAAACAATACGCACAGCCATCGACAGTTTAATCGGCATCAATTTTATATGTCAAAGTGCTGTCTAAGTGACGGACGATAGTCATATGGCAAGCTCCGGCTTAGAAGAGAAAGACCAAAGTTTTATTATATGGTCAAAAGTGAGCAAAGGTGACAGTTTATAGCTCGACACATAAAAATAGTAGTAATAATAGTAGTAACATATCCCCAGAGTATGCAACAGGGCTTGTTGATAGTTAAGGTCTTAATAGTTATTAAACAATACAGAGTTTTCCCATTAGGCACTCCAAACTGACCAGCAGGAAAACTTCGAGTGAAACTCCAATGGTTTCCTATGACATCTTCACAAATAAAAAAAATGAATTAGCCGCGAAGTTCATTAATCAAATTGGTCGATTCGCTTTTATATATTGCAGCTAAAAGGGAAAAGGTAATAAACTTTCTATATTATGATGTAGAATTGCTGTTTCCTTACCAATTTTAGGGTATAGATATATAAATATCAGAAGAATCAGCAAACGATCCAACTGGTAAACATTTATTGCCAAAATCAGATATAGAATAACATTTCTGCCTATTCACATAATAAAACTATACAGTAAAGTTAGCAGGATTATGTTTCACTATATCTTAAGCCATTCTATATCCAACATCGATGTCATTCGGTTATCGCAAAGATAATATTCACCTTGGCACGAAGCACATTGTAGGCCACCCAATAGGTTTTCAGTACAAACTCGCCGAAGCCGATGGGCAGTTGCAGGCTGAGTTTGTCGTCGATCCGCAGCTGATTCATGATCAGATCGTGCTGTTATATAGGAAACAATAACTGTTATTAGTATTACAAGACAACTGATTGGTGCACCCACATCATAGGGACACGTATGATTGACATTCGTATAAGTCTCCATGCGGAGGAAGTGGAAGATGGCCAAGGCAACGGGATTTCGGTTTTTGGACTTGAAAAACTTGCAGCCATCGATGCTGAAACTGTACAGAGGACGCCTGTGGTTGGCTCTGCGGCAGAGCTCAGCCTTAATCTAATATTAAAGAGAGAGTTAGTTATATATCCTTAAGCAGGTATCAAATAAGGAAACCTACTGTCACATTTGATACTGGCACCTGCAGCAACTTCATAACTACAGTTAGCTCCTTGACGTCGCGACTCACCGCCTTTATGACGCAGGGATCTAGGATACAGAAATTGCGATCCACAGTCTGGCACTCGAGTCCTGTGAACTTGATGCGTGTGGCTCCAGTGGGATTAGCAAAACCAGCGAAAATCAAGAGAACTATAGAATACGTTTCTATGAAAATATTTTGCATTGTTTTGGGCTGAGGTTTAGTCTGAACGTTTAAACAATTGTTTGTTGACTGAAAGCAAGTTAAATGTATTCACGGTAATAGCTCACAGATCGGGTTGATAGAACGGAAATTAAAATGCCATTATTGACCTGTATTAAACTCTATCTCTACACTGCTCGAAACTTCTATTACTTGCTAATACTTATTGGAATATTTAAAAATATATTCACAAAAATTCCATAAGAGTAAGGAAACTTTATTGCAAATCAAAGTCGAAAATCAAGAAATATATAGATATAAAATATATAGCTTCTCTTCTTCTATAAATAATCCACAACTTGAATATAGAAATCAACCTTGGCGCGGCGCACATTATATGCCAGCCAATAGGTTCGGATCACATAGTCGCCCAGTCCGATGGGAAAGCGCAGGTTGAAGGAGCTATCGAGGCGTAGGCGATCCAAGACAATGTCGTGCTAGGATAGTTATAGGATAGTTATAGATTGTCATACCGTAGGATATATAGTCACTTACATCATACGGACAGGAATGATTCATATTGGTATATTTAGCCAATTTGAAGGAGTTGAATATCATCTCGGCGATGGGATGGCGTCGCTGAGTAGCAAAAAACTGGCAGGCATCAATGTTGATGGTGTACAAGGGACGATTGGTGTATCTACGGGGCATCAGCTCAAAGCGGACCTGGAGAGGGCTAAACAGTTTATCCTAGTAGTAAGTCCAGTTACACGTACCGTTACATTGGTCACTGGTGTTTTTAATAAATTGATAACTGCCGAAATTTCCTTGACGTTACGGCCGACCGGTTTCAGGATGCAGGTTTGAAAAGTAGAAAAGGATTTGTCCAGGGATTCGCAATCGAGTCCTGTCATCTTTATATATGTACTCCAGCTGGATGTGATGAACAGGCTTAACACTAGGATAAAGATTTGAACTCGTTTCATATTATAGAAAGCCCGTTGAATCTTTTCAGCTCTTTGCACTCGACTAAATTGTACTTTGAGTATATATTATTTAAAAGCGGAATAGTTTCAACTGAAGCAATTATAATACAATTAACCGCTCTGTCTGAAAGATAAAGTCAACTAACGAGCCTTTATTTTTAATCATTAACTACATATACAATTATATATTCCAATCTAAATATGAATAAAGTATCAACAGTCGGCAACTTTATTGCAATAAAAATTTGTGTTGAAGCGCTGCGAATAAACGAAACTTTCAATTGTCAAGGATAACCGAGGATGTCTATTAGGATACGTAACCAGATTACGCTCACACTCCTTTACACGTGGCCATAACTTGTTACCAAAATTTGCTCATCTGCCGCTGACAGACGTCGTTGTGACATTATTGTTGTTGCCACGTCAAAGTCAAAATTAAAAACGCAATGACAAAAACAAACTTGTACCGCTCCTTGTTCTGCCGCCCCCTTTTGCGCCCACAGGAGACGCTTTGCGCGTGAAAAAACGCACAACGCATCAACAGGGACGCCGACAACAACAACAACAACAACAACAACAACAACAACAACAACAGTTACACCAGCAACAACAACAGCAGCAAGAACAAGAACAATGCTGCCATAAATAACAAAGGCAAATGTTGCGACACACTCCAGAGGGAGAGAGAAAGAGACAGCGCGCGCGGGGAGTATGCCGAGAAGGGACAGGTGAGGATTGGCATTGGTTTGAGGCGGTAGGCTGGAGGGGAGGAACTTTTGCCTGGTTCTGGCACTGTCACTTGGGGCTGGGTGAATGTGCCGTTAGAAGCGCAGCAGCAACAGCCGCCGCATCATGACAAGCAGCCACAATGTGAAAGGAGGTTAGCAAGGGAGTTGGGGAGTGGGGTGGGGAGGGGTAGGTAAAACAGAGACGGTGGCAAGAAAATATTTACAATCAAGTCGATTAACAAAAGGAAACCTTGTGACGCGCACTTTGAGTTCTGCTCTCTTCTCTTCATACACATATATATATATATATTCTTTTTTTCTGTTGTTTGTAGCTGCTTCTTGTTGCTTTTTTAATTAAAAATCAGTAGACCCAAGCTGTGGGCTCTGTCTCGACCCTCTCCCCTTTTCCACCCCAAATACGGAATACGTTTCCTCAACGACTGTCATCAACGCCATTTTTGCAAATCAACGCAATGATTGCGCCTGGTTGTTTTGTCATCACATTTCATACAAAAAATATATATATAAAAAGTATTTTCATAAATATTATGGGGCTTCAAGCGCTCCTGGCTGGCAGGCAGCACTTGAGACTTTTGCCACATTTCCCCAGCAAACAATTCAACAGGAACGGCAACGACGTCATCATTAGGGCAGCAGCCGCCGCCGCCTACGCAGGAAGCTGCAGAGCCGGAGAGCTGGCGACAGGAGCCTTGAGCCTGGATGCGACGTTAGCTAGCGATTGTTTCGGCTCCCGCTGCTTTATGCCATAACTCCAGATTCCACGCTCGGTGCTTATTGTCTTAAGAGGAAATCGCTGGTATACTCTCATGCGGGGGATTGGTTACGTTCAGACTCTGCATGCGGTGCGACTTTCATATGGAACGGAAGCGAACGGTAGATTCATTGACGCACCATGGAGCCAGTTGCAGACAGCAGCAGCAATTTTTCTTAAAAATAACTTTTATTGGCCTCCCAACAATTATATTTTCGCAAACTTAAAAGAAAAATTTCCATCCAATATTTCACATTCATATGTTCAACTTGTAATTTAAATTTTGCAAATTTCATTTAGACAATTTGCATATTTCCTACATGAGAGATTAGATTTCTTCCACGGTGCCTCCCTCTGTTGTTGAGCAGTTGCAGCATTCTTTTATGTATCCCTCTGCCGCCTCCTGTTTGCACTTGAATTCCCCATTCTTATTATATTTTATGCAATTTTTCACTTTACGACTTTCACGTTGTTTATGCAAATAAGCGAAAATCGCTATTTGAATTTAGCGAAAAGAATTACAGAATAACAGGATTGTCAACGCCCATCCTCAATATTCCTCGGTTCTGTTCTGTTCTGTTGTGTTGTGTTCCCTTCTTGCGAGCACCGTTATGATTATGTCACAGTCACTGCCATTGGCAGCAGCAGGCGCCAGATGAAAAAAGTTAATAACACATCAAGTGCGAGTGCAACTACGAGTACAGCGCTAGCTTCTGTTTTCTATCTCTGTCTGCCGCGCTCCCTAGGCTCGGACACGTGCAGGCTCGTACAAGCCACACAACAGTTGTTGCTGCTGCTGCTGCTCTTTACAAAGTGTAAATTGTTTTAATACTTTTTAGTGCTTTATGACGCCATCTTGCTAGCGATAGCGCTTGCAGCGCAGCTCCGCCTGGCGTCAGCTGCGCCAAAGTGTGCGGCTCTGACTCCTGACACCAACACCAACTCTCACTCTCGCTCCCACTCTCACTCATACTATCACTCACACTCTCACTCTCGCAGTACACGTGTAGAGCGCATGTTAAAATCTCAACTTTTACGACCTTTACAGTATCGTCGCGGGGGACATTTGCCCAGTCGCTTGTCGCCTGTCGCTTGTCGTTGTTGCTCTGCGAGTATCCTACGATTTTTTCTGCTGTTGTTGTTGTTTCTTTTTTTGTTTTTGTGACGTTGACTTTTACCTGTTGCCCCCGTCCTGCACTTAGTACAAATGGCAATTGTCAGACATTCTGCACGTACTAACAGACCCACAGCAAAGTTCGTCCCATGCCAACAAGCTGCCAACTGGCAACTGGCAACTGCCAACTACATTTGGCTGACGTTTCCAACTGCCAACTGCGTGTCGCAGTTTTAATCAAAATTGTTTCGTTTTGCGCATTTCACTTCATGAATTGTTCAGTTGAAACTGTCAAATAAAGTTTTGACGCACTTTCTGTGATGCCTGTGGATGTGGGCGTTAGGCTGGGACCCCCTCCTTGTTTCCGACACTGCAATGCTGGTAATTAAAATACTTTCGCACTCGTTTTGTTTATTTTGTTTCTGTTTCTGTTTCTGTGTTTCACAATTAGTCGCACACTTTTGGGTAATTTACCCGCTAACATTTAACTTTGCACAGTGTATTCTAATTTATTTGCTCTCTGGCAATTTGCTCTCATTACAGTTTGGCAAACAATTTGTGAATCATTTACAGTGCTGGCCAGCAAAATGGAACCACCAATGGGCAATATTTAAATGTAAGTAAACCTTAAATACAATATTCAAACTTTATAAGTATAAGTTTATATCTATATATGTACGTGTGAAAGTTTCTCTAAAATTTCCATCATTTTCATGCACTTAGCTGCCTCTGTTCATTAGGAGTGAAATTTTAATTGAGCCACTCTTTGATTTTACCCCCCCTCTTGCTTCTGTCTCTTCCGGCTGTATGGCATAATAATGATCGACTATGACGCTGCTAATGTGCCAACAAAACGCCCAATGGCATTAGCTCAAGCTGAGACTCAAGCTGAGCCACAATCTGTGAGAGCGTAGTTCCGCTTCAGTCCTGCAGCTGTCGCTGGCTGTGGCTGATGAAGTGGGTCAGTCAGAAGAGTGCTTTAAATGTGTCAAATGGCCTGCAGCCAATCGGGCAACCAGTAGCGCCTGACTGACGCTCACAACTCACAGCGATAGCTTGTTAATAAGCGCACAGAATGCGGCCACAAAACTTGAAGAGTGCTCGAGAACAAAATATAAAGCAGAAAAACTCATCAGCTCAATAATTTACCCCCACTCAAATGCATTTACACTCAACGCTTGAGGCCGGCACCTGCTATATACACCACCGCACTTGACCACGATGAGAGCGAAAGAGAGCGCGAGAGAGAGGTGAGTTTCTGCCGGCGATCGTTTCGCGTGTTGAGTTTGACCTGCACCAACCTGTCTGGCTTCATTGCTACTTCTCTCTCTGTCTAGCAACAGCATAAACCACTCGACAGCATTAACTCCAATCTGCTCTCTCTCTCACTTCTTTTGCTCTCTCTTCAATGAATGCTCTGCTCTCTGCTAGTTTTTAATGTCATCGGCTGACAACTTTCTACGAGCACTCAGCGACTTCAGTTGTTGACGCAACTTCAAAGCGAGCGGTTTGGTTTTGGGCGTCGATCGGTATTTTTCTTAAATTCCGCGTGATTCTCGTGCGTTTCTGGCCATAGTCGAAGTGATTTCCCATTGATTTCTCGCACGTAATTAGAACAAACGGATTGGCCGTTAATTGCAGCTGACAGTAATTGTCGTGCATGCTGTACGCTGCATACCTGTTGGCCAACTGCATTTGCAGTCGCCGTGTTACGTTGTTGCGGTGTCTGGTTAATGTGTCAATTGATTTACGATCTGTGACTGACGCGTGTGTGCTTAGCCATTGCCCAAGAAAGGGGTGTGGGCCATGTGCTAATTGGTAGCAGCAGCTCCAATTGTGATCAACATGTCTAAGTTACTTTCTAAGAGACGCTGGTGGAAGATCTGCCTGCCCCAGACCCAAAACGATGCCTCGAAAAACTATCGCGAGGTTATCATGCACAGCGAGTGCGCTTCGGTCTTGGCCATCACCGACACCAGCAGCAGCACCACAAGCAGCGGCAGCCCGAGCAACAGCCTCAGCTGTGACAGCGCCTCGAAGAGCTCCCAGCCGGATGCGGGCAAGTTGTTTCCACGCAATATGCCCAGCATACGACGCAGTCGAAGACGTTCTGCCTCTGGCGAGCGAAAGGAGTCAGCTCCTAACACATCAGCAGCAGCAGCCTCAGCAGGAGGCGCAGCTGCAGCTGTTCCAGTTACGGTGCCTGCCAAGCAGCCGCAGCGCAGTGCACATCAGTCGCGTCAATCAACGGTAACCAAATTGACGCCACGCAAATTGAAGGCCAATTGCTCCAAGAACCGCACAATGCCCGTCTCCAGTTCCAGCTCCAGCGCCTGCACGCCAAGAAATGCGGTTGTTAAGTCGGCCATAAAGACCAAAACAAAGCCAAAACAGCTAACGCTGGCGCCGTATGATATTGCACTGGAGCTGCCGGCACAGACCTCTCTGGAGGAGCCCACACCCAGTTTGGCCATGGCGCTGCACTCCCAGCAGTCGAGCCTGATAAGTACCGACCTCTCCAGCCTCAGCCACAGCCCAACAGTTAAGCTCAGCAGCGCCCTGGACGAGCAGTTCCACTCATCGGGCATCTCCTGCAATGGCGAAACCGATGACGATGTCGAGGTGGCAATGCTCACGGGCAGCCTCAGTCCGGCCCAATTGCAGCGCATGCAACAGCAGCAGCTGCAGAAGCGAACATGCCACACTGCCACACTTGCGGCTGCCCAGCTACTGCCCCTAAACGAGTTACGCAATTTGAATGTTTGCCGGAATCGAAGTGCCGTTTGGCTGCACAACGCGGACACGGAACCGCTGCTGAGGAATACGGAATCAAAGTCGGGAGTTGGCTGCTACCTCAATGCGGCCATTGCTGATGATATACAATTAAGCGATATTGAAGAACAATTGGCCAAGTTTGATGGCCATTCAAAGGCGCCGCTAACACACAAACAACAACAACAGCAACAGCAACAACAACAACAACAACATTGCAAAGCTGCCAAAACGTGAGTTCAACTTTCAAGTCCACTTAGAAAGCGCCTATCTCAATGCCCATAACTCTTGGAGCAGAACTCGAAGAGCCTCCAACCCGTAGAACTTCAGATAAGCCACCAAATTGGTGGCGACTCTGCGAGAGACAGAGAGAGAGAGGAGTCACTCAGGGGGGTTCGAAAGGTAGGGGGGGGGGCGCTTAATTGGAGCGACAGCAGAAAAACTAATTCAAAATGCGTTTGACGCGCTTTACATTCCAATTGGATGTCCGGAGTCCGGGCCCGAAAACCTGTGGGAATAGGAATTAATGAGACTCCGACTCAACCTGATATAAGTTGATATTTAATGGGGCTAGTTTAATGGCTGTTTAATAGCTTTATATGGAGCCGGGTTTTAAATGCTCGTAAAAAACCCTCAAACATAAATTGCCTAATCGATGGAACCGCAAAACACTCACACGCACACAAAGTTAGTTGTGTGTGTGTGTGTGTTTGTGGGTTTCAGCTTCAATTTTGGAAAATGATTTTATGTTTAATGTTCTTTGCATCTGTTGAAAGCTTTTTAAAGCCTAATTGAGATACAAATTGAAATTTAATTATAAAACTATTTTCTATAATTGAGGGAAAGTGTGTAGAAAACCATTCAGAAGATTTCCTAAGGGAATTTTCTTATTTTAAGGCTATATCCCTATAAGTATAAGTATGCCACCTCATATCCATTCTGGTAGAAGTCCCATAGAAATTTGACAAAGTTGACACTTATAATTCTCAAGCAGTTAAAGCTTTCACCTGGCCTAGTAACAATTATAACTCTGACCAAGAGGGGTTTTTTTGTTTTTATTGTTAAGGGTGTTGTTGGGTCTCCTGTAGTAATAGTTATATCCTAATTCTGGTAGAGAATCTGTATTTTTTTATTAATAAGAATCGAGTTTAATGAAGAAAAAAGTTAATATTTTTCCTGAATCGAAGTATGGAATTAATTCATTAAAAAGGAAATGAGAAAGTAGCGAAGACTTTGTCTATATTTATTATTTTATTAAACTCCCTGAGTTGTGCATCTCCTATTTTATAAATAATTTATTGCAAGCTTGTAATACGCTTAAAAACATTATTTGAATCTGTCTATTGAATTGTTGATCCAGATGTTCAATCGTTAAAATATGGACGAAAGGTCGAACGTAAGTCGGCTTGTGTGGCATGTGGCGCCATCTTGTTGAAACCAAAAGTCGTCCACATTCATAGTGTCGATTTGGGGCCATGTATAGTGGGACTATCAATTATATAGTGGACAATTTATTGGGAAAATTGGTTACATATTCACGCTTCAAAGTATTGTCCATCGCTAGCCACTACTTTTTGCCATCTTTCTGGCAAATCAAATCTGGGCTTTTTCTCCTATCCATGAGTTCATCCATTCTTTGACCTCATCAAAGTGGGAGAAGTGCTGGTCTGTAAGGCCATGAGCCATCGATCGAACAGATGGTAATCGGAAGGAGCAATGTCTGGGCTATACGGCGGGTGGGGTACGACTTCCCATCGAAGTGTTTCCATGTACGTCCCGGGTTTGGATTATCGTAAAGGACCCACTTCTCATCGCCAGTCACAATCCTATGCAAAAACCCTTTTCTTCTTTGGCTTCAGTTCATATGTCACCCAATTTCCTACCTTTCGGATCATTCCCATTGTTTTTAAACGATGGGAAATGGCTGGTTGAGTGACTCCAAGCGATTCTGCAAGTTGCTCTTGCGTTTGTGATGAGTCTTCATTAAGTTATGTTTGTATATAATGCAATATATGATCAATCAACCCATATCCATAATCCTTTAGCTATGTTATACAAAATATATATATATACGATATGTAAACCATAATCTCCTTTTAAAACACGATATGTGGCTGTGCCAGGATCACCATTTTTGTAGTAGGTTTTAACAATTTTTACATAATTCTTCATTGGATTCTCAATCAGACAAATAAAACAATTGAAGAATAGTTTATCGAATCTGCGACAGTTACTCAAACTGCAAAGGTATCCCACAAGGCTTACCAATATAATAATAAGTGCTAATATTTCTAATAGCCTTGAATTACTTTATAATTTTTATAGTTTTCTGATTCTTTTCCATTAGTAAATAGATTTCAATAACATAATTCGGACTTGATTAAGTTGATTTCTATGAATTCTTCAGATTTCTTTGTGTCTAACCAATAATATACCAAAAGACCTGTATGGCAAATGGCAAATAGCAATTCCTTTCAATGGCTTTAAGTGTGATCAATCAAGCTTGAAAAGCGAGCTGCTAGCTCCTAATTAAATAATTTATGCAAACTTTGTGTCTAAACAGTCGAAGGCAGAAAAAGAGAATCACAAGTTGATTTGCCAATGCTTCGCTTGGAGTTGTTTGTTGGGTGCAAGATTAGACACAAGCTTAGCCTGAACTCCAGTGACTCTGGAGGGTTTCATATTTCCACACGGACTGTGCAACAATGCAACATCGTGGACAATGTTGGCACTAAAAAGGCGTTATTAATGCGCAGCTATTTGCAAAACTGACACCAAGAGTTATTTTTCAAACTGTTCAGCACGTGGCATCTCTCCGGTCCCAAGGAGTACCAGACCCAGTCCTGTCCTGTCCTCTTAGGGGCCCCATACAAAATCCTGTTGTCAAGTTTTGTTAACAGGCAAATGAATTGCATGCAACTAAGTGGCAACAGCAGCAGCAGTTCAAAACTGGCCCAGACTTAAATAAGTTGGCAAAACTTTGCCGCTGCTCCGACTCCAGCTCCATCCTTCTCAATTGGAGCTCCTTTCTTCTTCATCTCCAACTTCAACTTCAACTTCATTTTGGTTCGTTTTTTTCGTTTCTTCTTTGTCATTTTGTGTTTGCATTTCATGGCTCAAAGATGCAAAGCGCGTTCTTTGAGCCAGGCCGTCTGGAAATCGCCTTTGGGCTCGACGTCGTCGTCGTCGTCTTGGCTGCTCTCATAAATTCCATATGTCGTTTTAATAACCCCCACATCCAAGAGGCTGAGCACAAGGAGAGAAGATGGAGGAGTTGGAGCCAACAATGCAGCGAGCCCCACGTTAAATCCTCTGTTGATAAATTGAGATCTCCCTTTGCCACATGACTGAACGCGGCTCATCGATGAGCTGCTGCCTGGCTGCGACTACTTCGCGCATCATTGTATCTGTATCTGTATCTCTGTATCTGACTCTGTATCTTTGTATCTGCTACCAGAACTTTGTTTAGGGCTTCATTTGCATCAGTTTTGTTCGCAGTAGCTCACAGTTCTCCCCTCTATCTCCTCACCTGTCTGCTGACTGATTTATGCTGCCAAAGTTGTGAATTTTAACAGGTGAATGGCGATTTTCATAAATCTACCGTCGTGTTAATTAGATTTCGACTTAATGGCCTCATAAAACGCTGATTGAAAGGGCCTTTTCCTTTCTTCTACTGCTGCTGCTGCAGTCGAAAAGTGTTGCATAAATTTACCAGTTGATAAAATCAAAACGTGCCTCGAAACTCGAGCTGCCTGTGAATCCTGCTCATCTGCTCTTGGAAAAGCTCCTTCAATATGCACTGGGCGAGTCATTAGCTCTTGAGCATTCGACACTGGCCACTGGCCAGAGGGCTGGGCCCTATTGAATTTCCACTGTCTTTTAACTCAAATAAACCAATGCCAATATTGACTGCGGCTACTTAAAACGTAATTAAGCGAACCACCAGCAGCAGCAGCAGCAGCAGAGGTGGCAGCACCTCTGGCCCTGGGGCACTTTGCATTGGAATTTCTGGTTCTTTAGTAGCGAAATGTGTACAATAAAATATAAGTACTATATAAATAAGCTACTTGGACTTGGATGTGGACCTGGTGCGGTTCCCTCTTCGTGGAAGTCAACTTAATGGAACTGCGAGTTGCGATTGTGGTTCGGGTCCGGGTGGTCCCGGCTGAGATGAGCTGTGTCTGTGTGTGTGTGTGTAACGTATCATCATGGCGTTGGGGGCTTATCGTTTTACGATTTGCTTTGATTTCAAAATGGAGCCAAGCATTTGATTTTAATTGCCTTCGATGTGCACAAAGCTTTGAGCACCGTTCCATGATATATGGCATTTTAATTGAAATGGCTAAGACCAGGCGGCAGGAGGAGAGGCATGGAGAGGAGGATGCACTCAGTAGGAGGAGGAGCAGAGACGTCTCCAAACTTGATTTCCACATGCATCAAATGACCGCCCCAAAAGCAGCAGCGCAACGCAAATAAACTGTTTTCTTTCATTATGCTCTTATCCGATTAATGGCCAAAAGGGGTATATAAACTTTGAAAGTAACTGCGTAACGCGCATCAGCGTGATGTATCGCTAATTTGGACTCAATCACGTATCGAGTCGATCTTTATTTTCGGCTATAAACTGAATTCCTTTAAGCACTGCGAATGTGTAAAATACTTAAAAATACTTTATGAAGGTTGATTTAAGATTCAAAGTGATTCATTCTCGTCCTTTACAGATGAATAATCATCAATAATATACTAAATCAAGATCAGCATAATATCAAATAGTCTCTTAGTCATCGAAACTAAAAGTTCTCTTGGTGGAATGATTACTAAATTTTCGTGTTTCTTACCAAACAGTAAAGTTATTATTAGCCCACAGGCTTTTGTTGCTTATTGATACATTATAGAGCTCTCTCCAAATGATATGCGATATAAAAGAGCCTTCTGAATCATTAATATATATACCATATAACTTATGTAAATGATAAGCAAACATTGAAGTGAGTCTGCGACTTTTTATTGACACTAAAAGTTAGCATAAAAGTCCTTTAAAATCTGCTTTCCTTGTATTAATGGAAATTGATTGAAAGATCTTTAACCTACCACGAAGGGTCAGCTATGGCTTTTTGTTGTAAATTTAATGACTTTTCCATAAAAAATACTTAATAGAAGAATAGTTGATCGTTAAGTCAAATAACCATTGGCTAAATCCATTGGCCTTCTTCAATAACTGAATTCTAGGAGAGATGGCATTGAGTGTGTGTAGGAAGCGGGTTTCAATATCCAATGCCGATTTATTCCTCATAAACGGCATTTATCGATGATGACCCAAGATTTATTGCAGTACTCACAAACAGCGTTTGTCATTTTAAAGGTAGATTTTATCTGGAATATGAATATGAAATATGAAAAGTTGTTTTAGATATCTAAAGAGAGCGAGTTAAACTACTAGAAGGGATTTTATATAGAGAACTACCACAGAATTCATATATATTTGTAATTATAATAATGTTTTCGTTCATTCCAAAGATTCATTTTCGACTGATATTGCTAGAAGGTTAACATATAAACTATTTCCTTCAGACATTATTCTTTAGCGTAGTGTATAACTCTCTCAAACCTTTAACTTCACGCAACATATTCGTTTCGAACTGTTCTGGCCACGTGGCGAATACTTAGCCTACTTACTTACAACAGTTAGAATGTAAAGTGACACGTGTCAAATTAATTCTCATACACTGAAAACTATAATTTCAAACCCGACATATATATAAATGTAAAGGAAACTATCAAGGAATCTGTACAAAGTCTTAAGTATTTTATAGTAGCTTATACAAAAGATTAATCCAAATAGTTTGTTCTATCTTTGGTTATCGATATATTAGGCATTTGTTTATATCTTTTAACCTTAACTGATGAAAACAGGGTAATAAGAGGGCAAGTTCAAGCATGAAACAGGCAAATTAAAGCAACTCTGAGCCCATAAGGTTTATGTAATCTTAGTCAGAAGAAATAGTTCTTAAAATTCAGTTAAACTCTGTGTTAGTAAATGTTTCAGACTTGGGTTAAGGGTAACTAGTAGTCGACTAGCTCTTTTTTAATCGGGTTTGTAATTAATTTTTCCGTTTTTGAACTTTTTCCGTGTTCCATGGGGCGTATGAGTAATTTCTCTAGCTGTCCCAACATACACAGAGCGAGGGGCGTTCACATTGCGCATCGCTGCCAAAATGCTGGACATTTATCAACATGGATTGGGTGTTGTTTTACTGGCTGAAAGCTGGCTGCTAGCGTGGCCCAAACCAACAAATTTCAATTACGCATATTTCATAATTTGCCTCTTGTTTTATGGCCAAAACGATAAAACGGGAACGTGTCCCAATCAAGCAGAACCCCAGGCCAGAGCAAACAGAGATTTTACGACTATCTCTGAGCAAACACGCTTCGACAATTATAGCACAAAAATCTACACAGATAATGCGAAATGTGTTAGATCACAGCAGAAGAACTAAGACAATGATGTTGGCCTAATGGATGAGCCAGGTTGGGGCTGATGTAATGCCTCGCAGCGCGGCAAGTTTTATAACAAGATTTCTGATTCTCTCAGATGGAATCAATAAACTAGAAATTTACAACTGAATGGGAAAGAAGCAGCCGCTGAAAGACAGAGCTGTTGATTGATTCTGTCGGCTTTGGGGAAATTCAATTTAAAAACACACAAAAATCAATCAAAAAGTCTGTCAAGACAACAAGCACTGAAGCAGCACAAGCAATAATTGGCCAAGAGAGAGAAAAATGAGTTTTTATAAAACAAAATAAAATAAAATGAAAATAAAAATGGAAACCACAAATGAAATTAGCGTACGAAGGGCCAAAGATTGGGTAAGTGGCCAAAAAGGGGGGTGTTAACCAGCTGAAGGGCGTTGTTGTGAGCTTATTATGTTTCCAGTTCCCTGATTATTGTTATTACGTATGCCCTCCACCCCTCAACCCCTCCCCTCTATACACTCTAGAAGCCTTGTTGCAGCGCACATATTAACCACTCGGAGTCGTATGTACACGCAATTTAGTGGCTATAAGTCAGTCAGAGGTCGTGGCTTGTTGAGGACGTGTATCTGTAGGATAAACGCTGGCAGATTATGCGGCTTTAAGCAGACCGACCACAAGCCGTTCTCAATGCCTCAAACCAGTTCTGAGGCGACGGCGTCTCTTTTGTAATCAACGTTTAATTGAAAATTGAGGTTGTTTCTTTTATTTCTTTCTGCATTAAGCGAAAATTAATTAATTTAATGGCCAACATTTTGCTCAACAATAGCCAAGTTTGTGAGCAGCACTTAGCCAAACAAAGTCAATGGTAGCCCACACAATTAAGACGCCCACAAGAGATTGTGGCCAAATCCGAAGGTGAATCTGTATCTGAATGTAAATCTTTGAAGTGTTTTTTCTTTTGCCAAAAAGTAGCTGAAACTCTGTCGCAATTATAGAAATTACCTGAAAATAATTGCAGAAGTCATGTTTTAGCTGCCAGCCACAAATTGATTTGTCATTGCATTTAAGATACCACAAAAAGATCTATGAAAGATCTATGAGAGATCCATAAAAATAGCTTCGATCTTACGCTCGCTGGAAAAGAAACTCATGCAAATTTCTCGAACTCTCACAATAAAAGTGGAACAAATGTCATATAAACTAAATTTCAGCTCGGCTCTGTGCGATTTGTGAAAGTGTCCAAGACGATGTGTCGCCCGCATAGCTACAGATTCGTTGCCCAATCTTCAGACCATGTCCCAGTTGCTCAGCTCAGCTCCCAGCTCTCAGTTAACTTGGCTTAGACGGTAGCCGGAAAGATCTTGAGTTGAAAATCGTGATTTTCTTGAAATATTTCTGGCACTTTGGCGGCCAAACAGACTTGTGACTGTGTCTTGAATGTTTGGCCAAGACCTGCTGTCTTCTCTCTCTTTCTCTTCTCCCTCTTTCTCTTCTCCCTCTCTTTCACCTCCAACTCCAGTCTTCCTTCTATTGCAGTGGAGATCTTGGCGTTTGTTATTCATGTCTGCGTTTGCCTTACAATTAAGTTAAGAAAAAAACATGTGTACCTGGACAGGTACACACATTTACACACACCACACAGACACACACACACACACACAGTCGCAGCTGGGGCGTGAGTAGCATGCCCAAAAAATGTTCAGGCCCAAAGGCCTAGCGTAGCGGGTCAAGAGCGTATTTGGCTCTTTAGCTAGAGAAGAACAGACGCCCACGTCTGGAGCAACTTGTGTTGCAAGTTGCGCGTTGCAAGTGTGGCGCGTTAATGAGCCGCCCTAACAATTGTGCCGTTGATAAATTGGTGGCAAGCATGAGAGTACACTATTATGGCCAGAAACTGGGCGAGGAACTAACGGCACTAACAAGATCCTGTCCACAATCCTATTCAGCGCTCATCGAGCTGCTCTTCAAGCTTCATTAGCCAAGTTCCCATTGCCAATTCACCGACTTGGTCAAAATAGTAAAAGTTAACTGACTATTCTGGTTGGCTTGCTGGCTGGCTGGCTGCTTGGCTTCCTGGTTGGCATTTAGCTAATGCGTTTGTGCGCTGGACAGCTGTAGGATTGCTTCGCAGAGACTTGCAACACTTGCAACGCATATGAAGACTTAATTGCGCATTTTAGCAGACAGATAGACATGGATGCCGACTTGGACACAGATACTGAGCCGATCCCAGCACAAGGGGCTTGTTTCCTACAGAACTTTGTTTTGACAGCCGGCGATTAGATGCCTCCATCTCCAGCTCCAGCTCCAGCTGCAGCTCGATTCCTGCCCAGATTCTTTGGCCTTTTGGTTAATTGAAATGTTGCTGATGTTTGTTTTGTTTGTCAGTCAGTTAGTTGTTAGTAGGAACCCACACGACTTGAGGCACTACAGTTAACAAGGAAGTCATGCAGCATGCAGCATGTGGCATGCGGCGTATCAAAGTGCTGCACGTTGCACGTTGTTTATTGCACATGCAAAGTTAATCCTTTTACGCCTCAACGCACTCGCATTTCCAATTGCCGTTGCATGTGTGAGAAAGTAGCAGCAGCAACTATTGACGATGATGCACCATGGACTCATGTGGCATAATTAATTATATGCAACACTTCCGCTGGCAATAGTCAAAGTGCAATTTACCTGCTCAGTTGCTGGTCTTGTTGTTGCATCCTGGTCATAGTTGGCTGCCCCCGTGGCCAGTTTCATGGTCAGCTGAGCTCACTGGCTGCCACAGGCTGTGTGTTGCTGCCGTTGCACGTTGAGTTCAGCAACCGCAACAGGGTTGGGCGCTACTTAAATTTTGGTAGCCCGTTTAAGGGTCGCAGCCAAAGACTTTCCCACGTTGCAACAGGTATTGAGGAGAGGCGGAGGCACCTGTTCGCGTCGCTGTGGCATGGTCTCTCAGTCGCTGTGGCAGACACATTCATCAGCAATGTTCTACGCTTCGTTGATTGTCATACGCGAAGAGCCCGAGACAATAAATTTAATCGCATTTCATCTATTTTCGGGCTTCTTCTTTGCTTCAACTCCGATTTCTTTTTCTTCCGTTTTCGTTTCTAAGAAAATTTCTCACTTACGACTGTGTCAATTATTTCCGTTGTTGTCTCCCATTCAACTATGAAAATAATGTTTTTATTTCGGCTTTAATTCAATTAACCTTTCAGTGCTTCCAGCGTAATCTCTTTCATGTGTCTCCATGTGCCTTCATTATATTTATCAACGCAATCATCATCAGCTCCAGCCTCAGCTTCAGCCTCAGGCCTCATTATGCCCATCATAACTGAAAGAGCAGCATATCAAATTGAGGAAAATGTATCTAATTTATGTCTAAGAACTGTGGGAGTTTCTGTTTCCTCCGATTCCTTGGGCCGCATATCATCGGCACCCAATCTGCAGCAATTACAATCTGCAGTTGGAAAGGTTCTTCGAGCTGAGAATGGGAGCAGCTCTAGAACTGCGAGTAGAAGCAACAATTGAAGCAGCTCAATTAGCTTAATAAGACCTTAAAAGCACCATTACATTCCTTTTACCTCAAGCCGAGTAACAGAAACAGAAACAAAAACCAACCAAATTGGTAACTAATTGGCCAAGTCGAAACAATTTCCGTTCAAAACTTGCGTAAGAGAAAAAATGATTTGAAATAAAGTTGGAAAACTATTAGTGGGTCGTAAAGTTTCAATGCGTGATTCTCCCAAGATAAAAAACTATTCATTATAATCCAGTTTAACTTCAGGCTTAGTTTTTATTATTGTTACAGAAAAAACAGAACCGAAAATCAATAAAAAAGAACAAAGCAAAGCAAAAGTTGGCCGTCAAGTTCGCCTAATGAAGGCGAAACGTGAACTCGAAGGTGAATTTCGTATTTGAAAGACAAAACAGAAAATAAATAAATAAATAAAGAAAAGATTTGCGTGTAAAAGAGCCAAACAAGTCGCTAGTTAAAGCAGGGGCTGGGGCAGGGGTATTCAGCTGTGGATTGAATTACTGAAGAAGAGGTACAACAGCATTTTGCATAAATTAGAGCGTAGAGCACATGCAACATGGAAATCGCTGAAACGTGTCTCGCAACAGCCGTTGACAGCGGCAGGCATGCAGCAGGGTGGCAAGGGTAGGTCAATCTTCAAGTTGTGGCAAGTTGTGCCCCTGCCTCTGCGGCTTCAACCACGTTTGCGTTAAGTCTGCATAAAATTATTCCGATAGCTGTTAATGACAGAACGCGAATCAGCTCAGCTTCTATGGCCAAAACTGAACTCAACTCGCAGAGGAGTCGATTTGGTATTTGAGTTGAGTTGCCACATGAGGCATGCAACAAGCAATGCTCAAGATGCGCCCAGATCCAGTCAGATTAATTATGCATTTTAGCCGATGCCGATGCCGATGTCTCTAATGTTCTTGCAACTTCAACTAGTTAGCTGCTGCTGCATCTGCATCTGCATCTGTGCAGCATCAGCAGCAGCTTATCAGCAATAGGCGGCAGCAACAGTTCTTAGCCTTGCCACGTCTAACGGCACTTTTGCACTAAATCACTCCGCGGTACTTAAAGAGGCGTGTTGCTTGTGTTGCTTGTGTTGCACACAAAACTTGTGCAACGGGCCGGGCCGGTCGCTACGTTCCGGTCCGGTCTCTGCAGGCTTTGGCCCATGAAGCACTCAAAACAGTCAAAAGGCGCGCAGACAGGTAACAAACAACACACACACACACACACACATGCAGAGAGTGTGCACACTCATAAAATATATGTGCATGTTCATAAAAAATGCATAAAACTTTGAGCGACATCAACACGTGTTGTGCACACACACGCACACACACACACATGTTGTCTGTAGATTGTTGTAGATTTGTGTAGCCTGCTCTTTGTGCTTGTCTGTGACGTAAAAGTCAGCTGCCACACGAGTTAAAGAAAAACATTTTAAAGATACGATTACCTTTGCGTATTATTTGCTGCTGGTTCCGCTTGCTTTTTTGACAGTCTCAGCGCGCTGCCACGCCCATTTCGAAGTTTAAGGCGCATAAAAGACAATGAAATACACTGAAAGAAACACTGAAAAGCTGAAAAGCACACGCAACAAGGTCAGGGCACCTGAAGCAGCAGGCGGCAGCCAGTCAGGTTGAGGTTGAGGTTGAGGCTGAGTCTTTTAGTCTTTTGGTCTTTTGGCTGGGTTCGAATTGCACGAGATATTTCGTAATGGACTCGCCGAAAGGGGCGTGTTGGTAGTCCGAGGGGTGCTGTGTGGCACGCCCACAGTGCAACATTTTAATTTAAGAGCGTTCTCTGGAGCAGCCGCAGCTCTAGTAGTCTGCCAACCCCCACACTGGCCGAGGCGTGCTCAACGAAATCTTCTTAAATGCCAGCTACAATCTGGCCAAAGATCGTGTGCAATGCGATCAGACAGAGAGGGAGGTATACAGAGTGAGAGAGAGGGGGAGAGGGGTATACTTTGTTAGTCGTAGACTTGGCTAAATTGGAAGCTGCTGCTGACGTTTATCTTTTGACCAATTGTGAAAGTAATTTAATGCGGATTGATTCGATTTCAGTTTGGATGCAGCTTCCTCGACTTTTCCACTTCTTCATTTTCCTTGACTCTTTTCAATTACAAGGAATTGCATGTTTCGTTTTAATTTCCACGTAGTTTCAATTGCCGTTGCCCGTTGCCCAGTGCTCGTCTGCGTCTCTGCGTGTCGTAGTGCACTTCTTTCTGGGAAACTGGTTGTACTTTTACCACCAGCACAACAAATCTCTGTGTGTGCCTCTGTGTGTGTGTGTGTGCCTAAATGATTTTGAACCAGTTACGTGTGCCTAGCTGCCTCCTGGTTTGCTCAGTTCTGTGGAAACTGCGTGTCTAAAATTTAATGAAATCGCTGCAACACACTCAGATATATCTATCCTATATATATATATCTATATCCATTGGATAGAAAGCAACATTAAAGTGCATTATTCGCGCTCTGGACTGCTGAGTGCCCCTGCCAATCAGACAGGACGGTGTGGATAATTGAGATATTATTAGCTCAACTGTGGCACGGCATTGGCATTTGCTTTAAACGTGCCACATTTGCTGCCACAATGTTAACTAATGAGCTGTGGATGTAGATGCAATTGCATCAATTGCATAAGACTCCAGATCTACAAATTAAGTTCAAACATCAATTTAAGTGTGGCAATTGTGGAATCGCTTCGAGTGTGTTTCGGATAAAACGGATAATTATACACAGATTCCTGGAAATATCATGCAGCAAATGCATTCGTAATGGGATCAGTTTCGAAAGGAGTTTGTTGAATGAGAACAGCTGAAAATTATCAAGAAAAGTTTGAATTTTGATAAGTTCCAAGAATCTCAGACATAAATATGGATAATTCTGATAGTTTGCATAATGGAAGCAACATGTGAAAAGATTTAAGATAGCTTATGCAGTAGGAGATCTTTATAAAAAGCTGCTTCAATCAGCTTGAAGTATGGGATAAAGTTGAGAGATTTCGGATAAGTGTGGTTAAAGTATTTTAATAAACTTCGCATAGCTCGGATAATGGGAATTACAACCCGGAAATCACTCACAGAATTTTTGCTTTGATAAACTTGAGTACATTTGAATCATAATAAGAATGCTGTGAGAAACTTTTGATAAAAAGATTAGATAGAGATTAGATAAGGTTGAATAATTTCGGATAATTTAGTTAAGATAATGGGAATTATAAATTTTTAAGGCAAAAATCTCTTTTTAGGTTGATGAAGTTGAGTATATTTCAAACAGAATAAGAGTTCTGAACGATACTTCTGCAATAAGCTAAAAGATTGAATGAAGTTGAATCATTTTGGATAAAGTGGATAAAGTATTAATATATAATTCTAATAGCGCGGATAAAAGCAAAAAACATTCTTCAATCTACAGCGATGAATTTCACTACAGTTTTGTCCGGATAATAATACTAAAAGACTCTTCTGCAAACTGCTAAGAAATTGCGACTAACTGAACCAATTTCAGATAAACATGGATAAAATATGAAGCTTATTCATTTGATTCCAATTAATTTGCAGATAAAGCAACAGGTTTTATGGGTCTAAAAGAAACCAATTAAAGTAATTGAGTAACGTTAGGGATTAATGCGGATAAGTTCTGATAAAATGTCGAGTATTGACAGATTTATGGATCTATCGAACTTTAGCTGGAATCGGAGTTGGTAGAAACTTGTCTTACCAATTCGAACTGCAATTGCAATAAGTGTCAAGCAGTTTGATATTAATTATACTCATATATAGTACCAAGTCGGAGAGAAGGAGAGAAGCAGTTGTGACACAGACACATCAAGGAAATGACAAACCATCAAACCAAATAGACTCAAGCTGAAAATCTTCTTAACCCAAATTTATGCATCCATGTCAGAGATCGCACCATAGTTGGCCAGATGCATGTCAACGGCTTCTGCTTGGGGCAAGAGCATTTTGCGTATTGCGAATCAAATTGCATGCGGCATATTAGAAAACAGCAACAAAGGCATTCAACAGGTTTTTGGTTATGGCTTTTGGACACTAAAAGAGAAAACCGCCAAAGCCTGGCCAACATTTCAGTCAGTCTGTGTGTGTGGTGTGTGTGAGTGTGGCGAGTATGTCAACAATCGTGTCCGTATTTGGCAATCAGCTTGGATTTGGTAGATTTGCTAGATATTTGAATCGAATTGAACTGCTGCTTGGCCACCGTTTGCTATCAAAGTCAATCAACAAGACACACACAATTCATTTGTGACAGATTATGCCTTGACTTTGTTTGGGCAGCGAGCGACAATCGCAGCGAATGGATCAATGATCGATTTAGAAAGCAAATGTATATTACAAATAGGCCCCTGCTCCCAGCTCCTGCCCTCAGACTGATTGAACTCACGCAGTGGTGGACAAGTTTTTGGCAAAACAAATGGATTTGCATTGGAAACGTGGCCCAAAACTTTCACTAACAGCCAGTCTGTAGGGTATACAACGTGCTCTAACGATCTGCGAGTATCTCTAACTATCTTTATGGTAGCCCAATCAACGCTGTAGATCTTAATAGCATTGTGCATCAGCTGTTTGTTAGCTGCGAGACATTCACTTTGAGACACAGAGAGAGAGAGGAGAAGGGCAGGGCTAGAGCTGGCCTTACCTTGGCTCGAATCTATTGTTGACTTGGTCAAGAAACAAGCAGATGCGTTTCGGCTTCTGCGGCGCATTTGCATAAGTTTCCACAGATGCTGGCAAATTGCTGCTTAGACAGCTCATCAGCGGCCTGTTCATGCTCCAAATGTTGTGCAACCTGATGCCAATCGGAATGTGTGTGTGAATGGGAAATGGGAAATGGAAAATCAAGTTAGCATAACGCAACTGCTACAATTTCACATAAAGCACTTGGCGTTAAGTCACACACGGCACACATTAATTATACACATATTATACACAAAATCATTGCCCAGCGGCAGCAACAAAACAAAAACAAACGAAAAAGAAACTAAAAATTAAAAACAAACATAAGAAATGAAAGAAAACAAATTAAAACTGAAACATGATCAGCTCTGGGGTGCCATATCCATTGGAATTTCTATAGAAATATGAAATGGTTGTTGCTTCTGCGAGTGAAAGTAACGCAGAAAGCGCCAAAAGAAGATTCCACACTGTCCACACACACACACACACACACACACACACACACACACAGCTTTATGGTCGAATGTGGCTCTGGCCCGTAGCTGATGGCTTTGGCTTTGGCTTTGGGTCTTGGCCACATGCTGATGGCACGACATGCGCTGGCAATTTGGGAAATTTTCATAAATTGGACAGAAACACGCATGCGCAGCAGCTGCAACAACTGCAACTGCAACTGCAACAGCAGCAGATCCTGTTGCAATTCAACCAAAATTGCATACAGAACAGATTAGAAATGCGCCTCGCGTTGAATTCGAATGAGTTTCGTATCTCAGCTGGCTAATTGCAAATGTTTCTGCTTTTATTTTGTTTCTGTCTCAGCATCCATCATCATTCATAAGCACAGCTACTGCTGCTACTATTGCTGCTGCCACAAAATGTTGCAAGATTATGCAAGAGCTCTTGACTAGATCTCGCGCGATTGCTACAATCAAACGAGTGCAAGTGGGCAGCCATAACAATTTGGCAACTAGTTTAAGCCTTGGCTTAAAGCCAACTATAACTCTGCCTTGGTTTATCATAATTTATCAACTTTAAGCCATAGTTCGCTCTTGGCTGTTGTTAAAAGCGCATTAGGCAGCTTCTGAGCGGAAATCCTTATGCACTCAAAACTATCCACGAAATTAGCTGCTCTTGCAGGGGGATTGCCGACTGGAACTAAGCCTTACAATGTTCCCATATAAAGCCATAAAGCAAAGCCAATTTCTATCTATAATAAAGTTTTTACCCTTTGCAGCTTGGCTGTAAAAAGTTATAGTTGAGTGTAAAAAACTTAGGCGCCATATAAACAAAAACTTATCCATTTCCTTTCATCTTTCTGCTTACAGCATCGTCCAGCCACAGCTCAAGTACAAGCCCACACCAGCACCGCGCAACCACAGCACCAACGCCAGAAGAAGCAGCACCACAATGACCACACACCACCAGAAGATGCAGCCGGCGGCAGGCAGCAGCTATTACACACAGACAGAGAGTGAACTGTTGCAGCTGGAGGCTGGCGGTGCAGCGCCCTTTGCACCGCATCGCGGTGACCAGTCGTTGACCTCGACGAGTGGGGCATGCAACAATTTGGACGCACCATCGGCGGGCAGCAGCAGCGGGACGCCAGCGCACTTTGTGTCGCCGCTGCAGAGACGCCACTGCCAGCCGCCCAACCACTTGCCACTGAACTCGGTGGTCGCCTCGCCGCTGCGCACCGCCAGCTACAAGACGGCCGCCACAGCCAGCGTCTATCATCACAGCCACCACCAGCAGCTGGACTTCCAGCGCAACTCGCAGTCGGACGACGACAGCGGCTGCGCGCTCGAAGAGTACACCTGGGTGCCCCCAGGTCTGCGGCCGGATCAGGTACGAGCCAGTGTCAGGGCGTGCCAATGGCAACTTGCAACTTGCAACTAGCAACTTGCAACCAGCAGCCAATTTGTCACAGCTAATTAGGTGAAATCAAAAGTGGCCAGCGGGGTGCAATTTCATGTGTTTCTTGCCTTGGCCAACACATTTGGTTTTGGCCAACTTTTGCTTTCATTTCGCTGCCCGCTTTCCACAAGAGTCGAAAATCCATTCCAGTTCAATGCCTGGCCACAGATCACGTAGCTCTCGTATAAGGAAATGGAGCGACAACTTTAATTGCAGCTAAGCTGCTTTCAAAGGCTTCAAAATAATCGAACGTGGCAATCGATTGGAATCGAAATTCGAATCGAAATCGAAAGCGAAAGCATTTTGTAATTAAATCGCTGCTGGATTTGGTCGCAATTAGATTTGGTCAAGGCGCTTACATAACGCCCAAGTCTGGGAAAAACTCTGGGAAAATAGACTCGAAACTGAGTTGCCATTTTCATTTTTCCCCATTCTGTTTGTGCCTCGATGACTTTGGCTACATTTGCCACTTTCGCACGTTTAACAACTTTAACTTGAAGCTTTTTTAGACATGGCTAACTGTGGGCGGCTTATTGTTTGTTGTTAGTGAAAGCGTTTTGTCATTGCCTTGATTAATGCGCTGCGACTTGTCCTTAATGAATTAAACTCATGTCTCCAGATTGTCACGAAATTTGCCATTTCAATTAAGCCCCAAATAAGAGCCCATCAAATGAAGACAGTTAGCCATCTTTGAGTGCCAGCTTATGGCTTATAACTGCATACTTATATCTTTCCCTCTCTCTCTCTCTTTCTCTCTCTGATTGTTAACAGGTTCGCTTGTACTTCAGCCAGTTGCCGGACGACAAAGTGCCGTATGTCAACAGTCCGGGGGAAAAGTATCGCGTGAAACAATTGCTGCACCAGCTGCCGCCGCAAGATAACGAAGTGAGTATTGCCAGGGCCAGCAGTTGCTCCAAGGAGCCAACACGAAGGGGCAGCAACAAAAAAAGTCAAGCATAAAAATGCAGTTAATGTCGAAGCAGCAACTGAGGCAGCAGCGGCGCCAACTTGTAAAAATTGAAAAGCAACTCAGAAAAAAGTCGAAAATAAAACCCAAAAGGGAAATAAAAATAAAATTTGTATAAAAATCAAAGCACGCCCCACGCAAGGATCGGGCCAAGATTAAAAAAGTTGTTGCCGCTGTTTCCATTGTTGTTGTTGTCGCTGCCTTTTTTGAGTTGCTGCAACAAAGATTTTAATTAAAATTTACAATACAAGAAACTTGCTCCTTTAACTCATTGCCACACCCACAATTTATGCACTCCCTCTGCCAATTTCAGGTGCGCTACTGCCACTCGCTGAGCGACGAGGAGCGCAAGGAGCTGCGCATCTTCTCGGCCCAAAGGAAGCGGGAGGCGCTGGGACGCGGCGCGGTGCGGCTGCTGTCCGACGAAAGGCCCTGCAAGGGGGTAAGTCCTTTAGTCTTTAGTCTTTAGTCCTTTACTCGCTTAGTCCAGGACTCTGCCAGGACTCTGCCCAACCTTCATCTTAATTGTGAGCACGAAATTTGCATTTTATTATGAGCAAGAAAAACAGCTCCAACTGGAGCGAGTTTCGATTTCAGTTCCCCCCTTCTGCCCGGCAAAGTTTTGCGCAAAGTTTGACAGGACTCCGGCAGGTTCCTTGGTTCCTGGGTTCCTTGGGCCAGGCTCCTTGTGATTTGTATGTGAGCGGGTGAGCGGAGTGGCTGCTGCCAAACAATGCAAAAAATTGACAATGGCGCCTGCCAGAAACAATAAGCGAGCGGACAGTGTTGGTTTGGGGCATGCGGCATGTGGCATGGGGCAACTTTCGCGTCGCATGGCAAGTTGGCAGCGTCTCAAATAAAAGATGACAAAAAGATTTCATTAAGTACACTTTTAGCAAACGGCAAAGTGCTGCAACTGAAAAATGAAAAACGTTGTTGCAACAACAATTGCAACAGAGACACCCCCCCCCCCCCCCACGCTGCCCTTTCCCTGCAACTACTGACTCCGACTACGACTCTGTTTTTGTCTCTCTGCCGAAGCGAAAAGTGAATGTGCTGCCAGAGAAACTGTGCAACGCAGTGAAATGGCACTAAAACACAATGCTAGTGCCATAAAATAGTAGTACGATGTTGGCGAGTGTGAGTGGCAGTTGCAGTTGCAGCACCGAGCTACCCTTTGGATGGTAGCACCCTACACTTGCCCCACACACAAAATTTGCATTGTTATTAGCTGGCAGACTCTCTACGAGTGTGTGTGTGTGTGTGTGTGTTTGTGTGTGTGTGTTGCAACTTGAACTGTGGCCAGTCTGCGTATCCACAGAGACACAGTCCTTGGCTGCTGCTGCTGCTTGCCACAGATAGTTCGTAGCTCGATTTTATTGTGTTCACATTCGCCACTCGTAAAACTTATTAAAAAGTTTATGCTGCATGCTGCATGCTGCATGCCGCATGTCTGCGTGGCTGCGTGTCTGTCTGCTGTGCGGCGGCGGCTTGTGGAGCGTCCAGTTGCGCCTCCATCGTCTTAGGACCACATCCTCGTCTTTTGTCATCGCCTCCGTCTGCTACGTGCGTGGGCGTCACGTTGTGCCTCCTCCTGGAGGTGTTTGCCTACATTAAAGTTTTCCACAGATTTTCCTTGGCTGCTCTTGCGGCCAGACCCAAATTGGCCAGCCAAGTTGCCACAACGACTTATATGGCAGCTGTTGCAACTTGCAACCAGGTTAGAGTTCATTAGTTGAGATGAACAAACAAACTTTTCAATAACTTTGCCGTTCCATGTTCTCTGTCAAAGTGCAGCTAAATATTTGATTTCATATGTTTGATCAATGATTCATAAGTGCCAGTGTCAAAAGGGTTAACTTTTCATTATTTATGGCGAAAGAAAGTTAGGGTCAAAACACAGACAAAAGGTAGAAAGAGCTAACAGACAGTTTGCTAAGACACTCAGCTTTAACTGAAGAACTAACGATTGCTAGTTAAACTTCAAACTTGGTTACATTTTACTTTGTTTTCGGAATGTTCTATCGAAGTTTAAGTAGAAGGTGCGCGTTGTGAAGTGCTTCTATTTATGAGGCAGATATGGTGTATATATATAAGGTGAGTTTATCAATATTAGATTAGATACGAGCTGTTTATATATAAACAGAGTTCATTTACGTCAAAGTCAACGATAGGCAGAAGTTGCGTCTCAGACAAAACACATTCAATTAGTCTTATTGCTCTGCCATTGACATTGGTCAGGGTCTAGTACTAGCCCAACATTTCTCGCAGAATCACAGCTATTAATAACTAAGGAACAACCTACGAAAGAAAGTTAGTTAGCAGCCTAGGGAATAGGTTAGCTTCATATAAAGAAACAGCTGATTCAAAGGAAGGAAAAGGAACTGCCTTTCACTCGCTGAACTAAAAAGTAGCTCAGGAAATTCCTGTTTGAATCTGCCTCGACTGTAATTTGCTTCAGAACTATAAACTTTAGTTCAGCCTTCCTTTGATGGAACTTTGCCTTGAACAGATTCAATCTTTGTATACAAAGGAATAGGCACCTGGGGGAGGAAGGCAGCTCCAGGGGGTTAAAATAGGAATAGGGTTTTCCTGTGGAAAGCACTCAATATGCGTTGCGGATGAACTGTAGATTAATGCTCAATTATCTGATAAGCCAAGGCAAGATTTCATGCTACACATAGAAGCTGACGAACCGGAGCCAAACCATTCGGAAGACTACTTAAAATTCACTAACCATAACTGACTTGCTAAACGGACGTTAAAATGCGAACAAAGCAACTGGCGTCCCTTTGAGATGAGTCGGGAGCTGTTCAACCAGGAGCTGCGGATTTGGTTGGGTGGGTGGAATAATACTTAAGGAGGAAATTTATGAAAACACTCAATGATCCTGAAGGATGCTGCCAAAAAAGCACTCATATTCAGTGAAGCGTTAATGAATCGCCGCCTGGCCAGGAAACGTGCGTCAAAGTTGATTCGAGAGTCAAAGTCAGAGTCAGAGAAAGAGTCGAAGTCAAAGCAATGATTTGGCCAGTCAGATTTTCCACACGAATAGCTGAAACAGGAACAATGAATTGAAGCCAGAGCTGAGCGGATGTGACAGCAGAGTTTTGACAAGGATGTGACACTAAAGGTCGTCCTGGCAACGTCTGAAATACAAAATAATTATAAGAAAGGCAGCATGAAATATACTTACTTACTTCCAACGAGCTGGCTGCTTCACTTGGGGAGGGAGTGTAGGGTTTTGTTGCCAGCAAAAAGTTGGCTAACACACACACACACACAGAGATAGGAAAAAAGGTAAAATCGCTGGCAGTGTTAAGCGAAAAGTTTATGTACTGAAAAGGGCACGATAACGAGTGCCATTAATAATTTGAGCCAGCATTTCACGGAGTTGCTACAGGATTGGAAATCGAGGCTTGGGGCAGGGACAGGGACAGGGACAGGGACAGGAAGTTGGGCAGGAAATTGTCTTGCTTGTCTGCAGTAAAGTTTGTCAGGCAAAGCGCCAAAGTTGGATTAGGACAGACACGAAATGGGTTAGCGCAAACGAAGGACCTGCCACCTGACTGCTGGCTCCTCCATGGGATGCTCCTCCGTGCAAGCAGCCAGCGTCAATTTGTCAATAGCATAATTGTCTCTGCAGTGCTGGTATCAGCAGTTGGGGTCAGGGGTCAGAGGTCAGGTCGGGGGTCGTCAACAGTACGCGACTGGGATTAATTGGTTTGATAAGATAAATGAGCAGCGATTGCTGTTATTCACATGACATTTAGAGGAGCTCCGACATCAAATGAAAAATGCCAGTTTAAGTGGACAAATTTCGGGGGAGGAGCGACTCCAATCAGAGCTGTTGCTGCGGTTACTTTTGTTGGAAAAACTTTCTGCACTTGTGCTGCAATGTCGTCACCACAGAAACTACTTAAAGCGCTTTTCCGGCAAAGTTGCAGGCCAAGTCTGAGTGTGGCCAGCCGCAGCAAAGTGTTGGCCAACAGAGCAAAAAAAAAAAGGAATATAATCCGCAACCGCAAAAGAGGAAGAGCACAAAGTTTAGATACATCATTAGAGAGATTGAGCCAGCGCCAGAGCTGAGACTCAGCCTAATTAAAGTACTCAGTTCTTTTTGGGGCTATAAATTGTGGAGCTCCGGCAACAATTAACGACGCATGCAGAGTGGAACCGAGCTGGAACTACTTACTCCAAGCTCGGTTGCCAGGGAAATTATCAACCCTGTTTGAGATTCGCGCAGGATGGGCACTTGCTGTCAATGTTTAATGGCTTGCAAAAGCAAATGTTGATTGCGGGGGAGCTGGCGATGGCACAGACTGAGGTTTAATAGCCTGGAAAGTTAAGAAGCTGCAATGTCCTGGACTCGCTGGCAGCTCCTTGCAGCGTCTTGCGGCTTCTGTGGCATTCTGGGGTAATTTGCGTGCGCGAAATGAAGACACCGCGAGGGGACGCTCGGCAGCAGCCGGAAGCGGTAGGAAACGGAAGTTAAAGTGAAAATGGCGCAAATTGGCGTAGGCTTTGTCAAGGGCAAAAGCTAATAACGGCGGTAGGAGGCAGGAGGCAAGGAGCATGTGCAGAACTTTTGAAAGCCCCAAAAAGCATTCATAAATCAGGGCAATTGCGCTAATTGCTTTTCATACTCAGAGGAAACTGGCAGGAGGAGGAGGAAAAGTTGTGGCTTTCCCATTAAAGCTAAACGTATATGGAATGCATGCAGATTTGGCAAAAGAAACGTGTGTTCGCTGGGAAAGTAAGGCTCAAAGTAATCAGCTTTTGTTGACCCTGTTTAGGTGGCAAGAAAATGAGTTCATTACGCGAATGCCTTTTGGCCCTAACGAGTTGAGGTTGAGTCATTAAGAGCTGCGGCGCTTCCGTTGACGTTGCGGCTCCCACACACCACGACAAAAACCTGAAATTTTCTTCCTTGCGGCATTTCTCTCTCTCTGTCTCTATCTCACTCTCTCTCTCTATCTCGCTCTGTTGTTTCGCTTTATCCACAGCCAGTTTAAAGTCTCCATTTCACAATTTTCTGTGGCTTTTCCTCTGGGGAGCACTTTGGTAGCCGCCTCGCACATGGCCGGCAGCAGTTTTTGCATTATTTCCGTTGTGAAAAAGCAAAACCGCAAAGTGAGGCAGGAGCAGCAGGAACTTGCTGTTCGTTCTCGTTCTGGTTTGGTGTTGTCCTCGCTTCGGGGGCTTAAGCGTTTTATTACCGTTATTTAGCATTTATAGTCGCTTAAATATTTTGCCAAGCAAAGCAGACGCTGCAGATTTCTATCGCCTCTGACGTCTGTACAACTTTAGCATATTTCTCTTACCTATTCTCCCTCTCACTCTTAACCTCTCTCTCCCTCTCTCTCTCTCTCTGTTTTGCAGTGCGAGGAGCAGCTCTCTGGCGGTGACATTGTGGTCTTCGCCCAGCGTCTTGGCGCCCAATTGTGCTGGCATCCTGCCTGCTTTGTCTGCAGCGTCTGCAAGGAGCTGCTCGTCGACTTGATATACTTCCAGCGGGATGGCAATCTCTACTGTGGCCGCCACCATGCCGAGACCCAGAAGCCACGCTGCTCCGCTTGCGATGAGGTAAGCACAACAATAGCATAGTCCATGTACCATAAGCTTCCTGCTTGGTCAGTTATCATTTCCATTTCTTGATCCCTTCCTTCCCCTTTGCTTTCGTTCCCAGATCATCTTTTCGGATGAGTGCACGGAGGCCGAAGGACGCACCTGGCACATGAAGCACTTCGCCTGCCAGGAGTGCGAGCATCAGCTGGGCGGCCAGCGCTACATCATGCGGGATGGGAAGCCCTACTGCCTGGGCTGCTTTGACACCATGTTCGCCGAGTACTGCGATTATTGCGGCGAGGTCATCGGTGTCGACCAGGGCCAGATGAGCCACGATGGCCAGCACTGGCATGCGACGGATCAGTGCTTCTCCTGCTGCACCTGCCGCTGCTCGCTGCTGGGTCGACCGTTTCTGCCGCGTCGTGGCACCATCTACTGCTCCATAGCCTGCAGCAAGGGTGAGCCTCCGACGCCCTCGGACACCAGCTCTGGCCCGCAGCTGCGGCCGACGCATCGCGCCTCCACTTCCAGTCAAATCGCGCGTTCTCCACGCCGTGTGGGTGAGTCTGCGGCACGTGGTGGTGGCACCAAGTCCACTGCCACGCATGCCCATGCTTATGCTGGACATCCGGGTAAGAGTGCGGGCAGTGCGGGGGACTTGCTGGAGCGGCAGGAACGCAAGCGCATGGAGGCGGCAGGTGTGGCGGATATGCTGCTGGGTGGCTGTGTGCCAGGCATGCCGCGCCCTGCTCATCCGCCGCCCATAGACCTGACGGAGCTGGGCATCAGCCTGGATAACATCTGTGCGGGGGACAAGTCCATCTTTGGGGACACACAGCTGACCTCCTCCATGCCGGACATGCTCTTGTCGAAGGGAGAGGACTCGCACAGCTATCAGAGCATAGACAAGATAAATTTGAACTCGCCGAGCAACTCGGACATGACGCAGAGCACCCAGGAGCTGGCCAATGAGTTGGACCTGGACAACGAGTCTGTGCGGGAGCTGGAACTGCCACATGATGGCTACGAGCAGCTCTTTGCCGCGAAGCAGCGCAACAATCGCAACTGCAACGAGGACTTGGCCGAGGAACAGGAGCAGCTGGACAATCGACCGCCGCTGAAGGAGGTGCGCTTCCACAGTGTCCAGGATACCATGTCGCGCTCCAAGAGCTACACGGACAACTCGAACGCACGACGTCGTCGCCGGCGTCGCAATCAGTCACGCAGTTCCTCCGAGATGCAGATCAACCAGACGAATCTCCGCCTGCACAACGCACAGACCCAGGCGGGCGGCGGTGCTCTCAATCTGCTCAACAATCTGGACAATTGTGATGTGGCCAGCATATGCTCCACATGCTCCTCCAGCTCCTCCAGCGACATGGACGACTACGTCTACCGTCTGCCCGCACGCAAGCACTACGGAGGCGTCCGAGTCGCCTATGTTCCCAATGATGCACTCGCCTACGAGCGCAAAAAGAAGCAGGCCCTGGCCTGCGATCCCACAGCTCTCGGCGGAGCTGGACCCGGCTCCGGTCTGGGCGCACAGTCCGGCATGCCGTCGATCATGCACGAGAGCAAGAATTGCACCATATCATGACCACCTCCCATGCTGCCGCCGCCCCCCCTCAACCTGAGCAGCTACTACATACTGGACACCATTCTCGAGGAGCAGAGCCTCAGTCTGCTGCCCGAGAAGAAGCCCGGCTGCCTGAGGCGCTTCTGGAACTTCTTCGGCATGGGTAAGCCGCGTTCAGCCACTGGCGGCCAGCACTTGTACAGCGTCTAAGGATCGGGGGGGTGGGGTAAATGTAAATAAACATATCGAAGATTGTATTATATCAGATCGTATATAGAAGATAAATCAATGACATCAGCGTGAGTTTCTCTTGTATATGATATTTCACTCTCTTTTCTCACCTGGCCTAATGTCATATCGGACGTAAGTTAAAAGTATTCCAGATTAGGAGCTGCCCGCGGCTCGGATCAAAACTCTGTACAAAATACTTAAAAAACTATATCAATAATGCATTTATATACATATTTATAGCTGGTTAAGAGTATCGTAGTTATAGGGCTAAGAATCTGCCACTAAAATAAAACACAATCAACGAAAGTGAAACGAAAGCAGAAGAAAAAAAGAAATAAAACGCGAAACAAAAGAATTTTTTTACATATAAAAAGCGAAAGTCTTTTTTCGCATAGAAAATCGTGCAATAACAAAATATTTAAAAGGAACTTTTCAATATGTCAAACAGTTACAATTTACATACATATATAGATACACATATATACATATAATTCCTAACCATACATATATACATATTATATACATATATATTGCTTTCAAGTTTTGCGAGCTGAGATTCTTTTGTTTTGAATTTATGTAATTTTTCAACTCTAACTTTCGCCGGAGCGAGAAAGTGAATGAATCATATTATATAAAGGAATGTGTCCAGAATATTTGAAAGTTTTGTAATAAAAGAAACACAATTTGTGGCTAGATATATATACATATATATATAATCGTAGAGGTTAATGTGAAACGCATACATATGATGATAATGTAATTTGTGTTTTTATTTTTATTCGGGTTAAGAGTATCTTTATAATTACAGTCAGTGTATATGGAAACATAATCAAAATAAAATATATATATATATATATACTTATGTGTGTATCGTAAACCGAAACAGAAACGTCTGTATATCTTTATTTACGCGGCACGAGATGCACCCAGTAACCACTAATGGGTGTCAGCTGGAAGCCACGCGAATCGGTCATCAGATCCTTTATGGTCTTTGGGGACCTCTCGACTCTGTACTTCACCAGCAGATTATACAGCATAGCCTTGGCTTGCATCAGCGCATAACGATTGCCTGATCAAATATATATAATTAATATATATATCTATAAGTTAACATCAAATCTTACCTATGCAATTCCTCGGTCCAACTCCGAAGGGAATATACGAGTAGGGCACAATGCTGTCCTTGTTCTCATCGCTGAAGCGTTCGGGATCGAATCTATGTGGATCCGGGAAGTACTGATCATCCAGGTGCAATCCTGCAATGGGTATATTGATGCGATCTCCAGCCTTAAAGTCAAACACCTTGTTGCCACTGCTATCCTTCAGAGTATAATCCTTGACGCACTGCCGATCTGTGGCAGCCGCTAGCGACCACTTCCTCAAGCATTCGGATACAACCATATCCATGTACTTCATCTTCATCACGGCATCATAGCTAAGCTGCTCGCCCTTCAAGGACTCCTTGGTCTCCAATATCTCCTCGTAGAGACGCTCCTGTACATCTGGATTGTTCAACAGCTCCAAAGTTGTGGTACAGATTAAGCTGGCGTTGTTCTCGAATGCTGCAAAGAAGAAGATGAAGCACTGGGCGACTAGTTCATCGTCGGTCCAGTTCTCCGTGGACTCCTTCTTGGCCTCCATGAGCAGTTGGATCATGTCTGGCCGGACAATGTTGTGCTCCTCGCGGTACTTCATGGCGTCGACTACGAGGCGTACAAAGAAGTCAATGTCCTTGGTGTCAAAGATCTTAATCCCAAACAGCTGAAATAAAGATTGAGGTAATGTACATGGAGTACTCTGGGTATCCCTTTATATATACTTACATTAAAGAGCCAGGGTGCGGCTGTGGCCAGCATGAACTTGTACAGCTGCTTGCCTCGAAAGTTGGACACGGATTGGCCAATCTTGAAGAACTCGTTGTTGGGGGTCTTGTAGGAGCTAACCTTCAGTCCAAACGCGGTGGTTGCAATCAAATCATTCGAGAGTCGATTGCAGACCTCCTTGAACTCCAGGTCGAATCCTTCACCGGGTTTTACAGCCTTCTTTGAGTAAGAGTCCAGGTGATCCATGCACTCATCGAAGCTCTCGTGCATCAGGCCAAACATGCTGCGCATCTTCGCCGCAGTGAAGATGGGTGTGAGAGTGTTCCGCATGTGCTTCCAGCGCTGATCCTTCATCAGGCTCAACATGTCGCTGAGCAGCCGCTCCTCAGTTTGCACGAAGGGCTGGTGATTGGGGAAGTACTCAAAGTCCTTGACAGTTATGGTCTTAATGAGCTCCGGATCGTTCACCTGAATCATCGGCGTGCGAGTGTTAAAGAATCCCACGAGTTTGCTGCGTTATCAAATAATATCTTATCAGATTCCCCAGCATTTTTACGGTACTCACTGTTGTCGTGTGCGCAGATAGAATTCGGAGAGCTGTTTGTGGAAGGAGGCCTTGTTCAGGACAACGGCTCCCATGTTTCCAGCGAATGGCAGAGGCTTCTCGAATGGTAATCCACGTAGCGCAAATTCATCGTAGCGAGCAGTTGCCCATTTGTAAATGAAGAAAATCAGCCCCGACACGGCCAATAAAAGAATCAAATCCATTTTTGTGAAATTCTATGAAAATGACCTTGAAAATAAAGGTAATTGCAAATTCTCCGATCTTGTTAACTTCTAAAACGCGCAGTTCGAACTAAATTCTGAATACTGAGTGAAACAGCTTTTATACTGCATTCTGGGAACCCATATATGAACTTATATTATCTACATATATACATTTGCTATAGATACTATGTATGAGTGTTTATAGATAAAGCTTTTTGAGATTAAGTGCCCACTTGAAACAACAAAAACAAACACCAAAAACAAAAACAAACACACACAAAAAGACAAAAAGTACACAGAAATTAGTCTCGTGAGTGAGTTGCATATATATAATATATAAGATATTATACCCTGTACTCATTAGCGATAGGTGAAAAGGGTATACTAGACAATACTAGGCGGCTTTTAACCTTTAAATCAACGCGAATCATCTTAAATACAGAAGCTATACTTTTGGTATAGAAAACTCACACAGAAAATGGGCAAAAGAGAGAACGGATCTTTTTACAGGGTATCGAATAGTCAAACACATTTGATTTGCGCTTACACTTGACTTGTTTTTATTTTAACGTGTTGCAAGAACATAATATTACTCTCTTAAGAAACCGGTTACTGAGTTTTAACCGGCAAACATCGAATCTCGACTTGGAGATATTTTTAGGAATATTACTCATAATTTTTCTAGGTTAAGTATCTTATAGAGATCACTATATGAATACACATGTTTTGATTTAATCTAAGAGTTTTATCTAACACGCCAATTATAGTTCTCCAATTTGTTCAACTCCTCGGCACAAGATGCACCCAGAACTTTGGGGTTGTGATCTGGAAACCGCGGGACTCTTCCATCAAATCCTTCGCGGTACTGGGAGCCCTTTCGATTCTGTACTTCAGCAAAAGGTTGAAGATCATAGCCTTAGCTTGCATCAGAGCATAACGATTTCCTGTATCAGATAAATATAAATGTATATTAGGGATCAAAGGTGACAAATTAATCTAGCCCAGATCTTACCAATGCAGACACGGGGTCCAGCTCCAAATGGCATATACGTGAAGGGCACAATTTTCGACTTGTTCTCGTCACTGAAGCGCTCGGGATCGAATCTATGTGGATCAGGGAAGTATTGCTCGTCCAACTGTAGGCCTACAATGGGTATATTGACTTGGTCTCCAACCTTAAAGTCAAACAGCTTGTTGCCTTCGCTATCCCGAAGAGTATAGTCCTTGGCGCACTGCCGATCAGTGAATGAGGAAATCGGCCACTTTCTCAAAGCTTCCGATACGACCATATCCATGTACTTCATCTTCATCACGGCATCATAGTTAAGTGGCTCTCCTTTCAGGGACTCATTGATTTCCAGTACCTCCTCGTAGAGACGCTCCTGTATGTCGGGGTTAAGCAGGAGCTCGTAAGATGTGGTACAAATTAAGTTTGCGTTGTTCTCGAATGCTGCAAAGAAGAAGATGAAGCACTGGGCGACTAGTTCATCGTCAGTCCAGTTCTCTGTGGACTCCTTCTTAGCCTCCATTAGCAGCTGAATCATGTCTGGCCGCACTATGTTGTGCTCCTCGCGGTACTTCATGGCGTCGACTACGAGGCGTACAAAGAAGTCAACATTTTCGGCATCAAAAATCTGGAAACCCAGAGCCTATAACAGAAATTGCATTAATAAACATTGTAGTTCTCTGAAAATCTCTGGGATATACTTACATTGAAGAGCCAAGGAGAGGCGGAAGCTAGCATAAATTTAAGCATCTGCTTTCCTTTGAATTGGGACACAGATTGTCCAACCTTGAAGAACTCATTGTCGGCGGTTTTGTAGGAGCTAACCTTCAGTCCAAACGCGGTGGTTGCAATCAAATCATTCGAGAGTCGATTGCAGACCTCTTTGAACTCCAGGTCGAAGCCTTCACCGGGCTTTACAGCCTTCTTTGAGTAAGAGTCCAGGTGATCCATGCACTCGGCGAAGCTTTCATTCATCAGGCAAAACATGCTGCGCATCTTGGCCGCAGTGAAAATGGGTGTAAGAGTGGTCCGCATATGCTTCCAGCGCTGATCTCTGAGCACACTCAACATATCGTTAAGGAGACGCTCTTTAGTTTTCACGAAAAGCAGGTGATTGGGAAAGTACTCAAAGTCCTTGACAGTTATGGTCTTAATGAGCTCCGGATCGTTCACTTGGATCATAGGCGGGCGAATGTTGAAGAAGCCCACAATTTTGCTGCAGAGTTCAATCAATCAATAAGATCCCAATCTTGTTAGGAGTTATTACTCTAGTTTTCTACTTACTGGTGCCGGTTGCGTTGATAGAAATTAAGCATCTGCTTGTGAATTGAGTTCTTGCCCATGAGAACCCCTCCCATGTTTCCAGCATAGGGCAGGGGCTTCTCAAATGGTAATCCGCGTTTTGCAAACTCATTGTGAGTTGCAGTTGCCCACTTGTAGATCAAAAACAACACTCCGAAAATGCCAAATATCACAAACGGGTCCATTGCGAATGTTGTGAAATTATTTTGGATGAAACCTTTAAAATTACGGGTTAGACGATCCGCACTGTGCTCATTGACAATGTTCAGTTGAAACTAATGTCTGAACTCAAACCGAACGAGCTTTTATGCTCTGCGTGACTCCGAATTTGAACCTAATAATCGAATACACTCATATTCTATGTATGTATAGGAGAGTTTATAGATAAACTTTGATGAGAAGAAGAATATATAATATACTGCGTGAGCGGCATACAAAATAAACCAGCCGAAAATTCGATAATGTTTACGTTTTTCTTTATTGTTTCTAACCGGTTATCGTATACTAAGAATATATAATCAAAGTAAAAGAGTTCTATTCGTGTATGTATACATGATTTCTCCCCCACAACTCTTTAAAGTACCCTTAACTTTTTATTCATTGAAGTGGAACGCATATTTCGTACAATCTATCACAGCCCACATATCATATTTTGAATCTCTAGCACTCACTCACACAGACAAATGGGTCGGACGAACAGACCGTGTCGACTCTTTCGGAATACATATGTTAAAAAGCAACACATATTATTCACACATTACACAACTCCGAAATACCCTTCTTAATAGGCTTCTAGGTACAGAGAATATATAATTATAGTCACAGTTAATTTCAATCAGACAGAGATTATATTCCTATGGAAATATCGTACTGAATGTGTCATTGTCTCATGTCAACATCTGTGGGAAGATTAAAATCACCCTTGCATAGTATTCTATATATCGTGCCTTAAGTATATGTTAATTTTAAGATATATTCCAATAATAATTATTATATAATAGATAAAAAAGTTACTAAAGCAAGCGATTGCTTATATTAAAGACCTGAAATACTCAATATATACTTAACATACAGTAGAAAATTACTTCAATTGACAAACACAATCAGAAAGTCATAATACACCAACGTTAGGGTATAATTACAATGTATGTTTGGAAGGGCTTTTTGTTTGGAAGCTTTTAGAGATTACGCGCTATTTCGTAATTCGGCCAAAACTTTCGTGAAGACCGGTTAAATTGGGATTTCTTAAATTGTTGTTGACGGCAGTCAACTGCTCTACCAATTAAACAAAATCAGTGATTGCAGGTAGAAAGCTGATAACTGATGGTAGTAAGTTCTCTATTATCAATTGTAAGCTACTTAAATGAGCTAATCAGCATGTTGTTATCTATCGATTCACGCTACTGTGGCTGATGCAATGCTAATTGACTTCTTTCAATAGTTATCTGAATTGGAATAGGTTAGGTTTCATTTGCAAAACAATAAGAATGATTATAAGCAACTATAGCCTTTGCAAGCTTATGTAATCTATTAAAAGTTCATAATTTAGAATTCATATCACAGAAGACTGTGACATAATGCAAAGTCCAAAAAGACAAACAAAACTTTGAAAGTATTGTTCTATCCAAGAAACCGCTCCAAGTTTACGGTTTGAATATTTTAGCATATTGACCGATACTTGGCTCTTACTTCATTCCAACTCAGAATCTCTGTTCAACTCTGAATTGGTATTATACTCGCACAGTCTATACAAAGTTGGAGGTAAACAGTTAAACAGTAAATTCGCCGCGAGCGTTTTGCCAAAATGTGTGTAATTAAATATTTAGTCGGTTTGTTTAGCTACCCGGCAGACAGCTGGTTAGATGGATAGTTACTGGGCTGCCTTTGTTGCTGCTTTATTGCCAGACTTTGACTGGCATTTTTCGAGTTTAGAAATTTACAAGCTGTTTGTCATGCGTCACCACCAGACGAAGATTGGGACCCCAAGAGCTGGAGTGCGATGATGGAGTGGGTACATAATTTCAGAGAATATATCAGTCTACATTGAATGACAATGCGGAGCGAACTTGGGTCTGTGTACGTGTGAGTGTGGGTCTGTGTGTACTGCATATGTATATTGAAATATACAAATAAAAGTAACTTAGATCGCTCAAGTCGTGACTAGGGAATACCCTAAACTTACTTAACTATTATATACATGTTATATTGTATACATATTAGATACATTTGTGAGATCAAAGTTCATATTGGTAACATATAGTCTAGCAGATCTGTTAGTTCAATAGACAGACAAATAACTTTAGTAGAGAATATCACTTATCTTTAGGTTCTGAGTTGTTAACGTTTATCAGCACGCATTCCGTGAACTTCTATATCTCATGGGGATTATGGAACAAGTGTTGGAATGTGAAGTGCTGCGGGTCCAAGGTCGCCAAAAAGGGTTCAGTGTGTTTTTTAAAAAATATTTATATTAAAAATAAAAGTTGTATCAATAAGCGCATATTTACATACCCTGTGTGTAGATCCAAAGAACCCAAACACACTTGTCCTATGGATATAGCATAACATATAAGTAAATACATACCAAAATACACACCAACACACACGCTGAAAACAGTTTAACAGCAGCGCTTTGGCCCGTGCACTGTGCAAAAAAAGTTTTTTATAGTATTGTGTTTATTACCCGATGGTTGTGAAATTGATAATAGCATTGATAACATTGCAATAACAGTTGCATGTAATAAATATTGCATTTTACAAAAATAATAAAAATGAAACAAGAACTGTCTACAAATTTTAAACAAACATTCAAACATATTCTTCTATCAACTATCGATATAATAGCATAACAATAGATATTACAATGTTATCACATTGATATCGATGTAATCAAATAACCAATTAACACAGCCAATTAACATAATTAATTTGCATAATCGATAAATCGCAATGTTAACATTAACAGAGCGTTGCAATTAGCATAAGTGAAAGAGCAAGAAGCAGAACAAAGAACGAGTTGCGATCGTCAAATAGATATTAATTTCCTTTGTTGCGGTTATTCAGATTTAAATAAGTATGTGATATAACAGATATTTGGTGTAGAGTGCATTATTAATGAAATACCAAGCTTTTTTTTTAAGTGTACGTGTGTGAACATAGGGTTTATTCACCCGTTCTGGCATAACTTTCGTTTGCCAAGGAGTTGTCGGTTCTAACAAACGCCTTTAACATTTTATGCGAAACTAAAACGCTCGTACGTGTGTGAGTAAGTATATATATACATATGTGTCATTGTGTAAGTGTGAGTGCAGTTTATCAAAGCATGGCAGCGCCCAGTTGCCCGCTGCCCGTTGCTTGTTGCCCATTGCCAATGGCTGTCAGAGCCAGTCCCATTCAGGGCTCCCGCCAGAGTCTCTGGGTCCTGTCTGTGCGATTCCTTTTCCTTTTTTTATGCGCAAATCATGCTGCATCATTAAATCTGTTCGCTGTGTGGCATGCAGCAGTTGTTGGTGCTGCTTTTTCCGTTTCGCTTTTACAGCTGCTTTCGGTTTTCCTGGCCCCCAAACTCAGCGCTCAGCGCTCTCTCCTCAGTGGCTTTTCATTTCTATTCACAAGAATTTATGGCTTTCAACGTTGATTTTGTTTGGTATTTTTTATGTGTTTTTAAGTAGTCGTAAAGCGTAACACTTGATGAGATATTAAACGTTGTTTATGCTCCTCACCCGAACCGAACCGACTCGACTCGACTCGACCAGAGCAAAGGGTGGCTGCCAGGATATTTAAGCTGGGGGAGGCCCACCAATTTGACCTCTTCCTCTGCCCCACCACACGCATAAAGACACACACACACATTGTTGCACTTTGTTTGATTTGATGGCTTTTTAAATATTGGTTTTGCATTTTTCATTATTTCCGTGAGAGTCCCGCGTAAAGCATTTCATGTGCGCTTAATAGAATTGATGGCTCATAAAAGCTAAAGCTGAAGCTGGAGGTGAATCTGAAATCCTAACAGCATGTTAATGATTAGCTAAAGCGAGTGAACGACACCTGCCACAAATGTTGTCAGACACGACACATAAAGAGACCACAAAGCCACAGGCAAAAGGAAGTACATGTCGAGTTGCACAGAACCTTGCCAGGACCTTGTCAGTGTCTGCAAACTTGTCAATGAGCACCAACTAAATATTTTATTAGGCTGTCGGCAAAAAACAACAACTACACACTTGTGTGTCAGCCTGAGTGTGTGTGCCAGTGTGTGTGTAGTCGTGATTGCGTTAAATTTAGTAGTCCTTGGAAGCAGAGAGTGTGTTTGAGTGATTGTAGGGACAGCAAACGCCTCAAACATGTACCTCCTGATGAGTCTCATCATTGTCATGATGAAGATGCTCATCATGTGGATGTTGATGCGGATGCGGATGATGATGATGATGATGATGAGGATACTTTAGTCGAGGCCATAACAAAGCCCCCGATAAAGTTGCCACTGCCGTTGCCTGTTGAGGGGACCCACTGACTCTAGGGAATTTGGCGATGTCGACGGAAAAGTTGTTGACTCTCTTCGTATGTGTGTGTGGAAAGTCTTGGGCTGCCTTTTCTTTTGACTGCTCACAATTGGCTGTACGTGTGCAACATTTTTAAGTAGCTTTTCTTTCAGTGTTTGCCAGTCTCTGTGTCTGTTTCAGTTTCTGTGCATGAAGTATGTTTGTTTTATGGCGGCGTTTGTTTTAACTTGTCGCAGCATATAAGGAAAATTCTTTGGAACATATGTTTTCAATTTGCCGGCAAATGGAAAAACCTGATTGAATTCCATACGTACAAATATTAAGATCGATGGCGTTCGTCTCCTTGCGATGCGGCTTTAAGCTTTAAAGGTTCGCTCCGCCAACTATGCAAAATTCATCAGTCAAAGTTGGTGGCAAGTTGTTGCAAGTTCAGGTCCCCAAAGGAGTGGCACAAATTACATTTGCGGCGTCTGCTGCACACACCACAGTGGCATCCACATCAATCATACGCACCGTGTTGTTTTGGGACGCGACTTTTGCTATGCTGCCATCCGATGCATGAACAGCTGGGGAATTGTCGTCAAGCGTTAACACTAGACTCGACCAACTTTCTATCCGTAGAACCAGCCCCCGCCCCCTTCTCTCAGCGGGTACTTGCAACCATTTTGTGAATGCGTCGCCTAATTGCAGGCTATATTATTTTCAGCTGCCTCTTCACTCACTAATTGAACGACGGCAGCGATGAACAAGGAGCAGTGGCAAGTTACTCACTTGCTGCAAATTAAAATAAATTGTCAAATTAAACGAGAACTTTTACTTTTCCCAAAACAAGACTACGAAGATTAGAAAGAGAGAGAGAGAGAGAGATGGAGTGTGGGTGTTTGTCCTTAGTCCTGGTTATGGGCGTTGCTTGTTTGTCTGTTTAGGAATTCAAATGCTGTCGCCTACAAGGCTGCCATTTTCCTCACTATTTGCCTTGTCTCACAAGCATTGTGCATGTCGAGCAATGACTCTCTGTGTGTGCGAGCGTGTGTGTGTGTCCTTTGGCTGACATTCATTTGAAATTCGCACAGCGTAATGATGACTTGGCTGCCGTTGGAGCTGCTGAAGCCGCTGTTGGAGCCACCGAAGCTACTGGATCCGCTGGGGCTCAAACTTTTGCATATTACGCACTTGGTCACGTACGTTTCTCATATTTATTTGCATAAGCTTGAAGTTGGCAACTCTCGCAGTTCTCGCAACTTGAAGCTTCTCAGCTGGCAGGGGAATTAGCTCAATTAGAATCTGGCTGCCGCCATATGCAGGCTATATAGTATACAACATATAAAATATATCTGAAGTTGCAGCTCTGATAGACGCGACTGCTGATAAGAAACGAATTCCGGCGAACAATGGCAATTTTGTGGACACGGTAATTGGACGCGGGTGCGGCAGGTCGTGAATTATGGCAAGCACTTATGAGTTTTTAGCATTTTTTATTTATTTATGCGCCTTTTCATTTTGTGTGCGTCCCCAGCTCCAGTCCAGCCCCATCCTCGTCAAGGACTCCCCCCGCAAAAAGCAGGCAACACAATTTTTCATTTGGCATGTTGCGGAGCTAAGTGCTTCCTGTGCCGTTGGGCAGGACGTCCCACACCTCGCGTCCAACTTTGTTGCACGACGTGTGGTATGAGGTGGCACATCAACTTTTGGTGCCACGCCATAATATTAATTGCGCCTTGCTATTCGCAGCAGAAGTATAAAAAACACGATGCCAACGGCCACTTAAATGCCATTACATTTATATACATTTTATATGAATGCCTTGCGTGTGTGCGTGCCTGTGTGTGTGTGTGTGTGTGTGTGAGTGCGAGTGCGTTTTGTTGTGCGACTGCCCTGAAATTTTATAATTATTCAGGGTCCCGTTCTGGTCGCTCTCTGCGATACAATCGCCTTTACGGCCAGCACTGAGCTGCGCCCGCAGCTATTTGGGCAGCTATTAAAGCGGCTTTAAAGCCGCCAAAGACGGCGGCTTCCAGCTATTTGCATTTCCCCACTTGAGTTTTATTCTTGTTGTCGTTGGTGCTTGGGCATTATTATTACTTTTTGTGGCAGCTGCGCCCCAATCAATGAGACACCCGCAACACATGAGGCAAGGTGGCACTTCGGAACTAGTTGCTTGCTGCCATTGTCAGCAATTGCTGCAACTTTCGCTCCTGCCACTGGCACTGCTCTTGAGGCTGGCTTGTGCCGTGTCGCTTCTGCATCAAATGACAAATTGTCTCATCCGTCAGATGTGTGCCGGGAACAGTTACAGGAACTGAGGGTACTTTTTCGCAATCCTCGCTGGCACAACAATCATTATCATTGTCTACTTTTAAGGGCGAAGACGGTTTTGTTGCAAATGCCACATTGACAGTTATATATACAGTGGCAGAGACGCGTGTGCACCTCAGACGGTCACATGTGTTTTTGACAAGCTGCCGCTCGTCTTCTTATATCATTCATTATATTTCATTGTTGCAGACAAACATCTTACTCGGAGACGGCTCCGGCCCCAGCTGCCGGATGAGTAATGGAACCCCCGAACTTCTGTCTCAGACATGCAAAAATAACTAATAGAGCCAGGACAGGAGCATATGAGACATCCTTAAGCGCAAATTAGGTAACACTTCTCCTCAAGACAGTCTATTTAGCATAATCTCGGCAATTGTTAGAAGTATCATTAGGAAAGGTCGCTGCATAAACAGTGACAAGTCTTAAAACTAGTTTGGTTTTATTAAGTAAGTTTCGTGTTCTGCATATAGGAAAGGATATACCATAATCATATCTGTTCGTTTTCCGTATCCCTTTTATCTTAAGGGTTTTCCAGTAGTCTTCCACTGGCAGTCGTCAAATTTAATGAGCAAAGTTTCAATTATTTTGAGGCTTTGCACTTGCCTCTGTCTAAGCCCTTGGCGAAACAAATCGAAGCAAAAACAAAAACAAATACAAATACAAACAAAGCTAAGGGATTCCCCCCCAGAAAGCAATGCCAATAAAACGAAAACAAGGAGCCAAAAAGTTTATGTGTGTGTTTTCTGTTTTTTTTTGCTGCTGTTCCCAGCGATTTCTGGCTAAATCACAGCTAAATCTCTGCCAGCAATCGGAAAGAAGCTTCATGGCTTTTATTTGTTTGTCGTTTCTTATTTTTTTTTGTCTCTTTCTCTTTGTTTTTAAATGTAAACTGATAAAAACAATTGAACGCAAACAGAGATCTGTGGAGGGAGTGCAAAAGTAATCTTTAAATTAAGTAGCGACCCTTCGAGGAGGGTGTTTGCCACACATAACACAAGGGGGAACTATACTTCGATATAGAACTGGGCAACCCCAAAGCAGGAAGCTGCTCCTCCTCCCACCCATCCTCCCATCCTCCCAACATATACACCCGTACATAAGGATATCTAAGTAAAGTCATTTCATTTCGATTTGAATTTAAATTGCGGCTCCCCCAATTTCGCTTGCTTTGCTTTCGCCACGAAGGTATCTGAGTGTGTGCTACTTTCTATGCTTCTTCTTATACCCACCCACACACACACACACACGCGCGCGCAATTATGCTATGGTTTAATTGATTTTTAGGGTCCTGCGCTTCCTTGGGCTGCATGCTAAGTGCTCATTATGTTTTAATTAACTGCGCACTATTTTCTCGGTAATTCATATTTAGCCCACATTTAAGCCAGGTTCGTGTATGAGACTGTGTGTGCGTGTGTGTGTGTGAGACTTGCTGTTTGTTTTATAAATTAGGCGCAGGTATTGCATAATTTTCACATTGTCCTTTATCTAAATGTGAAATTTAGTTTTTCATTATTTAACACAATTTTGTGGCGTGTTTTTCTCTCGTGTTGGCAGCGTGTTTAGTGCTGGGTGTGGTCGACCTTGAAGCTAACGGGATAGTTAGGCAACTGGAGGCTAAACAACAGGCACCTGCGAAGGGTTATTTTAAGCAACAGTTAAATGAGATCACAATTAATTATGTTGTCAAAGTCTCAGGGATTCATTTCGGAAGTTAAAATCAACTAGCTGTTTGGATATATATGAAAAGTTACTTTGTTTCGGTTTTGGTTGACTGAAGCAAGTCTTTTTACCAACTTTAAAAGACACATTTATGCTTTTAAAGTATTTTTCATAAAACAAGCTAATATTAATTCACAAACGGAGTTCGTATATGTCAACAACCTTGTGAACAAGGTAAGAAAACTGTTCTGACTCTTTGTACTGGCTTCTTAGTGTTGCAGTGTAATTGCCACCGCTCTTGAGCTGTGGCATAATTAAGCTATACTCGTATAATGGCTTTGTGGCAGCAACTACCAAGTTTTCACCCCGTCTCATAGGTATCGTATGTGTTCGTTTCGTGTCCATTTATGGCATTTTGCAGTGGCAGCTTTGGCTTTGTATCCGTTTTAAGAGGTGCGCAATAAGCAGCAGCACTTAGCTGCGTATTTTACAGTTCATTGCATTGTTATATAATTTAACAGGCAAACACCTTGCTTGAGTGCGCACTCCTCACAATCCCCGGAGGTGCTGCAGCCGGCAAGAAGCCAGCGGGAGATGAGAATAAGGCTGGAGGTGTGGGCGGGTGGGTGACGACAGGATGAAAGGGCAACAATGTGCTAAGTTTATTTGTGCTTAAAAGAGTTTTCTAGCCACCCTCGTGTACCCATATCAAGTGCTTAACTCTCACACACACATACTCCAAGACACACACACACACCCACAACCCACACTTGAGCACTTATGAAATGGTCTTGGATTTTCGGTGTGGTATAAAAAATAGCTACAAAAGATGCCATTAAAAAATCTTTGTGTTGCCACAAATAAATCCAGCAAGAAAACACACACACACACATACACAGGCACACACATGCTTACATATACAACACAATGGGGCTTTACATCCATCAAAGCAAAACTAAGTCGCAGGGCAGCAACAAAAGTTGCTAAGCTTCGAGTGGTTGGAGGTAGCTGAGGTTGGGGCTGAGGGAAAAAGTAAGGATAAGGGGCACCCAGTTCTCGTATTTTTTCCCCATTTCAGTTGGCTTAACACATTTTACACTTTACAATTGTTGGTGGACCATGCCTCTTTGCCTCCACAAGCTGCACACTCCACCTACACAGCCAAAGGCAGCTGCAGACAAAGCGACACACAAAGCATTGCATACTTTTAGGCTAGCGCTTAAATTTCAACTTGGCGCCAGGCAAAAAGTCGCCAAGCGAATCTCGCACATTAACACATTTTGGCGGGGGCGAAAAAACACAGCAACTTCGGCGTCATAAAACGCACTCTCTAAAACTATTTTCGCAGGCGTGTGGCACAATAAATTTCCGCAGCTCCACGAACCCCATTACAAAACTCTGCTCGTAAAAAAACTGCGCGTTCTCTGCGTGTGTGTGTTTGTGTTTGTGTATGGGTGTGTGTGGCAATTTTGTGGAAAATCCGCTTTTAAAACGCACATGTGCGCACACGAAGTCGGCTTTTGTTTCATTCTATTTGCATATTAAGTGGAGGCAGAGCAACTGTTTTTGAACCGGTTGCCCATCTACGGTATTCCGCCTGCTGTCAGCATTCACACGAGAGCCTAAAACCGTTCTAAAAATCCTTTTAAAATCCGCGCGAGCTGCTGCCACTTAAAAGCACTGCCAATACGTCAATAAATTTAACCGAGTCGCAAAAAACTAGAACTGACAGTTTAATTTAGGAGCATGTCGAGCGGCTGCCAAATTGCCTGTCTCGTTGCCAACAGGCAAAAAGTGTTGCATACTTTCGGCCGTGTTATTTAATAGAGATGAGCTCGCGCTCTCTCGCTTACTCCTACCGTCTGTGGTTTAGCAAATGTATTGCATACTTTTATGCGATATTCCAAATGAGCACGGAATGTTTTTGATATGCTGCTTCCTTTTCTCCTCTTTCTCTGTCTCTGTCACACTCAGCTCTTGGAGCTCTGATCGATGTTTTGACAAGAAAATTAGCATACGCAGGGAGAAGAATGAATTCCAAGGAGAAACCACAGGCAGGAGTAGGGTGGGGCATAGTTGCAGCTGAGAGGATCATCGCGTGTGCCATTGTTGCTGCAACCGCTGCTGTTGGCAACATTTTCATTTGCAATTCAAAGCGGGAGACGTTTGAAAGGCTGATCGTTACATAAAGTACCACACAAAGTAGGTGCAGCCCAGGCTATGGGGCAGCATCAGCAGCAGTTGCAGCCGCATCTTGATCTTGTCATTGGTACTGGGTATTTGCAATAGGCAATAGGCAATTGGCGTTTGCTGTTTGCTGTTTGCTCTGCGCCGTTTGGCTTTCTGTTTTGGTTCTGACTGTAATTTCCCGTTGGCCATAAATTGATATAATAGCGCATACGCTGATTTCGATCAGCTAATTGACATTTTATGATGGACAGTTTTCGCTCTGGCATTGGGACATCAATCAGAATCGATTGATGGAAAATCAAAGTTATTGATTCCAGAAGGTTGCCAAAAAGTCAGTGAAATTGATTTGTTCTATTTTGACAATTGTCTGCGACAAGTTCTTCATATCAATTACAATTCTTTAAATTGATCGCTCTGGGATTGTCGCTCTTCTGTAGCATTGACCACTGCCCACTTGTCAGGCAGATCGCAAGCAGAAAGCTATCAATTGACTGGGCGGCTGTCAGCTGCCTTAACGGACATTAACAACATGTTGCGTCAGCAGCTTCACCTTATTTGATTCCAAAGATGTCGCCGATTTCCGTAGAAACCGAAAGGCCAGCTATACGATCGTATCCCAAGCCAGTTAAGGGTCCAAGTGTCTCCACAGTCTCTCACTTATTTTAGTGCTAATTAACGAGAACTGCAACAAGTTCTAAATACGCAATGTGTTGTTGTTCTTGTTGTTGTTGTTGGTGTTGCAGTTGTACTTGCATTTTTCCAGCTTAATTTGTCGCGGCAATGGCTCGAATTGGAAAATCCTGTTTCATGTTGCATGCCGCATGTGGGCAGCGGCAAGATTGACGTGTCGTTTGTGTCATCCGCGTTGTTGTCGTGTAGTTGTTACAGCTCTTGTTGTTGTTGTTGTTTCTGTTTCTGTTGTTGCTGTTGCGCTTGTCAGCGGCTTCGGTCTGGCTTTTGGTCCTCTTCTCTGGTCAAGTGGTTGAGTGTCTCCGTCCCATGTTTGTCGCCGTGTCATGAAGCGTGGCAAGTTTTGGTTTTGCATAAACTCCATTTGCTTGATTTGCTGCTGTTGTTGTGTGTTGCTTTCGTTGTTGTTGCTGATGTTGTTGTTGCTGTTGCATTGACTGTCGTCGTGTTGTCGATATTGATGTTGAAATTGAATGAAAGTTTGCCTCGGTTTCACTGCAAAGTGCTCGCCAAACTGTTGATTAGATTGCAGCACAGCCATTGCATTTGGCTAATTACACAGCTTGTGTAACCGCAGCGGGCCAAGAAAGTTGACCGAGTCAAAGAGCTTAACTATGGTAAATTTAAATATTTGTATTTGTATAAGACTTGGCCTAGAGTCTATTGGCCAAGTATTACGATAACGCGTGTAACATGAAGCCAATTAAGCCATAAAACTAGTACTTCAAATTTCAGTCGAAATTAATATCAGAAGTGCTGACAAATCAGAGGGAAATATTAGGATGATCGTAAAATTAACTTAAATATATTATTAAGAAGTATTTCAAGCTATCTTTCAATCATCGTTAGATTAAACCTAAGCTTAATCTTCTGAACTCATGAATTCTTAGAAAACTTTTCGTAAATTCAGAGTTTAATCTCAAGTTTCAAGAAAGTGACTCAACGAGAATGTGTCAACCGATGTATACAACTCTTTGGGCCTATTCAAAGCAAACTTTCTGATTTGCTATCAACATTTCCACCAAGTGGCACAACAAACCTTATTCTAAGTGGGGGAGAGATCCCCCAGTTGTGGGTACACGCAGGGAAGATGATGATCTTCATCTTTGTTCTGTAGCTATGCAAATTGCAATTATTTTGTTTAGTTATGTGAAAATTTATTGTTTATGCAGAGGGCCCAGCACGCGGCTAGTGGAGGGTGGTGGGGAGGGGGAGGGGGAGCGTTGTCTTCCATTGTTTTTGGGGTTCGGTCTCTTTCACTTTGGGGCTGTGAGTCTTTTGTTTTTTGCTCTATCATCAACTGGTTTCGGGTTACTTGCACGCAGACAAACCCACACTCAGAGTGCACAGAGTTCTGAAAGATGCTGGAACGATCACATAATTCGTGTTGCTGCTGCTGCTGCTGCTGCTGTTGTTGTTGTGGTGCTGGCTCATCATTCTTGTGCTTTTCCGCACGGCTCAAAGAAGTTTGTGGCAAGTTATTTTTATCAGCAGCATTTTGCTGCCGTTGCATGCAGCCACTGCCAAAGCCAAAGCCAAAGCCACAGTCAAAGCCAAAGCCAAAGTCAAAGCCAAAGCCAAAGCCAAAGCCAAAACCAGAGACTCAGCCGCAGCTTTAGCCCCTGGGCTCTGCCCGCCAAGCTGCCCCCCCATATACCCCGACTCGTATCGGACCTGCAGCATCAACTTGTGTCTTGTGTCCAGTCGCAGACTCTTTTTATCGGCATTCCTTCCACTTCTCTCTGTGCCCCTTACCTCCTCTCATCGCATCTCTACTCCTTCCCCCACTCCGCTCCGCTCCTTTCTGCTGGCTGCCGTGCTGTGTATCTATAAAGACAACAGCCTTCTTAGCCGCAACATCACGATCTTTAACATGTTTTGTCTCGATCAGTGAAATCATTCAATCAGAACGGTCAGCGCTTTGGCAGCTCCGGTCGTTGCCAGGACACACACACACACGCACACAGCGACACAACACACACGCACACACATACACAGATACCCCGTGGTATATTATATAAGGCTAAGTCCAGAATCTGGTTTATCAACTCACAGGAAAGTCTGAAAGTGTTTTCACATTTGAAGATCAGACGACGCATTCACCCACCGCAATCAATAAAATCAGCCATACGGTAGCCAAGCAATTTATAAGGCCGCAGAGAAAGAGAGGCACCATAACTTGTGGCAATTTGGCAAGAGAGACACCCAGCACAGTTAGCCAGGCTCTGAGCATGCCGGACCGGGCCATAAAGCATGTTTTTAAAATTCCATTAAAATTTATTAGCATTTCACACAAACTCTGCATAAATAACAAATTTCGGGACTTTGTACCGCAAACCGTGGCACATTGCATGCTGCACGTTGCAAGCAGTGCTTCCCCTTCAAGAGAATCAAGTACGAGTATCGCATATGCTGGACTACGGGACACCCTTAACCCAGCTAACAACAAACTAATGAACAGTCTAACAGCAGACAAGTAAAACTTCACACACACCTTCGATGTGTGTGTGTGTGTGTAGATGATGTGTGTTGTGTATATGCGAGCTTATTTAGAGGATGATCTTGCAATTGTATTATATGCTGCAGTTTTATTATCTATTTATAGGCCGCCTTTTATGCTCTTCTTAGCCATTTGTTACGTGTATGTTATGGGTTAAGGGTATTAAAATTGAATAGGGCCGAAACCCGATCAAGTGGCAGGGGCCAACACTCGGCTGTTGCCTGTTGGCCCTTTTTTCGTTTCGATATGCCCAAAATTTATGTGTGTGCGTGTTGCGTTTAATTGGAACGGTGTTACGGCTGTGTGTGCGTGTGTGTGTGTGTGTGTTGAAGTTGGGGATCAGTCGATAAACAATTTACGAAACGGGCTGTTTGTTTTCCTTGCTGACTTTTTGTTTATGGCTGCAGTTTCTAAACAAATACGAAAATAGATCAATAAAAGCAGCACATAAAACACCAAATTAGAGTTAATGTTCAGGCTACTTGGAGTCGCAGATGGAACTAGATCTGGAATTGGAGTCAGATGTGGCATCGTTTGCACCAAACTCGAACCCTCAGCCTCAGCTTGGGGCAGCCACTTGAGCGGCAGAGCTGAAGCGTCAACTCAAACGACAGAGACAAAGGCCAAACAAAGGGAAACAAGTGCAAAGGCGAACTGCTGCAGAGACAGAGGAACAGTATGAGAGAGAGATAGAGAGAGAGTAAGTGTACCCAGTATTTCTTACACCCAGAACCAGAACCGCCCAGAAGCAGCACACAATTCCTGCGCTGCATTTCTTTTCGTTTGTTTTCTTCAGCTTTTTTTATGCTTTTTGCTGCTGCTTGAAATGCAAAGCGCATGCGCAGCCACTGACACCGCTGCCAGCGCTTCCACCGCTGCTGCCGCTCCCAGTGTTGCCTCTGCCGTCGCGTTGTGAGTGCGACTCCTGGCGCAGCTATAAATGAGAGGTTCTACAGCCTTTTCACTTTTAGTCTTGAGGTGTCAACGCAGGCGCAATGAACTACTACCACTGGCTGAGCTGCTGTAAGTTGTTCTGCCCCCAGCTGAACTTGCAACCCGACTAATTGTTGACTCTTTCTAGTTGCGGCGCTGCTGCCACTACTTTCTGGGGCAAACACAATTAAGGAGCGCAATTTGTTTGCCACTGAACTCTTTCAGACCCTGGCCACTGATCGCCAGCAGGAGAATGTGATCATCTCGCCCGTATCTGTGCAGCTGGCTTTGGGTCTGGCCTACTATGGTGCGGAGGGCAGAACGGCAACGGAGTTGCAACGTACACTGCATGCCTCTGCCACGGAGAGCAAAGATGGTCTGGCTGAGAGCTATCACCGCCTGCTCCACTCGTATATCAAGTCCAAGACGGTGCTGGAGATTGCTAACAAGGTCTATACGCGAGAGAATCTTAAGGTGTCGCCTCACTTCCGCGAGGTGGCCGAAAAGTACTTTGACTCGGAAGTGGAGGGCCTGAACTTTGAGAAGGAGTCGCTGGCCTTAGAGCGCATCAACAGCTGGGTGAAACGGAAGACCCAGGATAAGATTGAGCACGTTGTGGACACCGTGGAACCCGATACAAATGTGGCTTTGATCAATGCGATTTACTTCAAAGCTCGCTGGGCACGCCCCTTCAACGATGAGGACACCAAGGAGCGGGACTTCTGGCTGAGCCAGAACCAGGCTGTTCAGGTGCCCACAATGTTTGCGGACAATTGGTACTACTATGCCGACTATCCAGAGCTGGATGCGAAGGCCATTGAGCTGTTCTTCGAGAACATCAATATGACCATGTGGTTCATTCTGCCGAACAAGCGATCCGGTCTGCAGCAGCTGGAGCAGCAGCTGAAGGGCGTTGACTTCAAGCTACTCGAGGAGCGCTGGCAGTGGCAGAGCGTCGCCGTTTATCTGCCCAAGTTCAAGTTTGAGTTCGACACCGATTTAAGGCCAACGCTGAATAAGGTGAGGTCTTCGTAAGTTGGATGGGGTTTCCTTATCTTCTAATTTTATATCCTTTAGCTGGGTATCAATGCGATGTTCTCGGATGCGGCTGATTTCAGTAACCTCTTCGATGATTCCCCCATTGGCACGCGGATCACCCAAGTGCAGCACAAGACTTTCATCGATGTGAACGAGATTGGCTGCGAGGCAGCCGGCGTCAGTTGTAAGTAGTCCATTTTGCTATATTACTATTCAGCGTAATGATCCTTCATCCTTCTCTCCCATAGATGCTGCTGGTGTGCCCATGTCCCTGCCACTCGATCCGAAGACCTTTGTCGCCGATCATCCGTTTGTATTCATAATCCGGGATCAACACGCAGTCTACTTTACCGGACACATCGTCAAGTTCTAGGGGAGAATTTGCCACACATTTGCATATTTATAAACAACTTTTATATATATAAAATACATATCATATCATAAGAAAACTTTAATATACTTAACAGTGCTGCCAATTCAGCCTTTATCCGGACAGATATGTTATTTAATCATTCTAATATCGATGCGCGTGGGTAGATTTGCCCGACTTTACAACGTGGCTTAGCCGCGAGTCCAGAGATCCGTACAGATCGTACTGCAAGTATTACAAGTGTCGTCCAAAACGTACCACCTACGAGCAGATGAACAGAATGCTCTGCCGTTTGCACAAGTAAATAAACTAAAACTCCATCCAGTTCCACGAAACGAATCAGCTGAGAAGGAGCTCGCATTGGCCATGCTTCTTGCACCCGGGATCCAAATTTGGTGGATCGCAAATAAAACTGCATCAAATCAAATGCACTAACTTAACAGGAAAAAGTAAAGGAGGATCTTCAGATAGATATCAGTGAAACACGATTTAGTTTAGTTATAAATGAAAACAAAAATTACATATGTATGAGACAAAAGATTGTTGTCCTTCTTTTTACGCCCATCTATCCGCTTTTTGAGGCAACTAGTTGGCAACACTGATATTAACGTCATTTCATTTCTCATTCTAATATTCGAATGCCTTGCACTTTGGTAATAAGTCCTCGTCGCACTTTCCCTCCGAATAAAACTTTAAAGCTGTCAAGGATCACTTTTAAATAAATACTTGCTACAAATAAGGATTCTTCTTCAAAACTCACGTCCTAATCCCCTCTGTACACGGTCACAGTTCAGATATTCCATGTCGCCCTGGTTGATATTTAGGAAGCAGCCAAAGTAGGCACAAACCTGCAGGAAAGGCAAGGTCGTACGGCATATAGGGGGCAGAGATGCAGCCAGAGCTACAAGGATGATACATATAAATATATATATATATATATACTATATTATATACCTAAAGTTGAGATGAGCAACAAAATGAATTTCATCGTGCAACATATAGAAATCGACTACATAAGAATACTCTGGCAGATCTTGGCATAGCAGATCTAGGAATAGTGTGGATAATATGCTTAAAGAATTGATCGTTTACAGCAGATAAGACTATTTAAGTGTTATGTAAAAGCAGTTATAAATGAGAGGTCTACGCCTTTTCACTTTTAGTCTTGAGGTGTCAACGCAGGCGTAATGAACTACTACCACTGGCTGAGCTGCTGTAAGTTATTTTGCCCCCAGCTGAACTTGCAGCCCGACTAATTGTTGACTCTTTCTAGTTGCGGCGCTGCTGCCACTACTTTCTGGGGTAAACACAATTAAGGAGCGCAATTTGTTTGCCACTGAACTCTTTCAGATTCTCGCCACTGATCGCCAGCAGGAGAATGTGATGATCTCGCCCGTATCTGTGCAGCTGGCTTTGGGTCTGGCCTACTTTGGTGCGGGGGGCAGTACGGCAACGGAGTTGCAGCGTGCGCTGCATCTTTCTGCGAAGGAGAGCAAAGATAGCCTGGCCGAGAGCTATCACAGCCTGGTCAAGTCGTATAACAACTCCGAGACGGTGCTAAAGATTGCTAACAAGGTCTATACGCGAAAGGATCTCAAGGTGTCTCCTCACTTCCGCGAGGTGGCCGAGAAGTACTTTGACTCGGAAGTGGAGGGCCTGAACTTTGAGGAGAAATCGCTGGCCCTAGAGCGCATTAACAGCTGGGTGAAGCAGAAGACCCAGGATAAGATTGAGCACATCGTGGACGACGTGGACTCCTCGACGATAGCGGTTTTGATCAATGCGATTTACTTCAAGGCACATTGGACAAAACCCTTTGCAAACGAGCTAACCAAGGAGCGGGACTTCTGGGTGAGCGAGAACCAGGCTGTTAAGGTGCCCACAATGTTTAAGGAAAGCTCTTACAACTATGCCGAATATCCAGAGCTGGATGCGAAAGCCATTGAGATGCGCTTCAAGGATATCGACTTGACCATGTGGTTCGTTCTGCCGAACAAGCGATCCGGTCTGCAGCAGCTGGAGCAGCAGCTGAAGGGCGTTGACTTCAAGCTACTCGAGGAGCGCTGGCAGGAGGAAACAGTCAAGCTTTATCTGCCGAAGTTCAAGTTTGAGTTCGACATCAGCTTAAAGTCAACGCTGAATAAGGTGAGGTCTCCTTTAGTTGAATGGGGCTTCCTTATCTTCTAATTTTGTCCTTTAGCTGGGCATCAATGCGATGTTCTCGGGTGCGGCTGATTTCAGTAACCTCTTCGATGATTCCATTAACGCAAAGATTGACAAGGTCCAGCACAAGACTTTCATCAATGTTAATGAGATTGGCTGCGAGGCAGCCGGCGTTACTGGTAAGTAGCTCCTTTTCCTTTATTACTGTTCAGCACAATGATCCTTGATTCTTTTTTCCCATAGCTAATATTATGGGACGACGCGCTTTGGCACTCGATCCGGAGATCTTTGTCGCCGATCATCCGTTTGTATTCATAATCCGGGATCAACACGCAGTCTACTTTACCGGACACGTCGTCAAGTTCTAGTGGAGAATCTTCCAACATTTGTACTAAGGTAATAAAGAACTTTTACATATATATATAATCATATCATATGATCGGAAAAGTTTAATATAATAAAGTCACAGTTTAGATATTCCAAGCTCTATTTAAGTGCTATGCTAAGGTATGAAGTTTACTGGAACTTTCTTATAAACGACAGCTGAAGCTCCTGTAGATGTTAAGTGGTTCGAGATGTTAAAAATAAACTCAAACAAAAGAAACTTTCAGGTTAAGTTATGGGTCGGAAGGCTTACGTGTGACCCAAAAACGTTGGCAGAGAAGTCAAAAATAAAACAACTAAAACTCAAACTTAATGTAGCTCATCGTATATGAGTATTACGAGGTAAAAGAAACCAATTTCAATAATTATAAACATAATGAAACCCACAAAATTGAAAGGAAATAATCCAATACTCATGTAATAAGATCCTAATTATTGGATGGCTTCTCTATTCAGCTAAAGCTTTAGGTACTAACTGGTTGTGGGGTTTGAACTTAGCTAAGTTGTAAACGGTTAAGAACGGGTTTTAGGGTCTGCTCAGTTAGTGGTGCTGTGTTATGTTGAGATCAGATCCATCAGATAGTCGACCCTTTAAACATTTGTGGTATTTGTTTTAAAAGCGCCTGCGCATGCGCCTGCTTCTGCTTCTGCATCTGCACCTGCTGCAATTCGTTTGGGGCAGTCGCAGAGGACGCAGAAGAAGAAGGGGCTGGAGGCAGAGTCTGGGTGCCCACTTTAAATTCCACTCACAAAGCGAACATGAAACAAAGAAAAACTTGTCAAGCAATACAAACAAATCTAACAAAGGGACGCACAGGCCGAAAAGAGACGGACGCTGCGCTGCTGACCGACCACCGACCACAAGCGAAGCGAGGGCGCGCTGCAAGAATTACAATTACAACGACAATTACATGCAGCCAGCGTCAAGAGCCGAGACACAGGCAAGCGTGCCCAGTATTTTCTCAGCAGCTGCGTTTACCAGTATTTTCGCTCCAGAGAGCGACAATGCTGTCGCGAGAGAGAGAGAGAGCGCTTGCTGGAGTTGCATCAGCGTTGTTGTTGTGGAAGTTGGCGTCGCCGTTGGGGCCAGCGTCGAAGAGAGCGAGAGAGCGCTTGAGCAGTTGTGAATGCCAGAAGACAACAGACGGTGCTGGCCGCGAGGATCGCTCGTTCAGTCTGTGTATTGGTGTCAAGCGAGACAGACGAATTTGGCGGCGAAAGAGTTTCGCGGTTTATCGTTCTTCTCGTATTTTGTTGTTGTGCGTGTTCTTGCGTGTTATTGCGTGTCTTAGCGCGCAAAAAAGCGTATAACTGCAGCCTAAAACGGACCAAGAGTGTCTCAGTAGCTGCCCCCTCGACCCTCGCGCCTTCCCCCCTCGACTACCACCGCCGCCCACGCGGGTGTGTGTGTGTGCTCGTGTGTGTTTCGGTGTGTGTGTTTTCTCTTATCTGGCATGCAGCATCGGTAGCTGTTTGCTTTTGCCTCTTTGGCGTCTTTGCGTGGCGCAGGCTTTGCTACCTTAAAAAAACGGCAGCCTGTCAGGAATTAAATGCAGTTTTCCACTCTGTCTATGTGTGCGTGTCGTTGTGTGTGTGTGTGTACCTGTGTGTGTGCTGTATTTGTGAAAAATTGTGGCAGCAGTAAAAGTGGAAAACGCGCATCAATTATTTTAAATGATCTTAAATGTCTACACGATTGCCCCGCAGTGCGACAAATTCGCCTTAAATGAAGCGCATAAAAATGTTGCAAGCAATTGCTGCAATTAATTTTCCGTGTTAATCAAGTGTCCACACCCCGAGTTGCCCCCTATGCACAAATCAAATTCGAATACCCAAAGTGCCGCATTAACTTCACATACAATTAATATCAAATATGATTTGTAATTCGACTCTTGAACCAGTTTCCCGTCCCACAATCCAATATAAGTCAAGTTTTTCAAACTAGCCAGCTAAAAAAAGCAAGCGTTAATTTTTTGGTAACTGGAACAGGTATAAGCACTTGGCTCAAATCGTTGTCAGTTGTTTCAATTCCGCTGATTTATGTGAGCGATTAGAAAACCAGTGACAAAAAAAGTGAATGAAATACATAAAAAAGTTTATAACAAAAAAAATATCACAAAAAACCAAATGCCAGAAGGCTGCGCGTTCGATTCGCAAAATTAATAAGAAATCTGAATAAGTCCAAAGCGATTATTAATAATTTATGTGTGCGAATGCTCAGAGTGAAATATAAATGCGAATCAAGCTGCAAACCAACTGATAAACGGCTCAGATACGAGTAGGACACAAAAGGATTTCGACCTGGCCAGCAAAATGGATAACACAAATCAAATGCACGTCGAGCTCGAAAGGTGAGTCAAAGCGATCTTATTCATAGTTATTCGAAAGAGATTTACTCTTATTCATCTGTTAGGGTTTCATAACACAGACAAGCCCAAGGCGGCTGTTCAAAGTGTTTCGTGAATAGAACCTCAATTTGTCAATTTTATCGAATTTTTATACTCATTTGTGTGAAAAATCCTTTGGGAAAGCAAATTATAAATTTCTCTAAGCCTAAAAATAAATTTGTTATGGCTAAAAGAGTCTCTTTAGCAATAAGCCCAGTGGTTTTTTGAGTCAAAACCAATTTCAAATTGGAAACTTTTATAAAGTATTTCAGAAAAAAAATACTCTTATTATAAACCTTAAAGTTATGTTCTTGAAATTTCCCAGTATAAATTTGTATTTCTTTATAGCTTTATTTCGATTTCGAATAGTTTTCTTTTTGTCTTTTGATCTTGTCCAATTCAAATACCCACACAAAACTTATAAAACTGTCAGCCAACAACTTGTCGCACTGACAAATGGAAAATTGAAAATGAAAATGTGATAAATAGTAAACTCTCCATTTCCATATTTCCATTTGAACTTCTCACTCACAACTCACAACTTTGTCTGGAACTATGATTAATGTTTGCTTTAGATTGGGCAATAGTGGTTCATAAAATGTTATTCGTTTTTAATTTGAGTGTTTGAATAAATTTGCATTCATTAAGCAGAACAAACAGAGTCGAATATATAATTTGCACCTCTGATTGGACCCAAGCAGGGGGCTTCACACATAGGCATAGTTCGCGATGTGTCCCATGAACACAATCGAATCTTTGAACTTGATCGCAAAGGCGAATGGATGATCTGCCTCGAACTTCTTGTTGCGGGAGAAGATGCTCTTCAGAACTGTCAAGGGAGAAGTAGACATTAAATAGTTATCCGAAAACAGCTTCTGAGTTGGACTTACCACCCGATTCGAGGGGTTGCTCCACGCCCGCCTCAGACACCTCCACATGAGCCTTGTGCTCCACGCTGTTGATGAAGTGGCTGACGAACATGCGGTACATGTTGCCGAAGTCGCCATCGCGGGAGAACATGGTGGAAACGCCAAGCTGAAAGGAAGGGAGTGGGTTAATTGGAGTAAAGATTAGTTGCTTGGTGTCTCACCTGTTTGAAGGGCTGTTCGAGGCTCAGGCCAAAGGTGACACTGAACTTGGGCAGCTTCACCTCCACCTTGTGCTGGCTCATCTCACCCAACTCGCTGAGCAGATTCTTGCCCACGAGGCTCTGCTGCAGGGCGCGCAGGCCATCCTTGCGATTGGGCAGTAGCAGCAGCATGGAGAAGTCCGAGTTCTGGTAGGGCAGCTCCACGACCTTGGCGTCCAGGCTGCGCACCTCGGCATAGTTGAAGTTCTGCAGCGTCCACATGGTCTCCACCTGCACAGACTGGCCATTGCCCGTGCGGAAGGAGCAGCGATGTGTCTTGTCCTGCTTGAAGGACTTCTGCCAGGGCGCGGCAAAGGTGATGCCGTTGACAATGACACCCTCGGTGCGATCGTTGAGCAGCTCCGGCTTGAGTATATCAGTGATCTTTCCATTTGTCTTGGTCGCAATGCCACGATTGATGCTCTCCGCTGTGCGCTTGTTGTACGGCGGATGGAAGTCCAGTTTGTCGATGTTCGAGTCGAACTGACGTTGGGCCACGTCACGGAAGGCGCCCTTGAACTCGAGATTCTCGTTGATGTAAATGTTGTTGGCCAGCCGGAGATTGTTATCGCGTGTCAGCGCCTGCTGGAAGCTGCCAAACCGTTGTGCCACCTGATCCCCATCACCAATGCCCAGCCGCATGCCCTCCTTCAGCTCGATCGCCGTCTGGCCCTTTGCGCCGTAGAAGGCCAACGCCATGGAGCTCTGTATGGCCGCCGGTGAGATCACAATGTTCTCGTTCAGACGATCCGCACCCACCGCATTGTACAGATCCGCGGCCAGCAAATTGCGCTCCACAGCCGCATCCAAGCTGGATGAGGCCTTCGCGTGAGCGCAGCCAATGAGCGCCAAGGAAACTGCAAGATCAGAAGAAGCAACAACATTTCACATGATCAGCTGTCCCATTTGTATGCGCATAATAATCCAATATTTTCGAATTAAATCCCAGCTTAATTATGTGTTGAGTAGTGTCTCTCTTCTCCCTCTCTCTCTCCTCTCTCTCTCACTGCGATTCATCTTCTTTATGTTTTATTTTTACCACCGAAATCCAGTCATAAATAATGTCAATCGGTTTCCTGGGCCACACTCTATATGGTCGCAAATTGCGACTGGTTTGGCTCATCAAGTCGTAAAGGTCTTAAAGCTATGGACAATAATTGTGGCTTACGTAATAGACACTGCAATCCGGCGATCGTCATTATCTATATATATGTTATATACAGAGGTCTAAGCAGAGATGTGATTTTCTTTCTTTATTAATAATTGCGCTTTACACTTTTTTGATTGCCCTGCTGAGCGTCTGAATTTGAACTGAATCTGTGGCTGGCAGTGAGCGACTTTGGAGGCTTTGGACTTAGATTTAGATTGTGATTCAGTTTCAGTTGTAGATTCAGATTCATTCGGAGATTCGGATTGACGGCCGAGCCGAGCTGTTGAGTATTTGTAGCTTTGTTTACACGTCGTTTATCACCTTTGGCTTGTTGTTGTTCATTGAGCAGCTGATAGCGTGATAACCTTCGGCGCTCAGCATAACATTGACTGTGTGTGTGTGTGTGTGTGTGTGTGTGTGGTGTGTGAGCTAGATGTCGACGACATGGCCAGCCAGGAGCAGCGCCTTGTCATTGCCTACGGCATAGAAGAACGGATGATTGATCACCAACGAGAGGGTGCTCCGAAACAGATCAGTAAACGCTGCCACTGGAAAACGGAAAATGCAAGCAGCTGATCAAAGAAAATTCCAGCAATATTTTCTTGTGACTTACCAAAAGTTTGGCCTGCCTCGCCGCCGGCTTCGTGCAACTCCAGTAGCACTGTTTGTGGCACGGCTGTCAGATGCGGCGCCGAGCTGGCGAACAGCGAACTGAACACATTCTCCAGTTGCGCCTCCGCCGTAAACAGCTTGCCCAAACCCAGCTGGAAAGATTCTAATTAGTAGGCGTACTCATCGACCACCAGTGGGACTCACTTGCTCCAGAATATGCCGCAGTTCGGTGTGTGCCAGCAAACTGAACTTGGGCAGAGTCAGAGCCAGCTTTCGCTCACTCAGCTGCGCCCGCAGCTGCCACAGTTCGTAGCTCTGCAGCTGACGCTCCAGTGCAGCCAATCCGTCTAGCTGATTGGGATAAACGATGTATAAGCTCAGCCCGGCTGTGGCATATGGCAGCTCAATGATGCACGCATCCAACGCGGGCAGCTCCGCGTACCTGAAGCGATGCTGCACGAACATCGCCTCCACCAGCTTGTGGTTGTATGTATCGCTAAAGAAGTTGATGCGCTGCGTCTCCTGCGGATCGAAACCCTGAGCCCAGGGTGCACGGAACGTCAGCGCGGAGACATGCAGGAAGGGCGTCTCCGAGGTAGCCTCCAGCAAGGAGCTGCTGACCAGCTGCCCCACGCTGTAGTTGCTGCGTGTAAGGAACTCATAGTTAATGGCCTGTGCCACACTGGTCACGTCATCAAAGTCCAGGCGATGCACGCCGATCCCAAGTGCCGCAGAGCGTCGCTCGAACTCTTCCCGAAAGTTGAACGTGTATCGCTGATGCGTGTAGAACTCGCTGAGGAGACGCAGCTGGCAGCCAACGGCTGTGGATTGCTTCAGCTGCGAGATGAGCAGCTCGAACTGGTGGACTGCCTGCTCCGGTGTGCCCAGCTGCTGCAGCTCCAACTGCACACGCAGCTGATGAGCTGTCGCCGAGTTGGGTGCGACTCCTGCGTAGAGCAGCGCGAGTGCTGCTTGCAACAGCAGCGGCGACACGGCCACATTGCTCTGTGGCAGCGACTGTCCCAGGCTGGTGGCCAGACGCAATGCAAACCGCTCATTGGAGGCGCCCAGTGCTGCCGGATTGCCACCCGCGCGGCTACTGAGCGCCGTCAGCAGCAGCAGCAGCAGCAGCAGCAGCAGCAGCAGCAACGAGCTGAAGCGGATAATTAGAAGTCGTCTCCAGTTGCCGCTGGTCATGCTGAAAGTTGGGTAATTCCAAGCTTCTCGTTGTAGTTGTCTCAGTGGCTTGCACACAACTAAAAGTACTTAACAGCGGCTCACGTTCTACACACAAATTACACACACTCACACACAGACACATAGGCACACAGAGATATAAATGACATTGAGCCGGTTTAGCCGCAAACAAAAAGCTTTCGAGATTGATTTTTAATTGAAATTCTTTACTGATAACTGTGGACGAATCTGATGAATCTGAATCTCAATGAGCATTTGGTGACCTAATTGGCAGCAGAGCTCTGTAAAGATCTTGGACTGGATCGATTATGAGATCCATTAAACTAGTTTCTATTTAATATTCAATATGCATAGACGAGAGAGAAACTGGTTTGCTTATCAGTTAAATTTCTAATACGATAAAAACCAAATAAACTCGTCTCAGCTCCAAGATCTTTATCTATATAGAATATATATATATGCATGTTCTTATGACGCCATCGAATAGTTTCCAATAGCTTGAATTTCCAACGGGATTTTCTAGATTATTCATACGAAGGCTTTTCTGGAGCTGGACTTCCCAATCGAACCGGAATGCCATATGGCTTCGTGCTCTTCGTGTTTCAATGAGGAAGTTTGATTGAGAAATTGTGCATTTGTTCGCGAGGCAGTCAGAAGCTCGTTACGAGTAGCTGCCAGCTCCCATTAGGGGGCCCCAGCAATGCCAATGTATATAAAAAAAACCTGTTTTGCCCGCGTCGCTTTGCTTGGCGGGGCAAAAACCAAAGCGCAAACATAATCACATCCGACAATTGGAAAAGGTACAGAACAGAATCTGAACAATCAGCTGGCCAAAGGTTATCGGGCTGAGCAGTGATAGACTTCTATAGGTTTTACGTATGTATTTAGGAGTAAGAGTACGAGTATGTATGGATTACAAGTAGCAAATGCGTACAGTTAACTAAGAGCTAGGGACGAGCACAAACGGTTCTCCGAGGATGCACTAGGTCTGGCCCGCTTTGGGTGGCTGCACCACGTGGCCAATGAAGAGCACCGTCTCGGGCGTGCGTATGGCAAACATGAAGGGATGATCGGCAGTAAATTCGCGAGACTTGACGGGCAGTGACAGAGGCACAAACTTGGCATCTGTGGAGAAGATGTGGTTAATAGGGCTTGGGGATTGGCTGTTGGATAAGTTTTACTTACAGGAAGCAGCGGCTGCCTCGGAGCCAGCCTCGTTCACATCGATGAACGCCTTTTGCAGTATCTTGGAGACCCTCACGGGCTGCGACAGCATGGCAACCACCTCTGAATCTCTATCGAACATGCGACGCACGCCCAGCTGCTTCAGTGGCTCCACCATATCCTGCTCGAACTCGATGCGGAACTTGGGCATGCGCACGGTCACCGTTTCGCGGCGCAGTCGGGATGCGATTACATTCAAGTCCTGGTTCGTGCTGTCCAACTGTCGCTCCAGTTGAGCCAATCCGTCCACCCTGTTTGGCAGTATGAGCAGCATTGTGGCCTGGGTGCCGGCATAGGGCAGCTCCAGAGCAGTTGCATCCAGATCGGGCAGCTCCGCATAGGCGAACACATCGTCGTTGTACATCATGTTGACATTGATGGAGGCGCTGTTGCTCAGTCGGAACTTTTCACGGGTGGTGTCCATCGCAGAGAACTCTGTGGCCCAGCGGGCCTTGAAGTAGATGGCATTCACCAGTATCGCCTGCGTCTGCTCATCGATGTCGCTGGGGGTGACCAGTTGGCGGATGATGTTGCGTGTGGCATCCGAAGCCCAGGCATTGATCCGGGCAGCTGTGTTAGCCGAACGCTTCATGTTAACTGGTTCTATCTCCGAGCCATAGTAGTCCTTGGCATAGCTGGGATAGTCGGGATTCACCCCGGATAACTTGTTGTTGTAGTACAACTTGCTGGCGACGATGAGGAGGGCGGTATCCATTTGGTTTTGCAGATTCTTCAGGCGCTGAAAGTCCAGGGAGACGGCCAAGATGTCGCTGCTGAACTGACCTGCCCGCTGCAGCTCGTCGAAGGTTTGGCCCCGGGAGACGCCGTAGATCATGCCGAGCATGGAGTGTATGGCGGCAGGGGAGTAGACCACATTCTGGCGTCCATTGCTGCGGGTGATGGGCTGGAAGAGCATTGAGCTGAAGTGTTCCCTGTAGTTGTACTCTGCCGGGGGACGCGCTGGACCCACAGAGACGGGTGCTTGGTTCAAGCTATCGAGGCCATGCACAGTTGTTTGGACGGGCGCAGGCGCAGGCTGTGGAATGGGATTGGGATTGGGAATTGGTGCGGGCTGGGGGGCAGGTTGTTGGAGGGCTGGTTGTGGAGGTGCTGGAGCGGCAGCTGGACGCACGACGTTGCGCTGACCATTCCAAGTCTGTTGCACTGTGGGCTGCTGTTCCGGCTGTACCCGCTGGACGTCTGCGTCTTCAACTCTAGACCTGATAGGTGGACCCACACCGGCTCTGGTCTGTATGGCGTCTGGGAGAAAGGAGCGACTGGAGAAGACAACGTTGCTGATCTGGGCAAAAACGCCATGGGATGCGACGGGGCCACACAACAGGCAGAGGCTGAGGCTGCTGCCCAACAGGATGAACAGTGCTGGGGCTGTGGATCGGAGCTGGTTAGAACTCTGGAAGCAGTTAGCGCCTGAAAACGCCACAAATGCGGCTCTCGCTTACAATATTTGCACGACATGGTTGCCAACTGCTCTGGGAACTCGTTTATTTTCTTCTTTTTGAAATGCTTTTCTTCTCTTTTTTTATACTTTTTCTTTCCGTGTCGATCGCTGCGATCGCTTGCCTCCGGTCCGCTTGCAAGTTAGCTCAGCTCAGGCGCAGCTGTAGTATAAAACTGAACTGATCATTGCAAAAAGCGTCGAGTATCGCCATTGGCGTCAAGCGATCGTAAACCGATCTGAGAGAGAGAGAGTCGCAGTAGCTGCCTGCGATGAGTTCGCCATGATAACCGGTCTAGAACACTGCTGGGAGCACTCAGTGCTCACACAGTGGGTGCGTCAAGACGAGCACCAGGCAAAAACGAAAACCAGTTGCCATTTCCCAGTTGCGACTGGACTCTCATTGAGTACTCGGTGCTCAAGTGCACAAGTGTCCAAGTGTTGAGCTTGGAAAAACCCTGGCATTGTTGAGTTCTACGAGTAATTACATTACGTATTTACTATAAATTTCCAGTCACTTGAGCTTCCAATCGTAAATGAACCCTCTTAACCCTAATCCCCAGCTGCACTCTCCCAAATGGGGCGTTGTCTTCTGTTGCTCAAATCGCGTGGGTTCGCCTTAGATACACGTGCGAATGCCCTCGACTCTGACTCAGCCGGAGCATGTTCAACTGAAGATTGTCTACTTAACTCCCTTATCATGTTCAAGAAAGAACGAAGGAAAAAAACCGGCTGAATGTTTGCTTATTTATAGAATGGCATCTCGCAGAGAACCTCAATAATTCCTGGATTTCCTGGTATTAATGATCTTTTGGGTTTGAATCTTCTGGCCCATGACGTCAAATGAGACGCTGACAGTTCTATTGCAACCATTGAGAGAATTATTAGTCAACCTGTTTAAACTAACATTTCCTATTGCATAACACACACACACACACACACACACATACACACAGACGTAGTGCGAGAACTAATTAAGTATTCGGAATCTAAAAGTGAGATAAAACTAGGGAACAGACCTCACACGACCTGCAGTAAACGTTCCTGGTTTCAGTTTCAGTTTCTTCTTTTTTTTGTTTCTTTTTAATTATGGTAAACCCAGTCAGAAAATGCTTCTCATATCAAACACACACACACTCGCACACACACACAGAGGTCTGACCTAATTGCCGGGGTAAATGTGTAAACATAATTTACTCCAATTAGATCCGATGACGATGCCAATGTCTTATATGCACTTAAGTGAGCCCCGCCTCTTGTCAGGCACATGCCGACACCAGCAACAACAACAACAACCAGAACAACAACAACAACAACAACGGAGACGACTCCGTTTCCGTCTTCGTTTGCCGCCGGCGCTGCAATTGCTGCGTTGAAATAAGAAATTGGGGCAATAGTTACGACTCAGAATTGGAGTTGGAGTTGGGCCTCCAGTTGGACGTGTACATATCGCAGATATGGGCAATCAATAAATTTCATAGAGGTGCAGATAGAGCCAGCCCAGCGTCAGGTGGATCGGGGTCCAATCCTGCCACCAGCTGACGGCAAAAAAGCAGACGAAACTGCAAAAGAAGCAGCAAAAAAGATGACAAAATTGAGCAGCCAAAACGATTCTACAGTTCGACATGAATATATATATATATATATATGTATGTATGTATGTATGTATATGTTTAGGTTTTTACCTTATCTGCTCATTGGTGTCACATTTTGACAGGTGCCTCAGGAAACTAAAGTCCAATCAAGCCGGAGCACTCGAAGACAAAACAAACAGAATACACTGTAAAAAATGAATATGGGAAAATACTTGAGATCTGTGCAAACTCAGATAATTGCTGCAAATTAAGTATTGAATGAATGGGGAAATTCTATTTTTATAACCTTAATTATATATGTTCCTGAACAGATAGAAAGAGCGAGAGAGAGAGAGAGAGAGACGATCTATTGTGTATTCTCTCTCTTTGAACAGTGCATTCCATATAGAATATTATCTGTCATCTTATAATAAATATTATTTGCTGTTTATTACACAGTTTTAACCCAGATATATATAAATACCGAGTATTATTCATTATTCACTGATGAATAATTTGAATAAATTCCATTTTAGTTGACTTAAAACACAGTTTATTCTATTACAAATTATTTCTGGGTAAAATATGATTTCAGTTAAAGATTCTTATAAGAATATAGCGAATGGGAGATGATAACATATCCAATCAGATCTTAATTTATATATTCTTATTGAAGAAAAAGCTTTACCTAAGGAGCTAGCTTTATCTTTATTCCAATGAAGCTGAGCAAATTATGATTTCAATTAATTGAACTAATAAGAGTAAGTAATATAGTTCCAATCAGATTGAGATAGTTCTATGCCCATTAAAGAATAGCTTCACCTACATAAGTTAAAGAAAGTTTAAGGCATTGTAGCATAGAGTCATAGCTTAACATATTCCTATCAGAATATATAGAGTAATATTCCAATCAGACTATATTTCAGTTCTTCCCATTGAAGAATAACTTTACTTAAGTTAAGATAAGTTTAATTGCCACAGCAACTTTTTTGTATTACATATTCTTATAAGAATGCAGCGAAAGTCTAAATACAGATCCAATCAGATCGAAATTGATATATTCTTATTGAAGAATAGCTTTAGCTAAGTAACGGAAAGTTTATTTGCAACTTAGCAACTTATTTGTATTCGATATTCTTATAAGAATGGGAGAATGTGGAAACCGACGTCCAATCAGATCTACATTGGTATATTCCTATTAAAGAATTAGTGATTTTCTATACACATTCCTATAAGAATGTATCAAATTGATTTCCAATCCGATTGAATTAGATTCGTTCTCATTGAAGCAAAGCTTTGGCTAAGCTAGGAAAAGCGCTGCGAATCGGTAGCTGAGCTGAGTGTTATTTTATGGTCAGGGTCAAGTCAGGGTCAGGTAAATATGTAACTGCAACTCCTGTGTGCTAAAGGTGCACAAACAAAGCGAGAGAGAGAGAGAGACATATGAATAAGTTATAAGGTGCAACTGCTGCATGTTGCCTCAATTTGTATGCAACATGTGGCTGTTGTTGTTGTTGTTGTAGCCGCAATCTGAGTAACCGCAAAGCAATTTGTTGGCAACACACACTCGTTCACACACACACATATACACACAAACAGAGGCAGTCACAGTCACAGTCGCAGTCGCACTTAATTAATTTGCGTGTTAAGTCAGTCGAGCATTAAACTGACACTTGGACAGACTGAAGGACAGACGGAACAGACACTGGGCAACTGTTGGACAGACAATGAAAAGGCGCGAAATGTGGTGCACAGGCGCGAGAGGCAACTCTGTCATAAGCTGCTCCAGCTCCAGCTCCAGAGACAGATATGGAGACGGAGTCGTTGTTGGCGTCACTTACAACAAAATCGCATTAAATTACACGTTTGCCGCACGATTTCATTTTGCATATAATAGTTTAAACTGTTTATATTATATGTTATATATATGTGGCTTATACGAGATATGTGCATATAATTACGGCAATAAATCAAAAAGCCTTATTTGCAATCACAATATTTACACTTGTCCCTCAAATGTGCATTGGCCAATTTGCCCCCGGGCCAAGTTGAAGGCGCAGGCGGACAAGTTGCGACAAATGCAGAGCGCATATTTCTGCCAGAGTTGTCAACTGCCACAGAGTTACCTAAACGTATATATATATATGTATGTATGTATGTATGTGGTTAGGGCCAATGCTCGAACAGTTTTGCGTCCTAACGAGCTTGTTGAAAGATGCGCAAGTGGCCGGCAAGTTGCCGCATGCTGCGAGCTCATCTGTCAACTTGCCTCAGTCTTCATAGCTCTGCCCCCAGCCCCAACCTCTGGCTCTGTGGTTGTGGCTGTGGCTGTACCTGCTCCCTGTCTCTGCCCACTTTCGTGTGGTGTGTTGCTGGTCACATCGCTGCGTGGACCGCATCCGGAGACGCATCAATTAAAGCGACATAAAACTTCTAGGGAAACTATAATTTTCATGCAACTTAATCACAGCGGCATTTTGTGAAAGCCCATAAATCCAGCAGCAGCTCCGTCTTGGACTCGGACTGCGACTCCTACTCGCCATAGTTGCCATCCTCATAGTCAGAGTCATAGTTATAGTCATAGTTATAGCTGTATTCATAGTCATAGTCGGAGTTGTACTTATGCGTTTAGCTGCATTTATAGAAATTGCCAGCCCCAAAAGTGGACAGCATCCAGCTGACAGCATCCACAGAGGGGGCGGTAATCGCCGTTTAAATTTGTTCTTCGTGATGCAATCATTTTGATGAGCATCCGATGCGGCAGCAGCAGCAACCACAGCAACAGCCGGACGGATGGACGGACGGACTGGTCCCTGTCCTGGTCTCAGTTTCGTTGCCAGTTCCAGACCCAAACCCAGTGCCAGTCTCTGGTCTGTGTTCGTTTCGTGTGCAACGTTTCGTACGTTAGGCGCCATAATGGGTTAAGCTTAACACACAATCACACACCTACACACACACACACACACACACACGTTCACCCACACAAATGGCCGCACTGAGGTCAGCTACGGTTTTGGCATTGTTCTATGCGCTTTTTGGGTTTGGTCTCTTTGGCCAACTCTGGCCCCGCCAGCGACTAAATGGTAATAATACCCTTAACCAAAGGGTATGCACAGCTACGTATGAAATGAGTGCTTAGTGGTTAAGCATAGATATCAAACTTCTTCTCTTGATTTCATTCATAAAATATGCCAGAACAGTAGGAATCAATTAACAAAGAATTCTGTCCGAGATTCGATACAGTTCTTGAGCTTATTTTAATGAGATTATAATATGAATATCCAATATCCAATTAAAGCTAATTTCAAACCATATCTCTTACCTCTCAGCCTTTAAGTAAGTGTATCCAAGCTGTGTCCATTTCCATAGATTCCATTTTGTTGCTTATTTTGGTGGCCGATTCGGGTCGCCGCTGCGTGTTTTTTATTGATCTAAATTTGAGGTTGTAAATTCGTTAGGTTAGCGTTTCCTTATCGCAGTTTGGCCATTTGGAGGCCTAAGCCTAATGATTGGGGCCCAGCCTCTCTTGCATTTAGTTTCGAAAATCCGGTAGAGTGTGGCCGCCTGCAGCCGGGCAGCAATTGCTGTAATTTGGTGGGACTTTGGGACCGGCAAATGCTTATAGTTAGATTTAAATAAACAAGCTGGCAGCGAAGTTTGTTAACCCGCTGCCTAATGAGCAGCGAAAGATTTGCTGCAATCATGTGGAATGGCCGTTAGAATTCCAATCAGTTAACGCCTAATTGAGGCGGCGGCTGAACCAACCCAAGCCAAGGCATCGCCCACTTCTACACGCAACACGTTAGCAAGTTGCAAGTTGCATGAACGGCTACGGCATATTTTAGCCGGAAGAACTCGATGTACTCGTTGCGCTATCAACATTTTGTTTAATTTCATGTTTTTTGTTGCAATTGTTTTGTTTTCTGTGTGCCGCCAACAACAACAGCAACAATTTCATGTCAATATATCAAAATGCGGAACCCCTTCATTAGAGCCAAAAGAAACTGACGTGCAGAGAACAAGAACACAAGACCAGACACAATATAATAATGATGAATTGCGGTATTATCGCAGGGTAATACCCTTACCCATAGCCTGGCCTAGGCACAAAAACTCCACAAAAACTTGCAACCAATTCGAAACTGGAGCAGGCCGCACGAACATTGGAAAGTGCCTGCGCCGGGCCAGAGAGACGGCCCAAGACAAATATTAAATTGGACTTAGACTCAGAGCCAGACACAGACAGAGACGGAGACGGAGACCGAGGCATAGAGCGAGGCACGAAGGTAGCAAGTACCTTGTACTCACGGTGAGTGCCGAGTATCCGATAGGAGTCTAAGACTTGTGGCACGTACTCAAAATGCATCGACAAGCATGGGGCAGAGCGTTGTAGAACTTTCTTGGGTCGCCGCGTGGCAGGCGATGATGATTTATTTAAATTGCAAAGCGAAGCGGCTAAAAGAATGGGCGACACGTAGCTAAGGCCAATTTCCCGACAACATAATTGAATTAGGCCTGGGAAATGCATTCAACCGCAGTTGGCACTCGGGCAGATGCCAGACACCGTGTCGTATACGCAATGTCAGCTGGGCTACACTCAAACGCGGCCAAACGTGGCTGTGCTCGTTCTCATTTGCAACAGTTGCACGCAAATCTGAATATTTGTCGATGTATGTGTGTGTGTGGCACACCCAAAAGCAACACAACATTGTTGTTGTTGCACTTTAACATTTTGCCACAGATCTGAAGATTTTGCGCAATTAAAGCTGGAGCTGAGGCTGGAGCTGGGGCTGGCTGAAACGCCCAAGAGCAAGGCAAAGTCAAAGGCGGCTCGCCAATGTGCATCCAACTGGAGTGCAATTGCATTTGACATTTAGACAAACAGCAAAGGCAGCTGGCAACTGGCAACTGGCAACTGGCAACCAGCAACTGGCAACAAACTGAGAGCAAAAGCAAAAGCAATTTAAAAGCTGCAGGGATTTGGCCATAACTGTATTAAGGCCGCTAAGATTGAGGCTGAGGCTGATCTCAGACTGTGTCTCTGCCGCACCTTTGGCGGCCCGTCAAACTGGCCAATCAAGCTGCTACTTACAACTGCAACAACAACAGGAGCAACAACAGTTTTGACAATTTAGCAGCAACTTCTGACTATTTGTATAATTGGCATTTCTAATTTTTCAAATCTTCAAAATGCGCCGACATCAGCAAATCGCATTGGGAATCGCCGGCTACCACTTTGAGCTGACTTATTATAGACTTTGGAGTTGGAGTTGGAGCTGGAGCTGAAACTGAATCTGGACTTGAAGTTGGCGCTGGAAAATTCACGACCAGCAGCGGTTCTTGTTTTGTGGCCAGTTGAGCGTGAGTAATCAGAAAGCTAAACGCGTTGCATAAATATATCTAGAGGTACACAGATATATATATATATATATATATATCTCAATATATGTATAAAAATTGTGTACAATAATGAAACTGGTTTGGGCGGCTCGCTCAGAATTACACAGCCTGGACACACAGACATAGATAGAGACAGGCATAGATACAGATACAGATACAGAGACAGATTCAGATACAGCTATAGAGTTGAGTCTGTGCTCCATTGGAACCAGTGTTGCCATAATGCTTGTCATAAATTCTCCAAATTACCCAACACGTCGCGCAATGTCGAAGCTTAGTTGGCCTAGGCCTGCCACATTTGTATCTTGTATCTAGTATCTAGTATCTAGTATGTGGTATCTGGTATATGCGAATAGTATCTGGTCGGGGCGCTGATTGCGAATTGTGTGACAGCAGCGGCGTGTGCGCTAAATTGAGTTTATGTAGTCGCATGGAGGAGCTGCAGCATTCAACTGGACCAGCTTAAAGGATTAATTGTTCAGTTTTGGCGCCTGATTGACTGCGCATGCGCACAATCAAGCAGCACATGCAGCGTGCAACATGCAGCGTGCAACGAGCTGCGCAGCTTTGCGTCAGTGCGTCAATCAAAAGGCAGCAGTTAGCCTGATTCCCAGTGATTCGTCGAGAATTGGTTTCGTTTGGCTTGGATTGAAGCAGCGACATGTTGTGAAAGGTCCACACTTGGTTCCAGTTTCAACTCTCAATTGACGCGGGGGAGGTTTGATTGAGAGGGGAAAGGAATAGAGAGTAGAGTGCGGATGGCTGGACGGATGGAAACGCACTTTGTGCTGGAGCTGGGGTCGCCGACAGCGTTCAATTAATGCCAGTTGGAAAAGTTGTTCTCTTGTCAGACCATTGAACTTGGCCGTCAGTTCTGGGAGACGAGACGCAATCGTCGTGGGGAGACTCGCACATAAAATTGGACAGTTTAATGCCAGTTGATGATGCTGGGAGGAGCTTGTAACTAGCACATGATATTAATGAGATTTTATGTGCTATTCGATTGAAATATATATATATATATATGTTACTACAATATATACAGAAAATGTGTAAGATTTGCGACATGCCGAAGACTTCCACAAGAAACTTGCTCTAAGCATAATTCGTAGTTTAACAAATTGCCCAAGTTTATGGGGCAACATTTTGTAACTTTTGTTTCGGCCACTTCAAGGCACTTCAAGCCGAAAGCGAAAAAACTTGGACCTTCTGTAGGCAGTAGCTCAAGTTCCTAGCTGATGCTGTATGTGTGTGTGTGTGTGTGTGTGTGTATGTATATGTGTGTTGCCAAGGCCCACACGACTCTCAACTCAAAGCTGAAGGCCCAGCTAGCGGAACGCTTTACCGTTGGCCTTTTGCATGTGGGCACACACATTCGAACATTATTCATACTACCTTCTTCCAGCCGGAGTACCCATGTTATAGCCATGTATCCCCATCTTATAAGCCATCATCCATATTCATGCGCATTACGCACATTTGCGTAACAGATTCAAGTGCGCGATATGGAGGGTCTCAAGTGCGAGGCGAGTACATCCGACCATCAGCAACTAAAACTGTTCATGTTTTTCTCTCTTTTCTTTTCAAATAAAACTCATGTTGTTGCTGTACTTTTGTGATTATAATTTGTATAAGTTGTTGTTGTTTTCAGTTGTTGTTGTTGCTGGGAGCGTTACGCAGCAATTCAAGTTTTGAAGTGCTTCGAAATTTCTGAAACTCAGAAAATACTCTGAAATTTTGTTTCATTTTTCACTCGACGTCGACATCGACAGCAACTGTTGGTAATGAGTGTGCAAGTGCTGAAACTGGCAACAACAACCGGTTTGTACTTAACTCTATACACATATATACATATATATATATATATATATAGTGTTTGTATGTACTGTAGAATGTTGTATCTTATCCAATTTAAAATTAACTGTGTTTTGATTAATACTCTATTATTGTGCGCTGCATGTGACTATAAATTAGTTGTGTTGTGGCTATTCTTGACGGCGATAAACTTCTAATGAATATGTTAAATGATGGTTTGCTTTCTACTTCTCTATGCGGCCGTTGCATGCAACAGTGGATGCTGCAGCTGTTGTTGCGTTTGCGGTGCATCGAATCGCCTTTAGCTGAAAATTCAAGTAATTTATGAGTGGTTCGCCAGCTAATTGGCCTAATTATGCTGCAAGCTGCTAGCTGCTAGCTGCTAGCTGCTAGCTGCTAGCTGCAACAGGCCATAAATTGCCCAGTAAGCGGCTTGAAGCGACACTGCGTTGCCAATTCACACTTCCGCGATAGCCAGGCACCAGAGAGCTCTCTCTCCGGCAATGGCTACTGCATTCAGTTTGTTTTTCGCAATACCTTTTAGCTGGCCTTAACGGCAAACAACAAAGGCTAAAACCAACTGGCAGCAGTCAACATGCGGCATGCGGCAGCATCGATTGCCAAGTTGCCAAGTCACAAGTCGAGAATCGAGCGCAGACCAGACGACAACATCAACCTCAGCCTCAGCATCAGCTGTGAGTGGCCTGGAGTGTGTCTGCCAACATCGTGACTAATTACATGCGACATAAAAGCAATGGTAAAGCTTAGAGGAAATCCAGTAAGCGGGTCGTATACGTAATTGTTGCCACAAAAATGAGCAAAAGAAAAAGTAACTGCAATTGCCAAACGACATCAACCGCAGCATCAACAGCAACAGCAACAGCAACAAAGTCTGGCTATAAGCAGCAGTAATTGGCAGGAAAGGCAACCAAGTGCAAGTCGATCTTTTGGCCATATATTCCGCAAGCTTGACAATTCAATAAAACTGCGACAGTTGGACAGTTGAAGCACTCTCTGCAGCAGTTGCAACTTGACGTTGCAAGTTCCAGGCAACTGACAACTCGGTGGGTCTAATTATGCCGTTGTGTTTATGTGATTGTCCATTGTCAAATTTCCCATAGAGCAAAGCAAATGAATCTCTGCGCTTTATGGGCGAAAGTTTCCAAGCTGCAGTTGCAGCTACAGTTGCCACATTGACAGCAACCACAACTTGCGGCTAATTGAATTCCACTTTGCCAGCAATTTGCATGACCCCAACCCGCCCACTTCTCTCATTACATTTGCACTTGGGCGTAACGCGCCAAGCAAACAATCAACTACACACACACCACACACACACACACACACACATGCATATTCATATATTTATATGTATACATGGCAGATCCCTTACTCTTGGACTCTGCCACATCTGGAGATCCGCTGAGTTTGAAGAAAAAATATGTATGTATTTTTAGCTTGCCACAGGAATACTCGGAGCTGCCGCTGCTGCAGCTATTCCTTGGTTCCGTTCCGTTTATGTAGCTGTAGCTGGAGCTGGAGCTGTTTCTGGCTCTCATCATGGACGCCCACTAGCGTGCCATCGCCATCTGCTGCGCCTGCTGTATGTTGCCTCTTGTCTGTTGCCTGGCCACACGAAAATAGCGCAAAGTAGTGCATCAATAAACAATAACAATGCTGCCGACGGTGCAAACGTAAAACGTAAAACAGGAAAAGCCAAGCAGATCCAGATCCCAAGATCTGCTTGTACTCGTACACTGTGAGGCCAACCCATTTCATGGCATGCCAGGCCCGGCCAGGCCAGGCCAGGCTATGCCACATGTGCGGATGTTGCAATTGTTGCCGCTGGCTAGCTCCTACCTCTATCCTCTATCTCTGACTGCGACTGCGACTGTGGCCACAGCCCAGGAGCTGCGGCTGTTCCATGTAACAGGCGCAGCGTCTTGTCAATAAAAAGAGAGGCGAAAATAAAGCAAAGTGAAGCAAAACATGTGCAAGTTGCAGTGGCCCGCGGCAAAGTGAAAGAAGAAATCGCCGCCAATAGCGGAAATATTAGCCTTTTGCTCGTGCTCCAACAAAAAAACCCCAATAAAATACTCAAACTAACCATAAACCACACCGGAGCAGGCCAACACAATGTGTTTATTATTGCATTTGGGCCAAAAGAAACGATCAGCAAGAGATTTGGCTCAAATGATTGCACGCCATTTGCGCATATTTAATCCAATTTTATTAGTTGCTTATTAAGCCAAAAATAATACCAACGGGTGCACCTCCAAATGACTCACAGCAGCTTTGAATATCCATATATGAATATTCGTATTCAAGATTCATCTCCAGGCAGCGCTATAAAAGGAGAGGAATCTTATATATTTCTAGTTTACTTTGGAAACAGCTGCTAAATGTTCTTAATTTGGACTGTAGATTCTTAAAGTATGATGAAAAGGTCTTCAGTAGCTGCCAGAAACCTAAAAGGATTCAACTCTCAGCAGCTGTGAACATCCATATGTGAATATTCATACATAAGATTTATCTTCAGTTATAAAAGGAGTGGAATCTCATATATTTCTAGTTTACTTTGGAAACAGTTGCTAAATATTCACAGATTTGTTTTGTAGATTCTTATAACATGATCATTTACTTCGAGACACCCAAAAGGATTCGACTCTCAGCAGCTTTGAATATCCATATGTGAATATTCATTTGAAGGTTTAGCCCTAAATCGAGAGGAATCTGACTTATTTCTAGATAACTCAGCAGAACAGTTGCTAAAGATTCCAGATGTTTATTGTAGGTTCTTAACATATGATAAAAAGGTCTTCGTTAACTGTCAGATACCCAAAAGGACCCTAAGATCAAAGCTATATCTGTTTCCTAGATTACTTTGCACTCCTCTGGGTTATATTTCCTTTTATAATGTGTCATATTTTCCTCTTTATTGTGCAATCAAGTGGAAAATTAGATGCACTGATATACTAGTTGTGAAATGAGCTGATTTTTGACTCCATCTGTTGAACCTTATAGCAGCCAGCAACAGGAATTCTGGATAACCCTTCCTGAAAGTCCAGACTGTGATTGTAGGTTCTTAAAAGAAGAAATAGATTCCATATTTGCTACATTCAATGATTGATTTAGACAGTTGAAAAGGTATTCATTAACTACTCAAAGCAATATATGATTCTTAACGTACTCTCCAGTTCTTTCGGTTATAATCCCTTCTAGCATATATCATATTCTCTTCTTTTTTCCTCATTTGTGCAATGAAATGGAAACCGATTGAACCCTACTCAATTGACATACTCGTTGCCAAATCAGCTGATTTTTGACTCCAGCTATTGAACCCTATAGCCACAGGCTATCCAAAATTCCTGAAGTCTGCTCAATATGTACGGTCAACCCCATAAATGTTGAACTGTAACGAGTCCTCGTGATGATGTCCTAATCCAATTGTCGCTGAAAGGCAGAGCCCATCACATTAGAAGTCAGGATGTCATGCCACTGCCACAATATGAAATGCCTTGACAGAAGAAGAGGTGGAGGGAGTGGGAAGTAGATGGAGTTGGAGTTGGAGCTGGAGCTGGAGTTGGGGAAGAAGAAAGGAAACAACAAACCGATTGTGTTAAATCAAATGAAGCGTAATTTTTACTCAATTTATGAGGGAACTGCAGGCACAATTGCCATTCCCGTTGCCAGTTACACCGTTACTTACCCCAGTCCCAGTGGAGCGCTTAGCCTGTCAATCGCCCACTTTCCGACTCCAACTTCCCAGTCTCTTCCTCTCTCCTCTCTCCCCTCTCTCCCTCTCTCTGTGTGTGCATTGCTTAGCATCCATGGGGGTTGTTGCTTTGACTTTGACGTTGATGCTGATGTTGATGCTGATGGTGATGTGGTTGTGGTTATGATTGTGGACCAGGTTGCCTCGGGTACATCATATTTCTATTAATGACTTGCATATTTATGAGCTGCTCACCCACACACACACAGACACACATACTGAGAGACACACACACAGAGATGAGTGCAAACAAGCTGATTTTAATAATAAACAAACAAACAAACGAACAAACGAACAAACATAAATACAAATAGGCATTAAATGTGTAGCATTTGTTTGAGTTCGAGCTTCTTGGCCGTCAGCTCAGTTAGTTCCATGGCCAAAAATTCTTTGCCCAACGCCTCTGCCGGCGGGCACAAGAGCAAAAACAAACATTTAACTGGAATTCTAAGCGACGCGACTGGAGTCGACTCCAATTGCGGTTTGTTTCCAAAGCATCCAAGTAAATGTGTACTAAAAGGCGTAATAAACGCAGTCGCTAGGCAGCGGAGGGGGGACGGGGGAACAAGAGGTAGCCGAAGGATTGGTGGCACAAGGGGGGAGGGGAGCTGCCTTCATCAGCAGTTTGAGGCAACGCCTTTGCCTTTGATGTGGTGGCCTGGCCATAGATTTTGTTACGTTAACATGTGGCTGTTCTGTCTAACGATGCGTAGAAAGTCTTTAAATAAACAACGCCAGTGGCTGGAAAGGAAGTTGCCAAACAACAGCAGCAACTATAACTATGAGCATTTGCATATGGTTTTCCTTCCACTCTTCTCTTCTCTTCTCTTCTGTTTTTTTTGGCACAAAACAGTTCGAGGTACGAGTGTAACGACCCACAAACCAAGACCAAGACCTGAAACAGTGGCCAAAAGAAAATGTACACACATTCATATAGATATATGGGGTGTACCTAGTACTGAGTCTTTTATGACAGCTGCTTCTGTGTGGCCAAGTTCCCACATCAAGTTGGGCGACACAACAATGGCATATCAAAGTCATGCAGTCCATAATGAAGTGCTAAGCGCGATAGACAGGCAGCTGCTAATGAAAAAGCCAAAAGTCAGGCAAAACATGTCAAGATACCTACTACCAGTACTCATACGATAGTTAATTTGGCCAACAGATACTGTGATAGCGGGCGATGGCAACTCATTAAAGTTAACACGCATTGCCGCAATGCTCTTGTCTCTTGTCTCTGTCTTTTGTCTCTTGCGATAAAATCACTAAATTGTTGGTAATTGTGAGAATTGTTGGTAACAGAAGCAGCAGCAAAACATTTTAAAGGCAAATGAACTTCGAAGCAATTTGTAAATGAGCTGCTAATGCAAATTAAAAGTATACGAAAATCGGAAATACCTGAGCAAATTAGCCAATTATACGGCCCTATTCTATTCTAAAAACTGTTATATCAGCTAAATTAAAGCCAGCCAAGTTTATAGCTGAGAGTCATGTGCTTAGATTAGGTGAATTGCTTAAACTCGGACTGGGAACCAAACATGGGAAGTCTTGATTAATTCCAGAATATAATCATATTGATGAAAGTAATAAGCTAAGCAGAAGGTAAGCAAAGCGTCTACTGAAAGTTAGAACGGAAGCAGAAGGGTGGGAATGAATAAGGCTAAAAGAAAGCAATATACTTTGTGGGGTTCAGATATATAGAAATCCATATAGATCCGTTTTTAAGCTCTGGTTATAATAGCCACTCAGCAGCTTTGAATATCCATAAGTGAATATACTAAAGATTCATCTTAAGGTTTAGCCATAAATCGAGAGGAATCTGACTTATTTCTAGATAACTCAGCAGAACAGTTGCTAAAGATTCCAGATGTTTATTGTAGGTTCTTAACATATGATAAAAAGGTCTTCGTTAACTGTCAGATACCCAAAAGGACCCTAAGATCAAAGCTATATCTGTTTCCTAGATTACTTTGCACTCCTCTGGGTTATATTTCCTTTTATTATGTGTCATATTTTCCTTTTTATTGTGCAATCAAGTGGAAAATTAGATGCACTGATATACTAGTTGTGAAATGAGCTGATTTTTGACTCCATTTGTTGAACCTTATTGCAGCCAGCAGCAGGAATTCTGGATAACCCTTCCTGAAAGTCCAAACTGTGATTGTAGGTTCTTAAAGGAACAAATACATTCCATATTTGCTACATTCAATGATTGATTTAGACAGATGAAAAGGTATTCATGAACTACTCAAAGCAATACATGATTTCTTACATACTTTGCAGATCTTTCGGTATTCGATCTCAGACATTTCAGATATAAATCTGTAATTTATTTGTGATTCTATCAATCGATCTGGCAAATCACATTAATGAACTAGGAAGTATCAGTAAAGAAGTATCCGACTAGCATCCTAGAATCCTTTCAAACATATGTTCCTTCTTATCCATACTCATGTCCAACATCTGTGTAGAAGTCTCTTTCCACTCCTATAGGCACTCTTAACCCAGATTAAACTTGAATCTTTAGATGCAGAAAGCAGTACAAAAGGTATTTACGCAGTTTTAAGCTGCAAATCTGGGCAGGAACTAGATGAGAGCACATCCATATGAATGTATTTAGATGCATTTAGACATTAACTCTATTATGTTAGACTCACCCTAACGAGGTCTGCAATTTGGTCACCCACTTGACAACACTTTAAACTGCAACGCCACAAAAACCAAACAAATTACAAAACACCCACCCGAGGAGCAGGCGCTCAGCTGAGTCAACCCTCTGGGCAAGGGCTAACGAATGGAATTAGGAAATCTTTCCAAATCCAACAAATCATGTTAAAACCGACCCAAAACGAGTCAACGCTGGGCTGCTAAGCCCATGGCGAGGTGAGTTTCAGCCGGCGGGCGAAATGTTTATACCGCTCTCTGGTCTGGTTTTTGGTTGTTTTGAAAACTGTGCGGTTTCTGGGTTGGAGCTGGAGGTGTGTGGATCGGGATGTGGCTGGAGATGGAGATGAGTGGGCGTTACTGCCACAGCGACATTATCGAGGGTGGAAATGCATGCCGGTCGCTGGTTAACAATCAAAGAATATGCCAGACGCTGGCAAGAAGGCTGCCATCAAGGGCATCAAGTTTATATAATTATTTTTATGCCATAACCGAGGAGTGTGTATATCTGTGGCATGCCTCTTGGGGGTTGGCCCGAGCCCTTTGACTGTCCTCTTTTCAGCCATTTGAGCTGCTAACTATATTCATAATGCAATAAATAAATTAAATCAAATAAATACTTGAACAAATGTCATTTCTTAAGAGCGAATATGTTGCTTGCAACATGTGCCGCAATTCAAATGCCTCTTGTTAACTGCATTTTAATTAAAATTTACTTTACCGTTGGACTGACTGAGTGACTGGCTGGCTGGATGACTTGATGACTGGGTGAGTGTAATGTATCCAAAGGATACAAGGCTCTAACGGATATCGTGTGTGGCTATTGAAGTGTCGTTGAATGTTGTTGGGTGTTAGCCCTCTGCCCCGTCCACACTCCCCCCTATACCCCCCCTGACTTACGTTTGTCCGTTTGTTTGTTGTCGCTGTGCATATTTGTTGTTGTTATAGCCGCCCGGACGGATCCGGGGTATGGAATGTGTATGTTCTGTCTGCAGGGTTGATTTGGCAAACGACGCAATTTGTTGCTAGCGACGCCAACAACAGCAGCAACAACATGTGGAATGGTTGAGGCCAATGGGAGTATGAGCTATTTGCACATTAAATACCGTAACCCGTAGCCCGTAACCCGTAACCCGTAAGCCTTGGCCCGTAACCAGAGCTTTGACGTCACACAAACAAATTTCACTTTCGCTGCCGCTGCCGCTGCCGCATGGCAGTGTTCCTATTCCCCGGGGGCTCGTAAGTGTTGCCAAGTTGATTGTTTTTACGAGTGCATTGCATACTTTGCAGGGCGCCCGAGGGTGGACGCAGTTAAGTACAGTTGAGCTCACGACTAAAGAACAGAAACTTGCGCACTAATTGCTGTAAAAAAGCTCAAACTGAGCTTGTCTCTGCATGCTTCAAAGCATAAGCAGCATATGAAATCATAAAATTTTACGATCGCAGCTACGTCTGACGCTCCGGAACCCACCCCCGGAGCCACGGAGCTATGTTGACCAGCAGCTACCACCCAAGTACCACCAAAACAAGGTGACGTGGTGCGCTCAGCTGCTCGGCACGTGTTCAAATTACCGTGAAGACGCTTAGGGGTGAATTCTACAGAAGGACATTCAAATTGAGTGAGTGAATTAAAAAAGAAAACCTGGCAATAAAGAGAGCAGCGCTACCTCGGAGAGCAATCGTGCACACGTGCCAGAGAGCGTATGTATATCCCTGTCTCTCTCTTTCTTATTATCTTCTTCATTCTCGGTTACTCTCACTCACACTTCCAGCAACATCGAAAATATTTGTTGCAAAATATGAGCATACGTTCGAGCGTTCACTTCCTTCCTTCCTGCATTATAGTCGGGCGGGCTATATATTTTTGGGGGTTCGTGTATATCCTGCTGGTCGTATGTGTGTGTGAGTGTGTGAGAGTGTGAGTGAGTGGCCGTAAAAGGTTGTGTTCCTTAAGCGTTTGCCTCAGTGTGAGTGAGTGAACGCGTGTATATGAGTTCACGGGGATCGTGCCTTCAAAGTTTTGTGAACGGCTGAGCACCGTGGTTAAAGTGCAATTTGTAATAGAACGAAAAGAATTCTAACTGGGAATATACCAATTCGGAATTAGAAAACCTGCCAAAGAATTCTGTGTAAGGAATTTTAATAAATTATTTACATTTTTAACGAATATTTGAAAGCATTTATTTGATTCATCAGAAGAGAACATTTTCTTCTTTAAACATTTTCTATAACTTGTAATCAGCTTTCTGATTGTTTTTGTCTGATTTTGCACTGGGTATCGATTACAGCTTAGGGTCAGCTATAATCTTGTAGAGAATCCCATTGCTGACTTTCATAAGTTCTTATCTCAACATCAGTCCCACTGTGGGAATCACTTTCGAACTTCGTTCAAGAGCTTAAAAGGTGAACACTCAGAAGCAGCCCGTCCACCCGTCCGCCCGTCCTCCCCCAGCTCATTTTGGCTAGGTCTTTGGCTACATAATTTCAACAATATGCGTGCATTGAGTAGAACACCTCCCTTGTCGCCCTGCTCTTGCAGTCAGCCCCTGTGAAATGCACACGAAAACGAAATCAGACATAAAAACATTAAATTACAAACCCTTATTTTACACACTAAAAAAGAAAAAAGCTGTCGAGCCGCAGCCAGGAGCTGGCAGGAGCTGGCAGGAACATGCAGGAACAGCCAAGGCGAAAGGAAACCGAGACACAAAAATGAAACTGAAACAGAGAGTCGGACAAGGACCAAGGACGCAGCACAATGGGGCGACTTCAGTGCCGAGTTCTGTTCCACAAGGGATGCAAAAGCGAATGCCAGATATTAACCCCTCTCTATAACTGTGTGTGTGTGTGTGTGTGTATGTATTTGTTGGTGTGTTCTGCTTTGTGCGATGTGTTTTCGCCGTGCTTGTCAATTTTCGTACCAAAACAAACGCAACGAACATTTTCGCCGATTAGAAAGAAACAATTCGTGAGTGCAACGTGAGCGCCGCGCGCCGCTGCCAGCCAAAACGAGTGTCGTTGCGATTGAGTTCAGCGCTGATAATACAAAATTATTAAAAAAATTAATAAAATTCAAAAATCCCGTGACAAAACCCCAACAAAATTGATAAAAAAGTGACAAGAATTCAGTGGAATATAAGGTTGAAAAAAACCCGGCAAGTTCAAGACGCTGTCGAGGTTGTCTTTGTTGTTATTGTTTTGATGGCAGCTGCTTCTTCTTCGTACAATAGTTCTTTGTGTCTGTGACTTTTTGTATACGTGTGTGCATGTGTATGTGTATGTGTGTATCTGTGACTCAGCGCAAATGGCAATGCGCATCTTTGTTTACCATCAAAGCTGGCAGTGAAAGCGGCGCCAAGAATCAGCGCCAAGCGACAAGACAATGAGCGAATCTATTGATAATTTGCATGCCGATAACAGCAACAACAACAACAACATTGCTGGAGCCAATAACGATGGAGATTCGGATGTGGAGGTCATCGAGGGCATGGAGCTCCTCGAGGGCAACTATCAAGTGCTGCGCCAATGGGTGCCACCAGCGCCCAACTATTGGGATGCGCCACCCAAGGCGATCATCAAGTCAGCTGAAGTGAGGTAAATTGAAAGTTGCAATTCTTGCAACTGCAACATTGTGTCACCCTGTATGCTGTGTACAGTGTGTACACACATAATTGGTAGCTTAGTTTTAGCAGCTTTTCATTTAACGGTGCATTCAATAAGCTTTAATTAAGTGCCACAATTTGACAGCACATTCCATAGGCAGTCGCTGCACAAATTGCACTGCAATTAACTCGAAATATCTGAGACAACTTCACGAGCTGAACCCAATCTCAAACTCCCTGACAACCGCCATTAGGCGTCTCTAACGGTCCACGTTCAATAAAAGTGCTGTTATTTGTAACGCACTTTAATGGCCACACATGCGATTGGCCGGCCGGGCAACTGCTCAATGGATTTGGCCTCGTGCCTGCCACACAATTTCTGTATATGAATACGAGTATGCAACAAATTGCACACTTGGCAATTCATTCAATAAAAATTTGATTATTATGGGCGTCATCTAATGCAACATTTGCATAAAAACGAACGGCAGCAAAGCGCAAATAAATAAATCTCTATTTATTATGGAATGACAACATAGAAAACATATGTACATACATGCATAAATACACACATACATAGATGTGGTACGCCGAAGCTATAAATACTCTCTTCCGATCGGCAAATATGATTTCTATAAACAGAGCTGCAGTGTGTGCAAAACAGAAATATAAACTAATAAAATGTTAAAACAGCTGATCGCAAATAGTTAACATATTTTGCTAGGCAACAAATTATCGAACTCTAAAGAACATCGATAGCTGTGGGTGTTCGATAGTTGGGTAGGGGGGTGGCTATACTATTACTATATACTATTTATACTATTCCTTATGTTGATAGTTTGACTAAAAAAAATAAGTATTTTACAACAGTGCAGAGGGAGTCTATGTTTTGAATTTGAAAGGGAATCAGTGCAGTGCTGTTAAATGTGCATTAACAGCCACCTGTTATGTTCAAAGCCTTTTAGGGATCTGCTGCCAATAACGGAAATTTCAAACAAGCTAGATTATCGATAACAGAAAGTTCGTTAAGTGAGACGTTTGAAAGAAACTCGTTCTGATCGGTTCGATAAGATGTCGAAAGTGCCAGTGGAGTTTTTCTTTTACGTGTTTGCAATTTTCAAATCTAGTGGCAAAGTGCAAATGCCTCATGTTAGGGCAAATCTATTTGTCTGTGTGCATGTGTGTGTTTCTGCCTTTTTTGTCTATCTGCAGTCGACAAGCGCCAACAGTTGCCGTCTGAGAATTGCTGCCTGGCTGACTGGCCTGTCAACGGCACCAAGTGGTATGCAACATGTGCAACATTGGAAACGGCATCAGCGGCATCAGAGATGCAGTCTGATCCAAGTGAAGTGTAAGAGCAGTGTCAGGGGAAAACACTTCTTCCACAAGTGTCTTCGTCTGTGCCGTTGACAACTGCACCATGAGTCTGCGGAATTGAATTGAGTTGCCTCAGCCGCCTGTTGCCTGTTGCAAGTTGTATGCTGCCTGCTGCCTGCTGCCTGGTGGCTGCTTGGTAAATAATAAATGCGTTACTTGAGTGCTTGCGAAATGGAAATCAGAATGCAAACGTTGCCAGATTTTTTTGTCTCTTCTGATTCTGTTTCTTCTTGCTCAGCTGCCACTGCTGGTGCATCAAGTGCAGCCGCAAATATGTCGATGCTGCCCCCCTTCCCTCGCTTCACTTTTCATACCCCGCTTCTGCGTTTGTTTTTGTCCGACGGGCCGTTAAGTGCAGCCAAAGTTTCGGATTGCATGTGCATTGTGCGACTTGTGCGAATACGAGTATCTTTTGCACGTTCTCAATATGCATTTCAGAATTACAATATGTTGATTGCATTTCACCAGGCACGTAGATGAAACACATGCTCCACAGCCTCGAGCCGCGAGCTCAGAGACCATTGCTGAGCCATAATAATGATGAGTATTGAAATTGCTAACAATGCAACAGCAGCAGTGGCAATCGCAGGGGCAGTAGCAAGAGAGGTTCTCATTTCCGTAGGGGGGGCAATGTGGCCAGTTCATCGTTTACTCAATGCTCCGCCCCAAAAGCCTCATCCTTTGTAACCATTGTCGCTGTTCTGTCTTCAGCGGTCCGTGCTTCCTCGTCTGCGGTTGCAAGTAGTTGGTTGGCTTTGCAACTTGCTACTCGTCCAGGATTCGACTATTGGGGCTAAATTACTTCAGTTTTATTTTATTTTTTTTGTTCTCCGTTGCCCGGGTAATTGATATGGCTTTGTTTTCTACATCTGCAAAGTTTCCGCTTCCAAAAGTTGTTCAGTTCTTCAAAAGGAAACAATGAATGCTATTCGCTACAATAGCATTATCCGAAACAAAAGTCTATAGACCCTTCCCCTTCCTAGCTTGGGAAGTGGAGCTTTAAGCCATGCAATTTATTTTACAATTGTGAAATGTCGTCTATAAAAACTATGTTATAAATGATCCTTGCAAGAATCATAAATATCAGATATGTAGTTTTATATACAAAATAAACAATATTTCATTATTTTCGTTGTTGCTTTTATTTTTGCACACATGTTGTCAATAAATCAACTTAATATTTGCCCTTCTTTCGTTTCAGGTAAGTTCGTTTGTTTTCCACGTTGACAGCTATGATTCCTTTCACTTTGCTGTCGAGGATTGAGGGTGCCAGCGACAGACCCAGCGACAGACCCAGAGCCAGAGCTAGAGGCAAAACAACTATGGAAATTTTGAATTGTGTGAAGGCGGCACGTCAATGTCGTTGGCTTTTAATGGGGATGTGGAAATGGAAATTCCAGCATTGAGCCACAAAACAGGCTGAAATGTTGATGAAAATTACGATGACTTGTCACACGAGCTTCGAATGGGCAAAAGTGAATTTAATTTGCTTTTTGTGGATTGTTAGCAAATTAGCACAATGCTCCCAACTATTTTGTCGTCTCATAAATTGCAATTTATTAAAGGTATTTCCAAGTGGCCAAAGGTAGGGAAAATGTGAAAATGGGAACAAAGACTACTGTCATCCATGTAATTTAGCTGTGCTGGGCACGTAAGCGGCAGAAATGAGTGAAATCATAAAGTTTGTCTAGGCTAGTTGACAGCTATTGTTATTGGATAAACTTCAATTTGGGGCAACTGATATACATACACAAACACACACCTATATATATATATATATACATATTATATAGAGAAGAGTAAGCACGCGTATGTGCTTTAATTCAGTCGACTCATGTAGGAAATACGCATTGAAAAACAGCAGTATTAATTCACTCGATTCATATAGAAAACAGCCGAAGCCGCAAAATGAATACAAACATTGGAAAAGCTCTCTTGGAGGAAGCATCCGTTGAGAACTATGTGAGGGCCTTCAGTTATCCGAAAAAGAATATGCAAAAGTATTTGGCAGAGGAATTGGTGAATGAGGTCTTCAGCGCCATCAAAAAGGGAGAACAGTATCAGGCCAAGGATAGCGGCAGTGAGTGTCCAAGTATTAAGCTAATTAAGAAGGGTGATGATGAAGCGGATCCGCGACTTAAAAGCTGGAATAAAATGCTGCAGCAGCGGAAGGTCCTGCAGGAGCGCATACAACGCCGCACTGGGAAACGCACCGAGGATGTGCTCTTCAATCGTCATGCCACAGTCGATGGGCAGACCAGGCAGATGCTTCTACGTGTTCTGGACACTGCACAGCGCTTTGAGGGACCTCTGCCGGATCGTGTTATTGGCAAACTCAAGCTGTATGAGGATCCTGAGACGTGCCAGGAGATCCGGGAGCTGCAAGTAACAGAGCCAAAGCTGCTGCCCTTGGAGTTTGTTGGTTTGCCGCAGGTAACCAAAGTCGAGCTGGCAGGCACAATGCACCCGGCAGAAACCCAGTTCGAACGTTCAGAGGTGCTTGAGAAAAAGATCGAAAAGGAGAAGGTCGAGATCAAGCGTGCCATTGGTCACATTCCGGACATGGACGAGTTACAGGTTGCGCCAGTACACGACCCCAGCCGTTTGCCCGTAGTAGTGCAGACCAAAATCATAGGCGAGGATCACCTTTATAAAGTATCCTCCAAATCAATCCTTGAAGAACACGCGATCATTGAACCTGATAAAGAACCGGAGCCAGAACTGGACATGTCTCAGACCAAGCCGATCAATGTCATTAACATCAATGGCACCCCCTACGGCTTTGGCGTCAGTGGTGGCGTTCTCAGCGGCGATATCAAGCTCTACTTTCAGTGTGAACCCTTCCAGCGTTCGTGCAAGACTTTGGTGCATCTACAGAACATTGGGAACAAGTATATCCAGCTCAAATGGGTACCAAATAGCTTGCACAATAAAGATCTGAAGCCACAGCTGGCTTCGAACTATGAGTTCCTCTTCGACTACAGGCCCTTTGTGCTGCTCCCTGGACAGGAACGTCACATCGATGTTATGTACCAGCCCATGAAGGTGGGCATCAAGAAGCAGAGATGGACCCTGACTATGCATCGTTCACCGTTCTGTGGCGCACGTCGTTTAATGGTGCGTCTCCACGGGGTCTGCACGGAGCCGATTTGCTACAAAAACCGCTTGGATTTGGAGCAGAATATCGTCATAAATAAGAGGAAGAGACAGGTTACGGAGCGCTTGGCCAGAATGCATGCTGAACTGGTGCCGGTTCTGGCTCCGCCAAACGATGAGTGCCCCTATGAACGTGTTCTGGACGAACGTGAGTTGTTTAGCGCCCAGAATCCGGGCTTCAAGAGTGAACGCTATACGGACTTGGAGACACTCAAGGAACTCTATGCTCTGGTTAAGAAACCACGCCAACCAGCCTGGGATTACAGCCTGGAGACGCTGCGCCAGTGCATTAATAGCCATGAGGTGCAGCAACGCGAGTCGCTTCAAACCATACTCAAGGAGCTTCTGGAGCCGATGAGATGCAATTCCAAGGATGTTTTTTCAAAAACCAGAGTCAACCCGGAGCGAGAGCGCTCCTGCTATATATATGTGCGTGGTATCGTGTGCAGCACCATTGAGGAATGGGAGGTGGTGGCCGACAGTGTGGGACAGCAGTTCTACAAGTCGGAGCTGCAGCGCTGTGTGAATGAGTTGGAAGAGACGGGGAAGGATGCTCTAAAGGACCTCGACTATCTGGACATGATGGTCACAAAGAAGGTCAACGGCTGCAAGTACTTTAGAGATGCGCTCTATATACAAACCTATACGTTGATCTGTGATGCCGCCGAGAACATTGTGTCCGCTATAGAGAGCACCATACATCTTTAGCAAGTCATCAAGTCAGCAAGTCCTGGTCAAACTCAGAGCGAAGCAACCAAGTTTGCGTTCCTCTTTCTGTTCTATAAACAAAAGGTTTTTCGTATTTTTGTACAGATTTGTACTGCTTTTGTCGTGCTCTTTAATTCAAAATCATTCCCGAAATATACATACTCTGTTTAAGTTTTTCAATGCCCGAGAAATCAAATCATATTCATTTTTAAATATTCGATTTTTGGATAAGAATATCCAATATATTAACGAAATGCTTCAAAGCGAGACCACTAAGACTCCTGCGGCCGAACAAACCGTCCCAAAGTCGGCTATTTCCACGTGGTTTCCAATGACATTGACAAACCTTGTCACCTTGGCGCCTTCCACGACGGAGTCTTCCAGGAATCTGGCAATAGGACAGCTCAGGGCTGGAGCCAGCATTACCCAGTACAGCGAGCGCATTGTCGAGGAAATCCTTACCGAAATATTTGCGGAGCGTCGTGGACTTTTTCCCGAAACGTCCTCAGCCTGTGACCCAAATGAAATACTGCGTGCCAACTCCAGCTTGGAGCCACGCGTGGACAAGCGGCTCAAGTACTGGCGTGAGGTGCTGCACAAGCGTCGCAAGTTCCAGCAACATGTCCAGACCAAGACGGGCAAAACTGCGGAGCAGGTGCTCTTCAATCGTCGCTCGACTCTGGACAACCGCAACAAGGAGACTGTGGTGCGCCTGCTGGACTACGCTGAGAGATTGGTGCCGGAGAAGCTGCTGATGAAGCCAATCTGTAAGTTAACTGACATTGTGGATCCCTGCGCTGAAAAGGAAGTAGATGGGCCTGTGGCGTGCCAGGAGTCGGTACTCGAAACCTGGCCAAAAGCTGAGCGAGATGGCTTCAAGGAGGTCGAAATCATTGGTTTGCCTCGTGTGACGCAGAGAGAGATCATGGGCAGCGATGGAGCCACCAAGGAGTTCAAGAATAGTTGGTTGAATTCAATTGCGTTGGAGGAGCACATTAAGCAGAACTTCGATAAGCTGCATAATGTGCTGGAGTTCTTTCCCGACCTGGAGTCGTTGCAGGTGACGGGCAAGAATATTTCCAAGCTGACTCCGAAAACAAAGTCCGAGCTCGTTGAGGAGGAAACGCTTATCGCAATAAGCGCCAGCGATTCAAAGGTCTGCTCGGAGGAGCACTATGATCTAACCTGGACGGACGCGACTACGGCGGAACAAGAGCAGCCAGAAATAGCTCTGAAGATCAATGGCAAGGATTATGTAGTTTGTGAAGTGCCTTTCAACGAGTGCTACGAAATGGTCACAAAGTTCAAGTGCGATCCCTTCCAGCGGCGCACCAAGCGCGTCCTACAGCTGACCAACATTGGTAAACAGACATTGTCCTTCAACTGGCAACAGGGTGTCTATTTCTACAATCGAGGCTCCCTGCTGCTCGCCAAGGATAACGAATTTATATTCGATACCGATAGCTTCCGTCTGCCACATGGCGCATCCTACACCATGACCGTGTTGTATCAGCCTCGTAAGGTCGGCATGTCAGTGGAACTTTGGAGGCTGCAAGTGGAGCCGAGGATCTTCTGTGGCAGTCAGGAGTCGCTCCTGCTTCGTTTCCATGGACACTGCACGCCGCCAAAGGAGTACATGAGCAAACTACGAGAACTTCACTGCACGGTGATCTGCAAGTCAAACAAGACCGTAATGGATAAGCTCACGGATCAACTGGCATCCCTAACGCCGCTCATTGTGCCACCAGTCGCTTGTTGTCCCTACGAGCGCGTATTGGATGAACGTGAGCTGTTCAACTCGCTGAATCCGGGCTACAATTGCGTCCGCTTTGATGACTTGGAAGTGCTGAAGGGCATGCACAAGCACCTGAAGAAACCCCGTGAACCGCAATGGGATCTGCGTCTGGACACCATCAAGATGCTCATCATGCGCATTGAAAACTTGGAGATTCGCGAGGAAATGTTTGCCAATTTCATGGTAATATCCAGCCCACTGCTCGGACAAGCGCCCAGCCTGGAAGCCATTAGTCTGATGGATGCCGAGAAGCAGCGCACCAAGTATATTTTCGTGCGCGGTGCCATTTGCAATGCCATCGAGGAGTGGGAGGATCTTGTGTTTGTCATTGAGGATTCGTTTTTCAAGCCCGAGCTGCAGCGGTATTATATGAAACTGATGGCAGCAGAGGAAGAAGCAGGTGAAGAGGAGGAAGAAGTAGTACCAAAACCTAAAATACAACTAATGGAGGAATTAAACCTGATGGAAACAGACCCTTTCCTAGAAGAAAAGGCCATAGCCGATGTCCACAGGAAGCTGCGTCGTTCCAAATACTTCCGCGACTCTCTCTATATACAAACCTATTCCCATTTGTGCAACGTGGCTGAGGATATTGTTTCCGTAATGGAAAGTAGTGAGGTAGTGCCAGCCTGAGTTCAGTCACCTTTGATTGCATTAGACTGATCAAATTGCTCTGAAGTATATTTTGTTTGTCAATATAATATTTAAAATCTCACAATATCTGACACAATGAATGAAATTTATTTTAATAAACGGTTTCGTATTGGGTTAGCGAAGGAAATCAAATGCAAGTCCTTTGAAGATCCACCAAAAGAAGAATCTTCAAGCACGGCCACGATTCATGACGAGCGGTTGATCTATAAAGTCGTTGACGATATTTTGCAGGCGACTCGAGGCATATATAGAGGTTCAGAATCTCAGGTTGTGTCCGCTTCCAGCACAGGTGAAAGCTTTGTAGACAAACGATTGCAATACTGGAAGGATATGATACGTCGCAGACGCATTATGCAGAAGAGATTGTGCCTGGCCACTGGCAAAAACCCAGAAGAGATTCTTTTCAACATGGATTTTTATGAGGAAAGAGCCGTAAACAATATCTTAGAGTACACAAGGGGCATGAATCCGACCACAAGGACATGCAATGAAGGCAAGATGTTACGCATCGGATCCTTAGAAGTGCTTTTCCCTCCGCCAAAAGACTATGTTGAGATCGTGGGCTTGCCCAAACAGATGACCATGGAGGTCCTGAATGCAGAGAATGTAAAATCTCTGTATAGGAGAAACTGGCTTGAATCGAAAGCTCTTTCTACACACATTTCCAAAAATGGGGCTGATATACGCCATGCACTAAAATATTGTCCAGATATAAATGACTTGGAGATAATTGGCATGAATCGTTGGATACGAAAAGACACCCCTCCAGCATCTTTCTACACTGTTTCTGGTTCAAGTCCAAGCTTAGATACTTCGTCTGAGATGGATCATATTATCAAAAGACGCATGGGTACTAGTCAGAATTCTACTCAAACAACAAAGTCCAGAAAAAGTATCAAACCATCAAAGTTATCTGTGATCGTCAATGGCGTTCAATATCGAAGGCTACGACCGGAGTTCTCCCCATGCTGGAGCGTATGTTCGTTTGTAAGCCCTACGAGCGTATCATGCGTACCATAATGCGTATAGAGAATAACGGTTTTTTGACAGTCAGTTTTAGCTGGAAGCGTGGTGACTTTTTTGCGTACAATAAAACGCTCTTTAAGTCCCGCCATGAGGAGTTCCTATTCGACACAAGTTCATTTTTTCTGCGACCAGGAGAGGTTCGCGAGGTGGTCGTCCTGTTTCGTCCATGTGAAGTATCTATAACTAAGCAAAGGTGGTTGCTGGTCACGAAACCAAAGATCTTTCATCGTTGTCCCTACGCCTTTATCCTGAATATGCATGGTAAATGTATCCCTCACACGGAGTACATACAACTTCTGCAGGATACAAAGAATAAAACCTTAGAGCTTTGTCGCCAATCGAAAATGATTAAACCTGATCCGATGTCAAAACATACGCCGGTTCGTCCTCTTCTTCCCTTTTGCCGAGAGCTTGAAGCTTGCGAAGCATTCAATGAACGCAATGTGGGCTTCCATTGCGAAAACGAAACGGAAATTGAAGAGTTGATTCAATTCTTCAATAAGATCACGCCAAAGGTATATGAGGGTAAATGGGACTACAGCGTTAGTCTGCTTATCGCTCTAGTATGCTGTGAGAGGGATCAGTTCAAGCGCGTGGGGCTCTTTGAGGAGCTTCAGGCTCTTCTTGGAAAGCGGCGTGGTCGCTCAGCTCGTCTGAAAGATGGCGATAGTCCGGGAAAACTGGCAGAGCGCAGCCGCACGAGGTTTATCTACGTGCGCGGTACCATTTCCAGTAGCATCGATGCTTGGGAGGAGCAGATTTGGGTACTGGATGCACAAATGCTTAAGTCGAACGGACACATAAATAATGACAGGGATTCTTTACAGAAGCGTAATCAGAGCGTGAAACATTCGAAATCATATCGGGATTCTATATACATGTACACGTATGTTCATCTGTGCAACGTTGCCGAAGACATTGTGTCAGTTATCGAGAGCACTGAGCATGTTTAGACTTAAACTTTACAATACTCAGATTAAAGAATAAAAAGAAAAACAAAAACCAAAAATAAAATACACATTCCATTTGATTTATAAACACACACACATATTTATAGATACACACATCGCAGACACAATGCAACGTAGCTCGCGTTTCTTTTCGACTATAAAGTCAGCCGATCAAATTTCCACTGAGGAGAACACATTTACGCCAAATTCGACTTCCACTGTGGAATTGTTTAAGAGAACCAACACACTCAAAAGTGTTACTCTGCAGGATGGCCAGAATATGGTTAATAAGGTTATCGACGAAATGTTCGTTGGTAAAGTTGGCACGACGTATATGTCTAGCTCGGTGTGCTCTGCGGGAGATTCGTTTAGGGACTCGGAAGATATGGACAAACGCTTAAAAGTGTGGCAGGACACGTTAAGAGATCGAGAACAAATGCAGGAGAAAATAGCTCGAAAGATTGGTAAAAGACCCAACGAAATTCTCTTTAATCTTCCCGCTACAGTTGATCAGCGGGACAAAGGAACTGTCAATCGGTTGCTGGATTTTGCGAATCGGATGAACCCTTTGAAACTAAAGGCGAGGAAAACAGGCACATTGCCTGAAGTTCATGATGACGAAAGATGCGTGTGTATTCCAAAGGTGCAAGAGACATTGCCTCAAGCCGAACGGATGGGCGAGACTGCAGTGGAAATAAGCGGACTTAGTAAAGCTATAAGGAAGGAAATGCTTGGTCCCAGAGATCACCGAGAAAGAGAGCAAAGCCTCTGGGTAAACTCAAAAGTGCTTGAAGCAACCATTCAAAAGAAATCCAAGGATATTGATCGAGTACTCGATTACTTTCCCGACGTTGACAATCTTGAGGTAATCGGGACTAGTCTATTAGATTGTCCAAAGTTAGAGCATGACAACGAAATAGATCTTGAGGAGGTGGGCTCGATATATACTATTACCAGCAGTACTTTTGAGTCAAGTACCGGTGGAGAAACAGAGGAGGGGGCGATGGTATCTCAATTGACAACGTCAGAGGCCCCAGAACTATTCAACGTCGGCATAAAGATCAACGACGAGGTTTACATTATGGATCATAAGCGGAATACCCAAAGTGCAGCGGTCGAAGTGTCCTTTGAAGGACACCCCTTTGAACGAGAAGTGAAGGATGTATTTCGCTTGGAAAATATTGGCAGAAAAGCAGTGAGCTGTGAATGGGTGAATAAGAATAAATATAAAAGGCAGTCCTGGAATGATTGTTTCATCTTTGATGATACCAGATTTATCTAATTCCCGGGGATGTCTACATTTGCAAGGTGGTCTATTGGCCACGATATGTTTCCCTACGAAAGCAGAAGTGGAGCCTAAAATTCTTTCCAAACGTCTTTTGCGGTCGCTTCGACACGATGAACATTCGATTTAATGGCACTTGTACACCGTCTCCGGAGTATGTTCACAATCTTGAGCAGCACACTAGGGTGGTCGTCGATAAATCGAACGAGCACGCAATGAGAAGGATCGCCTTGAATCAGGCCTCGCTGACCCCAATTATACATCCGCCAGAAAGGGTGTGTCCTTATGAGCGAATCTTTGATGAACGTGAGGCTTTCAATGCCCAGAACTGCGGCTACCAATGCGATCGATTTGATGATCTGGAAACCCTGCGAGCCCTTTACAATTCCTTAAAATTGCCACGAGAGCCCCCATGGGATCTACGTTTGCAGTCCCTTAAGAAACTGATCCTGCGCATGCCGGAACCACTTCAACGCGAGGCCCAATTTAAGGCTTACATCAGAGTCATAGATACCCTGAAATGCAGCACAAATAGTCAGTTCGATCATTATGAAAACAATGTGGAGCGGGAACGATCGCGTTTCGTCTACGTCAGAGGTTGCATTGCCAATGGCATTGAGGTGTGGGAGGATCTCATGTTATCGCTAGAGCAGAACTTCGTCAAGTCGGAGCTTATTCGCTACTTCAGTAGCCTCGAAAACGAAGAGTCTGACGAGCTCGAATCTAAGCTGGACGAACAGAGATTTGTGGACGCAGAGTTGCATGTGCGCAAAATGCTGCGAAGCAATAAGTTCTATAGGGATTCGCTGTATATACATACCTATTCGAAAATCTGTGACGTCGCCGAGGATATAGTTTCAGTTATAGAGAGCACCGACTGCATTTGAGCATACGCCCTGGGTTATCCATTATCCATTACGACAGTGCAGGTTCTCTTCAGTTACCCTGCGAAATTATGAAGTTGTAGTATACACTCGAGTGTTTGCACTTGTCTTTCAGGGTATGCAATGCTTTTTGAGGAGCTGCTGCCAGTTGAATGTGTTGGCACACAAATAGCAGCAAGCTTTTAGGTGGCAGCTGCAAAATTCTCTCGTAGTAGCAGCAACTATGTGTTTGTAAATAAAACGTTGAGTAGAAATATCTGCTAAAGATTAAAACTCTTTAAATGTTTCGAAAATATTAATCTCAAATGTGCTAAAAAGGAAACCACAGAGAACACATATTAAATTGAACTTAGTTGGTAGTTTAGCTACACTCCCCGGGGATCAACTATTGATTTCGTTGAATGGACAAAACATAAAAAATCTATTAGCTGGATGTGGCATGGCAAGGGAAAACTATTTCATGCCTAAGGACACACCTGTGTCCTGGTTGGATGCCTGGGCGCAAACTTTTCCCATTATTACGACGTTTTATGAGCAACAGAATTGCTCATTCTCGTTTAGTGGCATTAGTGCCAATAGACCCAGTTCTACACCCAGCTGTACGCCCATTTCTAGTCCCAGTTTGAAGCAAAATACTTTAATGGCTGTTGCAAATGTTGTTGAAAAAGTTTCCTTTTTCCCCATTGGCAGCTGTTTTCGCTGTAGTTTGGTTTTTCCTTTTCTTTTCTTAGCCAATTCCCGCTTCGATTTCTGCTACTTTGCATTGATTTGATGACACTTTGGGGGTTATTTTATTCGGCTAATAAACGCTCCCACCACGAGCTTTGCGTGTCAAAAAGTTGTCTGCGCATTTGTGAGACTCATTTGGCTCTCGGTTCATTTGGTGTCTGTCGAAATGTGTCGACAAACGAGGACATTATGCTTGCAATTAGCCAAATTGATTTTGTGATAGCGTTAAGGCATCGCATAGCTATAACTATTCTAAGCATACTTCATTCACTTTGGCCCACATATAAACCTAATTTAATTTGATTTTTATTTTTATTTTCAGGTAAGCAAACAATTGCATTTCCCATCAATCAACCCCAGCAATCTACCCATAAGTATATTGAGCACATTAGGTAAGTCGTGAAAGTAGACACCGACATAGAGGGCGGCCCCTCGGGAGTCAGCTTCACACGCTGCACACTGCTGCCAAATGCCATAAATCATAAGAAAACGCATAAAATGCTCTCTAAAAAAGAACAAACATTTCCGCTCGCGATCACAACGTTTGACTCCTAATTAACCTACAGACCGCAGCTCTCATCAAGCGCTAATGTCGTATCTGGTATCTGGTATCTGGCTTAATGACTCGTTGTCGGCCTGTTGTGGCCTACTCATGCTGACCAACTAATTTGCACCATGCTGGCCATGCTGGCAATCAGGGGAAAACGCTGGCCTTGAACTTCTTGCATATATTATTTTTCATACCTGACACTATGCCATAAATCGATATATGTGATGATTTTTAAATAGGTTAAAATAGCAAAGTATCATGGCCAATGTCTAATATTATTATAGACAATGTTCAGTTATGTTCGTTAAATGGGATAAATAATGACTTCAGCTGTGGGAAATTTTCATTGACCTTAAAAGATTACAAATTTTGAAAGGTTTTATGTGAAAAAAAAACCTCAAATCTCAACTCTGAAAAAGGTTGTAGTTAAAGTTTGTCTTAAAAAATGTAATGTTTTAGGAAACACACTAATTATATCCGGTTTTAAATCAATTTGCTTTGAGCAAGCAGGAAAGATCACTTTAATGCATTATGTTTTTAATGAAACTTTGTATTTCTTTTAACGTTCCGAATGTAAATGCATTTTGTAGGCAGCTGCAAACGTGACAGCGCCATCTAGCGGTCATGTGTACTGAGCAAATAGCCTAACATTAAACAGAAGAAACCACTATTAACATAACACTACACTAACAGCAGATGGAAATCGATTTGAAATAATCGAAAGATATCGCAGATAAGCAGAAGTAAATAATTTAATTTAAATTTCCAATTATTTCTATTATTTCTATAATTGCTGAGTTTGTGCAATGAAAAGTTAACAGCTTTTGTACATTTCGTAGCTGCCGCCTGAAAGTATGCAACAGAAATGTTAACAGCATTGCCATTCTGAGTTTAACATTTCCGATCAGAGTGTGCGCGCAGTTTAAGAGCGACAGCGAACGCGAACGGTTTACACCTGTTGCCAGCGCGCATTCTCAACGTAATTTTGTACTGTGTATCAGGTCCCGGGGTCGAGCACGCTTGATATTGTCGTGCGCCAGATCTGTCGTTTACCGTTGGTGAGCAGAGCACAGTGTCAAAGTTCAGCAGAAGTAGCATAATTTGCTCGAGCTGTAAATGCGGTGTTCCGGCTTCACAGACCTCATAAGAATAATTGCCGGGAAATCAATAACGCGCTCGCGCTCGCTGTGTTGTGTTGTTAGGAGTCACGAGATCAGAAATTAATAAACGGATATACAAAAAGTGGTTTTGGCCAAAGCCGAAATAGAAATAAATCAGTTCTCTGCGATCCGCTTGGGTTATAAGATTATGCAAACTTTGCTAAGCCTCAGCCGCGGCAAGTGAGCGCATGGATAAGCCGCTGGGCCGCAGGCAAGGTGCAAAAGGTGCGTCGTTTGGTGTCGTTGTGGTCATTGTCTACACTGTCAACAGGGCGATATAGAAGAAAAACCATAAATAAATAATATAAAATAAAGTTCACATAAAAAGTTACATTAAAAGCAAATGAAATTCGAAACCAAAATTGAAATGCCAAGCACAGGCGTCGCTGCGGCTGTCTTAACGATTTTTGGCCTTTATCAACAGCCGAGAATCGAGCGATCATTATGAAATTTTATGTGTGTGTGTGAGTGTTTCTTTCTGTCTTTTGGTTTTGTTTGTTTTTCGAGTGTCTTGTGAAAGAGTTGGCCAGAAAACTTACCACACAGCAACGGCAACAGCAACAGCAACAGCATCAAGTTAATGGCATTCATAAAGCGATGCACATTACGCGCAATGTCAGCGCAGTTTATTTGATTTATTTTGATGCGCTGAAGTTAAGTTGAGGTTGGCATTTTATTCATTCATTTTAATCGTCTTGCGCACTTTCACCAGCTGAGCTGCAAATGAAGTCATAACCAAATAAGCCTACGAGTAGATGCCTGGACTGGCTATAAAGTAGCTCCATAAAACCCAACTACTCGCTAAGCACGTCGACGTCCATCCCATATATGTGAGATGTAGCAAAAAAATTTGATTATTGCGCTTGGAAAGATCAGCGTCATCCGGCAGTGGTTTGCGCAGTTTGCGGCGGCTTTCTCTGCCTCTTGATCCAATTACGAGCCCAAAAAAAGTAACTCCCACAAATGTTGCCAACATTTCCATTTGCAAGGCAGCTGCCGAATGCAATGACATGGCTAACATGGCTGCAATGTGTCAACAATGGCTTGTTAGCCCAACGGCTATTGCCAATTGACATGTGTGTGTGTGTGTGTGTGTGTGTGTGTGTGTGTACGCTCAGTGTGTGGGCTGCAGCTAACATGTAAAGACTTGAAACACCTTATTGACAGGCACTGGCCAACTGTTACAGCGCAGACCCAGACGCAATTCGATTTAAGCTGATTCAATTCGAATCGACCTGGTCTGGTCTCGCGACTCAGTTGGACTCTACTCAGTATGTGTGTGTGTGTGTGGGCGCTGAGTAAATTATCTTTGATTTCTAATTGCCTGACATGCCAATTAATGTGCGGCCGTTGGCAATTTGCAAGAGTTTTATTGGGTTAAAAGCCAAAGCGCTTGTTTAACAACCACAGCAACAGCAACAGCAAAAACATGCATCGATCTTGGCTAAGAGTGTAAATTGATCAAGTTCAGTCTTGAGCAACTGCATTGGCCAGGCAAAGTGCATCAGGACAGGCGGCCTGGCAGTTAGCCAAGCTGAAACGCCTTAATTAAAACTGGCAACTGTGGATGCTACCATTTTGCTGCAGAAAACGTTTTTAATTAAAAGTCGAGACAACAGCAACAGACTCTGGCTCAGCCTCAACAGCAGCAGCAACACTTGGTGTCTATTTGATTGACAAGCGGAACCCGTAACAACAGAGTAGATGTTGGGCGCGGGGCTGCGGGGGACTGCGACGTGGACTGTGAACAAGATACAGGTTAATTGTGTCTATTTAGTAAGGCGACGCCAATAGAGGAAAGTGCCAAGGCATCAGGCCTGCAATTTGTGGCCATATTTTATGCGGCCGCACAATGATTACGCAGCAGCCTCACCAACACGGCCACAACAGCCACCGCAGCTTCAACAAATCAAATTTTTTTTGCTATTTTTGTTTGGCGCTTAATTTAGAAATTCTTTGTGGCAAATGTTTTCGCTTTGGCGATAATTATGCAGCTGCCGCGGCTGCTGTTGCTGCTGCTGCTGGTTGCCACGACTTGCGACTGCAGCCGGCGGCAATACAAAACTGTTGTTTATGGCAGCGCGCAAGCGATCATTGGCCACAACTGGAGGCTAGTGGCTGGTAGCTGCTGGCTAGTGGCTGATAACTGGCGGTGGCCACTCAATTATGGCCAAGCGATCGACTTTCTCCGGTTGGGCACCCTCACTTGGCTAACTCCATTGCTTAACCCCAATTTGAGGCCTAGACAGTTGTGTTAATTTGTTAGTTTCACGCAATTGCCAGACCATGAAAAATCTTCTGACATTAATTCAACTGATTTATTACTAACACTAGCACAACCATCCAGCGTACTGACGCCTAAGAATCAGACAACAATCGAAGCGCTTTACAGTTATCCAACAGATTTAGCATAAGAAAGCCAACGCTCCAGCTATACTCCTAGGAGTGGTGTGTGTATTGTGTGTATGGTATGTATGCTGTGTGGTATGTGGAGTTCGGAGTGGGTCAACAACCGTTCAATAAACGCTGCGATCGTCATCGCGTTTGTTGCCTAAGTCTTTTGTTTCACTCAGATCGTCATCAAGTTTGTTGCCTAAGTCTTTTCATTCACCCATCGCATTTCTTCTGCAAATATTTTCGTATAGAAAAATCTACGTTCTTGCCAGCGCATTAATCACTTAAATATCAGAAATGTTTATACCTTCATAAATGCGGTTTTTTCTGGGCGCTAATTGCCCAGACAACACACAGCACGTCGCAATTAGCCAAATATTGTTTTGTGTGTGCTGCGTGTGTGTGTTTTTTGGCTCTTTTGATGTCGTTATTGTGTTCTTTTGGTAGCGAATAAACCCGGTCATTAATCACAAAGAATAGCGACCTGGTCGTAAATTAATTAGGCAACATTACGGCTATTTAAATGAGGAAGTTATATCTTATGTCCACTGTAAGAGCCGAGCTGAAGAGCTGAAGAGCTGTAGAACTGTGCGTTGAGCTGCTAAGAATTGGCGCAAATTTCTAGCTCAATGATAAATGATAATGCAGTCAGCTTGAAGAAGTTGCCGTTGCTTCGATTGCTCGCTAAAACCTGACATGTATCATCATTACGATCATCATCATCATCATCGATGTAGAGTGCAATTGTATCTGTCAAGCTGTCAGCTTGCGTTAGCGTGCAAATCATCTTCCAAATAGATAACAACTGGTTCAGCGTATCGCTTTGGGCGTCTTGTAGCGATTTGAAGAAGCAAACGCAAACGAAAACGCAAACGCAAATAAATCTGCAGCGATCTGTAAATTGGAGCAAACGTTGTTGCATGCCCCATGCTTTGCATTTTGATTGCATTTGACATTCAACACGGACATGCTCAGCAGCTCCTGCAGATAAACTGAGGACTGGCTTTTAATTAAAGCTGCAACAGAGGCTGCAACAGAGGCTGAGACTGAGACTGAGACATCGACTGAGAGACGCCTACAACAGTTGTGACTTTCATTTAATTTCCTTTTGTTTTTTCGTTATTTTGTCAATTGTATTTATCTCCCTCTCTCTCGCTTACTCGTTGCAATCTTTAGTATGCAATTAAGTTTCTATCAAATGATAGGAATTCATTTAAAAGGCAATCAATTTGCCAGACACAAAGCATTTTGCACGCTGTTACAACTTAATGGCCAACTTCGGGTGCACCGACGGGCCATTAGCCAAGGCGTTAGATTATTATCCGGGTCCCAATGGAATATGAGACAAGAGCAACAACAACAGCAACAGCCAAGAACAGCAGCAACACGGCTAGACAATGGCTCATTAGAGCAGAGTCAACGCCGAAAACAAGTTTAAGCAGCTAAAAGCTTTTGGGCTTTTAGATTAAGACCAGACCTAAACCAAGACTAAACTCTGTTATTAGAATTTCCACCAACAACAACACCAGCTGAGCTTACCTCGGCTTGGCCACACTTAAATTATAGTTCAGTCAGCGAGCTGGCGCTGCCACATAAAATCTAGAAACAAGTTAATCCATTAGCGGGCGCGGCATCTCCGGCATGTGACGATCTTCGCTTCTCTCTCTCTCAGACTCTTCGCTTCTCTTCTATCAGCGAGAACTCAGCTGGAATACAGTTAAGTTATAACTGGAAAATGCTACATTGTAACGCCTGTTATTAAATACATATTTCTCTCATTGTACTCGTGGCATTCATAGCGTATTCGTATGGTAATATTATCGAATATGTGTCAGCTGTAAGCAACCAGCGAGTCTCCAGCTCTGACTTTGATCCGTGCTCAGCTTTGGGCCAAGCATTCAGCATTATGAGATTTTACAGTTTCTGAATGCAGAGGTCGAGGCTAAATGAGTTGTCTGTCATGACTGCGGCTTTCTGTGCTACGATTATACGCTCTAAGCCGATAACTAAATTTTCATAAACTTGTGGCATTGTCTGTGCTTAAATTGAGATGCCTGATAACACTCTTTGAGCCATACTTTCTGGGCCAGCACTTCACATACTACCAAGAATTCAGCTTTGCGGTTACACATTTCGTTTCTATTCTCCCGTCTTCACAGAAGCTTCGGTGTTCTTTGCGTTGGTTTTCCATCATGTTTCGTGTGGGCGTCCCAAGAGAACTGCAACAAAAGGGCGTTATTAGTTCAAAGTCGTGAAGAGGCGTGGGCAAGGTGCTCCAACTGCTGCTAGATGTCCTAGATATGGCACTACCAGTAGCCATATCCGGCTCACCGTTTGACTGACCTCAACTCTAGCTAAAACTGATTTGAATGAGATTTTGTGCAGTTAGCTAATTGCTTAATGACCTAAGCTCCATTGGCCAAAAGTAAACCAAGACAAAGCCATTGACTACTGCAAATGACACTGTAGTTAAATAAATACTCGTATGCATTAATAATAATAATATTAATTGCTTTTCTGCACTTTTCCACGCAAACAAATGAAGGAAAAACGCCGCCAGCGAATGAAATATGATAAATGCTTCAGGTTGCTGCAGCCTCTGCAATAATAATAATAATAATAATAAAATAGTAATATTAATAATAAAAGACGCAATGCAACGCGACAGGCCGAGACATGCGGGAATTGCAGCTGACAATTGATGGCAGCGCCGCCAGCGAAGACGTCAGCAACATCAACAGCAGCAGCAAAAAATTGCAACTGGGGAAAACTTCAGCAACTGTTGCCAATTTAGTTAGACTTCTGTCAGTTGCTGACCGTCTTTGCCCATCGCTTGGCAGGGCAAACTGTCAAAATTGCATTTGAGTCAAAAGTAAATGCAAATTTCTACGTTGCTCATACGACACGTTGGCTCTGGCAGCAGCAGCAGCCACAAGAGCAACAGCATCGACATCGTTGCCAAGCGATTTCAATCAATTAGGTTGCAGTTGCCGGTTGTTAGCAGATAGTTGATAGTTGCTGTTAGCAGTTGCTCTTGCCTGTTGCTGGTTGCCTGTTGCCTGTTGCTGGTTGTTATTGCCGGCCTTTGGGTTAACTCACTTAACATAAACTATCGTATTTTATTGATAAATTATGCGCTGACTATCGCGACACCGATCGCGTCGCTTACACATGTCCGTGCATGTATCAATAACTGCTAACAGTGATTGTAGTCTGTCCCACAATCACACACACACACACACACACACACACACACTCATACACACAGCAGCTTCCCATCAAGTTGGTCAGCATTGGCAGCGCCATCGACGGAAGTCTTTGTGCGGCAAATACTTAAGTCTGTTTGGTTTTTTGTTTCGTTTTTGTTTTTGTCTCTTGCCCACAGAGCACTCGACTCCATTTAGTGTTAGGCATCTATCTAAGCTGAGGTTCTATCAGCTATAGCAACGGGTTGGTCACAGACTTTCACCTAATGTGGGCAGCAAAGTGGCTCGTTAAATGTTATGCGTCATCTGATATAGAACTGATAAAAGCTGAGAACTCTTGACTCTGTTAGAGATATATAGATACAGAAACAGATAAAGATACTAGCTAGGAATGTCTTTTATATATAGTTTCTAGTTTGATATCTTATTCTGTTCAGATATCGCATAACAGCTCATAAAGTTTTGTTTCCTGGCCTTGTGCCACGGAATGTGGCAATAACTGGCCTGAAACGCTGTCTAGCTCGATTCTAATAAGATAATATACAATTGCGATGCTTTATCAGATCGTATATATATATATATATATATATAGTGTATTATTGCCTCGGTCTAGAGTTGCCTTGAGTTAGTTTTTTATGATTATTGTGTGATCGCGTTTTGATCACATGCAATTCTCGAGCTGGGAGAGAGACTTGCAACTGATTCGAGTTGAAGCCTTTGTGGCACATGTGAAAGATGCCCAAGTGCGGCATTTCCTTGGAAATTATGGCCAAAATGGGTGGGGTGTGGTCTTACCAATTGCCTTGAACTGGTTTCTTGCTGCTGATACCACCGCACACACCACACACTTACCCTGGCTAATCACACCCGCTCTTCGTCTGAGTCTGGAACTGAAACTGGAACTGTTTCTAACTGCGAACTGCCCACATTCACATCGCGTGCTGCGGTAATTTCTTTCTGTTGTTGCTGTTGTTACATTGTTGCAATTGTTGCAGCCTGGAAATCATCTTCATTTTCTGTTATTACCGGAAGCCAAATGCCAGTTTCTGCCTCTTCTTGTTGTTGCTGCCTGTTGTTTATGTAGGCGGCGTCCAGTTATGATTGCATTTGTTCTTCTCTTTGTTGTTTATAATTCAATTATGTGCACGCTTGCTTGTTGCAGGTAGCAGCTCAGTTCAGGCAGGTTGCAAGTGCCACTTTGCAACGGTTGAGCTGAGTTTTTCATTTCGTTGCAATTAAGTCAATGGCAGAGGCCAAACAGAAGTTGATTTCCACTTGATGGCCAGCTGTGTGTCAAACTCATTTTATATCTAAATAACAAACAGCTTACAGCAACAGTTGCTGCTGTTGTTGCTGCTGTTGTTGTGGCTGTTGCTGCTGCATTCATAACTTAGAGCTAATGCCAATAATATGAGCTGGATCCATTAGTCGCCTGGACAACGCCTTCTTAGCTGATGGCTGAAAGAGAGACTAAAAGCACTAAGCGAAAAGCGGCTTAATGCACGCACACACACACACACACACACACTCTATACACACAACACACACAGACAGGCAGCTGGCCGTCAGTTGCTAAGCTGCAATTGCTGCCAAGGCTTTGGCCAACACTCAAAGTGGCCGCCAGTGCAACTTATGGGTTGCATTGCTGCTGCTGCTGTTGTTGCTGCTGCTGATGGTGATGATGATGAAGATGAAGATGAAGTTATTATTATCTGACAAGGGCATCGCCGTATGGCAAACGCCATTGCATAAGCTGAAGAAGAAGACTGACTACATTTGCTGCACTTAGCGCACATTTCAGTGAAGAGAGCAATTCAACAACAACAGCAGCAGCTGCTGCTTCAGCAACAGCAACAACAGCAACTGCTACGTGGCTGCTATCTTTATTAGAGGCGTGACTAATCGCGCCGAACTCCACATCTCCACGTCTCCACACTGTCTTGCCACAATATGCGGCAGAGTCTAGTGGTAAATGTATACGCTTTGCTATTTGCTATTTGCGCAGCGGCCATCATTATTAGGCGACTCCTCTGCACTTTTCGATGTGTAAACGGCGGCAATGTCTGCAAATTTGATTAGCTTCGAGTGTTCAACTCCGATCGATTGCTTCCTAGTGCAGCAGCAGCAGCAGCAGCAGCAGCAGCGCAGCAACCACTCAATGCAACTTCGTGTTGTTGTTCTGCTTTATCTGCGAACAACAGCAGCAGCAACAAGAGAACTCTGATGGTATCGCAGGCTGGAAAGTGTTAGATTTTTGTTGCTGTTGCCAGTTCTCTCTTTGTTCTTCATGCCCCCAAAGTGTGTTGCATACGAAATGAACCTTTTCAATTCGAAAGTATATGCTGTGCCCCAGGCGATCGATCACATTTCTTTTTATTTCGACTTCAGCTTGAGCTTAAGCTGGAGCTCTGTGAAAGTGGACAAGATCTTTATAAATTATCTTCTATTGGCAATTAGTGGAAAACATTTCCATGTGCCCCTTTGACAACTGTAGACAATGTGCAACATAAATTTCCCAATGAAAAAGAAAGCAATAAAAATTAAAATACTTTAGTTTCCGCTGGAAAAAAACTAGAAATTTATTAACCAAATGGAAGTAAACCAAAAAGAAAACTAAAATGGATGGAGGCAAATGTCAATGCTAACAAGCAGAAGCTGAAGCCGAAGCAGAAGCAGAAGCATGTGAAGCAGCAGTGGAAAAGCAGTGGAAAATAATTACAAGCAAGAACAATAATAATAAGCAGAGGCTGCAACATGAGCAGCCTGTCAGCAGTAACTAAAGCGAGAGCAACAGCAACAGCAACTGCAACAATAACAGCAACAAATGCTGCAACAACGGGCAACCTGGAGCCAGCGGTGGTGCCACGTACCGCCAATTTGCTGGCATGCAAACAATGGTGGCGCGTCTGCTTCTTGTATGGAGACCAGCAGAAATATTATCGACAGCTCTATAGCCAGGCGGCTGCCCAGCGATTGGCGGCCAGCGGCAGCGCCAACGAGGCTAATCATGAAAATGACAATGCCAGCAGCAGCAGCAACAGCAACAACAGCAACAACAATAACTGCCAATTGACGGGAACGGGCGATGACTACGATATGGTCGGCTTTGGCACTGCCAATGGCATTGGCGATTGCGATTTTATCGCAGCGCAATTAGATGCCAGCGAAGATGCGGACGATGGTATCGATCTGGGCGATAACGGCCAGCAACGAACAGCCTCCAGCAGCAGAAAACGAACAACAACAACAACAACAGCAGCAACAGACACGAATCTGCGTCCACTGTTTCCCGCCAAATGCGACTCATCGGCAACGACGCCGCGCAGAAGCAAAAAGCTGCTGCGATCTCTGCGTGCTCATGTCAAGGGCGAAGGCAAACAGAAGGAGCAGCAACAGAAGGAACAGCAGAAGGAACAACAGCAGCAGCAGCAACAGTCGCCCGATGAACCAACCAAACGCAATGCGAAGGTAACTGTGCTCGATGATCCCTTTCTATTCGGCATCGATGCGGATCACCTGGGCGATCTGATCAGAGGCAAGCATTACAACACGTTGAATGCCACCGAGCACATTGCCAAGTACTACAGCATGCAACTGGAGGCACAGGCGGAGCTGGAGCCTACGTGCACGGCACAGGTGCTGGAGATCATCGAGCAGTCCGAGGAGGAGGAGGAGCAGCAGCAGCTGGATGAGCCGAAGCCAGCGCTGCCACCCAAGCAAAAGCAGCAGCGTGTCGCACCGCCGCCACCCGCACGCCTGACGGCACCCCCAGCTGCCCCTGCAGCAGCTACGCCCATGCCTGGTGCTGCACTGCAGCCGCTGACCGCCAGCGATCTTAAGTTTCTGAACCTGAGCCTGCGCCAGCGCAGCCTGCCGCGCAGCATGAAGCCGTTTAAGGATCCTCATGATATCAGTTTCACTTTCAACGAGCTGGATAACTCCTTGCAACTGCAGCCGGAAGTGGTTGTCGGCAATTGTGAAACGGCCACAGGAGCAGCCCCAGCCGCAGCCCAATCCTTAGCCTCACAGCAGGAGTCAAATGAGTGAGTAACTTTTGCTGATCATTTGTCAGTTGCAATCTGGAGCTAGCCCCGTGCGCTGACAATTTAAATGCATAACTTTTCAAGTGATTGCTGCGGTCTCTGTTGCTGTTGCTGGCGCAGAAGTTGCTGCTGCCCTGCACAAATAATGATTGATTACCCGGCAGGAGCAGCGACAGCAACAACTTGTTGCGCAAGTTGGCAGCCAGAAGTCAATGAACACACATTGCGTGTTCTGCCTGGGTCCAAACCGCAGACTGCACGCAACAGCAACAACAGCAGCAGCAACACACAACAGCAACTTGTTCTCTATAGGCTGTGTGTGCTAGTGTGTGTGCTATTTGCGTTGCTGCTGAAATTGAAACCACTGCGAGACGCTTCACTGTTACCTGCTTCCCTCCTGGCTTGATCGCTTGGCTGGCTGCTTTGGCCGGTTTCGCTTGTTTAGCTGTTACTCTGCAAGCGCATCACTCACAGCAATTGAGCGACAGCGAAGCAACAACGGCGTCTCATACTCAAGTTACGCATACGCCGCGTCTACCGCACCCAACAACAACCACCAGCAGCAGAGGCAGCAGCAGCAGCGACAGCGATAGCCACTGCCAAAGTGTGATTTACCAGTGCCTTTGTCTGGGCTCGCGGCTCGCTTTACATAAGCCCCGAGCAGCAGTTGCCGCCGTCAATGTTGTTGCTGTGTGTGTTGCTACGGCTCATGTCATGATTGTGCATAATGCCATGCAAATATCGCTGCCCTAACTTATTGTGTTTGTGCTGCACGCAGTTGCTTATGAAATATGCGCCGTCTGACCAAAAGGCTAAGAGCCTTTTCTAGGCCCAATCCAGCATCTTAGCCAGGTCCAGTCCAGCTCCAGTCCAGGTCCAGTCCAGGCCAGGCCCTAGCCGAACTATCAACTATTTCATTGAACATTAGAGGCGGCCCCAAGGCAGTTGGCAATTGTTTTCAGTGTCATGACATTTCCTTTTTGGCCGCAATCGAGCGCAGAAAATATTGCATATATTGTGTATATGCAGCCTCTTCCTCTTCTTCTGCGTTCGCTGCGACCGCTGCGTCAGCCGCTGCTTTCGGGTTATGATTTAGTATGCAGGCAGAAACAAAAGACTTAGGCAACGAACTTGAGCCAATGCTGAATTATGCTGAACCCAAACAGCACACACAAAAACACAACTCAATTAGCTGTTGCTGTTGTTGTTGCTGTTGCAGCAGCAGCAACTATTGCTGATACTCGTGTGAGCAACATGAACTGCATAAACTATTTAAATTATGGGGCACAGGCGACACAAGCAGCGCCCCGGCATGTCCATGCATTTCAATGTATTTCAAATGGGCTGCCAACAGGAAAATACCTTCTAACCAAAAGCGAGTCCCATATCCGCAGAGACTGTGTGTATAAGTATAGCTAGTACTCAGGAACTCAGTCAAAGCATAATAATAATAATAACAGACGCCGTTTTGATGTGGCCTGACAGGCGACTGCCGGCACCAACACCAGCAACACCAGCAGCAGCAGCAGACTAAGTAAGATTCTGGCCAGGAATTCAGTAGCCGCCACACGCGAGCAGCCGAAACAGCCCGCAGGCAGCCACCTCTCTCTCTCTCTCTCTCTTTCTATCTCTCTCTGTCTAACTCTGACTAGCTTCTGGTTAGTTCTTAGCACATATATTTGGCATTTGGTTGCCACTTGGCTTTTAATGCACCCAGCGATATATATACTGGGCACTTAATTGCTGCCACGACTGTTAATGAAGTTATTAAAAAATTGCCGTGCAATCATTTAAGTTGGACTCGGACATCTCTTAGACGTTGTCGTCTGGAGTGGTTCCTTGATCTCCGTTGGCTCTTAATGGCTGCAGGTTTTCTCGAATGTCTCTTCTCCTGGATAGTTACTCGCACATGCAATGAAGCTGTGCTTAGCTCGTGTCTAAGCATTCAATTCAATCTTAACTACCATCGACAGTTGCATAAATCTTCAGATTTGGCCGGGTAACTCTGTCTCCACGCCAGCCCAGAGGCGTTCAAGTCTTAAACTTTACGACTTCTCCTTACGATACTTATTTTAAATGACAAAACTAATGTCCCTCTCTCTCTCTTTCTCAAGGCAATCTATTGTACTTATGTTTGTTCACAGCTAATGAGAAACTTAGGAAACATATTTTGACTCAGACTGGCAGCAAGTATTACCTAAGCTCCTGGTAGATATATATGAATATTCAAAGTTATGGTCTGAGATGGAGGTTAACATATTCAAACATCAATTCATATTCGTTTGAACTTGTTTTCTTTGATTGGTTCTTGGCCTGAAATTGTTTAGAATGGAAGAAAAAGAAGAAAAGAAACCTGATTCTCTTTCTCTTTGGCCAATTCTTAACGTTGATTGCTTTTTGTAATGTTATTTGTCACTTCAAAGTCTCTTTACGTACTTTTACTTCAGCAGGAATACCATTCGTATTGATTTTGTTTTTAATTAACAAACCCATTAAGGGCACTCCAGCAACAGTTGCTGCTGTTGCTGCTGTTTCTACTTTGGGCCAAGTTCTACTGGCACATTTGCACTTGAGCCAAAAGCCTCTGACAAATGACTTAAAGGGCGTGGCTTTTTGAGGCATTTTTGTGAGTTGCCTTGGTTCTTGCTGCTTTGGTTGCTGCTGCGGCTGCGGCTGCTGTGGCTGCCCCATTGCAGATGCAACTTAATTACAAAGAAAACAAAACGAAACAAATCTTGTGACTGCATGCAACTTGCATTGCTATTGGCATTGCCAGGGACCTGCCAGACAATTGGCCAACTTGTCCAGTTGCCATTTCCCAGTTTGTTGAGCAGCCTTCAGGCAGACGGCGCCAGTCAGCAACAACAACAACAACACCAACAACAACAACAACAACAGCAGCAACAAGTGATTTATTTATGCAAAACGTTAAAATATGATTTTGTTTTATCTTCTTTTCGCTGTACCGCAGTAATGTGAAAATAAGGTAGGCCATTAAAGGTTCCCCCCACCCCGCACCCCCCGCTCTCCCCTCTTCTCTGCAGTCTACGCACATGTTCGCCATGCTAATTACCAAACGGCGACGGGTCGTATACGCAACATGGCCAGCAATTGCGTCGCATATTAATTGTGTGTGTGCTGTGTGTGTGTGTGTATCGGTATGTGTGTTGTCTTTTGTGCTTAAACATGATTTTGAGCCGCGATAATGGCCATAAGTAAGTTACCCTTCAAGAGGCTGAAGCATTTTTCAAGCGCTTAGCCAGCTGTCAAATGTGTCCAAAAAGGCAAAATCACTTGGAGCATGTCCGATTGCTATGATACCAGCGACTCTGTTTGAAAGAAATTCAAATCAGGCTTTAGATCTCGGAGAACTCTCTTCATTTGTGCCAACTCACGATACAAACAACACGCATTTTCTCTCCGTGTGTTTAGCCACAACTTGTCTGCGCCCACGTTGGCCAATTGGTTATGCCTAAGCGGGTTCGGTTGGGGTTTATGATTGTGGTGGAGAGTCAGTTGTATGCAGAACTGCTTTTGTTGCCAAAAGTTGACAGTTGACTGACGTGAACTGTTCTCCGCCGCCAGAGGGCGCTGCTGCTGCAAGCAAAAGCATTCGTTGAGCAATTTTAAAGACAACTTATTAAGGCAGGCACACAAATCACTTAATGCATTTCTCGCTAATTAATTAAACATTTAGCTTCACACACACACACACACACACACAACACGCTAGCTATAAATTTATTGCTGATAGGCGGGCAGCAAATTAAAAGGAAAAGAGAGAAGCAAGAAAACCCGCGTAATTTCATTGACAGCTTCACTTTGGCCAGGCCTTTGCCTTGGCTGCTGCCTTCGCATTTAAATTGCCTGCATGCCACTCGACGTGGCCATTTACTTAGTCCATTGGTTGCAAGGAGCCCTGCCCCAAGCCCCGCCAAGTGATCCCGGAGTAGTTTGAATTAACACTCTTTGCATTCCTGTCTCGTTAGCCGTTGAACTTGCTAGCCCAAGTTCTGGTTTTCTACACTGTTGCAAGTGCCGCAGCGGTGGCAACTTGCCCAGTTGCCCAGGCGGCGGTTTTTCTAATCATGATAAGCGTTTTTGGGGCCGGCGAACGACAGCACGTTGTGCATTATCATTGTTTGTGTGCATTTGATATTATGTAGACCTTATCTGGCAGCGGGTTCCACTTGCAACTTGCCACTTGCCACTTGCCTCTTGCCAGTTAGCGACTAACAACTGGTTAATAGTTAAGCTTTAACCGTTGACTGCCTTAAACTGCTGCTTATCATTGCGTTGACTCGATCCTTTGGGAGTCCCATTCAGTTATCATTATCAGAACGAAAAGTACATATAGGCGATGGCAATTAACAGCTCATTATTGGCCATGTTAAGAGCTGGCATGTTGTCAACAGCAGTTGACCGCATACCAGACGTACAGTTAGTCAGAACAGTTACCGTTGAGTTTGTCAACATTTGCCAAAAGTTCTGTCTTAATTTTGAGCCTGTTGTCGTCGTGTTTCTAGCAACAACAACAACTGCAACTGCAACATGATCTATCCAGAATCCGATCGGAGCCAAAGACGTTGCACAGTTGGAGTTCAATTTCAAAGACGCAGCGTCTTCCCTCATGCTGCGCCACCGCCTGCGTAGGCAGCAGCCGCAGCAGCAGCAGCCTCTCAAGTTGCGTCTTCTGTTGCAGCTTCTCCTACTGAGACTTTGCTTTGGTTTTGTTAATGGCCAAGGAATTAGATTCCGATTGCAGTTGGCCATAAATCAAGAACTGCACAACAACTTGCACTCTGGGAAAGAGAAAAAAGCCGCTTTGGCTTTCAGTAAATCATATTACGGTTAATTTGTGAACAGTTTTGTTAAGGAGCGTGGCACATAAATCATCCGACTCCTCATGCAACTTCGGGGTGGATGTGTTTAGCGTCTGCAGGTGTCATTCATAATTGCGGTAAGCCTTCTAATCCTCCCAAGGTGTCTGCCGATTACCCAATCGAATGATTTACGATAGCGAGAAGCTATGCAAATTAACGTAGAGATATGATAGGCATATATAGCTGATGTTGATTAGATATTGATATATATATCGAGGCCAGGCGACCTTCAACTATTCATTTGAAGTAATTCAATATTTACATTCGATTTGAAGAGATTTCAGTTTCAGTTTAGTTGAAAACCCTCGAAACAGCTCACAGAGTATCAAAAGCTATTCAAGGTCTGCAAACAACATGAAATCGTGTAGATTTTCCCTATACTATATATCTACCATATGTTTATATGATATATGCGATTGTCAGCTTATGTCTTGCAATTGTTGAAAATGATTCGAGATGAGACAAACAAATGAAATATCAATCAATGCCAATTTGCTAAACAAACAGCTAACACCAAGAGCTGGTAGATGGGAGCTGGCAGATTGAAGATTGGCTGATGAGCTGGAACCGAGGCAGACACACTAAAAGTTAACGGATATACGCTTGGCCCAAACGCGTCGTAATTATGGTCAAAAACAAAATTGAGCATAATCACCACGCACTGAGGAAACATTAATGTATAAAAATCGAAGCAGCCGCATAATTTATAATAGCCACAAACACACACACACACATACAGTCTCTCTCACACACACACATATACACACACATACATATATAGTTGAAAAAAAGAAGAGGAAGATGAACAAAAAGCATAAAAAGCAAAGACACGGCTTCAATTAAAACTGCGAAAGATGAGAAAACAAGTTCATAGACCATGGTGAATGCCATGGGCCTGTTTAGACTTCGACTTGGAGTTGGACTTCGAGCTGGAGCTGGAGCGGGAGACTGGGACTCGGACTGGGTGCTGCCACACACAGTGACTGAGCAAGTGTTGGAGCTGTTTTGGAACAGTCAATCAGTGGGCGACCCCAAAACAAATGAATTTGCAGCGAGTTAAAAATTAATTAGAACTCGTCGAGCTGGCTCTGAGCGAATGCCTGTAAGAAAAGTAAAAAGCACACTCTGAATCAATTACCATGGCCAACATTATTGGCCGTTATGTCAGCGTCTCTTGAGTACAAGCATTTAGCGCGCCAAATTTGCATTGATGATGCAATTTCCCAACAAACTGAAAGCTGAACACTGAACACTGAAAACTGAAAACTGAAGGCAAGACACAAGTCGAGGCACGTCTCCAGTTGAGCTGTACTCGTAAGCAACGTTTACAGGCATTTTCCGGCTGGGTTCTGTAAACCTGCTTTTGTTTCCAGCTAACAGACACTTGGCCAAGAGCAGAGGACGTCGTCTCTTCTGGCAGCAGCAGCCGCAGCCGCAGCAGCAGCTCTTTCGAGTTGTTGCAGACTGCAGCTAATGTTGAAGTGTTTGGGGCATCTTTGCTTCGATGTTTGCCGCAACAACAACCAACACACACACACACATACGTATAGCTGGAAAATTGTTGGCATAGTTGTTGTTGTTGCTGCTGTGTGTTGCAGCAGCTGTGAAAATTTGCACGCTCAGAAAACAATTTTCGTTGCCGTTAGCAGAGCAAAGCTCAGTGCAAAATGTTGCAGCAACATATTTGCCGCCTTCAACTGTTGTTGTTGACGCTGTGGCAACACCAGCAACACCAGCAGCAACAACAACAACAACAACATTAATTGGTCAGCTTTGTTAGCCAAAAAGATAAGCAAACAATTTGTTCTCTGGCCTGGAATGGAATGGTATGAGATGTGCCTGAGATGTGCCTGGGATGTGCCTGGGATGGGAGCAGCTTAACTCTTCACTCCACCTCCTCCCCCTTCTCCATCTACTCCTCCTCTTTCTCTACTCTTTGGTGTGAAAATTGTTTGTGATCTTCCAACATACACAAATTATGCAATTATTTTGCTTATGCGCGACTTTCTAAATTGAACATACAAATTAACAGCTGCCTTTCATTCACAGTTAACTGTTTAATTGATTTCTGTTTGTTGTGTGTCTGTGTGTGTGTGTGTGTGGTTACTATCTTTAAGTTAACTGCAATTAGTGGCACTTGGCGTATGCGCAATAAACACAATGCGGCGACCACACGCAACCAGCCACAGAATGGGGCATGGAATATATAGAGAGAGAGAGAGAGAGAATGGAGCCGAGGCTCGCAGACATTCTTAATCAACTTTTAGCCACAAAAAAGAATATGGCTAAAAAGGAATGTTTGCCAGGCAGTCGGCGTACCACAGCGAGCTCTGCTCGTAGTACGAGTAGATGCCAAAGTCAATAAAAATGTCAACACGCCAAATGTCATGTTGACAAGGCAGACACAGAGTGCTCCAACCTGGTCGGCCAGACAAAGCCCCAACCAGACAGACAGAGAGACAGTCAGTCAGTCAGTCAGTTAGCCAGATCCAGGAGCTGAAGCTGGAGCTGGAGCTGGAGCTGCAGCTGGAACTCAAACAAAAGTTGTACGTCTGTTTGTGCCTTGTTTGCCATAAAGTTTACGGCAATTTTTATTGACAATTCAAAAATCGTTTATGACAATCTCGCAATAGTTTTGTGTCTGTGTCTGTGTGTGTGTGTGTATCTGGCTCTGGCTCTGGCTCAGCCACTTGTTCGAGTGGTGTCTGCCTGGTCGTGCATACCCTGGAGCCACCTCTAATTGGGTATATGAAAATGTTACGAACTAAAACTATAACTGAAAGCAAAGCTATAGCCGGAGCAGTCACTTAAGTAACCCCTTGCCAACTGCCTTCAGGTGAACTCTTCCCACACAGTTGTAGACTAATCCACAACGGTTTCATCAGCGGATTAGCCAAGGATCTATGTGTGGGTTCCAATTCAGAGAGAGGCTCTGTTAACTGTTATGGCCTCTGGCTTAAAAGGAGCAACAGTTAGCCTGATTAAAACTTTTATAACTTTTATATAGAGAATAGAGAATATATCTAAGAGTGTAAGCTACAATTTGACCTCGATAAGTACAGGGTAACCCACAGTCGCCTATTGTCTTCAGCTCTCAGTTTAAGTTCTTTGCTGGAGCTGTGAAACAATAAAAGGCAAGAGACACGTCCAAAGGCAGCAGAAGGAGTCGAGGTCCTGCACTCAGCCATAATTGTTGTGTCGTTGGAAATATCGTAAAACTCACTGGACAACTGGCACAGGTGAAATTCCAATTTAAGGGACCACCTGTCGCTTGAGCTCAAATAACTCTATATAGACAGATCTTAATATATATCTAAGTCGGTTGAAACTTTCGCCTCGTCTAAGACTAAGCATTAACCCAAATCTGTGGCCTAGCTAACAAATGAGTCAGAAACCGCAGAGAGACTGACAGACAACAATTGTCTGGCAACTCTCTGTGCTCTGTCCCAGTCTCTTGTGGCCCATTGAGACGTCCATTCCTCATCCGATCTGCTGGAGCAATGGCAATTTGTCAACGCGTTCGCTCTGCCGTGTATAATGATCATTCATTTAGATGCCAGTTGCCAGTTGCCAGATAAGCAGCCCTGTTAAGTATATGGCAGTATAACAGAGTTGAGGCAAGTTCGAGTTGTGCCACACTTGACACGATCAACGTGAGGCAGCTGCACTGTAGGCCCTCTCGCGGTTATCAATGGCAAACGCTTTGAACTAGTTTTAGGGCCGAAAGCTGAAGACGGCCAAGTGTTGGTCAAGTGGGGAAACCAGTTTCAATGGTTCAACGACTGCCAAAGTGTGTTCCTGCCTCAAGCTGAGGCCCTTCTCCTCGCTGTGGCAACAGCTGCCCGCAGGCAGAAAAAACCCGCATTTATTGTGCTTTTATTATTTCCTAGGCCCGCACATAAAACTCATATGCAAAGGGTGTTTTGCGTTGGCAATTGGCAACATGTTGCAACAACATTGTTGCCACAGAAAACCTATGCAAATTGTGCGTCTTAAGCAGCTACTTGCGTCCGCTCTGAGCCACTTTCCATTTCCATTAGCCGCGTATGGACTTAATGGCTTAATAAACCTGGACACATTCGTGCAACGCGAAGAGACGCGCAGCAAACCAAATTGAAACTTGCCACAATTGCTGGCAATTTTACGCAATTCGTTGCAGTCAACAATAAATTTGTAAATTGCGAAAATGCCGCCATAGATATCCCTCGTGCAAGAGAAATGCAGGTCGCCAATGGCCAATGGACAGTGCCTCCGCCTCCGCCTCCTCCTGTTCCTGCTTCAATCTCCCCCAGCGCGCAGGCAACCGCACAATAAATTCAAAAGACTTCAATGCACAACAACTCCCAGCTCTAAATTTAACTCCAGCGCAGCTCCCAGCTCTCTGGCCTCCCTCTGCTGCTCCTACCCAGCTCCAGCTCCAGCTCCCAGCTTCGGCTGCAGTGCCTCTCATTTTCCAGCTGCGCTTTGCTTGCAACAAATTTGTGTTTAGGCACAGTTTTCGCAGTGCCATTTGGTTCGCTTTTCATTTGTGCTGCTGGTCCCCAGTTGCTGTCCATACTGGATTGCCTAGTCCATGCTATGGACTCTACAGAGTCTCGAATCCCTGTGTGCCAGTGTGTGCCCGCCAGCCGTTTGTTTGGCTTGTAATTTGAGTTTGAATGCGGCTGATTTGACAGCAGGCAACACTTTTGGTCGCCGTCGCTGGCAACTGTCTCCAGCTGTGACTGCAACCTGGGATTCGGATTGGGATTGGGGCACTGCACGTGCAACGTTGTTGCCCTTTTTTATTTTTCTTTCTGCTGTTGTTGCGGCAATCCCACGCCAGCAACTCCTCAAAAGAAAACGCATTCCTCAGACACCTCTGTTTAAAACTTGAAGCGAAAACAAAAACAGTTTTACGAGCTGCCAAAAATCTGTGCAATTAATTGCCGCCAGACCGCAGCAACTGCCCCGCAACAATATTGACACATCAGCAACACAATTCGCAAATTCAGCGAACTAGAAATGGAAATTGCAAAAGCGGATAGAGAAATACAAAAGAATTTCGCTGGTTAAATCAGCAGCAAAAACAACAAAAGGGCGGTCGCATTGTTTTGATAAAACGCCCGCATGAACACACACACACACACACACACACACACACACACACACACGCACACACACATGTGAATAGAGTCTGAGTTACGACTGGTTACGCCCACCAGTCAAATGTGCGCCCACAGAGCGACAGCAGCGGCTACAGTTACATATGAACAGACAATGCACAGTTATCCTTTGATAGCTGCAACAACAACAGCAACCAACAACAGCAACCAGCAACAACAACCAGCAACAACAACAGCAACCAGCAACCAGCAACAGCAACCAGCAACAGCAACAGCGACAAGCAGCAGCAACTGGCAAATGGTGCGTGCTGCCGCTGATATTAGGAAATCATTGAATACCCTACAGCTCAGATTGCAGGCATATCCAGCTGCTCATAAATAAAAGCTGGAAATTTCCACATAAATTAGAATAAATTTTCCTTTTTTACTGTTGAAAGTTCCTATAAATTTTCCTATTCCAAGAAAGTTTCCTTTCTAATCGCATGAAGTAAACCTAAAAATATATGTATATATATATTCTGTTATAGTTAAGATATATATATATATATTCTGTTATAGTTAGGTTCGTATTTTATCTTTGTTTCCTACTTCTGATTGTTCCTGCAGCTCTTTCAACTTGGAGACGATCCAGTTCTGGCTTTAATCTTCAGCTGAAACCAATTTGAATGTTTCGTACAAAACGTTTCGCATTTGCATATGCAAATTTGCTTTGAAACTCAATCTATTATTTGGGCCTAACATATGCTAAAAGAGTTATAAAATTGGAAAGAAGTTAGGCAATAAAAGTTATATAGATCGAACGTAGTTAAAAGCTCTGTCAGAGACAACTCGCAGGCAGAGATCAGCCTGAAGAGTCGCAGGCAGCTACCAAAAGCTCACTAATACTGCCAAAACAAACAGCAACACACACACACACACACACACATATATATATATATATGCAGTCAACTTGCAGCGCATTTGGGGTGCTGCCAGGATAACAATGCCAGGATACGAGATGACAAAGGGCGACAGCCCAAGGGCCCGGAAAGCAGACAAACAGTTGAAACATGCGAATGTTTCAGACGACAACAACAGCAACTGTTGTTGTTGTTGTTAACAATGGGAAGAGGAAGAGCTGTCGATTTGGTTGTGTAAACGCTGTGAAGCGTATTCGCATTTTCATTTTGACAACACACACATAAAAAACAACTAAAATTGACAACTTTTCCGAATGAAAAAAAGAAACAACACTGAAAAAAATTGAGAGAGAGATATTAAATTAATTCACAAAGGGAAGTGAAAAACCGCAACAAAAAGAATCGCATTGTATTGCGGTTTTATATAACATTACAAATATGATTTACGTGTGCGTGTGTGTGTGTGTGTGTGTGTGTGGTTTTTTCACAAAGAGCTGAGAACCTTTAACCCGTCATGTAATCGGCGGAAGTATTTTAATTAAGTTTAAATTAGACACGCTGCAAAGCTCCAATAACTAATCACATTTCCTCTCTCTCTCTGTCTCTTTCGTACTCTTCCCCTCTCTTTCCCTTACAGACCGATCAGCCGCACGCCGCTGACGCAGATCTCCTATCTGCAGAAGATTCCCACCTTGCCGCGCCACTTCTCGCCCAGCCAGGCTGCAGCTGCTGCTGCTGGTGCTCCGCTGCCGCTGCCGCCTCCCCTGGGGGGCGGGTTGGGTCTGCCCAGCAGTTCATCGGCCAGCGCCTTGTATGCCGCGCAGAACGCGGGCTTGTTGCCCACCTCCCCATTGCCGCTGCAGCGTCATCAGCAATACTTGCCGCCGCATCACCAGCAGCTGCCAGTTGGACCCGGACTCGGACCCGGACCAGGACCAGGACAGTATTCGCCTGCCGCCTCGGGCTGCTCCTCCAATTCAAAGTACTCGAACACATCGCTGAAGCAGCCGCACCATCATCCACATCAGCCACACGCACAGCAGCAACATCATCATGGACACCACCAGCTGTCGCCGGCGCTATCGACGCCCTCGCCGCCCTCGCTGCTGCACCATCCAGCGGGCTCCTCGTCGGCCTCAGCACACGCTCCGTTCCTGGCCGGTCCCCACATGGACATGCAGCGGCAGTCGCACTCGGACGACGACAGCGGCTGCGCTCTGGAGGAGTACACTTGGGTGCCGCCAGGCCTGCGACCCGATCAGGTGAGTCCTCAAGCAGATCCCATTCGATGCCATCCCTTGGGGCTGGCCAAGAGGCAAACTCGACTTCGATTCCAGATTTGTGATTTGTGGCCAGCGATAAGCGATAAGCCCAGAGCTGCGTACTTGACTTATTGTGCGTTATTTTGTCACTGCGAGCTGAGGCTGAGGCTGAGGCCGAGCTGTGGTCTTGGCCTGGCCCAGAGCCAGCTGTAAATAAATATGCGGCACAAGGCCATAAATCAGTCAGGCGTTGCTCGAATCGCTTCTCAGCCAAGCTGATAGTCTGCTGCATCTTGGCTGGAGCTGGGCTGGAGCTGAAGCTGGAGCTGGGATCCGACGTGGGGGCTATTAAGTGAGGCTCTATCTGGCGGGCTGTCTGCATATTGTGAATTAGATTGCGCTAATGAAAGCCGAACGAGTTGCTCGGTTCCTCGGCAGCTGGGCTCGCTCTTGTTAGCCATTTCTCATGGCGACTTTTATGGCCAATTCAATGGGTCAAAGCCTAAATGCAAAAAAAACTGCTACCAACGTTTTTCTCTTTTTTCAATTATTTTGCGCCGCTTCTCGTAAATTATTTGCGTAAAATATGCGCCAATGCGACATAAATCTTGCGCAATCTCTCGCAGGAGCTGCCGGAACGCCCAGAAGCGCGCTACCAAAAAATTCGTGCACTTTTGCCCAGAACCAACTCTTTCAGCTGCTTCCGCCTCTAACTCCGGCGAGTCCGCGTCCGATTCCGAGTCCAGTCGCGTTAATCCCGCTCGGACTGACACCGCCGCCTATCACATGTCTCCCAGTCAGCCAGCCGCCTGTTCTCTGCTTCTTTTTTAACGTATTGCCCATTGGCCAAATGGCGTTTTGGCCATATTGTATTTTTGGCAAACGTTACAAACAGAATTGAAAATTTATTTACAGCCATTTACGTTGACGCAGCGTAAGCCATGTGTCAGTCAGTTGAGAGTTGGTTGACTGGCATTGGATCCAGGGGGGGGATTCCAGAGGGGCTGCCAGAGTTGGGAGCTGGAAGCTGGAAGTTAGAGATGACTGCAGGCTGTGGCTGGGGCTTTGGTCATTTGCTTGCAGATCGCAAGACTTAAATTTCACGGCACTTGGCGCACTTGCAGGAAAACGTTAAGAGAGAAACGTGGCCAATAAACTGGGCAACGGCTTAGAAGTTAACCGAGCTCGGCTGCACGTTGCCCACCTTTCAACCTGGCCAAATGGAAAATCAACGTAATAAAATCAAAAATCTTTAGGCAGTTGCCTGCTGTGCAGCCACTTGACAGAGAGGCTGCCCATTGCCTCTCCCAGTGATGCACACTGATCAACGTGATGTGCTTCTCCCTCTCCCTCTTCCTCATGATGATGATGATGATGATGATGAAGTGGCTCCCAGCAGCCAGCAGTCAGCCGCATTGGGGATTGTATCTCTCCCGCTCTATTCCCACATTCTCTAAGCACTTCGCTTAACCCTTTTGCATTCACTTCAGTTTATCTGGCCAGGCTTAGTCTCTACGTATGTGTGTGTGTGTGTGTGTGTGTGTGACCCCTCCCAGCTGCATTCCAACACTCATTGTGCTGCTTCTTTTTGCTCGTTTCAGGTCCGCTTGTACTTCTCGCAAATACCCGACGACAAAGTGCCATACGTCAACAGTCCCGGAGAGCAGTATCGTGTGCGACAATTGCTCCATCAGCTGCCGCCGCATGATAACGAGGTGAGTGAGCGACCAGTATCCAGTTATGGGCTGGAGTACATCCACAAGTCCCCTGGTGATACTGCCCTGTCAATTTCGTGGTATTTATTCAAATGTGTGCGACTTTTATCGTGATTGAATGATGGCCCCTGATCCTGCACTGCTGCACTGCCTCCTCCTCTTTACCTCCCTCCCTCCCATCAAGAGGCACGTCAGCTCGTATTACGGCAACGGCATATCAAAGTCACTGCTGGATTTGGCTATTCCCACACATATCAGAGCCTGCCCCCTGCTATTATTGTGCTTGTTCTTCTTGTTCCTGTGGCCCTTTAATTAATCAAGGAAACAAGTGCAACTGAACCGAACTGAACTGAACTCAGTTGGCCTGCAAAAACCTGGCTAAAACCACAGAACTACAGCGAAACAGAAGTAAACCAACAAAAAACAGAAGAGGCAACGGATTCCCATGGCAAGTTGCAAGTTGGCAGGCAGCAGATATCAGTTACCGTTTTAGCATTTTAAGCACTCGCCACTAACTGGGGGTTGCCATGTTAACGAGCCCAGACTGGGTGTGCGTGTGTGTGTTGGTGTGTGTGTTGGTGTGTGTGTGGCAAATGCCCAAATTCCAAGCCGAAAGTCAAATCAAAAATGTGCGCCAACTTCAGCAGCGAAAAAAGAGGCAGCCGAAAAATTTGCATACAACACACAAACGAGACGCTGACCACATCCAGGCGGAGCAGCAGCATCCAATGGACTAGGAGCTACCAGCGTTGATAGCTACCAGCTACCGGTATCTGTCTGCGGTTGTCTGCCCTGCCCACTGCCCACAGTCCACAGTCCACTTGAGCTGCTCCGCTGCGTAGCTGCAGACAAACAATCTTCGCCAGAGTTTGACTTCTTGGAAAGATCACTTCAAGCGTTCGCCTTTAAGAGTCGCCGCTGCCCACAGGCTGTGTGTGCTTGAAACATATGATTTACCTGTCTCCCTGTCTGTCTGTCTGTCTGCGTGTCTCAAGCAACGGTTCTTCTTCTGTGTTCTCCAGGTTCGTTACTGTCACTCACTGACGGATGAGGAGCGCAAGGAGCTGCGTCTGTTCTCGACACAGCGCAAACGCGATGCACTGGGACGCGGCAATGTCCGACAGCTGATGAGTGCACGTCCATGCGATGGTGTAAGTTGAGACTCGCAACCCGAATCCCAATCTCCATTACATCAACCATTTTCATTTACATTTGCAGTGCGACGAGCTGATTTCCACTGGAGACATCGCTGTCTTTGCCACGCGACTGGGACCCAATGCCAGCTGGCATCCGGGCTGCTTTACATGCTGCATCTGCCGCGAGCTGCTGGTGGATCTCATCTACTTTCATCGTGATGGACGCATGTACTGTGGCCGGCATCATGCCGAGACCCTCAAGCCCCGCTGCTCCGCCTGCGATGAGGTAAGTCTAAAGCGAAAACTTTCTTTCTTTCCAACTTCTGTATAACTTTTTCGCACAGATTATCCTGGCGGATGAGTGCACGGAGGCGGAGGGACGTGCCTGGCATATGAACCACTTCGCCTGCCACGAGTGCGACAAGCAGCTGGGCGGCCAGCGGTACATCATGCGAGAGGGGAAGCCCTACTGTCTGCTCTGCTTCGATGCGATGTTCGCCGAGTACTGCGACTACTGCGGCGAGGCCATCGGCGTCGACCAGGGCCAGATGAGCCACGATGGCCAGCACTGGCATGCGACGGACGAGTGCTTCTCCTGCAACACCTGCCGCTGCTCCCTGCTCGGACGTGCGTTCCTGCCGCGCCGTGGCGCCATCTACTGCTCGATTGCCTGCAGCAAGGGTGAGCCGCCCACGCCCTCGGACAGCTCTGGCACCGGCATGTACACCACGCCCACGCCGCCCACGCAGCGCGTGCGCTCGCAGCAGACGCGCATACCCAGCAGCCACGCCTCCAGCTCTCCGCCCATGTCGCCCCAGCAGCAGCAGCAGCACCAGGCCAGCTTCAACCAGGCCATGTACCAGCTCCAGAGCCAGCAGCTGGCGGCCGGTGTGGGCAACGAAGCTGCCGGCGGCCTGCTGGTGGCCCATGCCAAGCAGAGCTATGCCCACTGCGACTCGGATGCGGGTGTCGTCAAGGATCTGGAGCAGGTTGGCCACCATCCCGTCGGTGTCGACTTCACCGACTTTGCCTGCTCCCAGAACCTCTCGCCCCTCAACTCGCCGGGCGACTTCCAGCCGCATCTGATGCCAAAGCCCATGGAGCTCCAACGCGACGGCGTCTACAACTTCAACGAGATGGCCACCAATCTGGATGCCGCCTGGCCAGCCAAGCCTCCCCTAGGCGGCACTCACAGCTACCAGATGCAACGGCAGCTGCAGCAGGTCTCCAAGATGGAGAACTCCATCACCTCCAGCATGCCGGAGCTGGGTCTCGCGGCTGCCCAGCACATGGCGCACTTCAACCAGCAGCTGCCAGCACCGCCGCTGCACGCCTCCGCGCAGCAGTTCCACGCCTCCCAGCACGAGTACGCGGACATTCTGCATCCGCCGCCGCCGCCACTTTCCGGCGGAGAGCTACCCGAACTGCCCACGCCCAATCTGAGTGTGGCCTCGACGGCGCTGCCGCCGGAGCTGATGGGCTCACCCACGCACTCGCTCGGGGATCGCTCGCTCAACACGCCGCTGTCCACGCAATCCGCGACGCAGCCACCCACGCATCCCGTCTCCATACTGAGCGGTGCCTCCTCCTCCTCGCCGATGAGCGGTGAGCCGACCAAGAAGAAGGGCGTACGCTTCGAAGGCATTCCCGACACGTTGCCGCGCTCCCGCAGCTACTCCGGCAACGGCGCTGGCACCAGCGGCAGCGGCACCAGCGGCGAGCGTGAAAGAGAGCGCGACAGAGATAGAGACAGAGAGAAGGAAAGAGAAAAGGATGGGGGTAAGCATGGACAGGGACACTCGTCGCGCAGGCGGCGACGCCGCAAGTCATCCAGCCACCATCGCAGCGGCAGCGGCCACCGCTCGCACTCCACAACCCGAGCGGATACCTATGCGCCGGCCCAGCCACTCTCCTCCTCCTACCAGGGACCACCCTCGGTGCTGCATGCCACGGCGCAGCAGGCCGAGCAGGAGGCGCTGCCAGCGCCACACAAGTCGCCGAGTCGCCATCACCGCGAGCGGGAGCGGGAGCGAGAGCGCGAACGTGAGGAGTCCGAGGAGTCGGACGTCTGCTCCACCTGCTCCTCGAGCTCCTCCAGCTCCGAGGACTACATGATGATGTACCAGCTGCCGCAGAGGCGACACTACGGCGGCGTGCGCGTCAGCTACGTGCCCAACGACGCCCTCGCCTACGATCGCAAGCGCAAGCCCTCCGACATGGCCGGACATGGGGACAAGGACAAGAACTGCATAATCTCCTGATGGACGCCGGCGGCCATTTTAATTAGCGCTGATTGCGCAATGTCGCGCGCTTATGGCCCCGGTTAATAAATGAGATGCCGCGGGCGCTCGAATCAGCAGACGCTAACGAAGCCGCAGCTGAAACCACCGCCACCAGGTGGTCATCAATTTTCAATACACACACACACACACACACTATACACACACACACTCCTTCATATCGATGCAGAGCAGCACTCATATCCCGCACTCAACAAAGCAATAAAGTTCAACTTGAGTTTAAGGCGAATAGCTACGACTATAATACGGATCATAAACCAATATAGAAGAGTCCAGCGAGAGAGCAGCTCCTCAATACGGTTCCAAATACACAAATAATTAAACTAATTACGATAATAATTAAAATCAAATTTGATTCTATTTTTTATAAACTGAACACAAGTTCAGCAACTATTTACACTAAGCGAGAGAGAGATCTATATCTATACTAGAATATATATATATATATATGTATTGGAACTATTTACAATTTAAATGATGATTAACTAGCATTTGTATACTAAGTAGTAAAACCTATGCGATATGTTTTAACTAAGCTTAACTTAACAATAAGTCAAACTATATCTAAAAATAAAGAGTTCAAAAACTATTTCGAAACTGGAAAGCAGCTTTTCTTGCACTTTTCATCCTTTACAACACTTTCTTTATACTGTTTCCTCTTCCAACTTGAAGATTTTGTTTAAATTTCATTTGAGTCACAAATATTTGCACACCTTTCACACACCTTTCACCGCCCTGGCAATTATTTGTGCCAACAATTGGTGGCGCGCAACTCAGAGTTAAGCTTAAACAAGATTAAGAAGTAAGATATAGATATATATAGATATATATAGAGAGAGAGAGTTGGACTCGCTGGGGGTTGAAAGCTTGTCAGAGCTGCTATTCAAATATTGAAGCAGTGAATCAGCATTCACTCGAGCGAATAAGCTCAAGGATAAACACCAGACCGAAGCAGACTGGAGCAACAGCAGCAGCAGCGACAGGAGATCTGAGATCGGAATCTGTGTTTAACAGAACGCAGGTTATCTATAATTATGCATCAGATAATGAATATAAATTAGGCGCATGTCGAGCAAATGCATGCAAAAAACACAAACTACCAGAGGCAACAGCAGCAACAGCAGCAGCAACAGCAACAACAGCAGCAGCAACAACATGGAAATTAAAATCGAAAATAAAAGAGCAACATTTTGTGGCTGCTAATAAGTTGCAGGCAAATTATGGCAGGCTGCAACCTGGGCACTGGGCAAACGTTTCGAACAGGGACAGCGACTGGGACTCGGAGTTGCCACTGGGACAGCAGCAGCAGCAGCGGCAACAGCAGCGGCAGAGAGCAATCACATGCATGCATGCAACTGCAGCGATTGCTGCAGGGCGTAATTAGCCAATAAAGCAGGCACAAGGAGTAGCTATAGGAAAGAGGTAGGAGGGAGGCAGGGAGATAGGTAGGTAGTCAGTTCGTTAGAAACAGCAGTTAGTGGCCACTTGGCCAACCATCATTAGAGCCATGTTTGCATACATGTCAATGAGCCGCCCAGTCCAAGCGAGTCCTCTATGTAATTTGCTGCGACATCCAGTTTGTCGCCAGAAACACTCCCCCTCTCCCTCTCCCTCTGTGTACACAGAATGTGTGGCATTAAATCAGGAGCAGGAATGGGATTGGGAGCTGGGCAAATGAGCATCGATAGAGACTGGCCACCTGCATGAAGGGCGCGATGCGGACGCACGATAAGAGCAAAATTGTCTGCGTCTGGCATTGATAAGCCAAATGACTTGGCGTTAACGCACACAAAGGCGCACTCCAATGGCTGGTCAGTATCTCTACCAGGAGCAGCTGCGGGTGCAGCTCCTCCTTCTGCTTCGCCTCAGCTCTAAGTACGCAACTTTTGCAATTGTAATTTTGTAAAAGTTTCTGGCAATGTTGTGGGAGCTGCTCGATGGCGATGCATTTGCCAGATAGATTTCTGTTGTTAGATGCCACTTTGGGTTATAATCCAGTCCAGGAGGATCGAGCTGCTCCGTCGCCTGCCTGATGCGTGCGCCTTTGTGTTTTATTGCATGTCATTTCCGTTTCCGCCACCCGCCGCCTACTTCTGATGATTGGTCTGCTGCTGCTCCTCCTCCTCCTGCTGTCTGCCTGACTTCCTGGCAGTTGGGCAACACAAATGCATTGCAGCCATTGCGTTTATCCTGCCACATACACACACACTCAAACACACACAGACAGACGCACAGTTGTACATCAGATATGACAAAATTTATATTCGCATTTCCGACGCTCATTTTTATCAAGCCCGAATAACCGAACCGAAACCAAAACCAAAACCACACACACCACGTACAAATTGTAAACGTGCAGCTGCAGTTATTATATCCAGCCAAAGGACGAACAGGATAAACAGGACACCAGCAAGGAGCAGCACAAACAACACACCAACACACCAGACTTGTTCTTCTGCCTCCCAAAGAATGTCATGTACAGGCAGAAGGGCACACGCCGAACCCAAATCCGAATCGGAACTCAACTCCAACTCGAACATGGCGACTTTTATTGTTCTGGCCGCAGGACAATTGCAGGACTTCACTCTACTCGACTGTTCGCTGTGCTTTTGGCCAGCGATTGTTACACGCATTTTCAATACGCTTTTGTACTTTTATTACGAACTTTATTTGCAATGCATTTCACAGTTTATTCAGCCTGGAGAGTCGCTCCTTGAAAGCCAGAAGCCATGCAAATAGTCCTGCGCATAAAATAAACTCAACATTTTTTCAATAACAAACAAATTTAATTGAAACCTGCCCAAAATTGCTTTATTAAGCTATATATTATACGATATTGGCTTTACTTCTATTGGGCAAAATATATATATGTCTGTAGGCATTCTGAATTGATAATTTGAATTTCTAATTACTGCCCAAATTATCAGATTTCCAGCTCAAATTATATTATAATCCCCCACAGCCCCTCCCCTTCCGCACCTCTAATCAAATTTCATGTGCAAATTATGGCAAAGCATCAACAGATTTATGATGTCTGCTGCAAATTTATGAAATAACTAAAGTCAATTTTGTACATAGTTATTAACCCACACAAAAGAAACAGAGTACAAGTATGCACGACTGCGAAATACCCTTTTGTGTTTACTTTATAACATTCAAGAACTTTTCAGATTGATAGAGTTTTCTTCCTTTTCATTCGCCCAACTCCAACTTACACACCCTCCTCGTTAGCAGGAACCTAGCATATGATATTGGTGCTAACGACTTTTATAATTAATACAGCCTCATCCCCATAATTTTTGTGCAACTTAACCATAACCAATAATAAATGGAATGTGGTTTAGTTCTATAATACTTAAAGACCATTTTCTACTTCTTAGATTTTTTATGTTTTCTCCCTTTTATGCAGCAGGTCTTGCTATAACTTTTGTGTTTGGGCTTGCCTCGAATGGACACCTGTCGTGATTTGTGTCTGGGTTTGTGGGATAAGCTGTGTCCGGTAGACGCAGATATGGATAGCATGAAAATATCAGTTTTGCTTACATTCAGTCGAATTTAGCACGAAAATCCAAGTAAATTCAAGTTCTGTCGACATGGCGCGTTGAGTGCATTCAAATCTGCGAAGTAAAAAAAGTGTTGCATACTTTTAGGCTTTTGGGTTTATTAATTGAATGGTGCATACAATTTTATATTAAAAACTAAGGAATGGGCCGTAACTTTACCAGACACAGGACTATTTGTCATTTGAAAAATAGTGCTTGTTCTTTGATCGTTACTCAAGAGTCGAAATCTGCAGACTTACAAGAACTTTTATATATCAAAAATTATGTCTTCAGCTCACCTATATCTCTAGCAATGTATATTGACGACGACTATCTCTATATAAAGGATTTTCCAACCATTCGTCTAGTTTTTAGAGTAATTTAGAACTCTTTCTCTTTGTATTGGGTTGATTTATTCATCAGTCTGTGTTTATTGCACGTGCCTCATGAGAAGATCCTCTAAGCAAATGTTTTCTGCTGCTCGCAAAATCTTAACATACCCTTTCTTCATAGCTTCATTTGAAGGGTACAAAATATAGTATAAATTCTTTGCAATTGATGTATGTATGTGTGTGTGTGTGTGTGTGTGTGTCCAGTTTCAAATGCTCGTATTCTGCATACCCGTACACAAAGGACGAGAATAGGATATGTAATTTCCCAGACCCGTGATGCGTGCTAATGGCGCTGCTTTCAGCAATTGTTTACTGGCCCATTAATTAATACAAATATAAATTGCCAATATGAGTGCGTGCTGTTTGCACAGCAACAACAACAACAATAACAACGACAGCCTGTAATAACAACGAGAACAACAACAACAGGAGCAGCAATGGCATGAATCAAGTGTAGACCGTTCGAAAGGGACCCAAGGATATGGCAGGACGAGAGGAAGTTCTGTAAAAACAGCAACGAAACATAAAGCGCATAAATAACCACGAAATGGCCGAGCAGAAATATTTACACCTCCTCCTTGTCCTGCCCACACCTCCCTCTGGGCTGTCCGGGCCACGCCCTTCACGCAAGAACGTTTAATTAATTTTTAGCGTGTTTCGCAGACGTCGACCAGCCCGAAAATAGAAAAAAAAAAGGCAACAATTATTAATATTTGCCAGGCCTGGTCACAGACGCACATACACACACACAGCTACACACCCCCACACACACTGGCAGTTACTCACATTAAAAGGATACATCATCATAACTAATAATAATCATGTGCAGCGCACGTGTGGACGCGTCTGGCGAGGCACTGGAGCATTGGTCGCTGCTGTTCCTGGGCTTAAAGATAGCGCCAAACTGAGCGAGGCTCAAATTGAATTAAGCCTTATTGATGGAGCTCTTTACCCCGGCCACGCTCCAAGCTGTTACGGTCTGGTGTTTATCGCATCCTTGTGTGCGTTTAGTAAGTCCACAAGGCGAACATAAACAGACCCTGCCAGGACATGTTCCAAGGCCTTCTTTAGCTCCTTGCGTGCAGCGCATACCGAAGCGAGTGTCATTAGCTTCGACTCCGTCTTCGGCGTCGTCCTTGTGCTCGGCTAATGTGCAAATCTAATTAAAGCCGCCTGCTGACCAGTGGATACCCGACCGGACACGGACTAGACTAGACTAGTATCTATCGCAGTTGTCCATATGTGGCGAGTGCTTAAAGTCGCTTCGGGTGAAAGTCACCAGGACACAATACAATAAACGACACAAATAATCATAAAAGTAATGCCACAGCTGGCCGGAGAGCACTTTTCCACGCTTGCCAAAAACCAGACCAGCCACAGCTGAACCTGCCCTGAACCTGCCCTGATCCTGCTCCTGGCTTAATCCACCAACTCCACAATGTCCTCGTATTTATTACCAAGCATTGTAGTTGTAGTTGGCTGGCAATTGCTTGGCCATGTATCTTTGCGACCTCATATTTCATTATGAATTTATGATTGGCTCTGGCGACTGTACGAGGATAATGTGTTTATTGGCCAGGCCAGCCACAAAGGCTAAGGAATGTTTACTGGGCTTAACTTTAATTTGGCCAGAACTAACAGTTTGGCTTTAACTTAAAGTAGTTTGTGATGCCTGAAAGGGAATCCAACTATGAGGATTGAATAATTGTCTATGACTAAGAAGTAGCTACGTTTTGGCAGTTTTAGCTAGAAAAACAGCTGGTTTTAATTAAGTTTCGCCGACAATGTCGTCGCTAGGACTTCCACTTCCGCTTCCGATCCAACGCAGACACAGTGCGCCGAGTAAGTAGCTCAACAGAACACAATCTAAATAATTAAAATATGCAAATGCCGCCTAATCCGGCACAGCGACACGTACAGACAAACAGCCAGCGATTTGCTTAAATTATTCATAGGCTATGTGCAGTGGGATGATGGAAGGGGCTTTAAGGACGAAGGATAACAGGTAGTAAATTAAATGAATGACTTGCCTGAAATGCTCCTCTAATTGGGGGAGAGGCAGGGAGAGAGTGTGAAAGTTGTGTGATGTCTGCAAATAGCCAAACTTATAGCTCAAACACTATGCAGCATTTAACTACGTTTTTTAACTGCTGAAATATTCAATTATCGAAATGCATAAGCACTTTTATTGTTTTGCTTAATTGTAAAAGTTTTCAACTGGCAACAAAACTCTCAAAAAACATATCTAAAAAAAAATGTCGAAACTTTTCGGAAAATATTCAAGGCGGAAACTTTATGCTTTATATTTTGTACTTTGAACTTTTTTAAATGTGTTGCTACTGTGTTCTTTTTTTAACTGCCTTTCGCTATAATAAATGTAAAAGGAAAAACATAATTTTTAATTTCGTGTGCAGCTTTTTATTGGTTTTTAATTCCGTGCGCTGCAGACGCGCCCATACTTAGAGTCCTGCTCCTGTCCCAATGTAAACAGCATCCTTAGAAGTGGGAGCTGGGAGATGGGAGAAGCCTGTCATAAGCGTTGCTTTGTATGACGCCAACAATATCATCATCATCATTATCAACGCTATCATCATCATTGTCAGTGATGTCCTGCCAAGCAAGCAGTGGCTCGTCCTGCGTGTTCTTGTGTAAATATGCTTTGTCTATGGGATTCGTTTCGTTTGGTTTCTTTTCTTTTCTTTTCGTTTTGTTTTATTTCATTTTTGCTGTTTTTCCTGTTACTTTTTCATTACTTTGGCTTAAAATTGATATGAAAGTTTTTGCCGTCAGAGCTGCTCCCATCAATACGCTTATGTTTATTTTGCCACACACTCGTTTCTGTCTGTGTGTCTGTGTGTGTGTGTGTGTGTGTGTGCTAGTCTGTCTACTCATGCGATTGTGGCCAGTTGTTTGGTCGTCGCTTTCATGGGTTTTTAATTACGACAAAAATAACAATATCATGTGAAAGGGATTGCCAGGACAACAGCTACTGACTGGCTTAAGCAAAACCAAACTTGTCCTTGGCTTAAAGCAAATGCACAAATATCTCACTGTCAAAGGGGCTTAAAGCGACCGTTGCCAAAGTTAAACTAGTTTCGGTTGCATACACTCAATTTGTCAGACATGAACAAACATTTCAAATTCAACTAGACAGTCCCATAAGTCACAGCCTATACCCGGAGCAAAACTCATCTAAATCTTACACACACTCGTCGCAGATCCACTCAATTTTGTTGACGCCCTCATCTCGATATGCACATAATTTGATTGCAAAGTCGTTTATCAGCTTTAAACTTTATTATCGCAGGCGGAAGGCTCCCAAAACGTTGGATTCCATCAGATTTAACTCATTGTCGCAATAGCTAAAATATGGCATAAATATTTGATCTATGCAAACGAACAACCCCTGCAGGCAATTCACAAAAAAACTCTCTATATATAAGGTTGATTCTATGGGGGGAGTTGTAAATATTACGTATACGCTCCGTGTTGGAGTTGAGCCCTCAGGTAGCAGCGCAACACTTGGTGGCGGCAGGCAAAGCGCTAAACGTTGTTTGCCATACTCATTCGCATATCGAAAGTTATAAAGCATAAAATCAGTGCCAGACTCCGCTGCGGCTGGGGTGGTGGGTGGTTGGTTCAGGTGGTGCCACGGCTGGCGTCGAGCCGTAGCCAGAACTTGGCGGCACATTTAAATGTAGCTCGAGGGCCCTGCCGGAACGAGAGAAGTTGCGTTGTCTGTTTGGGTTTCGCTTACAGCGCGCAGACAGTCAAAAATGTTCGAAATGTCTCTCCGGCAGGACGCATCGTCCTCGTCCGACGGTTGTTGGAATTTTGGTAAACAGGAATTTTGCATTTGGATGCGATAAGCATCTTGATAAAGTTCCTGCTGCTCGCCGTGGGCTCAGCCGCAGTCGAGTCGAAGCCCTTTAACTTAGTTTCGCTTTAAGAACATTTTATTCTAGCTGTTAATACGACTATTTGGCCAATTGTTTGTTGCTGCTTTCAGCTTTTGCCTTGGCCATTGCGGGCTCTTCTAATTTTCCGCTTGTGGTTTTTTATTTTGTAATTTTCTACTTTGTGGCTGCGTTTTTGGCGCACTTCAAACGCCAGTTCCGAGTCATGGACATCAGCAGTTCCGGGCACCGTCTGCCGTGTAATTATCTGCTTATGTTGTGCCCTGCCTTTTAATCGTTGTTGTTGTTGTGGTTGTTGTCATTATTGTGGGCCATATTGCCAGGTCCTCGACTTGCGGCCAAACAAAGTTGTCTCCGTTTGACATTTCTGCTGCAAAAGCTGCTTAGGCAGCGCTCCAATCTTCGCAAGCGGAAATTGCATAGAGGCGGAAGTAATTGGTAATGGCAGAAGCAGAAGCAGAAGCAGAAGCTGGAGCAGAAGTTGGTCTCTTGCCAGGCTAATTTGGGCTTGTAATTAGCAACTCTAATGACCTTTTTGTGCGGCAACTCAACTTTAATTTTAAATGCAACTGACAACAGACACAGACAACTGACAACTGGCAACTGACAAGAAGCAAGGATACAAATCGAAGTGTGGCCAAAATAACTAAATTAACTTGGCCAAAACTACAAATACCACAAGGTGGGGTACAGAAACTGAGGTGAACCACAGCAAGGAATCTATTTGAGGAGCTGCACTTCAATTACTTGTTTCAGTGCCGCAATTACCATTCATTTGGCCAACATAATGTGTCCTTGTCAGCGCAGGACACACACCGATACAGACAGCCATAGACATGCACATAGATACAAACATATACATAGATAGATGCCAGAGAGCAGGAGCTTGTTTGCACCTTTGCTTTGGCAATTTACACATCGCAATGACAATAATAAATCAAAAGTGAAAATGCAAATATTTTGCAGGCAACAACTGCCAGACACTGCAGCTTGTAAGCCAGCCAGACGCACACTGAGAACAGTAGCTCAGTCTCCAGCTCCAGCTCCAGCTCCGAGTCCACCTTCGCCTCCGACTCACCCAAAGTCATAGTCCCAGCCACAGACGCTGCTGCTGTTGTAGTCCCAGCCCGTGGCAGGGGCGAGAGATTTATTGCAGGTGACTGCCTAGTTGTGTTTACCCCAATTTGGGGCAGGAGCAGGGTGTCCTTTTGCGGCCAACATGCAGAAGGCATCAATAAATGATTGGAAAATGAATGCTTTGCTTATGAGAGATTTCAAAATGGCTCAAAAACAATGCCAATGCTCAACTTAGGTCCGAGCTATGCATAGAATATTTAATTGCATTTGCGGTTATAGGAAATGAACACTGCAAGGACTCAAGGATGATAAATAAGCAATTGGAGCACTTACTGCAAATGCACTTATGGACATTGATAGACCATTTCATCAAAAATTTAAATCGACTAAATCAAAACTAACTAAACATTTGATATTGATATCTGATAAAGGTTATTAATTCAACTCGCTTGAATCACATTAATAGACTTTTAATAGCAGCTGAGCGAGCGATTACCTCACAGTCTAAATAAACCTTGTCCATTTTTGGCTATTCTCTTTCATTTATATACATTTTCTGCCAGATTTAATAACTTCCTTAGAGATCCTCGACAAATGTGAAATAAATATTTGTGGCAAACTGTCGTCTTTGGTTGAAAAACCAATTCAAAGCCAATAAATACTCGCCAGAAGGAAATGGAAGCCTCAGCAATTGATGCCTAAGATAGAATCCTTGGATTATTTGTGGACCCTGCAATAGAGGATTGTGGAATATATATATATACATGTATATAAGTATATGTGATACTACTTACCATATAAGGACAGGAATGGTTAAAGTTTGTAAACTCTTTAAATAGGTTAAATATCAGTATGGCAACTGGATTATACGCTTTGTTCACAAATTTGCAGACATCGATCGTAAAGTTATATAGCCAGGGCTTGTAGCCATTAGCCTTCTTTAATAACTGAGCATGAACTCCAATCTTATAAGCCGGCTGCAGAACCGAAGCATTTATATTCATCACCGTCTTATTGCGATTGACTGCCCGAATGCGACAGGAGTAATACACGAACCACGATTCATTGTAACTCTCACAGACCAGATTTGTAAATTTGAATATAACCGCATTCTGTTAATGATTATGTTCTAACTTATCATATATACATATATATATATATATAGTTATTCTAACTCACATTGCAGCTTAGTTTCAGTGTCAGCAAAATTTGTATTATTCCAAATATAATGAGAGTTCCTCGCATGGCGTCGCTTCGCTTTGAGTTTCTAACTCAAAATAACTCAAACAATGCTGAAAACAAAGCATTTTATCATAATTAAGTCGTTTAAATATCGATTAGGAAATTTGAAAATATGAACCGTATGAACAGTTAATGATATTTACATAAATATTTTGCGTGAGGTACTGTCAGTCGCGCTGAGCTGCTGGTGGGAGAAGCACTGCAAAAGGAGGACTCAAAGTGCAAGCAGGACAGCAAGTGTTAGCTCGTGCTCATCTCTTTTGACAAGTGACAAAACAACTAACAACTATGTCTCTATGTCTACTGTCTCTTCGCTTGACTTCTGACCTGTTCTCTCGCGAGGCCGAGCTGCAGCTTTCGATCAACGTCTCTGTCGCCGCTCTGCTCTTCGCTTGCCAAAATTCTGCTGCGAATTCGTTTGCCGTCGAATTCGCCTCGTTGTCTAGCGCTCGCTGCAGGCTGATATTCACCTAACACTAGCTGTCCTGTTCACACATGCAGATTAATAGTTAATATTTGCAGTCGACGACGCTGAAAAGAGAAAAAAGTTTTAAAAGCAGCAAAACAATCACGTCGCGATAACATGAACTAACCAGCATTGTTCGTGCTATCAATTTGTTCATATTTTTGAATATGATAATAATTAATATTTTTAGGCTCTGCTTGTTTGTACAATGTACAATGAAATAAAAAACTTTTTGATTTTCATCTGTTATCTTTATATATATCAGAGTATTATTTACCATAGTTACAGCTTAAATTAAATTGTCGCCCACATTTGTTTGTCCTTTGCGTTACTTTGTATTTATTTGATGATCATTAACAGCACACGCTTATGACTATCATTAATGGCAACTGATCTATGATCTTATTTTGTATATTGTTTCATTTGTTTGCATTTTCAATGCTTAATGATCTGCGACATTTGCTTGCGATCATTAGATTTATAATTTTGTATCTCTATATTATTATTTGCACACACAAAATGTGATTTATAAATCAATTTCTTTATTATCTGTCATTTTTTATAAATACTCTTTATAATGATTCCCTAGTACAGGCTCATATCTCTCATCCTTTTATCAGTGGTGCAATTTATTTTACCTTTTACCTTCAAATAATTAGAAAACTGAATTAACTAGTGAATAAATCATATACCTTTTTCCTATGGTCGGTTTAGGTATTCTTGAGGTCCTCCAAGAATGTAAAATACATATTGATTGCGACTTGTCTCCTTTTACCAAAATACCAATTCGTTTTTAGTAAATATTCGCCAGTTGGAATGTCGTGTGGTAATATATCCGGTCTTAGATACATTCCCTTAACGTATATTGGACCCTGTGATGCTTGAATGTTAGTGTTAAGTGAGATAAACTTCATCAATTTGATACTTACGCTATAGGGACATGTGTGGTTGACATTGGTGTATTCCTTAAAGAAGTTATACATAATTATAGCAACTGGGTTATAGTTCCTTTGCAGAAATTTACAGCAATTGATTGAAGCCTTGATAAGCCAGGGCTTGTAACCATTTGCCTTCTTAAGCAATTCCACATCCGTCAAAACATAATTAACAGGATAATAAAGAGTTCCGTTAAAGCTAAAGGTCGTCTTCTCACGGCTAACAGCTCGGAGTCGACACTCGTTAATGTCAAACCACGTTTTATTGTAACTCTCACAAACCGCATTTGTAAACTTGAAGACGACAGCTTCCTGTTAATAAAAGACATAGCTATATACATATTTATATATATGATTTGAATTCACTTACATTATTATCGAATTTGATAACTGTCCAAATGTGGAGAACTCCCAGAATAACCGTGCTGATCCTCATAGCGTTGGATTTAAATTGATCCAAACTTCTACAATTATACTGAAAACTTTCCACGCTTCAATGATTTTTTTTTGCAGATCAATTTCCACTTAAAATCACATTTGCTTTTACCCTGTTTCAGCAGCAAATGATAAGGGGTATCACAGATCTATTACTCTTTATTATTTATTGACTTAACCTGGGGATAGTATCAGGAACCTTTAAGATAAATCTCAAAATTATAATTTATGATTCTATATATTCCGAGCGGGATATCTTAGGTCTGAGAACTGCATAAAAAACTATAGTTAAGTTTTATTGAGATTATATATTTCATCAGATTCCGCAGTCAGGTTTAAGCGCCACATGCAACCAGTCGCTTGCCACAATTAAGTGGCATTTGGAATGGCATCAAATGTTGTCACGGGCTAAAAACAAAATGCCACAATTAATATTAACAGCAAAAGCAAACTGTCAATACAACTGTCCGGGCTGACAGCCAGTTGACAATGGCAAATGAGGCAGCATCGGGATTATGCTGGAGCGAGGATTGAGCCAAACGAAGCCACTTGCCGTGGCGCAGGACATGAAATAAACTCATTACAGGAATTTATGCAAAATGTTCAGACCGCAATTGAAAATCCATTTAAATGAAATGCCACCAAATGGCGGGTGGGTGGAGAATGTTGCCAGGACGAATGTTTGCTCCCCTTTATTTGGCTAAGGGATGCCTTAGTCCTGGCCCATACCCATCTTGTGGTTACTCTGTAGCTGCCGTCGCTGCTTCCATTGATGCATATGAATTCAATTATAAAACAACGCCACCTTTGACGCGGCGCCACAACAAAGCCAGTGGTTGATTCGAGAACAGGAAGAGGGGAATCGGGGTCGCTTTCTGCCAGCTGTTGGTAAATAACATGCTCATGGCCATGGCTCTAATGAAACATTTTTTGTCGGCTGAATTGGGGGAGGGGGAAGGACTGGGAGCCGACAAAACTTGTTAATTTTATGCAGTACACAGACAGTTAGGACAACTGGCAGCCAGGACATTTGGCAGAGTGTCTGTGTCGCAGTTACACTTCCTGTGACATTTGCATATTCCTTTTTTTCGCGTTAGCCATAAAAATCAAGGCTTAAAACTACGATATGCAGGCAATGTCTGGGCAAAAAGCGAATGCCCAAAGGAAGTTTACATTTTGCCAATGTGGCGCGAGAAACCGCAGGTGGTAAGTGATACGCCTAGGGGCAAACAGCCACGCCCATTTACGGTGGTGTAGGTGTAGTTGAGCTTCGGGCTTCGGGCTTCTGGGTGGCGCACACCTGCCGCCAAATGCCAACAACATAAATTACACAAACAAAAGGCCAAAAGGCGTTCAACGCAGCAAAGTCGACGGCCCACTTGACACCTCATAATAAAATTAAGTATACGCCACTCAAGCCCCAGCCAAATGCCCCCAGCGAGGCTTCTGCTTCTGCTTCTGCCAGCGCCAAGCCTGCTGTTATTTATGCGCTCGCCAGGAGTCCTGGCGGAGACGCCAGGGCCGAAAGACCGATAGAGGGAGACACAGCCAGGATACACAGCGTGCAGTCCTTCAGTGTTTCGCCTTTGAAGTTTATTTGCTTATTTCAAGTGCGGCCGACGCTCATTTCAATATTCAAGCGCGCGCCCAGTTGTTGTTTTTATTGTTATCCTTGTTGTTTTAGTTATTGTCCTTTGTTGTTGGGCATTTTGCTGCTGCCTGCTGATGGCTTCTGCCTGGCAATTGTTTAACTAGTTGGTGTCAGTTATAATGAATTTTAAATTAAGTTGTTATTGTTGTTAGCATTAAACACGGCTCCCTATTGTTTATCCTGTTCACAGTTCGCAGTTCGTGTTTTTCCAGCAGCAGCAGCTTCTGCGGAAGCTGTTTATTTGCATAACAAAAGCCATGACTAATGTTAATTAAATTGCTGCAGACATTCAGTTTTAGGAATTTTAATTAAAAAGCGCATGCAGGGATCGTGAGGAGCAAGTGCATTAATTCGAATTCAAGTGCAGCCCGAAAGTATGCAACAATTTACGCCCAATATTTATATAGTAGAAAATGAATACGGTTTCATTTGCCTAATGGAACATGCTAAGAGGGATACTGAATTTGAAATTCTTTTGCATTTTAAATCCTTATTTTATATAATGGCAAGCATTTAATTTATGTTCTTTTCAATTAAATTGGCAACTGAGCTGAGGTATTCCATGAGTTGGTGCTTAAAACAACATTTGAAAGTTTATAAAAGATTTAAAGTACACAACGTGCTGCTCGACTCTAATGCAGCAAACTATTTGCACAGATGCCGGACTAACAGCTACAAGGCAACTACGGCACAGACTACAAACAGCCAGATTAAATCCTTTCAAAATAACTACGCAAACGAGGAGCATATGCAAATGCCGCTTTACAACGACTACAACAACTTTTTGCATTACTCAGATTGCCATTCCGAGTACGGGTATGGGTACGGGTATGGGTGCGGGTTCTAGGCACTGCTCCTTGCGTGCACCATGGCCAAAAAGTTTTGGCTTCCAGCTCAATTATTGGTCACGCCACGCAACATACGAGTACTCGTCCTCAGGCACACAGGATGCAGTCAGCATTCAGCAGACTCTCTGAAACATGGCCAAAGTCATGGGTAAACGTTGCCGGCTTTTATCTGCAAAGCAAAGCGAAACAAACTCAAACGAGAGATGAAATGGAGCACATACATAAAAGCAGGATTAGAATCTGCCAAATGAAATGCATGCCAATCTAAAACAACACACACCCCCACACACACACACCCACACACACATCAGTCATCAAAAAACCCCTTTGCTTCAGTAGCAGAAACATCAAGATAGTTTTCCAGAACTCTGAACGTAAACAGGCTGTTCAATCCTTGCACTCCTCGTAAGGACCCTTAATTGAAATGAAATACCCAACGGAGCTGAACAGGGCTCTGCCTAAGCAGATCGTTGGCACAGTAGCACATAGAGTATAGTCGAAATGGGGAAAAGGGATCTATAGAGAAAGTCCTTTGATTCATAAAAGATCGAAGAATATATCAGATGAAAAAGAAGTTGCAGGCAAATATGAGAACGTTTAGAAGATTCGGAATGGTTGGATTCATCTGCATAAGTAGACCCATCTCTACATCATGTTCTCGGAACCTTCCAAAGGACAAAGCTAAACAGACAGGCAAAGGACATGTACATCATGAGGAAACCCGGAAACCCAAGGGAATTCATACAGCGACAATTGATGCATATCCACATGCCAAACGGAAGCACTGCAGACAGAGAAATGATTGGAGGAGTGACTCCACTGGAACTGGCAACCACTTTCCGTGCAATAGAAGGATTACAGCAGACGCACAAGTTCCACAAAGGAGGCTGTTCAATTCAAATTGCAATTTTACCTGCGTTGCAATGCGTTGCCAGAGCTCAGCGCCAGATTCCTGAATCTCACTGCAAAGTACTCAACTCGAATTTCAGGTGCGGATCAAGGTGGAGCAGGAAGCCATGCAATACGCATCAGATGAACTGCATCGATTTAAGCACGGAAATTGAGTAGATGAATGAATAATGCAACCATTTAGTATAGAGCACTGCTTAGGCTAAAGGATACTAAGGGTAAGTCGAAGGCTTTGCGGCATTTTCCGCCTCTACAATCCTAATCGATTCACTTGGGGAATCTGCTCGAGTACCTTCAGCCACTTCAAGCTGTGGCCAGAAGTGTTCAGCAAACGTCTTTTATTTCGCCAATTGACACCAGCTGCAAAGCGAAAGGCGTGGCCCAATTGTTTCCTAATAGTAGTCCTGGTATACCCTATAATTTGATAAGTTCAAAAGGAAAAGGTTTATAGATTCATTTCTATTCCTGCTGCAGGTTTCCTTTGGTTATCTCTCACACAGGGTATCTTTAAGGATAAGCAGAAGTCTGACTGCTCCTGCCTGACCCTGGCAATAGTTGTCGTAGATTATACGAGAAATTACCCATGAATATTCAAATAGCTGTTTAACTTGTCCATCGATTTTCCAACACACACGTAGAGTGTGTGTGTCGCATGTGCTGTCAGCAAGTTAACGACCTGCTAACGTGGCCAACAGTCGGCCAGTTGGCCAGACGATAGCAGGCATGACTTATTAAACAATAAAACCGGATTATCCGTAAACAACTGAGCAAACATGCCAGTGCCAAATATGTGTGTGTTTCGACCAGGCCGCTTATCAAGCATTAAGCGGAAGGACACAGGACACAGGACACTGGACACTGGACCCAGGACAACAACAAACAGCAGAGAACAGAGGAAAAAAAACAATATAAAAATCAACAAGCGCCTGGCATAACATAATTCAGCAACAATGCCAGCTCAGCAAATACGGCGGGGAATTAAAATAAGACCGGTACACAGTGGGCTCCAAGGACAGGGACAGGGACAGGAACAGGGTGAGTGCCACAGCCCAGGACGAAGGGTAATAGGAGTGGGTAGACCGAGCCCATAAAGGCACACATTATGGCCACTTAACCGCGCGTTATGCCGCAAAAAGGCAAAGGAGCAGCCCGTGGATGGGGCGACACTCCTGCTGTATGCTCGCCGGCGTCTGTGGCGTATGCGCAATATTTTGTGCAAACATGGGCAATATCAAAGACCAGACCACAGCAGGACCTCCTGCTCCTGCTCCTGCTGCTTAAGCTGGCAAATATGCAATGTCAGTTACAGCTGCTCCTCATACGTTGCGTTGCAACATAAATCAAAGGACAACCTTTTCGGGGCTATGGGCAAAAATGCATGTTGCATGCAACAACAACAACTGCAACAGGAAATTAAATGGCCAAATTTATTATAAATTAAGAGCTAAGCCCTGGCCAAAGGACGACATTTAATTATCACATTCACTCAGGGCAGCTTCAGTCTTCACTCGGCAATCATCAAAGGACAAACCGCACACACACACACACACACACACACACACACACAAGCTTAACCCTATAAACCACAGGCACAACTATCGCACTTCGGACTTCTCCGACTTCTGCTATAAAATTAATATCGAGCAATTAACAGCAGCAGCAGCAGATTCCAGAGTGACGTGATTTAAGTCGAGACAAGTCTGCCCATTATGGGTACTCCTACAATTGTGTGGGCGTGGCGCACATATATATTGACTTTTGTTCTAGCTGCAACTTGTGGGCGTTTGCTAAGCGGCTTTTGCGAGCTGCCAATTAAGCAGCTTCGGTTCGAGGTTAGAAATTGCTTTGCTCAGCTACCAATTTGGCATTTTGTTTATTGTTACGAGTTAGTAAAAGGTCCGTACTCAGTTCCTCCACCAGCTCCCCCTCCCCCCTCTGTTTACAACAGACTCAACAAGCATAGCTAATGCGGCTTAGTTCTGTTAACGATTTGCAAACACGTGTGACGCACCAGCAGCTCCAGATTTGGAGGCGATTCGCAACGATTCCAAGCAACCCCCAGAAAATTTACTTTGATGATATCTTGACATGCTACTCGTAGCTTCCCAAGTCTATTTACTATTTACTCTAGCCCCGTCGTCATATCCAGCTTTGACTTATATAAATATATATATAGTATAGCCCCAGATGTGGGCTGTTTGAGTAAGTCAGCATAAGATAATGGAATCTGATTGTGTTTGCGGACAATAAGCCAGCTCATGCCTCATAATTCCCATCTGGCTGGGGAACACACATATATATATATATATAGAGATTACCTCTATCAACTTGCGAAATATCAAATGCAATAATAAATGCGCAAATTGAAACATTTTCACATAATTAAAAACAAATTTATTTACAGTAGACGCTCGGGAAATCGAATGGCTTTTTCATCGGGTAATCCCACAATTTCCGCAATGGTTTTTACTTTCTATTAAAAGTGGAAAAACGGGGAAATTTCCCTCAAACACAAGTGCTTCCCCTAGAAATATTATTGCCAAGCAAATTTTGTTTTTTTATCATACAGAAATCATAATTTATTCTTCTAAAGTTTCATTGGGAAGAGCTGCAGGATTGGTCATGTGCTTGGGGGAAACTATTTTCCATTTATACATTATAAATTCAATAATTGACACTATCCATAAGATTTTCTTGCTTATTTTATTCAGTTTCTTGAAGCAATAAAGATCTTTGATAGCCAAAAATAAAGTAACAGTTATCAGAAATTAGCAGCTCAAGTTTCCAATTCTAAATAAAGATTCTACTATCAGAAAGTTGAAACTACTAAATGTTCTAATTAGTGAGCGTCTACTGTATTATAATATAACTATGATTATATATTTAATATACAAGCAATACACTCAAAGATTTATTTATAGAACAAATTTAGTTCAAATCTATTCAAAAATATGTTTACTTAAAGAATTGTTTAATTTTGTACTAAAAAAAGAATCAAGTTTTTGATGTTTGTTTAGATTTTTGATTCTATTTTTATGAACAAAGCAGAGTAAATTTCGAAATTAACATAACTTAATTATCATCAAAGCCTCTGCAAATAAATGTGTAAGCCATAAAGATGTAAATTATTAACTGGTTTCGGCTCAAAATCTATAAATAAGCCGCGGAAACAAATGCACGAGGTTGACCTGAAAAGCTTTAAGAAGTTGGGCATTATGTTAGATTACTTAGAGAATATATAAGAAAGACATAGGTTAATGCACTTTATACAAACGCATACTTATCTACGATATAGATGCACTATATATATATATAGATAACTGGCAAGTAAGCACCATATAAATATTTTGCTCTTTAGCTAAGACGCACATCACCTGGTATCTAATCATATGTGATCCATGTATATAATTTCTATATAATCGGGATTATATGATGATAAGTTCTATAAAAATGACATATGTGCAAAGTTTTAGCATTACTTTCGATTCCAAACAATATCCATTCACCAGCTAATAAATATATATATGTTTATTCAAGGTGAGCGAAAACATATATTATAAATAATTATCGCATTTATCATAGACCGCAGTATATGAATATATATTGGGTTATGCACATATAGGTATAAATATATATATATAGTTGAGTTCCCTTTCTTTACAGCTATGAAATCTGTTATTAAACAATGCGTTTATTTTTGTATATCTTATGAAATTTTCGTTTTCATTTGTTTTCACAGTCAAGCGCAAATATTGTAGATTAATCACAATGAGCAACGCCCTCTAAGGAACTAAGTACATACATACATACAAAGGCAAAATACATACAAATAGTATGTACGTAATACGTAACGTAAAGCTAGAAGTCAAATTTTGTGCCGCTCTGGGAGATTAGCAAGATTCCTCTGGTTTAACCAGCATAACATTAAGTGTAAGAACGGATTTAGACGGCGGGAGGCAGGTTACAGCCCATCTGGGTGACTACCTGGGCAGCCACGTTGCTGGCCTGGCGCACGCACTCGCTCAGCGAACGCTTCTCCAGCCAGGCGTGCAGGAATCCAGCGACAAAGGAGTCACCGGCGCCCGTTGCATCCAGCACCTTTTCGGCACGCTGTGCCTTGTAATCTTCGAACTTGATCGGACCCGGTGGGGATAGCTCGTTGACGTAGTTGGTCACCAGCTGCACGCCGTATGCGCCATTGGTTACGAGCATGATCTTGGGACTGTCGGACTCCATCAGCTCACGTGCCAGCTGCTCGATGTTCTTGCAGTCAGCTGCTTTGGCCAGTTCCTCAAACTCGTGACGATTCCCGAACACAAAGAGGGCACGCTTGGCCAGTTGCAGCATCATCTGCGAGTTGTGGCGCACGATGTAGGTCGCGCTGAGATTCAATGCCAGGTAGCGACGCTCCCGCACGAAATGGTGCAGGATATAATTGCAAACCTCTTCCCGCTGGGGCACAAAGAAGCCCTCAATGTAGATGATCTGCTTGCGTTCAATTGGACGCAGCAGGGTTTGCGTTTTGTTTATAGCGACGTCTTTGAGTTGCTCCACATCGAAGTTAGCGGAGGCGCCAATGTTGGCGAACAGCGTGGGATTGTCGTCATGGATGAGGCACAGGCACATGCCCGTGTGAATATCCTCAATAGTCTGGAGGCGCGCCTCAATGCCACGTTCCTGCAGCAGAGAGCGCAAGTGTTCTCCATTCTTATCAGACCCGATGGCGCCAAAGAACTGCGCATCTGTGCCTAAATGCTTGAGTATGCGCACAGTATTCAAGGCGGAACCACCCGGATTACTGAGTAGCTTGTAGCTGATGAAGTCACAAAAGGTTAACGAATAATTAGCAGTTGGTTGACAATGAGCTGCGATTGTGTACTTACCCCTCGGCTGTTTCAGTGACAATCTTGTTCAGCTTCTCGAGATCCATTTCGCCTTTGGAGCCCAGCTTTATCTCGTACCTGTCCAGCAGCTCTGGCTCCTCCAGCTTCACAATAAGATCCAGCAGCACATTGCCAAAGCAAACTACTTTGCGTGGCCTGGAAAAAAAAGCAATCATTCAGTTAGTCATCCGGGGAGAAATCGTGGTGCACCCCCACAGAAATTCGCACAGTGTAAAAATAGCTTTACATGCCAACAACTGATACTTACGTGAGGCAGGCACCATCCGTAACATCGGCGGGTTCAGCTCCAAATAGTTTGTCGTATGCATAATGTAAGTACTCCATTGTTCTTTATTGATCGCCCGATTCACTAAATTTTCCCCTGGGTATACGTTGATTCACACAGTTCAATCGATAGCAGCGCTCTACTTGGAACTTTTCGCGTAGCTCCTACTGGGGCCACTGGTCCGTCACTTCCGTCGACCAACGACAGACTGAATGCCCGAGCCGGTTTGGCACGCCGTATTTATCTCGCATGTTTTCCCATCTTGAGCACTTTAATATCAAGTTCTCGGCCTCCTTCTTCTGTTTTTACTAGCATTACGACTTCGCTATTGTTTCGCTCGTTTCGCTTGTTGTTTTTGTTCGTCATATTTTTGGGTTTTTTGTTGTTTTTCGCGTGTTGTTTGTGACTTCTTTGACTTTGTTTTCCTTCTTACATCATCGAGCTTTTTCTTTTTATAGACTTCAGCGGTGTTGAACAATGATTCTTAGATAATTACTTCCGTTGCAGCTCTCAAAGTTCATTTCTAAATATCAAGAACGCGTTTAATTACTTAATTATTTATACAATTGCTTAGATTATTGAGATTATTGAGAATAACTAAATGCCTGCTAATATGCTATGCTAATTTCGCTGTTAGCCAACACTAGCTCACATCTGTTGAATTGGTTTGTTTACATGGAAGAAGAAGCAAAAGCTTCGTTAAAACGCCGGTAAGCATATGTTAAGCGAGAGCTTTCGTTAACCAAAGCGCTGCCAACTTGCGTTAAATTCAAATAGCGCTTGGCGGTCTCTTTAAATGTTAGAAAATAAAGTTAATGCTTGGGAAAATATATTAAATTGATTTCTATAAAATATATTGCATTAAAAATAGAGGTGTTATGTATAATATGATCAACTCGACTTATCTATATATTAAAAATATATTTTTGCTCCTGGCAAGAATTAAAATCATTTCTTTTTACCTTATTCATTTATTTTAAGTATTCACTTTCTTTGGTTAGTCATCAAAATGTTATTTTACTTCCATTTCAATACATTTTTTTGTTTAATACACATACTTGCCCTCATTCCATAACACAGACGTGGGGAACCACAGCGTTAAGTAAACGCCACGCAAATAAGATAATTCAAACGTTCAAAGTACACGCAAGTGTCATAAATACTACGCTCACATCTGCTCAGATTTATCATGAGTGTTTTACGCAGAAAAAAGCACCAAACTGTGCGTAGATAAATTGCCATCTTCCCACAACAATCTCAGTGTAGCATTGGGGCTTTTCATAAAAGCCGTTCACTCGTTCTACTGGGTTTTCCCAGACACCAAAAGTTCCCCTTAGCTTGTATACCCAGAAAGTGCAGTCTCATAACTGCAGGCGAGCCATGCTCTTAACTTGGCTCTAAACAGGTCTTCGAGTTGTGCACGTGAGGCGAAACGCGACGCTCTCGACGTCTTACGCAGTTTCGAAAATATATGTAATACCCGTACCGTCGAACTTTGGACTGTCTGTCATATTGGAATGTATCTCAAATGAGTGCGAATACCAATAGCCATGTCTGTGTTTGTGTTATTTGTATCTGTGTTCGTACTTCGTACTTGTGATCGTCCATTGAGCGCATGTTTCGGGGAATTCTAAAAACCTGTTTGGTCACTATGCAGTGTCAGCCCGGTGAATGATAATTTGACTCATACTCGTACTCGCATTGGCCATATTTTAGCTTGGTTTTGGCTTCAACACTCGCACCATGACTCAGCACTTGCAGTCGAGCATCTGCCCAACCACTAGCCATTGTAGAATGCAACTGCTGCCGGCCACGCGGTGGCCACTTGTTTACAATTGTGGCAACAATCGGCGAAAATCGAGCCGCTGAATAACAATAGTCCGTAAGTGAATTCCCGACCCAAATTCCAAGTGCATGCAGCCGGGGCATGCAGCTAGCCAGATACTCATTCAGCTAATAAAATAGTTAATGGCACCATTTGAAGTTGTTGCCAGTACTCAGAGTAGGAAATAGTAAGAGGGCCGGGCCTAGGTCTAGGTTCATTGGCCATTATTGAGTTGAATTTGGCGCGTAAATAATATGGCCTGATGCGAATAGTAACTGAATAGTAGTATTTGTATATATATATATATATTATATATAGATGTAGGTTTGTAATTTTATATTTAGCTATGCATTTTTTAGTTAACCCAAGCAGAATTTGCAAGCCGTCTTTTTGTTTATGCGCAGCAAGTTAACAATATTTATATTTAGTTTTCAGATAGGTCAGTATTTTTTTGGGTATTTCTTCAGATCTTGAGAAGAGGTTTGGCCCCTGGGTGATTAACCTGAGCTCCGAACTGCCAGCTAAACCTTTTTCATTTTGGGGGTATGGTTCAGAGGAGTTCAATGATTTCATATTTCTGCACCAATTGTTGCTTTGTAGAATAATTCTACGTTTGTAATTGCACGTACGAAAATGAAATTCAAATTACAATTTTTCCAAGAAGTTCATTAAACCTGTAATCGTTTTCCTTATTGATGTGAAATAAATATTGTATATATATATAATTTTTGTTGATATTTTCTGTGGGAACGATTTTAATTCACATTTTGTTTTTTGTCAGCTTGTTTTTCACGTTTTTTTCATTGGGGGCGGTACAGTCGATTCTGGACTGCGCTTAGCAACAGCTCGGGTTAAATGAGTAAGGGGCCGACTATGTGGACTTAACCAACATCCCACAAAGAGTACTTCAACCCCAGACAATGGGAATGGGAACTGCAGCAGTGCATTCAACTCATTTACATATGTTCAACATAAATTGTATTAATTTACACAAAAATATATCTCAATTTTGCTGGAATTTGCTTTTGTTTTTGTGCTCTGCAGGTGGCTATTTTTAAAACTTGTTTTTTATCCAACATAAACAGAAATTAGCACCCTTCGTCAACAAAAAAATATGCATTGCATGTCAAAAGCTAATTGAAAAACAAAAACAAAAAGGGAAACAACACTCAGCACAAAAGTTTCTATAAAAAAAATGCATTTCAGATGTGAAAATATGCGCCACTTCGAGGGGAATTTCTACTGGGAACATCCTCATCTCAATTGGTCGAATTGGAGGTAGATAATGTCGATTTGGAGTCCCATAAGATGAGCTGTTTGGCCTAGGAATAGCTCCTAGACCCGTACTTTCCCTCATATCATAGAACTAAGTTACAGTCAGATAAAACTTGAGCAGATCTCAATTAGTCAAATTGGAGTGCCTTTCGATGAGCAGATGCAGGAAGGAATAGTTATTGGATTCCTACTTTCCCTCATTTAATAATCCTAAGTTACATCCAGAGAAATCGAAAGCAGACCAAGGCCGATTTCGTTTTAGTTTCTGGGGTGATGAATTTCCACCTGGGAAGATATGTTCAACTGTCTCTTAATCCGTTTATTCATCTGTTTATTTATGCGTTTGTCAAACCATTTACTCATCCGTACGTCTGTCCGTCCGAACGACTGTCTAAACGTTTCAACAATTTCTGCTGATTATGTCAGTGCCTTGGCTGAGTTCCAGATCTGGTACCCCCCGGCTGGCGGCGATTTCATTCACTAAATTTCAGGCGAACCCAATAACAAACTTGTATTCAATTCCATTTGTTTGTCGAGCACGCTCATTAATTAAATATCAATGAGACAGTAACACTTTCGCAGAAACATTAAGTATACGCAACGTTGCCTGGGTGCCTCTTTGACGTCAGCTATTGTCATCGCCGATCGCTTAGAAACAGACCAAAAAACATAAGCGTATTTACCCAGATAACATACATAGATATTTCGACTAATTTTTGGTACAAGTTGCACGACCTGTTGACCGTTTGGCTTAAAGCCAAGTGCATGACCAATAACGTGATGGGCAGCGCGTTACGCCGAAATTCGTTGAGTTCGCTTGAAAAGCGAATAGTAAAATTAAGCGAAAAGACCATTAAATAATATAAATTGACTCGATTTTGACAGCTGAGATAAGAGCTGAGCACAAAATTTTCACGAAAATCTGTGACAATATCAATTTTGGTGGAAATCCAACAATTAGGTATATTTCAACGAAAAACTCTTCAATCAACCCACACAGACTGGGAATAAATATTAATCCCAGGAACACCCAGTGCTAATGATGCCTGGGAATGATGCGTAAGATGCGATCAAAGTACTAAGCGTGCCGTTGGAAGTTGACGTTAACTCAAAGGGCAAGCAACTGGATGCATTGAGCGGCATCTTAAATCAAATCAAAAGTTAAAACAATACTTTTCATTGTATTTGCCGAGATTAACGGAAATCTGTGGCTGCTCCAAGAAAAAGGTATAAAAATTCGCTGAGTGCGACTAAAATTATATTGGCTGAAGCGAAGAGAGGAAGAGGTAGAGTGAGAGTTGGTGGAGGCGTCAAGAAAAAATTACTTGGAAAAAATCCAAGCATGAACATGCACAGACAAGCACAAAACGCACACACGCATAAACGTTCACACGTACAGAAAGAGACAAGTGTTTAACTTGTACGTTCCACCGTCTGCGACAGAGAGAGAGAGAGTGAGATTGAGAGCGAACGCGTGAGCAAGCCCCCAAAAAAGCTTTACTCGCTGAGCGCAAGAGTGGGAGCGTAAGCGGCTTTGCTCTCTTCTGATGAAATTCGTTGGCACTGAGAGCGCCGCTATAAAAGTGCGCGCTCGCCACTTTGGGGTATTCATTGTGAAATTGCAAATCAAAATTGAAACAAGCACAAAGCAAGACGGTTAACGGATTTAAAAGCGAGCAGCGTAAACGTGAAAAGAATTTCATAATCAAAAGTTAATAGAGCGCAAATTGCCCAAAATTATTAATAAACTGATAAACGCTGAATACAGCTACAACATCAACATCAACAACAACAAAGCAGTGCTATCACAACAAATAAAAGTGTGCGACAAGCAGCAGCAAAAGCTAAAGAAAAAACTAAGCCACAAACCAAAAGTGCAAACAGAGGCTCCAAAAATAGCTCCAGCCCAAGTGACAAGTTCAGAAATTAACATCTCCAAAATGGTCGTTGAGGAATCAAGCAACATGCATCACTACAACCACAACCAGAGCCTCGAGCTGGCCGAGTGTGCCATGCCGATTGGCCGTACAGTTAAAAATGCTCTACTTAGAGCCCAAGCTGAATCTCGAGTGATCGTTGGCCTTTCGGCAGCAATCAATGTGCTCTCCAAGTCACCGGAGGGTTCCCTCTTCTGTCTGATGGCCGTGCCCAAGGACGGCGATTCAGCCACACACATGCACGAGGTGCTACTGGAGGCGTTTTGCTATGAGAACGACATCTATGTGATTAAGGTGGACGATGCCACCAAGCTAAGCCGCATTTTGGGCCAGGAAAGCATCGAATCTTGCTGCCTGGTGCAAAAGACCTGGGTGGGCGATCTAAATGAGGAGTTACTTAATAAGGCCGAGAATCAACTGGTCGACTACTGCGAGGCTCACTGGGACGCACCTCAACATCCCATTGTCCAGCTGCCGACCGCCTAAGAAGTGAGAAGCTGAAATAAACTTGAACAGCCCGAAACAGTGGGGCAAAACTTGGTTTAAATTGAACAAACAATAAACAACAACCAGTTAGGAGAAGGTTAATGTACCTGAACGTTTGGAGAGTTCTACGGAAACCGACGTTGGGACATACCCCAATTACATACACCACATACATATATCAATCAATATGCATATAAATATGTATAAGGGTATATAGAAGAAGGAAGAAGAAGATGCAGCCAATAGAGAGAAGCTGAGACGGCGACGAACACTTATCATATTTAAGAGAGAGGCGACCTTCGTTGGAGCCGCGATTGCAGTGGAACTTGCAGTTGCAACAGCTACAACAACAACAACAACAGCAGCTGCGGAAGTGCACTTTCTCTTTCCCGCTCGTTCTCTCTATCTCTCTTTTTGATCTGGCAGCAATTTCGCCACTTGAGGCACACACACCAACACAGACACACACGCACAAGCGCGTGACCAGCTGCTGGTTTAAATTTACTTTTTTTTCGCCTTAAGCGAAATATATAACAAATAATTGATAATGGCAATAAATTCTAAATGTTATTCATACAAAAATTAAGAAAAAAAGTACTTAAAAATATAAAATTTGCATGTTAAAATTAAAGTTTTGTTATGTTAGCTTTTCATATGCCCGGTAAAAAAATGTAAACACACAAAAAAAAATTGAACAAAAAAAATGTTATTTAATTTTAAGCAAACAAAATTAAACTAAAGAATTTTTTGATAGAAAAAAAAAGGAAAATAAATGAATATTGAAAATGAAAACTTTATGGTATTATTATTGAAGAATTTTCAAACTTTTCAGCGCTTTTCTTTTACAGCGAGTCAGACGAGCATATGGCAAATGTTTGACGTCAAACGTGGTAAATGCCTTAAGCACAAAATATATTGCGTATAAGTCCGATGGATGTCATCAATCTAATGGGCCAATTCACCTGAGGTATTTCCCCAGTGAATCGCACAATGGAGGCGCGTTCTTATCAATAAAACTTATTCACGGAATCGACGCAAAAAAACACTCACGTCCCATGGAACACGACAAGTTCGCAATGCCAATTTAATAATCGCAATCTCTGGCCAGAGAGAGAGAGAGAGAGAGAGATGTTGATATTATCAATGCCAGACATCAAATATCATATATATAGTATATAGCATATGGCAGATTATTAGTAAATTATACGGTAGATGATATTGGTTTATTGTCTCGCTAATAGGTCAGTTAGCTAAAGCTTAACGGAAGGAACTACTCACAGATCGGGAGGTCAGTTTTAGAGAGAAATTTGAATGCAACGAGTTGTACGAGTTTATTCTAATAAATTCTACTGATTAATGTCGTTTATTCAAGGATATATCTCAAGCGATCATTTAAGATTATGTTTTACATAAGCTTAGCTGAAATATATGTGTATGTAAAGAGACACAACAAAGTTGACACTAAGTGATAATTAGGCATAATTAAAGATCAGGTTTACTTAGAGCAGTTATACAATTAAGCTTGTATCACCGATATTGTATAATTAATCATATAGAAAGAGGACTTTACACTTAACACGTTAATTCCAAAATACAATATCCCAGACACATTCCCAATTTCGATATTTGGATATGGGCAACTCATGCGATGTAATGAATAATGGGGATGTGGTCGTTGACTGGGCAGCTGATATTGGCCAAGTTATAGGGGGATACCTTTTTCCCCAGATATGTATAATCATATAGACGGCTGCTGATAATAGTTTGCTTAATGCAAATTTGCAATGTGAAATAAACGGGTAGTTTACATATAGTTTTTTTATTCAATTGCGAGTGTGGAGCGTGACTTGCGATTTTCAGATTTGAACTATAGATTTAAGGTCGACTTTGAAGCACCCCTTGGGTAGTTGTCAAGGCAGACGGCCTAGCCGAAGATGGATCAAGACGGAGTGCAAACTTTAACGACAATGGCGACATCGTTGAAGGTAATGAATCATACAAACAATGTTAAGATCTGGTGCTAGCCCCAAATTAGCATATTCTCATGTCGCATACTAGTAGACTTGATCGACTACGTCAAACAGAATACCCCTAACCCAACGTCTGTTACCCGTTACCAATTGTCTGAGCAAACTAGTTTGATTCGTGACAACTGAGAGACCCAATCCTATGCTCAAAATCCGAAAATCGAGCCACTACCCATTACCCAGACCCGTTACCCGATACCAGCTGCTGTTCATGTGACTGTCATGAAAGTGTGCTAATTAAAAGGCGTGCACCGCGTCCCATGCTGGTATAGGTATGGGTATAGGTCGCAGCTACTCGTATAACTCGGTGTAGATCGGTAGCCAAGTGCAAGTCAACAGAATCATGGAAATTGGGACTAGTTCGAGTTCAGTTTAAACTCGTTTTCTACTATAATATTTGTGTTTACTTGCGCTTTTAGTGCGTATTCCAAATAATTAGACAAGCTTCTCAAGAAATATATTATTCTCTATGTTTTCCCCCAGAATATAAACTAATGCCGCTGCTTATCAACGTGTTTTGAATCCCGTCAAACACAAATGTCGCTGTGCCATTATCACTGGGAATTCCTCTGAAATTTGTTTCTTATAATCGTTCCCAGAGAACGCCAAGAGACTGCGATAAGAGCACAAGGTCGGCTCTGGAGCTCAACCAACATCCGTTTGCAGATTGGCTACCCACGAAATTAGTTATCATATGTGTATATGGGTTAGACCAAAGTAAGCCCAGAATTCGTTGAACCTAGAGTATTGGCCCCGTCGAGAGACGTAAACATTCAATAACATTTGCGCTTCAGGCGGAAAAAATTTCCAAAAATCTAGATAACTTCCAAAATTTCCACAAAAAACAGTTGATTAGCACGCAATTCGCATTGTTTACGCTTTTATTTAGTTAATTGTATTTAACCGATTCCGTTGAACTTTTCCACTGTTCGAGACGACGACGAACAAATTGATTAGAGGGTATCAAAGCGACGCAATAAGCACGAGACTGATCTATTGACAGAAACACGCGAGTGTTGCGAGTAGTACGAGTAGTATTGTTATGAATGAAAATTGTGCAGCTTGAGACCGGTTTCGATCTTATACAATTACGTAAGGGCAAGTACGCCCGTATACGGCAGATTGCGAGACAGACTCGTAGTAAACTTAATCGCAACAAACAAAAACAGATTAAATGAAAGTACTATAATTTACTCGGAAGCATAAAAACTTTATAGCCCATACTTAAGCGCTGTTCAATAATATTTTTCTAGCTATTTGTGTTTTTTCAATTTGTATATACATTAGCTGATAAGCATTGAATATATATATATATATATTATATATATGTAGAATCGGGCCACATTTGGTAAGTAAAACAAAATATTTGAAATTTTTCTGCTAGGCACGTGCTATGTAAACAAATCATTTGTTGGTTCTGTGGAAACCCACTTAAATAAACACAAACATTTCAGATTTTTCTATATCTTTCGATCATATATCCATATCGTATATAGACTGTTTCCACTCTCTACTCAAATCTCACATGATTTGCGGCAGCCACAAGCGACACCAATAAAATGCGCATCGCGCTAGTTTCCGCAAACAGCTGAACCAGATACGGATGGATTATATAATATAGGTATATAGAATGTGATAGTAGTACAAACTGCGAATGATAAAACCAAATACAAACACCTTAGGCCATTTCCCAGGTGAGATATACTATTTGCATTGGCTACGTGCGCTACACTTAAAACGCAATTGCACCTGCAGGGAGTATGTACAATAGATATAATCGCACCCTATTGATACAAACAAAGTCTGGATGAATTAGCACTCCATTTGCAGCATTATATATAGAAAGATCTCTGTCTGTATTTAACTACCATTCAGTGTATTATGTACAAAAATAAGTGTGGAGTCTGGGTCGTGCTATAATACTTATTTAACACTTCGATTTTATTGGTTCCATTCGTTCCGATGGTCTTTGCACAGTGGTTAAACTGATGATATATGGCTGAAGTATCTGCAGATCAATCAGAGCATAACTGGAAGGATCAGTGCATAAGCCAACATAGAAGAAGCGATGACATATTGGTAATCGATAGACGATATGCTTATGTGTTTAGTCTAGGTTCTTGCAGATCAATCAGAACTATAACTGAACCGATAGCTGCATAAAGCAACATATAACCATCGATAAACGTATTAATAATCGATAGACGGTATGTTTATGTATTTAATCTAGGTTCTTGCAGATCAATCAGAGCATAATCTATTCTTAACTGAACCGATAGTATACAAGAAGGGATAACATATTAGCAATCGATAGACGATACGTTTATTTGTTTAATCTTTATGGTCTATTTTGACCCAGAGTGCGCTCTGTGAGGCGCCAGTTAACATGACAGTGTTGAATTTCACAAGAACCGTAATGGGGAGAGCCACCCAATATCCGATTAAAGATAGCATCGTTATCTCCACTTGAAGCGTGTGCCACCAGACGCCGAAAGAACTTTGAGTTCGAGTGTAGAGTTTACTGATAAGCGCATTTAAAAAGTGCGCAGCTTGTCGAATGTGGGGAGGGAGGGGGGTGGTTGATATGTGTTAGAGAGGGGGGGCGGCTGTTTGTCGGGTTGTCGATCTCAAGGTCTGGCGTATGAACTGCTCTCTGTGTGTGGCGGCACCTGTGCGCGACATGTTCAAGCACGTTTTACACGAGCAATGATCAACTGTAAAAGTTAACAGTTAGCTTTGAATTTTTATTAATCGAGCTGAGAATCGTAAAAAATGTATAAAATTTAAGAACAATCGCAGGATTGTGCTCAGGTTGTTGTTCCTGTCGTCGCCAGCAACGACAACATTGCCATTCATTGTCTGTTGCTTACGCAATTCGTTGCGCATACGCAGCGTGTTGCCGTTTACCGTTATGCAAGCCGAGCCACCCAGCCACCCAACCACCGCCAGCAGCCGCCCAACATGCGCCCAATTGCGTCAATGTCATAAAACGTTCTCACGTAATTCAAATTTACTCGTTTTCTTATCCTTTTTCTGTATCTCTCGGCTCATCCCCCCAGTAAGGCGAGAGCATCGCTTTTAGCGTATTAATAAAACTTTAAGACCGCATTCAAAGCTGAATCTTAACGATTATGTCTCATTAATTGCTTGCTTAATAAAGTTATTCTGATTCAATTTAATGCACCGGCCCGGCAAAATGCTAAAGCCAAATGAGTTTATCATTTAACACAATCAATAAACATGTGGGTGGCATTTTGGTATTTGGTAATTCCAAACAATTTATATATATATATCCCGACATAATATATAAACGATAATCAATAAACAACTTAAGATTTCACCTAATAAGTTCCTGGAATACATTTCCCTCAAGCCTGGGGAACTACTTCTGCCCACATATAGTATATATCCGAAAGTCAATAAACAATTTGAGATTTCACCTACTTAATTCCTAGAACACTTTTCCCCAGGCCCGGGGAACTACACAGGCAACGTATATACATAGCTCTCGATTTGTTATTATTATGCTTTTGTTTTCTTTTTAGTATATAAATTCTATACAGAGAATTTGAAATATTATATAAGGCGTCATATCGAAGACCAAATGACGAAAGCAATTTCATGACGTAGAAGCAAATCTGGATTCATAAACAAAAATATATCCACCCTCATTTATATATATATAAAATGCGATTGACTTAATCAGCGCATTTCTTGGTCTCTAGGGAGAACTATCGCAATGCTTAATTGGATTGGATATACGTAGATTTGTTTCATTTGTATAAATTTCTAATTTAAAAGCCAAACGTTTATATAGATTTGAGTTATATTACAATATGTTATTCACACTGACTTTGATTTACTTCAATCGATTAAATTTGTATGTAACATTTAGTTATATGATACAATAATATTTTACTAACAATTAACTTTTCATTTAGGATCTGAAAGAACTATCGTATTATTTAATCGACTTTGACTTACGTAGATTTATTTAATTTGTATAAATTTCTAATTACAAAGCGAAATATTTAGACACACTTTATATATATTATTATATATATATTGTTATATTATTTCATTTTATTCACAAGTAACTTTTCATAAGTAAATAAATTTTAATTTTTTACATTTCTAATTAGACACCCAATAATTTATATAGATTTTAGATATTTTTTAACATTTTATTCCCAATACTTTTTCATTTAAGATCTGAGAAAACTATCGTATTATTTATTTGATTTGGATTTACGTAAATTTATTTAATTTGTTTAAGTTTGTACAGAAAGCCAATATTTTATTTGAAAGCCAAACATTTATATAGATTTTAGATACTTTTTAATATTTTATTCACAATGATCTTTTCATTTAGTTCCTGAGAAAACTATTGCTCAATTCTCTCCGATTTACGTAAATTTATTTAATTTTTTTTTATTTACACACATTTTTGTTATATTATATTATTTTATTCACAATTAACTTTTCACTTAGCACATATACTAATTACCTGGCATACAAGCCTTATCGATAACGTGCTCATTTACAGGTGTCTCTCACATCACGTTTTTGGCGTATAATCTACAAATATTACTCTAATTTCCTGCGGTTCCAGCAATTGCTCAGTTCCTAAATACAAAATCAATAAACATTCTTATCAAGAAATGCTCATAAAACTTGACCAAACACGTTCATCCGGTAGTCCCATTGGTCATGAACCGATACAAAAGCGTCTGACAATGTAATTTCTCCACAATTGATATTTATTTTTAAATTTCTTGAGTTATAAATATACAACAATAATTTAAGCACTTTTTACAGCTTTCCACGTAAGAACTCATTCTGCGTAAGTGTAGACAATCCGATCAGACTGGCTCTTATCATTCTTATCAGCTGTGTTTGGGTTATTCATGGACAAGTTCAGGCATGTTAGAAACTGTTTCAAGGTGCTCCAGACCCACTTTCTCAACAACAAGCAAAGCTTATCTGGAGCAAACACTTGTGGGGTTAGCAACCTAACGGCTCTTGACTGATCGGCCGTTGCTTAAAGTCAGGTTAACAAATATCGTTCGATTCTCGTAAGTTTATAAGTGACATAAAGCCAATTTGTTGGCAAGTCTCAAAATAACTGGCCGAGTGATAAAAATAACTTGCCGCAAAGTTATAATTAGTGAAAAGAAACGAAAAGTAAACGACTTCTGCATAAATAGCTAAACAAATACAAGTAAGCGCGCAAAAGTGTCAACAAATGTGGAAACCTCATATCAGCATATAAACCATATATATTTTTTTATACCTTTTAGTATCTTATCAGACGACGCAGTTCCAAAGAAAAACAATATATATATATGTACCAAATAAGGTAAGTGGGGGGCCAAAAAGTGCCGTTGTTTGCACTTCACTCTACAGGGGAATCACCTGAGTGGCGTTTCCTTTTATGGGCCGAGCGAAAGAAAATCAAAATGAACTAAAATTAAATATTTATTGAGCTGGCAAAACACCTTGAGCGATGATAATTTTTGAATTTGGCGAAAAGCAAATCGCAATTTGAATATTGTTTTTGAATGAAACGCAATTCCAGCAAAATTCTGTTATTGTTCTACATCCTATAATTAGTTGGGGTTCATATAGAAGGGTATAATAAAGTGATGAAATTGTGGGAGAAGGCAAGGGAAGGGATAATATGTAGAATATATTTATAGTATATTTATTTATTTATTTATATATATATTTATTTACTCATTTGTTATCGATTTATTTACTTATATTTATTTATATTTATTTATTTATTTTTTTTATTTATTTATTTATTTATATATATTTATATTTATTTATATTTATTTATATTTATTTATATTTATTTATATTTATTTATATTTATTTATATTTATTTATATTTATTTATATTTATTTATTTATATTTATTTACGTTTATTTATATTTATATTTATATTTTATTATATTTATTTGTATTTATATTTATATTTATATTTATTTGTATTTATTTATATTTATTTATATTTATTTATATTTATTTATATATTTATTTATTTATTTATTTACTTATTTATTTATTTATTTATTTATATTTATTTATATTTATTTATATTTATTTATATTTATTTGTATTTATTTATATTTAGTTATTAATATTTATTTTTATTTATATTTATTTATATTTATTTTTTATATATTTATTTATTTATTTATTTATATTTACTTTTAAGTATTCTTAAGTATATATATATAAATATAAAAGAAAAAAAAATTTGTAAAAAGAAAAAAATAAAATATAATATATCTGGAGGTATTCATAATTAGAAATTGATTAAAAAATATCCAAAATTTGTTGCAATCATAAATCAAACTGATTGTCACCTTCTGAATATGTAAATGAATACATACAGAGTTGGGCTCAGATTTGGTTACAGGGTATCTGTTACTCGTTGACTTGTTGCCAATTCGTTAAGCGTTGACGATCTTTGTTTTATACTCATAATATATGATTGTATTTCAAATGAATGTTTTTCGTTTAAATCAGTTAAATGAGTACACAAATGGATTTTTACTGAAATTCGAAAGTAAGAGCTTGTATATTATACTTGTACTTAGTCATTCTGGGCACTTGGCACTTGTCAAAGCCATAAAAGCCAATCAACTGATATGATTAAGTGTATTATATAAGACAATAAGTCTGAAAGGATTTTAGATTATGGTTTTATAGCTATTAACGCTGCAATTAAAATCGTATTTGAAAGATAATTAAACAGTTTAATTATTGACAACTCAATTTTATGAATTGACTCGTTTCCGAAATGTCAGTTAATCATCAAACGTTGAAGCAATGAAATCAGCTCTAAAAATTGGAACTTGCCTTATATTTTTGACAGTGTTTCATATGGATAGCGTTAATGTATAGGTACTTACTATATTTTGAATATATTAACATGTTTCGAATCCTTATTCCAGATGAGATCCACCGTCAAGTTCACGAATGTCGTTTGCGAGTCCATGAACAAATCTTGGGCCGTCTTCGAAGAGTGTCGCCTGCGGGCGATCAATCGCAACAAAACAACTCTGAATATTGACTTAATGATTCTTCATCCAGTCTATAACGTTGACGTTACTGCCAAGTTACTGAAGAAGGCCAATGGCTACAAGCCCTGGCTAATCGACTATACGATTGATGCCTGCGCCTTTATGCGCAAACGCAATCATCCCGTTTTCAAACTGTTTTGGAATATGATCAAGGACTACTCAACGATCAACCACACGTGTCCTTATACAGTGAGTGCCTGTCCTTAAGATCCTCAGATATTAACTACTTAATCTTAAATATAGGGTTTGCAGTTTGTCAGGGATTTCGACTATGATCCCATAAACCTTACGCTGCCTGTTCCAACTGGAGATTATGTCTTCCTGGGAACTTGGTCATTCGACAAGAAGCCACAATTTGTCACAAATATTTATTTCAACTTCAACCAGGATAACTTATTATTTCAATAATTTTATAAATTAAAGTATCATGTTTTATTCAAAGTATATATCCAATAATTTATAATGTCTGCTCCAATAGAGTTAATTTTGAGTTTGTATCTTAGATTTTCGATTAAAAATAAAAAAGTGTGAGTAAAATTTGTATGGCTTAAAAATTATATAATTTTACACATAATTTTAAAATAAACGTTGTGAAAGGCTTTAAGGCTTGAATCATTGTAATAAATAATCAGCATTGGTGAATTAAAATTACATTTTTATAAATTGATTTAATGAGTTTATTATTAGTTTTATATTAGGACACAGATTTGTAAGTTATTTAATTAATTTTTAGGTTCGATTTGTGATCGAAAACTAATGGAAATAATTCTAGTTTTCACTATAGTTTGAGCAGTGTTATATATTAGTTTAATATAAGTTTTTATTCCGGATATAATCCACTGTCAAATAAAGGAAAATCATTTTGGGTTACCATTAGGTCAATGGCTATAGCCCGTGACTGGTTGATTTAGCAATTTGGCAATAATTGTTATAAAAATCGTTTGGAATCTATTTAACGACTCTATTCCAATGTCATGCATATGTATATATATATATATAGTTTCGATCAGTCCAACTCTTTTATCGTCATAAAGATTTGTGCAGTTTTTATTAAAAATGAATTTATGAAATATTTTTATCGTCTTCATTCTGCTCGCATGACATCTTAAGTCCTTAGTTTATATAAATCATTTTGGGTATAAGTTAATAATAAGTTAATAAACAATTAGTTAAGTTATAACGTGGCCATATATTGAATGCTTCAGAATACTAATAGCAAATCATGAGTGCCCATTAATGAATGCTTTCCACGATTGATAAGTCACATATGAGACTGTGATACATATATCTAAAGGCCAAGTAGATAATAGAAGCCTTAAGACAGAATAGCTCTGTGATTATTAAAGCTACCTTCTGACTTGATGAATTTGAGTCTTAATTGACTTAATAAAAGTTAATAACAAATTCTTTCATTTTTTCTACTTGCACCTGCATATTATATTACAAGTATTTCAATACTTTTTTATCGATCGAATCAGCTGTGCGCTAATAATGATGATGACATATATATAATAATAGTCGAAATGCTGATGAATTATGTGATTTCATCAATCTATATGCCATTAAATGTAAATTATTCAAATTCGTTTTTAGATACAGTTTTCGATGACAGTTATTGGAGCAACGTTGAAGCGATGAAGCCTGAAACGGAGCTGACAATTTTAGTGTTATTTCTGGCGTCGCTTTTGATTCGCAGTTGTAATGTATTATTTAACTATATATATTCCTAGATCTTTGGCTATATAGGTACAACTCTTTCAGATGATCTCATACTGCAAAATGACGAATGCAATCTGCGAGTCCCGGAACAAATCTTGGGTAACCATCGACGAGTGCCGCCTCAGGGCAATAAGCCGCAACGTGACGAATTTTAATGCTAAAGTGAACATTCTATATCCCGCGAATAATATTGAAATCAGGCTGCAACTGAAGACGAAGGCCTTTGGCTATAAGCCCGGCTTGATTGATGTGACAATTGATGGCTGTAACTTTCTGCGCTATCAAAGGAATCGCATATTCAAAATGTTCTACGATATTGTTAAGGACTTTTCGTCAATTAATCATAGCTGTCCCTATGAGGTAAGAACTTGAGAATGTTTACTTTTCTTCTATATATCTATATCCTCTTATATATATCTATCCAGGGAACACAATACGTCAAGGACTTCTATTATGATCCCAAGCTAAGCCCACTTCCAGTACCAGATGGCGAGTATATATTCCTCCTGACCTGGATGTTCGACAAGAAGCCGCAGTTCATTACAGGCATTACTTTTACTATAGTTCAAGAGAAATAATAACTGTATAATATACGTGTTTGAATTATAAATTCATTAAAAAAATATAATGTACAATAATAAAAAAGTCTGCACTGCAATTAAATAATGTCTCTGAGCTGAATTATAGCAAATATCATTAGTCAAATGTCGCTCGTGAACTGTAACTAATGTTTGTTGCTTACTATTTAAGTCATTGACTAATTTAGAACAGATATTGAGTACTATATAATGGTTGGCTATAGCTATAACCAAAAAAAGTCACAGGAGTACTACAATAATAGAGAAAGCCTTTTCATTTTTTGTCCTGCGTCAAGAGCGGCCACTGACGTCTTGGGTTTATATGACGCAACTTAAGTCATCATTAACTCAAATGACAAGGTTCTGCAGCTGTTCAAAGAAATAGATGTATAGGTATAGCGTGAGGTTCAGCAGGAAATCAAAGTTAATGAACTATTCCTTTGAGACATGCTTCCAGGTCAGCAGCCAAGGTTATTCCATAAATACTTAAGAGTAGTTCCAATTTTAGGCACAAGTATCTCTATATAGTATATATCCCATATATATACATATCACCTATTATATATGGCATATGCTAAAACTAGTAACTAAGTGTTAAATTTTATTACCTTTTCTGCTTCTTTTATGGCCTGATTCTAACTGCTGCCAAAAAAAACGAGCTCTCTGCAAACGAAAATAATTGTTACCTGATTATTTGCAGATAAGCCAGAAATTGTCATCAATCCGAGCAGAGGACATAACGGCATAATAATTAATAATGTTATTTGACTTAAATTGAGAGAGTAGTGCGCCAATGTCAGAAGGCCAACTAATCAGGCGTGACCCCATTCCCGGCTAGATTGGGAGTCTGAGGCCGAATTAAGTACTCTTGCATCAGCCAATTGGTTTGGGCCAAGTTAATCAGTGAAAGCGAGTAGCGTTAGCAATCGAATAGTCTGCTGATTAGCCATCAGTCGATCAAAGTGCGTAACAAATTGAACAGGTGACAACTGTTACTGCCAGTTGTTGAGGTATTTTTACTTTCAGTTTATACAGATACAAATGTTTAAAGTATCACAAACCCGATGAATCAGCTCAGTACATAGCTCTCTAGACGGGAAATGCCCATTACCTGATGACAGTTACACATATGTGTGTGTGTGTGTGTGTGTGTGATGAGATTGATAACATCTTCCTAGATTCTTACAAGTATGCCCATATAGGGCTATCTATAGGCTGGCATCTTCCCTCTGTCAAACAATTAGTCAGAGGCTCACGCTGATTACTCATACGCCACGTAATCGCTGCGCTGGCTGCCTATTTGAGTTCATTTCATTTTGAGCTCAATGATAGCTAACGGTTGTGTGTTTATTATGAGTATTTTTACCGTATCGTTGTGTCCGGTGCTTTGGGTTAGGTCAGTTATAAGGTGGTCGTTTGTCTGGTCTACAATATGTTAATTGGATCAATTTGTAGGTGTTGCTAGCTAATAAGTATTCAAAATTTATACAGCTCGTGTACGATTGTAAATGTACTATTCAAGTTACGTTCAGATCGTATTCACGTCAAGTGTCACCTAGCGGATCTTTGGCATCAATTGAATAGTTATAAGATTCATCTTCAGCTTCGACTGCTCCAGTTAACCGTATGAAATTTTGTGTTTTATGCGCATTTTAATCGATCGATTCGATGATATTGCCGCCAAGCTGGCGACCATCCAAGCATTTGCATGAGAACGTTCTACGATTATATACTACATATATATGTATATACTATGTATATATATGTAGTGTATGCATAACTGTTTATTGTGGGGGAGGACTTCCTTTGTCTCTTTGCCAATGAAAACTATATAATTTGCGTTGTTTTTCAACTGAATGCATTAAAAAACTTATAAACCTTTTTATATGAGTATTCGTGAATCGCTTAATGCTACAGGTGTACGAGTATGAGTGCGAATATGAATGTGAATGTGATTGTGATTGTGAGTGTGAATGCGAATGTGAGTGCGATTGCGAACGTGAATGAGTACGAGTATTTTAAGCCTAAGTAAGTCGAATGCATATGAATTGGAATTGAATTTTGATCAATTGTGCAAAATCTAATCTTATATCAAGCTATGTGTGTGTGCGTGTGTGCGTGCGTGCGTGTGTGTGTGGGGATGTGGTGTACGTGAGTAAGAGTCAGTATCATCATTGGTGGGCATCTTGGCATGGCAGCAGAGTTTCACTTTTCATATTGGCCAGACGCAGCTGTTCCAAGGCCATCGCATGTGCCTTGAAGTGTTCCTGGTTCGCTTTCTCTAGTTCATTGAATCCATTCGAACTAGAACTGGAACTAGCGCTTGGAGCTGCGCTGCTATTACTTTCAGAAGGGAGTTTCTTCAGCGGCTGCGACTGCAGCTGCAGCTGTGGCTGTGGCTGTTGAATGTAGCGCAACAGGAAGGGATTATGCGAGTGCTCGCTAATCACGAATCCTTCAGCATTGGTCTCCGGAGCTGATTCAGCGATGGGCTGACCTGATTGGATGCGCAGGAAGAAGCCATTCTGGACCTGCTGTTGCTGTACAATTGACTGCGACTGCGGCTGCACGGGCTGGGGTTGAGTCTGAGGCTTAGCCGGCACCTGGAAGCTGCCCAAATAGTCTCCCGCCTTTAGCTGCTGCAATTCTTGCTGCTCGGCTTGGAGACGCTTTGCCTCCTCCAGTCGGTCGTTTTCAAGGATCTGTTGATTCTGGCGTTGGAGCTCAATGCGTTCGGCTTCGAGTAGGCGTCGCTCTTCCATAGCTCGCAACTCTTCGCGCTTCAGCTCCAACTCCGCCTGCTTTTGTTCCTCGCGCTGCTGATCCAATACCCCCTGGTGATCTGTGAAGCGTTCCTCCTCCTCTAAGCTGATCCTGTCTTGAAGCTGGGGCTGCTTCGGTAACGGAATGCTCTTCTCATTGAGCTGGGGATCATATGGAACCGAATGCTTAATGGTGACTTCGGGTAATGGCGCAGGACTCTCAGCTTTCTTGTCGGCCAATGGCAACGGAGCAGGAATTTTCGTCTGCGGCGCGGGAGTTGGCAATGGAGGCTGCGGCAGTGGCTGGTACTGAGGCTGGGGCAGTGCCTGTGGTTGTGGTTGTGGCAGAGGCTGGTACTGTGGCTGCGGCAGTGGGAGTTTCTGTGGCTGGGGTAGTGCCTGTGGTTGTGGGAGAGCCTGTGGTAGTTTCTGCGGCAACGGCAGTGACTGGAAGTGAGGCAGTGGGAATGCAGGTGGCTGTTTTGGGAGTGCCGGTGGCAGTGGCGCTGCCTGTGGCAGTGGCTGATACTGTGGTTGAGGCAGTGGCAAGTACTGTGGCTGTGGCTTCGGCGCAGCGGATTGGCGCAAAACAGCTTCATTGAACTGCTTCAAGTGTTCCTCACGAGCGCGTTTCACTTCGGGCGTCTCCTCCACGGGCTTCGGCGCCTGCGGTGCCTCCAGATTATAGGCTGGAATCGTTTTTATCTGTTGGGGCTGGATAAGTGCGGGCTGTGGTTGTTGCTGCAATGCTTCATTGTAGAGCTTGAGATGCTCCTCACGGGCACGCAGCACTTCAGCCGTTTCCTGCACGGGCTTGGGTGATTCGAGGGGCATGTAGGGCAGTGGCCCAGCCATAGTTGGAGCTTGCTTGACTTGGAACTGGCTCCGGTTGTCTATGTCGAGTTGTTGATCTTGTGGCAGGTTTTGCTTGAATAGATTGGTATACTTCTGGGCCTTGAGCAGTACGGCCTCTGGCTGAGCTGATTGAGCTGCCTCAGCCTGGAGCACTTGCAGACGACCCTCGTTCCAGATGCGCAGGTGCTCATCGCGTACCCGTTGCAGCTCCGGGCTGAGACCAGGCACAGCTTCGAAGGCGTTTGTCTTGATTATCTGCTCCAGGGGCTCATACTCAGCGAGTATATTGGCTGAAGGCTGCTTGCCCTCGGCGCGGATGCGCTCCAGCTCCAGGCGCAGGGCATTGTAGCGCTGCTCGCACCAGGCGCGGAAGAGAGCCAATTGCTCCGGTTGCTGCTCCTGTTTGATGAGGCTGCTGCGCAGCAGTGGATTCACTTGCTGGCTGCGTATGCCGTGTAAAGGGTTCGGGTAGGTGAAGGCAACCAAACGTTCTGCGCCCGTATTGTCCATGTATCCGAGGTAGCCCTGGTTCAATTCGCTCTGAACTGGAAACTCTCCGCGTGCCGGCGCATAGGACAGCAGATTGTTCCGGTAGCCAATGGTGTGCGCCTGGGCAGCCAGCACCAGAAGGCTGAGCACCAGCAAACGCATCTTCAGGGGGGATTCACGGGGTAAACGGTGCGACTTGTAGGACTTTCGGTGTGCGGATTGCAACCAACCAAAACTTCGCTACAACTTCGACTTGTTGGGAGCCGCTTTCGAGGAAGACTGTTGCGGTTATGGGCAGCAGTCGAGGGCATTTATAGTCGTGGAAAAGAATCGCAAAGCCCGTCCCGTTGTCCTTGAACTGGACCGGTTATCGCTTGCATGCTGTGTGTTCTTTCTGGATGTGGCTTTTAGTGTCCCTCTCCAGGTCCAGGCAGTTAATTGTCTGGCTATCCATTTCATTGGCATCCACAGTTGTTCGTTCTTCCGTTATGCAGCTGGCTCCATTCACTAGCCTCATCCGCTCAAGGTCAGCCCTGGGATATTTTTAGTTCAAGCCCTGTCAATTTATGGCTGACAGCCTAATAAATAAATTACACGACCCGAAGGGCGGCCAACTGGCAGTCCCTCCGTCCATATACGCCTCTCCAGCCATAGTCTGGTGCCTCTTGGCTCAATCGACCATCGATATATCTACTATATATACAATATAAATGGACTATGCTAATTATTTAAGACGACTGACATTTGTCAAAATATCAATTCGATAAATGTTCGCACAAAGATTCGTGATCCGATCTCGGGGCTGGTACCCAAATATGGTGGAGGACTATTTTTACCCGAAACTGTTGTACAGTCGCCGTCTGGACGCGCCTGCGTGACGCTGGGCTTGAGGATGGGTCTGGGAGTCAGTTGGAGGTGAGTTTAACCGGTTTAACGCACAACGTTTCAGTATTTTGCGGCTTTATAATAATAAATTCAAGATAAATTCAGACGGCGCCGTTATATGGCCAATTCACAGACTTATTATTATATATATATATATATATATATATTTATATATTGTGTGTATAACTGTCGTCGCCGCCGAAGGAAATTTGCAATAAAAATATGCAAATTAAATTATGGCCAGGCATAAAGAGTATGAAAATCAATTGGAATTTTCTGCGCTTTTTATACTATAGGTGAGAGCAGATGTTCAGATCTGGTTTGCCCTATATAGAGGTGCATATTATAATCAGCAGATGTATATATATAAATCAGAAAAAAGGCTCGTTACAAGTATAGTAAACATTTAATCGTATACATATTCCAATGGAAGTGTGAACTTTGACACAGATCTGATAGATATAAGCCCTAACTTCTAACTGTAGTATCTTTGTCTACGTGCATTATTCCTACCACGTTCAATGACCAGTTGGTTGCCAGCTGCTTGTCACATGTCTGGGGACAACAAAAGTTCTGTATACACACGTGTCCATACTCGCATTGTCCAGTGTCACAAGGCAACTGGCGTGTTCCTTACCCAATCTGATTGGAGCACATGACAATGCATTGGCACGTCATTCTAGTACTTGGTATGTATTCAGTTGTTACACCTTTCTCATACCTGTAGCTGAGTGAGTGTAAGTCAGTTTTCACCTGAGCTACTTTCTCAGGGTCTCTTCAAGATTTCATAACATGCCGTTGAAATTGCAAACTTTTTCGGAAATCTTGTTGCCAAGCGATTGACTCTGTCCAACTATCTAGTATACACATAGTATGAGTGTGTGTGTGTGTGTGTGTTTTCTGTGAGTTTCTTGAACTGACCACAGTCACGTTGGCCACAGCGACGTCACATGTCTGGACAGATGGGAGCTGGGTGCATATAGGTATAGATTTTTTGGCAACGTGCGTCACGAACTCAATTGATTTTAATTTTTCTGTTGTCCGCGAGTTCTATTAAATATCAGTCGATAAATGGATTGAAATGGAGGCACGTCCGTTTAATTAGACTGCTGGTTACTAGGTGAAAAGCACGTTGTCTCTTATCTATCATATCTTATCTGGGATTTGAGATATTCGCTTAGCGGCTGCTGCTGCTGCGGCTGCGGCTATTGTTGCTTGACAAGCGGCGTACGCGGCGTATACGCAATTTATGTGTACTTGTGTTGTGGCAAACATACGATGTACGATGTGTGTGTGCGAACTGTACAGGTGTTAATTACATTTAATTAGCGCAGTCAGCAGTTCATTAATATATGGCCGTGTCAAAAGAATAAAAGTAAAAGAAAAACTTAAATTAAGGCAACAATTGTCGTCAGCAGAAAAGATGCTTTTCCTGTTGTAAGACACACACACACACTCACACACACACAGCTGCAGCTCAGTGCTACAATTTATGTTAATATGCATGTTTGGGGTAAATTTCGTGACAAGGCTAAAGTTAATGGCCAATAAACGTACTTGAACCGCAAATATCAAAAATTCCAAATTAAATATTTCACGACGTGTACTAAACGCATATTTTTTGAGACATTCATTTCATATAAACAGAAACACGTTGGGCACATCACGTGCGCAGCAGCAGTTTAGCCGTATACTTATATTAGTCTTTAGTTAGCTAAAAAACCCAGTTCAGTGGTCAGTTCCAATTCCATGCTACAGGGTCGACGTCAGACTGCGGAACTTTTGCGTGCAAATTAATTAAAAACCCAAACTTAACTCAATAAAAACAAAAAGCGAAAAGCGAAAACGATTACAAAAAACAATCAGAACTTCAATGAATATTTTGTGAATGGTTAAAAAAGCAGCGTCAGCAGAAATGTTTTTCCAATAAAAAAGGAATTTATAGCAAAAAAGAACCCGAAAATATTTACTAAGCAGCTTATATAAGATTTTAGTTTCTGAGACTGGCACAAAACGATTAACTGAAAAAAGTTGGTAAAAAAAATGGGAAATTTGAAACTTGAAACGTTTTCAAGCCTTTCTTTATGTTTGTCGCAGTTTTCGGAATTTCGGCATTACTTTGATTTTAAAAATAAAAATATATAAAAAACAAAGCGCGCCAAGGCCATTTATTTTCATGCACAAAATATTCTTTTTATAAACCTTTGTTTGGTGCTGGCCAACGCTGTGTGGTAGCAGCATTTACGTCATTTGGCCAAGTATGTTGAAAAGTTAACCATAAACTCGTTTCAAAAGGAAAAAAAAAACCAATTGGGAAGTTCCCTCTGAGCTGAAGCGTGCTCCAATTGCTGACACTTGGCCTGGCCAATACTAAACACGCTGTGTGTTGGCTACCAAATCGCCAGTTCCGTTTCATGTCTCAATACACGTAACGAGCAATTAATAAGTAAATACATCAATTAGAGCGCCAACGCACAGTGACCTACACGACTACTCGGAGCACCTTTCAGGTGAACTGAGGCAGCAACAACTATTTAACATCCACATCAATAAACTTCAATCGCAGACAGTCGCAAATTAATTTGCATTTGTAATTAAGGCCAAATTGGGGCTGAGATTTTCGGGGCGTTCTATTGAGTTGTCTGTGGTGCTCCTTCATCAATCAGGCTTTAAGCTGAAGCTCGACAAATGTGTAAGTGCAGGCGACCCCAAGCAATACGAATATGTATACTCTTTATGCACACTTGTAATCAATTAGCCAGCCTAAACACGTAATAAATGACGCTTAACGCGTCTCTTGGTTGGATTTATTAAACGTGTTTATTATTAATATATTTGTATTGTACGCATTTACGTGTTTTTGTTAACTGCGTCTGTTCAATCTGTCATCTACTTACGTTGTGCTGGTTTACTGTACGAGTATGCACTGTATACCCTATACCGAGACAGCTCTAATAGGGTATTACACAATTAAGAGACATTTTAATACTCTGATCAGCAGCAACAACTGTGGATTAACCGATCGAACAGATAGGATATAATATATATAGTTATTGAACATGATACATTTATATTTGGAGATAAAGCACATATAGTAATTCGATTTATCATTGAATACTGACAACATTATAAGAATCCATAGTTGAATACAGATATTATTTAAGAGATTATGCGCAATGATTTCACTGGTTATAACATGATTTTCTACTATTCAGAGCTAACTACAGGGTATCTGCTAGTCGAATCCTTTATGGAAAAGACATTTTACATTGTTTTTTGAATTTGCTTTTTGTTTTTGTTATGATTTTGTTTCATTTGACACGCTTGCTGTCCAATTTAATTGGCTTTAATCAAGTTATTGTGACGTGACGCAAGTGTGACTCTCAAACTGTGCTGTGATTCTCAAGCTGTGTGCAGTGGCTCTCAAACTGTTGGGAATCGTATACATTTTGTTTAAAACATTTATTTTGCGTAAATTTAAACAATATTCAATCTTGTTAAAGGGGGCAACTACTACAATTACTTAATTATCTACGTGTATTTGTTTTACTTATATTTATCTAATAATTTGCATTAATTACACACAGTAATTATAATAATAATAATAGTAATAGTAATGGTAATTGTAATAGTTATTATAATAATTATTAGCATCATCATTATCGATTAATACATGAAAAATTATCAATGTTTTGCATATTTGTTCATACGGAAACTAAAAACGGAACACACTTAACAGGCATATTATATATATATATATTATATTATGATTTCATATACACAGAAACACTACGCACACATACACATATAAAAATGCAATACACAATTTAATGATATTTGTAAATGTTGTTTTTTTTTGCTTTTCTCCGTTTTTGTTTTTGTTTTTTTACACACACATTTAATAATTAATATACTTAACTTTGTTTTTTTTATGGTTTCACTTAAAACTATTTAACTTAAAAACATTGATTTCATTATTATTATAATTATTTTTCTTTTCCATCTGAAACGTCTTGAGGTTATAACTTCTGTTTGTGGTGCAAAAGCGAAGATTGGATTAAGTTAACAGAAAAATAAACTTTGAATTTGTTTCTTAATCCTGTAAACATAACTTTAATAAGGGTTTTTTTCTTTTGCGAAATTTTCCTAATCGAACAACTTTCAAAACTTAGCAACAAAAACTAAAATTGTCACTTGCAGTGAGACTGGAAATCGGTGAAGTTTCCCAATTCTGATATACAACTATAGCGACAATATATATGTTAAACGAAATACTCTAATGGAGGGCGTTCTCAGTAACAATACAAGCGGGGAGCAACGTTGGATCCCAATTTTTACCTAAGAGCTTAGAATATCGCTGGACTATTTCGAGAGTGAATTGATATATACTATATATAGTATAGTTATTATAGACATCGAGCATAATTACAAGGCGGGGGCGCGATTAACGGTTTAGATATGGTTTGGGCAAAGAGGGCTTACATTATGGGATCAGGGCCCTGACCCTCTAGATCCGATACCTGACTCTGGTAGTGCAGTGCATCCTGGTAGGCCTTCTTCACAGCCTTACGCTCGGCGGGTTTCCGTGACTCGATGAGCTTCTGTTGATCCACCGCTTTGTCAATGCCCAGCATGTCCAGCTTATTGGCGGGTAGCCATTGCCACGTGCGCTTCACATCGAAGAACAACACCAGAAATACAATTTCATCCACGCAATTCTTGCGCAGCGCAAGCACATCCGTTGGCGGCGCCGGCAGTGGCACTCCATTGTACACAAATCCCTTGGGCGTCTTGGGATCCAAGATGAGTGCTGGATACCAAGGATAGCCTCGGCACTTGGCCCACACAAGTTGAAGTGGTTCTAGTGTCGCCTTATGCGTGCCGTTGCTTTGTCGCAATTCGCCACCCAATCCGCTCACCGAGCCCACTAAGCTTGCTGCGGCTGCTGCTCTCGCTGAGGCCGCTGCCCTCGCCGCTCGCGCTGTCCCTGCTGTACCCGCTGTGCCCACTTCTTCCAGTTCATGATGCGGCTTGCTCCTATTGTTGTTCGTTAGAGCCGATGTCATTGTATTGATGGTGCCTGTCGTGGTGCTCCGTCGCATCTTGATGGTATTTAACATGGGCGCAGCGTTGGGCGTAGCTGAACGCAAATTGGCGACCACTTTGCGTACCACGGGCGGTGGTGTTGCGTTAGAGTTGCTGGTGGACTCGCTGAGATTGCTGCGCCGCTTGCCTCTACCTCTGGCTGCGGCCATTGCGCCGCCACGTCCGTGTATCGGTGTAGGTGTGGGTGTTGGTGTTGGGGTGGGTGTATGTGTGGGTGTAGGTGTGGGAGTAGGTGTGGGGGTAGGTGTAGGTGTGGGTGTGGGCGTGCCGCGTGTCATGTGCTGATTGCCACTTGCATTGACATCCAGAATCTCAGCGCTGTTCTCCTCCTCACTTTCGGAGCTGCTGTCACTGCTGATGGCTAAGTTACCATTGCCCGGCGTGCTGCTTAGTGTGGCATGATCCAGATCCATTGCATCCGTAGTGCAATCCTGGGAATCATCATTCACGGGATTGGCCCTCACACTGTCCGAATCCCCATCCTCGCTGTGCGCATCGCCGTCACTGGCCTCATCGCTATCGAAGTCCGAGCCGGTGCCGGACACGCTGAAATCCGTGCAGCTGCTGCACGGGCTGCTCGACTGAGAGGGCACTTCATCGCTGTCGCTACCGTCGCGCTGATTATTCGCCCTGTACACCCGAAAGCTGTCTGGGATGCGCTCGAACGGCAGAGGTTCCACTGGCGCCATACCTGAAACTACTGGTAATCCGCTTGTCAGCGCCGCCGATACCGTCGGATTGGGTGACTTCTTTGGTGACGTTGATGTCAGACGGCGATAACGACCTGTACGCTTGGGCGACTTCGCCAACGCCAGACCCGCGCTCAAGCTTAAGCTTAGCTTGCTGGCAATAGATAACGTCGTCGAGGCTAGACTAGCAGTGGCTCCCGCTCCTCCAACGCCTGTGCTGTTGTGCGCCAACGCAAAGCTTGTGGGCATTGTCGGCATCATCGTAGCGTGCGATGAACTCTGCGTGCTGGAAGCCGCTGTGGCACCTGTTGTCGTCGAGCTGCAACTCGCGCTAGTTGACTGCGTGCTCGATGACTGTGAGTTCTGCTGCTCCTCCTTGACGGGCGTGCTCAGCGGCTCTGAGGGTCTCTTAGCCGCTGCCTGCGCCTTGCGTGTCAGCAAAATTGCCGTTCTAAAGGGCAGATAGAGTTGAAAGATTAGAAATTATAATATAACAAGAGGAAGATATTGATTCCAAGAATGTCCAAGACAAATGTATCTATATTTAAGACGCTGAAGATGGCATTCCCCAGACAAATTTATCTATCTTAAAGACGCTGAAGATGGGATTCCCCCTACGAACAGACTCGTTAAACTACTTCTGGGGCAGAAGATCTCGATATAAGCCAATGAATCAACTTAAAACTGGATACGACTTGGTTATTTCCCACTGTGGTACATTACCCTCAACGCCAGGTTATTTCTCAATCGTCATTCAGGTAATCCCATTTAGACCTAATGGACATACCTTCGGTTAATGCCAACGGGAGAGCTGCTGTTGTTAAGGCTCTTGACGGGACTGCATGGTGGCGTTTGGGTCATGTGACCGGCATCCTTGCTGACGCTATCATCGACCATAGAATCATCATCATCAGAGTCATCATCATCGTCGTCATCATCATCATTTTGCTGTGGCGGCAGATCCTGTGACTCGTCCAAGTCCATGGCATTGCTCATACGACGCTTTCGCGTACGCTTCGTGGAGGGCTGGGCACCCGTCTCCTCGTCATCATCGTCACTTTGGGAATGCGCATGCGCTGTGTGTCGCTGCAATACAAAAAAAAATATGACAATCAAATACAGAAAATGATTATATAACATTGCTGGGAGCTTACCGCTGCATAGCGTGACTTTTGTAGAGCCTTCCGCATCCTGGTTATCTCCAGGCGGATTTGCTTGATTTTTTTGGTGCGATAGCTGGGATTCTTGAGCACCTGCGATTTGTCGGCCAAAATGAGCAACTTTTGTATGACACCCTCGCTGGGCGTCATCGCCAGCAGCTGACGCAGTTCCTGCTCCACTTCACCCTCCACATGATCTACATGGGCGCGCTGGTTACGTTCTAGCAGTCCATCCCGCTGCAATTCCTTGCGCAGCTGGACGAACAGTGGTGCCGCCTGATCACGCATGCGTATCCCAGCCCTGTAGAACACCGTATCCTTGTTATTGTAAGCCAGACAATTTTGTATCATCAGATCAAAGTCCGCCTCCAGCTGCTCCATAGATGTGTATTTGCAATCCTTCAATTTGGTGCGCATGGTGCCCAAGTCCATTGGATGCTTTACAATATCCATATAGTCGGGGACCTCACTAGTATCCACTGGCTCCCGAAATATCTCCATGGTGTCACGAGTCTCCAGTGCATCCAGCAGCTTACCCAGCGCCGATTCAAGCGGATTTAACTGCTGCATAACCACTTCCTCTGTTATTTTCACAAATGCCACCTTTAGCTTCTCCCGCTTGCGCACTAACTCGCACAAGAGTCGCGCCCGCTCCAGATCCTGACGCAGGCACTGCCAATACTTGAGCTGGCGGTACAACTCACTCGTGTCCGGCGATCCCTCGATGCCATTGCGCTGAATAACACCATGGTTATTTCCTTGGCTCTGCAGCCGTCGTAGTAGCGGCACACCATTACGGTAATGTCGCTTAAGCGTCCAGTAGGCAACGATCCTGTCCAGAAACTCCTTCTTCTTCTGCATATGTACCATGCTCGCGATCTCATGCACACGATCGGGTGGTATCGTAGGGATTAGGACTACGGGCGCCGTTGAGCGTTTCTTTGCCAGTGCCTTTCGCGCTTCCCGCATTTTCTGACGGGTGTCCTCGAAGTCTGGAACATTTGTCTTAAGCTTTGCATCTGCTGGCGTATGGGCGTGGCAGTACGCAAACTTCTGCACATGCACTGAGCTATCATTGTGGCCATCTTTAACTGTGTCCATGGTCATATAGAGGCCCGCCTGCTGGGCACATGTCACATGGAAAGCGGCATAGCAACTGTTTCGATGGCACTGAATGCACGCACCCCCGCATCCTTTTTCCTTGCATACGTAGCAAGTGAGACGCCAGCGGGCAGGTGGTATGGTCTCAATAGAATCTGTACGGAAAAAATAAGAGTTAATATAAAGGTGAAGTTCAAAGTATGGTTAAATACTTACCAATTGGCTCCAGGAACACGGTGTTCGCAAATCGCACCTCTGGTATCCACAATGCGCAGACAACATGCGCCCACTGTCCTTTATCCGTTTGTTTGAAGGCGCCGCCAGCATTCGGGCACAGCACGCAGTTAACTGCCTTGCTGGGAGATTGGAGACAACGCCGGCAAAGCCACTGACCCTCAGGTATGTAAGGGACGCCGTAACAATCCTGATGCACTGCCAGGTTACACATGTCGCAAAAGAGTATAACGTTTGTGTTCTGGCATTCGCCATCGAGGCAAATGCAGCACACTGCATCGTCGTCCACCTCAACGCCAGTGGGCGTGCCGTTGGCGGCTGCCTGGAAGTGAGATTCCTTTTCGAGACGATCCATGAGTAGCTCCATGGTATCAATGCTAACAGGATTAAGGTTCTGCTTGGCGCGTTGATCGTTCATGTGATCCAGCCAAGCGGAGTCCTCCTCATCCACATCATACTCAATCTCGCCATCCAGCTCCTCGGCAGATTTTTCAATAAATCGATAGTAGGCTAAGGGCCTGGGTGGCGCATCAGGCACATGGTAGTCATCGATTTCGCGCACATTCGCCACAGGCACCTGCACCAGAGCCCAAGGTGACTTCTCCTCCAGGGGTGGTGCATCAGCATTCAAAATACACCCACGCTCTACCAACTGTGCGAACTCATCGTCATCGACTATTGGCAAAGGTTCATCAATGCCTAGGCGCACGCTCTTTCCATCCATGTTGAAGGTGACCGTGGCCTCCTGTTCGTTATACGATACCAGCGACTCCGGATTTGCAACATTTCTGCCAGAAGAGCACCCGTTTTCCCCTTCAGAATTGCCGCCACCACCGCCACTGCCATTATCTTTGGGTGTTGAATGGAGAGCGCGGGAAGATCGCGCCTTTTTTCTATTGGGCTTGAGAATCGGCGTCAGAGGCAACGGGTTATCGTGGTCATAGTTGGTGAGATGGCCCTGCAGACCGTTGAGCGTTTTATAGCTGCGATCGCAATCACGTACCGGGCACCCAAACGGCGGCTGGGACTGTTTTGATTTTACACCTTTGCAGTACTCCACGACATCAAAGTCGAGTCCCATTGCTGCGTATGTGTGAGACAAGTGAGTTGGTATTGGTTACTGGTGACAAGTGTCTGTGTCTGGTGTGCACTTTCTTATATATACATCTTATTGTTGTTAACACAACGAGCCCACTTGGCTTGTTTATTTTGTTATTACAAAATTTTCGCTGGCTTGCGAATTTCTGGTGAATTTTAACAATGTATTTGAGTATTTTACAGCACTATTTGGGCCCAGCATGCCATACAGCAAATTAACAACATTGAGCAGATCATTCGATATACTCGATGTATTGATATCGTTTGCAATAAAACCACATTTATTGTAAAATTAACACTTGGCACATTTTTTTAACACATATCGTACAATTAATTTTTGTTAAAATAGCAAATAAACTGAGGAAACCTTATATTACGACTCATTGATTGCGCTCATCTTATGAGCTTTACAGCACTGACCACAGGAGCAGCTGCAACGAGCACATTTGTTATACACATATGAAATGGAAACTAAACTTTGTTAAAGTTATTAAATTAATTTAATTTAATTTTTAAATATTATTGCAATGCGAAAAAAGTTGTAACCAATACAGAAAATGATAAATAAAAATAAGTTTGCGCGGGAAAACAGCTGTACCTAGTGTTGGACAGCATCAATTTACCTAACCGAAGCTGTCATCAATTTACTATCGATTTATTTTCAATATATCGATGTTTTCATTTTTTCCTTCGCTTGTGTTTCGCTGACGACGCGCTTCGCATTGCCGCCATTTGAATTAAACGGATAAGAAAAAAAATAAAATTAGTTATTAATCAGTTTGAAAACTTTTATATTTTGTGTGTGTGTGCTTTGTAAAAATGGAGAACTTACTCAGCATAATGCGTATTGCGTCCCAGCACCAGGTGGAAATGGAGGCGATAAGCAAGGTATGTAAATTCCTGCAGCCTCCTTCCGAATTTGCAATCTGAATTAGCATCTTCTTATGTTGCTGTTGTAGGCACATTTAGAAGAAATGGGTCAGTTGCTGTTTGCAACTACGCAAGCTACGAAGGATATCAAAATAAGCGAAACCGATTTAACTAAACAACCAGCCAGTTCAGTGACGCCTCAGCAGACAAAGAAGCGACCCAAGCGCCTGTCAGCACTAAATGAAGATGACGGTGATGGTAAGTCGTTAATCCTCCAATTGAGACACAAGTTAATCGAAGTCAAGCCTCTATAGATGCGTCTTCCCCCAAAAACGATGTTACACAGCGACTGAGTGCGCGCATGAGCAATTCGCAGCTGCTGGCCGCGGCTCAGGAAGAGGAAGAAGTTAACACAACAGGGTCTCTAATGCCGCCGCCTACACTGCCAGTAGCAGTTTCAACTGCAGCTGAAACCAGCATTAGCTCTGGCCGCCCACAGCGTGCTGCTAAATTGCGTTCCGAAAAGAATCTGAAGGAGGCGCCATTAAAAAGTAAATTACGTCGTCCAAGCAACGAAGAAATGGTTAAGATAAAGCTGGAAAACGAGCAGCGTGTTTCACAGTTCAAGAGCAATAGCTCGATACAGAATACCAATGCAAAGAAACAAGACGATCCTCCTGCTGAAAACCCACTTCTCGATGCGAACCAAGTTTTGGTAGAGAACCCAGCTCCCAAAGAAAATGTTGATGCCACAGAAAACCACGAAAACACGGTACTCACACAGAGCTTGCGCATCATGGTAAAGCGGGAGAAGATGAGCGGCGACTTGACGGCAACGACGACGGCAACGCTTGAAGCTACGAAAAATGTCATCGACGATACTACCGAGTTGTCCACAACAGCGGCCACAACTTCAACAGCAGCTGCTGCTCCAGCAAAGAAAGGCCGCAAGAAGAAGGAGGCACACAAACCCATTAAAGTGGAGCGATTTAGCGATCTGGACAAGGATTCTCCAGTGTCTTCGCGGACACGTAATTCCCATGATTCCCAGGCACATCCACAGCACTCCATATACGAAGATGCAGTTGAAAGTGTGCCCAATGCTACTGCCGCTAAGGCTATTATCGCAAATGAAACTGTAACGATCATGCCCAGTGACAACGTGGGTGACGCTACGTTCAATGTGCCAATAACTAATGCCACAATGACGATAACAGATCATATGGCAGCCAACGTAACGTACCAAGTGGATGAGGACAATAGCGCTGACACAGAGCAATCAATGAAGACGGCGCGCGACGACAGCTTGCCGAAGAAGGGAGATCGCAACAGTTTAATGACTGAGGACGACTCTCCGGTGGCGACAAGGCAAAAAGTGAAGAATTTAGCCACACTCAAGGCACCAACATCTATAAAGGGTCCCAAGATGCCAGCGCGCACGCACGAGTTGTTCAAGTGAGTAGCTGTCAATAATATCGCAGTATTCAATACTAATCACTGCCTATTTCTTTTAGTCCGCTAATCCAAAGCCCAGTAAAGATGCGCGTGGAAGCGTTCGAAAATGCCGCCAATGCACAAAACAATATGCGCCCCAAACGCCACATGGAACTGGTACGTCTACTTTACTGTAGTTACAGTTTTATATAATCTATAGAAAAATATCATAATATATTATTTTACTTTTAGAGCGGACAAGGTAGCAGTACAACGCCCATTATTGGTAAACTTCCAGCCCCAACGGTTGGACGTTTTTTCACCCCGACCCAGGCCTCCACTACGGCACCTTTGAACTCAGCTGTGGCTAAGAAGGCGCCGATGAGCGCCTGCAAGTCTTCAACACTGATAAAAACGGCAACGGGGACAAATCTTAAATCAACCAATTCCATGTCTAGCAAAACATTGACCAGAGAGAACAGCGGCGATGATTTTCGCAAGGGATTGCATCAGCTGGCCGAGGAACGGAAGAAGCAACGTGAACAGAAGCATCTTCAGGCGGCTCAGCTGCGTGAAGCAAAGGAACGCGAACGCGCTGAGCGCATGGCAAAGCTAGCTAAGGAACGCGAGGAGAAACGTATCAAGAAACAGCAGGAGAGGGAGAAACTGGACGAGCGCAAAAGATTGGAAATGGAGGAGCTGCAGCGCAAGTTATGTCAGCAGGAGGAGGTTGAGCGCCTCAAAAAAGCCAAGGCCAAGGAGCAGGAACGGGAACTGCTTCATCAAATGAAAGTGCAACAACAAACAAAGTCGAAGCAGATGATGCCCCCACCGCCAAAATCGAAATACACATTCGAAATGCTGCACGAGGATGATTCCACCGATGATGAGGGCAAGGTGTCCTACAAGCGACCACCTGTGCCTTCCTGGAGTCGCTGTAAGTTAACACATATGATATTTATGACATTTTTAAGCAATTCTAATCGTTATCTTGTTCTCCTATAGCTCATGTACGCGTCGCCGCAATATCAATGCAAAGTCATTGCCCCACGGATGTCATCGACAGCTTTTTCTCTGTGGCACCCACAACACCAGATCTTAAGTTAATTTTCCCCGACATCGATCCCAGTCAACTAAAACGCAACTCTAGCGTCATGTGGTCAACACCACCGCGCTACTCCGAATTGCCTAAATACTAGGCTATCCTGACAAGTTACGATTGAGTTTTCATCATTGCAATTATGCCCCCTGTTTATCGGCTAATCCCGCATTTTATCATTATGTTTTGCAACAATGTATATTGTATTGTATTCAATATTAAATAAATTATTTGAAGCTAAACATATACATTAACCGAACCACTGACCCCAAAATGCATTGGTCAAGTAGCCGTTCAATGAGTTAAATTGTACCGCAATCAGTCATAGCTTCACCATGGGCCTCGACTCCAGCTCAGAGCATGACACTAATACCCAACTGCTTAGAACTATTAAAGCCCCCAACGTGCCCATTTGTGGTCGGGGTTTCCATTAACAGGTGCCAAACAATCGTCTATGAAAAGTAAAAAAAATAAATACCTGTAGAATAGAGGAGCAGATAAGTAAACAAAATTTCACTGGTCATGGACCCATGGTTTTCTGTCATGGGCTGCACTTCGATTTCGACAGATTCTCTTTGGTTCGGTCTTTGGAATTTTCTTTATCATTCGCGCAGCGCTTCGCTGCCAAATGAGGTGACATGAAAAGCGAATACCGCCAACGCTTCGTGATTGAATCTTGTTGTTGTTGCCTATGCTGGAGCTGCTGTTCCTACTGCGGGAGTGTGCGGGCACGGGCCCGGGTGCAGTTGTGGGTGCCCATCAAATGCAATCGAATACTCGTGGTAAGCCGCAAACGCAATTGCAGTTCGTGTAATGAAGGCGATTTGCCAAGACGGCGGACAGACTCCATAGAAACCTCCATAGAAAAGGAAATCTGCAGCCAGGGCCAAACACGTTTGTGGTATGCAATTGTCCTAATGACTATATCACGATGTTTGCTAACCAAAAGAATTTTACATATTTATACAGTTTGGTGCCCAATCGAAGAAACGAATTTAAAAAGAAAAGTAACTGCTGCCGCAAGCTTCCTGTATACCAGGATAGGTGTATATATACTCTCTATACACCTGTATGATTGTCTTATTTACAACGTGAGAAGAGTATCAAAACTTCGGTCGACCATTTGTTTACTTGGTTTTTCTTTTGAGTTTTCATTTTCAATTGCTTAGCGGCCTTTGTCTTTGTCTATGCCTAATCTTGATCTCGTGCGTTTACAATTTGCTGGGTAATTGTGGACTCGCTGCTGATTGGACTCGGCTTTGACGCCCCATCTATAAGGCAGATGGGTGTAGAGAATAGCAATTTAACCTGGCTTGTTAACAGCGTTTTGGGCAGCAAAAACTTGGGCTATTAGTGTCTAATGTGCACTGTACAACTGGAGGCTTCTATTGGTACTCCTTTGATTTGTCTAATGACAGTTGCAAGTTCACCGGCTCAATGGACATATTCGATAACTTGGCACTTTCAATTGTTATTGCTGTGGCTGCCAAAGTAGGAAAGAAACTCACCACAGCAGCGCAGCAGCAGAGACGGCAGCTTCGTTACAAAACTCACCAGAAGCCACGCGGAGCTCGGTTAACCATGCGCGTTCGGTTTTAGTTTTCGTTGGGCCTTCGTGCGTTGCACACCTGTTGACGGGAAAAAAAAAGTTGAAGAGAAAATTAACGTAAGAAGAAGAAGCCGCTAAGGCAGTAGCAGTTATTTTAACAGCAACAACAACAACATACAAAGCCGGCCAACTCAATCGCGTGTGCGTGTATTTGTGCTTGTGTGCGTTAATCTATGAAAAGTGAATAACTAAAACGAGCTCAAAGCTGCCGTTGCCGTTGCTGCATATAAATTAAAAAATTGAAAGAAGAAGCAGCCGCAAAAGGCAAAATGTAAACGGAATCCAAATGAATGATATTTGTGCGCGCTGTCTTTAAGTGTGTGTGTGTGCCTTTGTGCTTGTGTGTGTGTAGAAAAGCAAAAATACACTAACAACGATAACAACAGCAACAAGACAAAAAACAAAACTTTCTTTTTTTGCGCTACCTTTTGCCACCAAGTTAAACTTAGTCTCCCCATCCTCAGCTCCGTCATCGGCTCCGTATGCGTCTTAGCCTTTGTTATTGCCGTTTTGTCGTTGTGTTGTTGCAAATTACGTAGTTTTCGCGCTGTGAAATTTGTTGCAAGCAATTTAATATACGTATGTGCTTTTTTTTGCTGTTGTTGTTGTTGTTTCGTGCACATATTTTCACTCATAATTAATATTAATGGCGCTGCATTCGAAGCAAAACAAATAAACCGTTAATTCAATTTAATAACATAACTGCACAAGGGCAGGCTTCACTAATTATTCAGGCGAACCATTTATCGCAGACAGTTGCAAGTTGCAACACAGTATCCATGCCGGATGCCAGCCAGGTAGCAATTTATTTGCCATCAAGCAGCCCCACGTCAAGAGAGGTTCGGTTCATTCAGTAACCAAATTTCGTGCCAGCGCCCGACAACCTGTCCCAGTCCAGTCCAGTTGACCAGCAAATGCCGGTCATGCAACAGCCTACACATGTTTGCCATTGCAATGGGATCGGGCCACTAAATTGCTCCGTCTGCAGCTTCAGCAATGCTACTGAAGAAGTACTGTTACCTGCTCCATTTTGGCGACGTTGCGAATTTGTGCCAATTTTTTTTCTGGAACAACAACAGTTGTACAACACTGGCAGCTGCGCTTCCCATTTCCTTCCCACCTCTTGTCCAGTCTATCGATATTTGTAGATTTTGGCCTTCGATAACTGCGAAGCTTTGCCGCATTCCTGGAAGCCACAAAACCGCAATTTCTTTCATCCGCCTCCCTCTCTCTCTCTCTCTCTCTCGCACAATCTCCCGCTCTGCCGCTCCCACGGCTGCTGGCTGTCAAACGGCATCAACGTCCGAGTCTCTACCCGTTTATCCATTATGTTTTATAGAAATTTCAATTTGTTGCCTTCGCCTGAATCTTTATTTGCAGTTCTCTTTTTTTGGTGAAATTTTGTGCAAAATGTAATTGAAAATAACGTGTTACTCGAATACTCCGTAGCAGAAAGAATACAAGAAGCATCATAAAAAGCGGATCCATCATAAAATCAATCAAAAACTCGTATTGCATATGGATTAATGGTTAATCTTTGAGGTAAGCACTGACAATGGCTGCATTAAAGAAAAAGTTGTTCCAAGCTGAAAACTTAAACAAGTTTTATCTTGTCTTCATTATTGATCGAATCGAATGGAGTGGAAGAAAGAAGGTCTCTTGCCTAAGTCTTTTGTACAGCTTTAGATGTAGATGTAATAAAAGAATGCTTTATGCGATTACAACTAAGTTGATTAACAATGGAAGAGGCAGATCTCAGCTGCGTCATATTCAGTCGCCGGTTGTCTTATGCAATTCCAGTCTCTGTTTCTTCTGTCATTTCGCCAATATATCACCAAAAATAAAGAAGAGATAAACCCGCTTTTATTTCGTTTCTTCGTTTCGTTTGTCTCCACATGCAACCACTCGAGTCTCTGTCGGGTTACGCAACATAACGAAAACCCAAAATCATCCATGAATCATTTAACTTGGAAGGCAGTCAACTAATTACGAGCCAATGCAACACTTCCGCTCAAAGAGCCCAAAGGTGTCGAGTTGTATGTTCACTTCCAAAGAAAACCAACTCCAAGCAAACCAACATAAACGTGCTGTCTTCATAAACAGCTCACAGAATGTAAACAACTCGATTCCAATCCCAGTCGAAGCTCCAGCTCCAGCTCCAGCTCCACTCTGTGCTCATGTTGACAGGCGCCTTTTGTCGGTGCGTGGGCTGCTACAACATTGCCTGGCAATCAGTCATTGGAAACAAAAATGGAGTCGTTTAATGACAGCAACAACATCTACGACAACAACAACAACACCACGCCCACATTGTTGTGTGTGTGTTTGTTTGTTTAATTGTTGTTTTGTTGTTATTAAAAACTTTCTATTTCATATTTTCAAATTTTCAAGGTTTGCCATATGGAAAACTTCCTGCAGCTCAAGTGTGAACAATACCAAAAGCAAAAGAAGCAAAACCGCTGCCTTTCCATGACTCAACCCGGCTGCACATGTCTGAGTATCAACTTGGCTTTGGGCTTCGTTTTGGGTTTGGGTTGGGGTTTGGGTTCATGTCTATGTCTGAGTTGGAGTCTGCCTGGTTTTTTGTTCGCTTTTTTTGTTGTGTGTGTGTAATTGTAATCGAGTTTCGAGTCTCCGGTTCAACTCACGTAGCAACCTTTACCATGCATCCCTCTATCTCTTATTTATTTATCTTTTTATCTATCTCTCTTTCTCTTTGTCTCCCTTTGAGTGCTTTCACTTTCAGCTAAGGCTGAACTTGCGATTGTTTTGGTTTCTTGTGGTCGCTTTAACGTTTCTTGCTTGCCTTCTGATTAGCCGCTAATCGACAATTGTTGCTGTTGATGTTACAATTATTGGGTAACAGCTTTTAGTATACTGTGATCCAATCTTAGTGTTACCATTCTAATTTTAGTACTCGCACGTAATTGTTAGGTTTGTTAACTTGATAGTTGATTTATCGCCAGTATTTGTTTATCTTCGAGTTTCACTTTCCTTTTGACACCTCTCGAATGCTGCTTAAACTTTCGCCGCAGCAGCCAGCAATACGCTCTTTGAATTTGTTTTACATCAATCAAAATTAGCATTTCAATCACACCAGCAACGAGCAACTGTTGCTGCTCCACATTAAGGTGTCGCATACTCTCATATGGGAGTCATATGACTTATGTAAATGTAAATGTGGCTTAGAAAGCCACTTGACAAAGTGCTTATTTTTGTCAATTATGGAGGCCTTTGGCTTGCTGTTTTGGCCTTTATGTTTTCTTGGCTGACGTAATTTCTTTCTTTCTTTCTTCTTTTACGCGTTTAACACTTAAATGGACACTGCTCCCCATTACGAGTAAAAGCTACAGCTTGTTCTCACGCGAGCTTCAATCCCGTCGAGTGTCACAAACAAAAGACTTAGGCAACAAACTTGTGCATTAAAGCAAAACTAACAAAAAGTAACATTTACCAAAAGAGTTAACAACCTTTTATTTCCTCTATCTATTTCTTTGCAGCTGCCTGTCTATAAAATATGTAAATCTTAAAGATTTTGTTCTGCAAACTTAAAGGCGAGCCGCAGAAACAGCAGCAGAAGATGCCACGCCAAAACTCCAAGCCGCATTATAATATCCGTTTGCCGAGGAACGCGTAGTCAATCTAAATAAAGAAACGAAAAACAAAAAAGAAAATACCAACAACAAGAAAAATACTTAACTGAAGTTTAGAACAAGAGAGTTTGAGATCAAACAAAACCAAACAATTTATGCAAAAATGCGACGAAAGCCACAAAACATGTCACAAAATAAACAATCAAGTAGAGACACTGCCAACCCAGCAGTCTCTTCCACTACCAATACCAATACCAATACCAACAATAGCTATAGAATGCCTGACCACGGCCAGTGGCACATTTGGCACTTGTCAGCAAGGTTGCTGTCAATTTCTTTGCTGCTGCTGCTGCTGCTCCACGTCCAAACAGCGGGTAAGTGAAGTCGAGGTCGAAGTCGAAGTCGAAGTCGAAGTCGAGGTGGCCAAAGGAAACTAACAAACTAACAAAAGAATTTCACATGCAAACACACAAAAACACACACACACGCTATGAGTATGTGAATTTTAATTGTTGGCATTGTACAACAGCAACTGAAGAAGAAGAACAACTTTCACAGTCAACAAATTAGCACCAAAAAAAATAAAAGAAAATAAAAATTAAAGGAATAAAACTCTAGAAAACTTGACTAGAACTTTTATATGAAACTTAAAAGTTAGTTAGTTCTTTTGGCCTTTTTTATACTAACTGAAATTGTTTTAAATGGGCTAAGAGTCACGTCAAGTTCCATTAGACTTTAACTGAGTTTTTTATTTTCCCAAAATACTTTAAAATCGTTTGGAAATTATTATGAAAAGTTTCTTCTATATCTTCACCCTAAAAAAAGCCAGATTTACGAGTAATATTCCATTAGCTTGTCAAGTGCAGCGGCTTTTGTTGATGTTGTTGTTGTTGTTTTTATGGAGCAGCCCAAGATTTGTGTGTGCGTTTTCTTTTTTAGAAAGCTCGTCTTCGGCTTGAATGATTTATTGGGCGTTACTTAGAATGAATAGAAAGATACATCAAGTAGATATATGTATAGCGAGAGATGAGTACTTACTCCAAGCACGAGTATAACTATGTTTATTCATTTGTTTGTGCTCAAAGTATGCCAACATAATCAGCACGCAGGTTGCAGACAGGTGTTAATCTTGATGGAGTTTCTGTTTCACTGACTCTCTTGACTGATAGACAGTTCCCCTGCCTTGTAATACCCGTAGAAACTCCATTTCTTTGGGCAAACTTATGCTAATGTGTTTTTTTTGCACTAAAATACGGGTCTGACCCAAAAAGCGAAGTTTTCAGAGCTTATTCGGCAGGTGCCTATAACTGAGATGGGTAAATATATGCGATGAGCCATGGTATTGGTTCATCTCAAAGTCTCAGATGCGTCAGCTCAGCCAATTTTAGCTTTTCCACATTCTCGAGGTTGTTTTTAAATGACGCAGTCAAAAAAAGAGTTTACATTTCTATTGCATCATATTGTTTATTGTGTTTATACCGGATTCAGTGGATTCAGTGAATTCATTGGACTGGGTTTTACCTCTTTTCATATGCAGTTAACAGTCTGGCAATGCAAAGTGCGTGACGTGCGTGAATTGAAGCTAATTAAAGACTTGACGATTATTATTATTATTTTGTTTCTGCCTTAGGAGTAGCTCAATTTGCATTGTTAAGTAACAGCTGATTAGCATTCAAAGAGAGAATTTCATTACGACAAGTCTTTGTCCATAAATATGGCTAATTAAATAACAAGAAAACATTTTCTGTTGTGCAACCCCTGAGAGTTCTATTCTCCGGCTTGTTACCGCTGCTTCTGGCAAACACGAAATGAAATGCATTTTTAGACTGGGAGCTGCAACCTCAGCTAAGTCAATTAAAGCCCAACTGCTTTACGGCCTTACTGTTTACTGTTTACTGTTTTTGAAAGCAAACCTTTCATGCAGTTAATAAGCTTTATTATCATGCATAGCCTCAGGCAGAGTTGCGTCCATTGAGTGCACAACGGAAATTTACATAAAACTTAAATAAATAAATAATAATAATAGATATATGTATATGTTGAGTGAAGCTGCATTCTTCATGGTTTCAGGTCGAAAATTAGGTGAAGTGAAAAGTTAATTAAAGCCACGGCAAGAATATCAGAGTAATAACGGTCTTTTGCTCTTTCGAAATAAAAATCAAAAGCAAAATAGTTAAATGGCAAAAGAATTGAAATTCGTTTTGTGTTTGCATTGGAAAAGTGTCGTTCGACGGAGCGAGGCAACAAAAGACATTAAAAATTATCAAGGTAACGCCATTAGAAAGCGTGATGAGTTTCAATTTGTGTGTCAAAGTGTGTGTGTGTGTGTGTGTGTGTGTGTGTGTGTGTGTGTGTGTGTGTGTGTGTGTTTCTAGCCAAGAGTTAATCAGCAGCTTGAGTGCAATCTATCATTCGATGCGATGCGATTCGATACGATTTGATAGCATCGCTGGGTTGCTTGGGGTTAAGTCACGACTTTGTTGCAGTGACAACAATAACCTGTTGCATTTAACAATATCTTCCTCTTCCTCTTCTTCTTTTTCTCATTTTTCTAGCATAATTTTTCCCATCTCTTTTGGGGTCTGAAGCTGCTTAAATTTTTCAGATTAGCTGTGCTTATTCCACACATTTTTCTTTTCCACGCTACTTTTTTTTTTTTTGTTTTTTTTGGCACATTTCTGTTACATGGCCCACTTGCACTGCTGGCTGAAAGATGAAGAGAGAGAGAGGGGGTAGGGAAGGGGGGCAGATCTACCAAAAAGTTGTTACTTGGCCATTGGGCCAGGAATTCTATATAAAAGATGCCGCGTCGTTCAACTGCTTCAGCGCTACACAAATTTATGGTACGACTCTTTATTGGGTCAAGTGGCAGGTTTTCAGTTTGTTGAATGTGTTGACGGTGTTGCATGCCTGGTGGGCCACTCGGAGCTCGATGGCATGTTGACGCAATTAATTAAAATTTTTAACGAAAGAACAGGTGCTTTATCTGTATAACTGAACTGGAGATTAATGACAGCTGGACGTATCAGAGAGGAATGTTGTTGCAACTGAAATGAATTCAGTTAGGAATCCTGTGAATATCCTATCTTACCCCAATCTTCTCTGACTTTAATGGATTCAGTTGGATTCCTTCTATATAAGGAGAAGCTCTTACCCCAATCTTCTCTTACTTCAATGGAACTGCTCTCCGAGTGCTGCTAAATGAAAAAGAAATTACAATTTCATGGCAATGATCACATCAAGCTTGTGCGTTATTGCTCTTGCCCATCCAATTAAGTTAAACGTTTCTCCACCCTTTTCATTCAATTAGAGCTGTAACTGTAGCTGCTATCGTATCAATAACTGAAGCTGTGCATATTCGTACTTTCCCTTTCCCAAGCCCATGTCACAGTCAGACCCAAAAAAAAAGAAGAAAAAATTGTTTACAATGAAATTCAGCACAACGAAAGTTGAAGCCCGCCACATAACCACAACACCACACACACACACCCAACACGAACCCACAATTTATCTTGATTTCGGTGTTGGTCAAGTTCGAGTTCTTGGCCCTGTATCCATACATATACATGGCTCCAGCTCCTTGTCCCGCGGCGGCAACAATATGTTCGAGCTGAGGCGCACGCAAAATTGCACAAAGGCAGCGAAAACCGCAGCGCTTTCCGTTGTGGTTGATGAAGCTGCAACTCAGGTAGACGGAACACATATATATATATATTATATGTACATATGTTTGTATCTTTATCTGTGTCTGGGGCATACGATTGAATGGTAATCAATGAAAACATTTCGCTGTCTGAGATATATTTTTGTTGCTGCCGCTGTGAGACGAAAGAAAGAACCGGTTCGCTTGGAATTTAGTTTTTGTTTCTGTTATTTTTCTTTTTATTATGCCAATTCGAATCCATTTACATTTATGGATATGTGGGTCTAAATTTTGTACACGCCACGGGCTTTCTTTCGCTCTCAGGTAAACAGACTCTTCATTCTTGCGGCTTATTAAAACAAAAGACTCAGGCAACGAACTTGCTATTGCCTTGTACTGCAAATAACACAGGCACGCATCTCACACACTCTCTCCCTCTACTGGCCTAGGCGTAGGTGTGGCACCTGCTTGGCCCAAGAAACGTGAGATTCTTGGAGCAGCAGCTCCACCTGGAGCCCAGTTGGTTGACTTGGGAGATGACTTCGATGTTGGCTTGGAGACACATAAAATGTGTATAACTTGAAAGAGAATGCCCCGTTAAATACGTGCAGTTATCTACGAGCAGACAGATACACACATCATGACACAATAATGTCCACACACATCACACACACACAGGCACACAGTCATTTGGCACGCAGTTAGAAATAGCCTAATAAAAGTTGTTTGACTGACTGACTGACTGAGTGCGTCTAATATATATAGAGGAGCCGGTTTTGTGGGCCATTTGTAAAACATAAACGTTTTTCAACTTTTCGTTTGATAGCACAACCAACACACACACACACACACACACTCACACACACATACGCATTGCTTTTGAACTTGTCATACGCGATTGAGAGTCACCCGTTTGTCCATATTAGTCGCAACTTGTTCCGTTTCTTTGGGGGCATGCTGACACAGTTTCGCTTCGAGAAAGATAGAGACAGAGAGAACGACAGAGCGAGAGAGGTAGCTAATGCTGCTTTTCAATCAATAAATTTAGCGTTCTTTGTAACAGCATTGAACTTGGCTAAGACTTGACTCAGCCTGGCTTGTTACTTGGCCAGAGTCAACAAGAGCAGCAACTGCTTCGATTTGCGGTCAGTTACGGATTTGCTTGCTGCTCCAAAGGGGCGTCTATGTGGCCAGTTGCCAGTTGTGCCCATTCTCTGAGTCGCTGTGTATGCTCCATTTTGTAAGCAGCATTTAATCAGCTTTAATTGATCAATTAGTGGGGAATATATAGAGCGCGGACTCTTGATAATAATATATATAGAAGACAAACGATTGCAGACTGGACACAACTCCAAGTCTTTTTTCTATATTTCTCAGGCTGTGCGATGGGTCAGTGACCCAGCCCAAGGAGCCCTTCAGGCACAACAACAGCAACAGAAAATATTTGCTTCGCGTGTAGATATGAAAAGGAAATATTTCAACTATTTTCCCTGTTGCTAGTTGCTAGTTGCAAGCTGCTAGCTGCCCCCAGAGATAAGCGATCTACACTAAATTGCAGCTAGTTCAATTTACAAGCTGCATCTGTTGTGTGCTGCATTAAAGCCAAAGCCATGTTCTTGGCAAGCCACTTAAATAGCTTCTAGCTGCCTCGAAGTCTGCCTGGCATTTGCTGCTTATTAGTGGCTGCTTTGTTTTCCACTGGAATCTGTTATAGTTGCAAGTTGCGCTGCCGCCAGTTGCTGCAACTTTGCTGGGATTTAATTATAAATATCAGACAATTAGGCTGTTAAGTGTGTCTATTATTTAGGCAGATGCAGCGGTCAATGCTACGCCTTTGGCTCCCATACGCGGATGTCCGCAACTTTCCACATTTTATGCTGCAGCCAACAGACCGCAGAGCCAGCGCTAAGTAAAGACAGTGGCTAATAAATATTTCGGCTTAGACAGCCAGGCCAGTCCAGACCAGGCCAGATGCAGCCTGCAACCGGCTCTGGCTCTGGCTCTGACTCTGACTCTGACTCGGAGTCTGTCTTGCAGCGCGGTTAGATCAGAGTCCGAGTCGAAGGCAGACAGAGAGTTGGAGTTGAGCCTGTGCTGGAGCCTGTGTCAGAGGCTTGAGACCTTGATTAAGGTCATTCGCTTTTGCTGACACAATGGCTGCAGTTGGCTGTAAATTGCTTGGAAAATTAACATATCTAATTGCATGACACGCGCGGTAAATGCCAAACAAGAGAAAAACAATTTCAGATGACAAACGTCAAGCTCTGCAATACCGAAATTCTACAAAGAAAACATAAATCTCTGTTTACTTTAGCCGCATCATCGTCTTTGTCTGCGTCACTTGTTAATTTTCCTAGACAACAAGCGGCTTTTCCAGCAGCCACAAGCCGATGCTGACCAGTTGTTGGTGCAACAAGCAAGTTGCAACAACAACTCGAAGTGCAGCTAATATCTAATTTATTTGCTTTGTTAATGAATATCAGAGCCGGAGCCAAAGGAATCCTTGGGATCGCGACCTTTAATAAATATTTATTACACAAAACTTTCTTTATATGAGAAAAGATTGTCTTCAATTTAAAGAAGAAGACTCTACCCATCGTATCAATTAGCATTAAATCAAAGTTACATTTGAATTCTACAAGTTTGTGGCTGAACACGCCCTCAGCCTATAAAATCCCTGGCGTTATTTCAAATGTCAGACGTGCCAAAGATAACTTGGAGCTCATAATATCTTTGGGTTTTACAACTCTTTAGCATTTCTTTTGCTTGTATGTTTTGCGAGGCGTTGCCCTCAGTTCTTTGACTTTGAATGGGCGTGTGTAAGAGTCCAACTGGATGTGGCTGTGGTTGTGGCTCTGGACGTGGGCTCACGTTGTGCCTCGAGGCAGTCGCATCTTTAATAGAAATCTAACAGAGGGCGGCTCAGTCTTGAGCCGAACATAGAGACTACAATTTATTGGATAAAGCCCCCAACATTGAGAGATTTTATGGCAAATGAAATAAACGTTTTGACTGGCAAATAGGATTAGGTTTTAAACTGTTCGTTGGGGGTAAATTGATTGAGTGGAGATTTGTTTCTTTAATAGATCTGGCAGAACTCACAGAGCATTAGGAAACTGTTGAAGTCTATGTTTATAGTTGAAAGTAAAACAATAGTTATTAATATGGAGGTAAATACATCTGTTGAAACAAAGCTCATCTGTTTGGAGAAAGATCTTTTCTTTTCTTCTGCAAAATCTATGCAGAAACAAAGACATTCCCTTTCTTTTCTTAATTCATTAACTAAACTCTTTTTGTCATAAGCTTTCCCGTATTTGTTTCTCTATTTAACACATAATATGATATAATTTATAGGATCTGCCTTGCATAGCAAATTTCAGCGCTGGCAATTGAAGTTTGTTCAACTTGTTGACACAATTTCCCAACTATTTATTCAATAATAATAAAAATAATAATAAATATAAAAATTATAAACTGAAATTGTAGCGAATTTGTTGGCCCATTATCGGGCCACGCCCACAAGCTGTTGGTATTGCATAATAATAGACATTAGAGAAGCCAAAAGCACCTTATGGCTGGCAGACACGGCGTATGCGTAATATTTGTGTACATATGCCAAAACGTGTCTTAAGTATCGAAATGAAATTGCTGCAATTTCATAAGCGCTCAAAATGTAATTATTGTCGCTAGCTCTCTGGCCTTACACTATGCTACATGGACGTATGTTTATGGCTAAATCTTTATGTACTTTTTGTGTCGTATAATTGCGAAACAGTTTTTGTTGTCAGTTGTTGTCGCTTTGGCGGAGTGCAACGGCTTAGAAATAGAAAGTGATTTCTTGTCAGCAATTTGGAGGCGCTGAAATTGGCAATTTGGAGTCGCCGCGTGTGGGTTACGACTGGCTGCAGTCCACATCTACCGAGTCCAAGCCCAAGCCCAATTCGCAAGTCACAATTTGGAGCTCCAGTGGAAACTCGTGCGCCTTCTGTCCTGTACTCGACGTGGGCTCAAGTAGCATTTAAATTAGTGTAGGCAACGCGCTGGAACTAATGACTCTCTTGTCGTCGCAGTTGTCATCGTCGTTGCTTGTGTCTCTGTTCCTTTCGAGAGTTGTCTTGGTGCATTGAACCCGCCTCGCACAGCTCTAATCTGTGCTCAATAAATTGGGAGTTGGTTGCCCAAAAGAGCAAAAGATACAGAGAGAAAAGAGTCAAAAAGTCAGTAAATTAACGTTTTACTTTCGTTGTCCGTGAAAGTGTTGCATGCCACAGATTCAATTTGAAAATTGTGTTACACATTTTCTTGCTGTTGTCTCTGTTGGTAATTTTTATTGGCCCGGCGGCTTCATGTTTTGGTTTTGGCCACAGAAACAAAAATCACTTTTACTTAGCCGCAGCCTGTTACATTTTTCAATTTTGGTATCAATAATAGTGGAAAAACTACAGGTATGTTGGCAAAACAGGTGGAAATTGCAAAGGAAAGTGAAAATCAAAATGAAAACGAAAATGCGTCGCTCAATCATGAAATATTTATGGGCTGTGTTTGTTTTTTGTTCAAAGTCAAAAAAGGAAGCGCTAATTATATTAAACATAGAAAGTGAAACAATATTTAACATTCTTTTTCTTTTTTTTTTTATTTTCTTTATTGCTTTTGCCTTTGCTTTGATTTTGTTTTGATTGCTTTTGCCTTGCGCCAGTTTTAGCGCCACTCGCCGAAGGTGAAAGTAAAATCTGTGCCAAAACTTAATAAGTAAAAATCTCAGGAAAAAATGCGTCAAAAAGGCAATTGGGTTAAGCTCAAAAACTAAACGTGTTTGTTCACGTCGTGTGAATTATGTGCAGACTCGTTAACTTACAAATTGTTATTATTAAACTGGTTGCAACTGCCTGCCTGCCTGCACTCACTTTTCCATACCCCAAGATCCCCCAAGACCCCTGAAGACCTCAAGTACCACGCAAACCTCGCGCTAATATGTCAGCCTAAGCATTTGCCATAAGCTCTTGACACCTGTACAAGGCCCGAATCCCAGCCAGAGTTGGCGCTGGAACTGGAGTTAGAGTTGAAGTTGAAGTTGGAGCTGTTACTTTGGCTGCACTCTACATTTCTTTGCCTGGGGCCAAGTCAACGATCTCGGCCATAACTCACAAGTGGCCAAAAGAGCAAAAGAAGAAAGTACCAAGCCGAGCGTTGTAGGCAAATGTATCTCTAACTGGCCTCAAGGCAACGCTGTAACATTATATCGAATATCTCACAGGGGGGCCACACACACACCACACACACACCACACACACACACACACAGTGAAACAGGCTCGAACTGTGACGCCATGAGACTGAGAATAAGATTTGAAGTCAAAGAAGATCAGCAGGTGTCAATTTCATATGGGAAGAGTTTCCGGCTGGATAGTTTAGAAAAGAAAGCACGTTAAAAGGTAGTAAAAGTCAATGTAATGAAAGTAACTGCATTCTTTCGGACACTTTGTAACAATTATGATGAACTTAATTGTCGAAGTTTACTCCATTTGGGCTTGAAAAAGCACTTAAAAGTGCAATTACAAACGGAAAGGAATTTTTATTAACTTTTGGCTGAAGAGTTGAAGAAGATATTGCTGGAAATTGAGTATAGATAAAAGACTCTTTATATATTATACTATATACTTAAATAGTACTTGATTTAGGTATAGATAATAATAATATATATAATAATAATATATATATAGTTCCACTGAGACATTTACAGATCGCTTAACAAGCGTTCAACAATTTCTCTTGTGATGAATATATCTCTGGCAATTGCTTTGATATATTGTAGGAGTATTTCTTCACTTTGATTGCCATTGTTCAGACATGCACAACCCACACACACATACACATCCATATCTTCTAACTAGCTCCTAACTCATAACTAGTACACAGCTCTTGCATGTGCATAGATACTTAAATATAAAGATACAGATACATTTTTTTTCTGCATGCAATGAACAATTGCGAATAAGTTGGCATCTTTTCAACGCTTCACGTAGCAATTTGTGAAATTCTCGTCTTGCATTTGATACCATCTGGAGACGACCCCCAAGGCCTTTACTGCTGCTCAGGGGAGACCTGGGGGGAGTCCATACGCAGTAGAGATTCGCTTTGTTTGCTCAGCCAATGCTAACTATATATAATTTCAGATGTCGCCAGGCGTCTGGCTTCATGTCTGTTTCGTATGTGCAGCCTAAAACAAAAACAATCACACACACACACACACATACGTATACACGCGAGAGTGAAAAGAATACAAAAGACTTAAGACACAAACTTGACATCGAAAATAAATGATGCCTGTATCTAGTTGAAACTAAGATCTCTCTCTCTCTGTCCCTCTCTCTCTCTGTGTGTTTCCTTCGCCATTCGTCTTGGTTTTCTTAGAAATGCAAATGTGCATAGTATAGGAATCCACATGGAGACAGATGTGTGTGTCACTGACAAAGACAAAGCACAGGGCAGAGCAGTCTCTGGCAGCAGGTGGAATAAACAGAAAAGTGAAACCATGTCGAGGCAGCTGCACTGCATCTCAGATTCACCAGATTCTTTTCACTATGACAACTGCGAGCGTCAGCAATAATTAACCGAAAATTGAAGCTTTTGTCATTTGCGAGAAGAATTTCACCAGCTTTCCTCATTCTTCTTCTATTTATTTCTACTTGCAGCTGCTCAGCACGATGACATCTCACAGATCTCATCGAAATCCAGCAGCCATGACTCCGAGTTGCGCCTGAGCATTGAGAGTACCATGGCCGATACGAACACCATTCCCGAGAAGCGTGAATCGGCGCACGTGGAGAACGAGACGCGCGCACGCGTGGAGCGCTCCGCCTTGCCCATACTACACGAGCAGCCCGGACCCAACGATGTCAACTATGGTGAACTCACTGAGAACGACGTCCTGGCCGGACGCTACTTCCACTACAACATTAAGCCAACGGGCACCTATGATAAGCAGGAGGAACAGCAGCAGCTGGAACGCACTCAGCGCGCCAGAGCGGGCAAAACATTAACCGGGAGCAGCAGCAGCAGCGCCAGCAGCTCCAGCACCGCGCAGCCTTTTTTAGTGAAGGGGGACCTGCGACCGCTTATGTCGGGGTCCCCTATCAGCCCGAGTCTGAGCAGTACTGCCACCTCGACGGCGGCCAGTGCGACGCTGACGCCCCATAATGCCCGCCAGAATGGCAATCCCGACATCCAGGACATCATCACGGGCATTGTGAAGCTCCTCAATGGCAATGTCAATGTCCATGCGAATACCCAAGGTGTGCGTCGCCCTTCGGCGAGTCGCATCAACAATCGTGGACCACCGCGCATCTCCGAGACGCAGCCCATGCCCATTGACTACGAGGCACAGAAGCCAGGCACCTCCATTCGACCTCCGCCTTATCCCTTCGATCGACCGGAGCGACCCTTCATCACGGGCGTGCCCATTCCCGAGCAGATTGTGCCCGTGCGTCCGGGCTTTGTCAGCAATCGACCGCCTTGGTATCGCAATAAGCCACGCCCACCAATCACAACGAGCGTCAACGGCAGCCGACGTCCTCCTCCGCCGCAGTACCAGCCGCTGCCAGGACCACAGCTGCTGCCTGCCCGGCCGCCTCCACCAGAGCCTGTACAGGTGGAGGAGTCACAGCAACCAGAGCAACAGCAGCAGGAGCCGAAACCAGAGGGAGAACCCTTGGATGCAGCACAGCCTACAGACACCACCTATGACTCGGAGTTCTCCAATGAGGATGGCAATGCTCAGTACATAGAGGTCTCCGACCAGGACACAGAGGCCGGCGGGGAAGTTGAGGACGAACTGCAGCCACCACCAGAGCCCAATCCCACTGCGCCGGTCAAGGAGCATGCAGCCAAAAAGAAGCACAAGCCAAAGACCAGCAGCGAGAAGAAGCAGCCGCAGGAGGAACACGAAGGCTACACGACCATCATTGAGACCAGCTCGGTGGTAAACACGGTTATGGGCGTATCCTCCAGCTATGTGCCCATGTCCATGGACGAGGCTCCCAGCCACGAGTTGGATCCTTCCACCGAGGAGTTCATCTTCATGACAGCCAATCGCACGCCCGGCTTGGAGGCCACCACGTCATCCACATCGAGCAGCATTCAGACGCTGCCGCTAAGCTCGGCGTCTGCTGCGGATGCCATTGCGCCCACATCCAATCCACCCATGACCACCACTACCACCACCACCACAACCACCACCACCACCAGCTCCACAACCTCATCTACCACTACTACCTCGACTACCACCACTGAAAAAGCGCCCACTGTCAATGCCAATGCCAATGTCCCGACGTCCAATCCATCAGCTCCATCCGCTCCCTACCATCCCCGTCCTGGCATCGTGCTGGACGATCCCGAGTTCAAGCCAGGCGGCCGGCCACGCCCGGCTCAACGCCCAGCCGCTCCACAGCCACAGCCCATACAGCCAACGCGACAGCATCTGCCGCCCGGCTATGGCGAGATCTTTGACGTGACGCTCTCGGCTATACAGGGACCCGGGCCTAAGGGCAGTGGCTCCCAGCAAACGATCAACATCAAGCCATACGGGTCGTATGGAGCGGGAGGAGCTGGAGCGGGACCTGGAGCACAGGCAGACATTATTGTGTCGGCATCAGGTGACGAAGGCTTCGTCTCGATCGATGGCAAACGCACTTACATCAATCTATTTGGTGATCCCACAGATCCGCCAGCGGGCGCAACAACACCGGCGACGCGTTTGCCCCAATTGCCGGGCGCGACAACAGGTAGTAGTGGTAGTGGTGCTAGTAGTGGACCAGTTCCTGCAGGTGTACCCAGTCATGCCGTCACGCAGAGCAGCGGTGGCTATGTGGTACCCGAAACGGAGGTCGTGGAACTGCAGCCACAGTCGGGCACCAGCCAGGGACATGGACAGGGTCAGGGTAAGCCGGCGACAGCCTCCACAACCAACGCGGGACCAACACGACCACATTACCGCCAGCGTCCCACACAGCCGCCCGTGAGAATTGACACCTGCATCGTCGGCGATGATTCCACCTGTGACCAGGCGCAACACGAACGCTGCAAGACAGACAACGGCGTTTCCAGCTGTCATTGTAGACCAGGTGAGTCGAAGATCTTATCAATGCACCAGGCACACAGATAACACATCGTTCCTTCATAACAGGCTACTCACGTCGCAAGCATCGTGAGCCTTGTCGGCGTGTCATATCTTTCCATCTGGGCATGCGCGTGGATCGCATCTATGAGCATAGGATCGTCTGGGATAACAAGCTGCTGGATCGCAACAGCGAACCCTATGGACAACTGAGCTACGAGTCAGTTCGTGCGGTAAGCAGCCTCTAGATCTTGCCTTGATCTCGTATCTAATCCTTGAGTTTCTTGCAGCTCGACTCGGCCATGTCGATGACACCTTATTCGGATGAGTTCATGGAGGCTAAGGTCAATAATATCTATCGCGGCGATCCCAATCTCGGCGGCAGTGGCGTCTATGTGAATCTTACACTCAAAGTGAGTATACCACAATCTCCTAGAGAAACTTATTACTAAGTTCTTGCTACTCCCTCAGCTGGATGAGAGCGTGGAAACGCTGCGTCCCAATCTGCGCAGCGATGTGCAGAAGCATCTGCTGGGCGTGCTGCATCGTCGCAACAACAACATTGGCAACTCTGTCCTGTATGTCAGCTCTCCGGAGGGCGCCGTCTCTGCCCTGCACGACCTGGATGAATGCCAATCCTCGGCACTAAACGATTGCCATCCCAGCGCGACTTGTAGCAACATCTGGGGCAGCTTCCGCTGTACCTGTGAGGCGGGTCTGCGTGATCCTTGGGCCGACCAGCCGCAGCGTGCTGGCCGCGAATGCCAGGCCTGTCCAGACGCCTACTGCAACAATCGAGGCATCTGCAGCTACAACGATGAGGGCACCCAGACATGTGAATGCGACTCGAGTCATTATGGCGCACAGTGCGAGATCGATGGCGAGGTTCTTGGCGTGGCTATTGGCGCCTCCGTGGCTGCTGTGATCATCATTGTGTTGACGCTGGTTTGCCTCATCATGTGGTCACGGCGCTGGCAACGCGAGCAGAAGAATGCCATGGGCTCGCCTGTATTCGGTTATATGAACACGGCTCCATTGAAATCAGCGGGATTGCCGCAGGCTGGCTACCAGGTGACGCTGGAGGATCGCATGCGCTGGGCACAGATTGCCGATGTTATGGCACAGACGAATCACTACGGGGTAAGTTGAGCTTGGAACTCGAACTGCAACTCGCTAATAGCTTCCTTTACAGGCGGAACCAATTGGACCCACGCGTCCATCCTCGGCCATGTTTGCTTACCCAAATCTGGGTGCCATAGGAATGGGCACCATTGGTGGCATGTCGCTGCAGAGTACCATGCAAATGCATCCGAGCGTCAGTATGGCGCCGCCAGTGCCATTGCCCAGGTATGCGCCTATTCATATAATTTTATTACCCACTTTGCTACATGTTTTTATTGCACTCAGAAGACTCGGCCTGGGTCCGCGTTCGAATGGAATGCGCACGCTGGAGAACTCCAGCTCTAGCGAGGAGGAGGATCGCGCCGATCTGTTGGGTCGTAACTTTCAAGTGCCACGCCCCAAGAGTCGCAGCAATGGCAGCATAGCGGTAAGTTTACTGTATCCACCCATCTGATCTTTCACTCATTACTTCTGCTTCGTCTTGCAGAACCAGTCGGGCATCTACTACGATGTTGACTACGAGCCCTCCGGCAACGGCATTGGCAACACCAGCGTCGATCATCTCTACGGCTCGCAGAATCAATCAGTGACGCACTCGTCAAGTAACCATATACCCGGTCCCCAGGGCATACCCATGAGCACCTACACCTCGGGCCGTGCGCCCAGCAGCTACTACATGAAGTGAGCCCTCGTCCTGCCAGCTAATAACACATCCTGTTCCCGTCCTAGTTATAACCAGGCCTGTAAATATGCAATCTATGAATAGGTTAGTTAAGTAGACGCCTAAAACACTTTTCCACTGCAGTCCACATGGACACGAAGACTGCAGCTGAGACGCGTTTTGGTGCAGTTGAAGACGTAGCAGATCTAAGAATCAAATAGTATATATTAAAATGGTATATATGTATTATATACAAGTACGAGTTTAGTTTAATTCAATGTAAACGATCACTAATCACTAATTGTAATATTAATTAATTATTTAAATTATTTTCCCTCTAGATTTAAGTTCACAGTTCAATTTTAAAGCCTAGCCGAAAGTCAATCAAAACGAGCATAAGTATTTACCAATCAATCTATTTATCTAATTAAGTTTGAATGTCTGTGTGAATGTAAATATCAATAAATGAAACAATAAATGTAAATCTAAAATAAAAATAAAAGAAAACCTCTTACAAATTCCAAAAACCATCACCAATGCGCGACCAAAAATTACAGCAATTTTTGTTCAAGTACCAGGCAAACAGAAGTTAAAGGAGTGTAAATTTCTCACTCAGTTTAATTTTTTCACTCAGTTTCTACTCAGTTTCCACTCGAAGTAAATAGAACTTGCTATTAAAAGGGTTTGTTACTTGGGAATCGGCATGGTAGAGCCTTATTCCAGAGCGCAGAGCTGTTGAAAAAATATAATTTCTCAATAATTGAAGAAATATATGTTATTTTACCCACTTAACTTGTAAAATATGCTTAATCGATTGAGCAAACTTTTCTTTTGTGGGAGCTTTAAATAAATTCAAGCCTACAAAACGTTTAAATAACTGCCTTTTTAATTTAATTTAGCTACAATGCTCTCAAAACTGTAATGTCAGCTGTTTATCTCTATCTCGTTTTAACAGCTGCTGTTGAAGGCATGTCAAACAAGCCACAAATTTGAAAGTGTAAGTGAGACAGCTGCTAGTGTCTCTTTGGTATCATGTGTCAGTGTTGAACAATGACTTCAGTGCTGGTCAGTCGATAACAATATTACGCGCGCTATCGAAACAAATTCAAAATGAAATTGCTTGCGACTTAAGTAACTCATGAAATGATTTGCGATGTAAACCTTTTGACAGTTTAATTATATAGCAAAGGTTTTATGAAACAAAAACCAAGACAAAATACAAAGTATGAATAACATGCATACGCAGGGCATTCTGCACTTTATTTATGACTGTTTCACTTTTGAGATTTGATAATTTATGAGTGCCGCCCAACACGGTAGTTAACTCAGTTCACACGCGTAAATAAATTAAAAAAGATTAGAAAATGAAAATTTGTGTTGTGTGTTCCGTTTGCGTGCGAGGCGTCAAGACGCGTCGTGATTGTCGCGTTGAAGCTGCGTCTGACCGCTTGTTAGTAAAGCTGGAAGTGGAACTGCGATGTCGTTGCGGGTGCGTCTTATGCAACACAATGAAGTATGTACTCGCAGACCCACAGGTGGTGGTAACTGGTAACTGACTTGCCCATAAACAATGAACGTGCACGAATCTTGACCCCTACAAAATACGCTGCGTCCACTAATTTTAATGATGTGCACGTAGAGTCACAGCCTCAGACCCCAGCAGGCTTCATGTCCAACACCCGCATTATAGAGAGATCGGTAAAAAATGTTTGTGAACACATAAAATCATCCGAATAGTCAATCGATCGCGATCCAAATGTTCGTTATAAGCCGACTAATGGCTTTAATTACGTTGTGTATGAAGTTCAATGCCATTGGAGCATCAAAGCGTAATTATTTAACACCTTTGCTCTTGATGGTTTTGGCTTAGGGGTAAAAGTCTTAAGGTAATATCGCTTAGCCAGCAATTGAAAGTTAAAAGGTCGTGGATGTTGCTTGGCTTTAATAGCGCCTACTTTATAATCATCAGAAAGGCAACACACAATGCGAAGATGATTTGGTTAGATTGCTTATGTTTTTCTTCATTTTTATTATTATTTATTTTAAGTATGAAATAGATGTTGACCCAAATGTAATTTAATTTTTGCAGTGACGCTGCAAATTTTTGTATGGACAATTGCGACATGAGGCATAGGCATAGGCGTTGGCGGGGGCGGGGGCGTGTCCATCAAATAAAACGCAGCTCACGTAAATATGAGGCTCGTGCTGTGCGCCATATAACGAAATACGCATTAAATGCGATGGCAAATAATATCAAAGTACTTAAATCGATGCTCCGCTCGAAACGGTAGTGGCCTTTGGTGTTTGCTTTGCCAATTTGCGAACATTATTGGGCCATTATGTCACTGAGGCGCACTGATTGATGTCAGATTGAAGCAATATCCACGGGCCAAACAATTGCCATCAAGAGTTGAAGACAAATGGGGGACTTGGGGGCGTATGCGCGATAATTCGCTGAGAATTGCAACAAGGCATCATAAAAGCGTTAAAACCAAAGCCATAAACACATTTTGCACCTGTCTGCAGCTACCTTCACTCTTCACCGCTAGTTTTTATGTTCCAGTTACATTGTTGGTTGCGTCTCTTGGCAGCTCGGACAGCGGCAATGACAAAGTCCAAGTTGGAGCTGGAGTCGCAGCTAAAAGCAAAGTCGTAGTTGAAGTCGGAGTTGCTGCAAATGGCAACCACAGGCGGCCGCAGGTGTTGCAAACCATAATTCAAAGCTGGGTACTCAGTTCCTCGTGCTCGTGACATGCAACATGGGCGGGTGCGAGGGCGATTCCAAGAGCTGTTGCCGTTTGTCATAATTGGACGCGCGTGGAAGATGCGCTTCCAACTTCCTTGTTGCCATTATTATTGTCACTGCCAGTCAATGTAAGGCAAATGGGTAAAGCTGACAAAAAGTTGGGCAAACAAACCAAAACATAACATTTTATTTATTTGTATATTTTTGCTGTGCCTCTACATGATATATAGTAGCTACGCACAGTGGTTAAACTCATTTAAAAACTAAACTTGTTTACAATCTGAATGGCTGTTAGATCCCAGCTGATTATACAAACAGCAACTAGTATGTGGGAATTTGGACTAATTGGCGTGGAAATCTTTATATAAAGACCTTCGTTGCGATAGAGATCTCTGGGTTGGACCCACTGTGCCTGGCCATTTGGTTTTTACAAGCGGAACAGCAGTGAAAAGCTTTAAAACTCTACAAAAATTACAAGAAAAAACTGCGCGACAAACTGCACGCAAATGTTGCAGTTGCACACACACACACACACACACACACACACACACCGATAAACTCTTAAATACATATGAATAAATGCCATAAAAAACTGAATGAATTAACTTATGTGTTAATGAGCAAAACCGCACAAGCTGCCGCCGTCAACTAAAGATTCGCACGCACATAAAACGGCTTCATTTACATGGGAGATGCTGCTACGGCTACTGCAGCTGACCCGGGGTACTGGTCGATGTGGTGGCTCATCTCTCTCTCTCTCTCTCTCGGAGGGGCAGATAAGTGCTTGGGCTTAGCTTTGCTAGACAATCAGCCGGTAGACACTCAATCAGACAGAGAAACTGCATGTGAAAGTCTTGGTCTGACGTAACACGGTTGCATCTTCACCTGTCGCCCGGACGCACACAGGGTGTATATATATGTGTGTGTGTGTGTGTGTGTGTGTGTTGTGATTACGCAATATCTAATTGTGTCTTTTATTACAGGAAGGATATCTTTAATAGTTCCGCTTTCGGCCTGCGCCTGCGCCTGCGCCTGCACCAGGCTACAAATCCAATGTGGGTGTCACTTGCCACTTGCCACTTGCCACACACACTTGCAAATGGCGTTCAATTAGTAATATTTGTCAAAGTGCTATAAGATATTGCAGAGTCAGTCTCGTTTCAGGTGTCTTCATCGCTAAACCACTTATACATGAGGAAATCTGGTAGCGGCAGCAGCTGCAGCTGCGGCCTATAACCAGGAGGCTGGAGGCAGAGAGACTCTAGCGACGGAATGTGAGACCTCTGCGAATAAATGCTTGACTCGGATTGGCCTGGCGTCTTTTGCTTGACTAAGTTGCATAATGGCTGAGCCTGTGGGCAGACTGCGAGCCACACTAAACCACTGAGCCAACTCAGCCGGTTTCTTCTGGTAGTATCTGTATCTGTATCTGAAGCTGAATCTTTAGTTGTAGTTGTTGCTGGGTTGGTTGTGCGGCCAAAGGACGACGCCTCAATGATCATAATCGCAGGCTTAGCCGTTGTCTGTAACTATGTCGACGTCTTCGGATTGTATTTATGGCCAAATTGATGAAGATTGCAACATCTGAAATCTGTTGGCTGCTTCGTCGTTGTTGTTGTTGCCATAAATAACAGTTAATAGTTAGCTGTGTACATGATCCGTATAACTGCTGTTAACCTGCTCATCGTTGTCCGGACGACCTTGGCGCGCAGATACCGCTCTGAGACGCACCTTTCTGAAGATCTTATGGACATCGATTTCATTTGCCACTTAATGCCAACCAGAAATCATGTGAGCCGTCGCACAACTTTTCGGCTTGGCCAAGCTCTCTGACGGCCACCTGTGGTGAGAGCGCCTCCAGCTTCAACTACAGGTAGAGGTACAGCTTAAGACCCAGCTCCCACTCCAGCTTTAACTTTCAATTGTGCGCGAGCAATTAATGCAGCGTTTAATTGCAATTGCGATGACAAAACGTCGCTCTCAATTGGCTGCACCTTGGCTGGAACGGAATGATGCAACTGGGCAACTGGTCAGCCGGTCAACTGGTCAAGAAATTAATTTTAGGCCTAGTGCAATCAACTGTAATTTGATTTACGCTCAATGTGGGTCAGCTGCAAGAGTGGTAACAAAACCATTACCAACTACACTTGAGTCGAGGCGCACACCTGCATCTTCAAGAGATGCTGATGAGCGGCGCGACCACGTAACGAATTGGAGCAGCCACTGACGCCGCCGCTGGCCAATAAGCAATTACGGGCCACATATGTCAAAAGTGCTTACACTTTACGGCGATGACGTTGCAGGAACTCTAAGAGAGGGAGGGAGAGGAGTTACGGATTAATGCCCATTAATGGATTGAAGGTCATCTCTGTGGCTGCTCGTTATCAGCCATTGTTGGGATACATGGGCTCCAGCAGTTTGTATTGTGACACCACAAAGGATTAACAAACATAACCTTAAAATCTTAAAGCCAATCAAATATGCAGTCAATATTAATACTCAGCTCCGACTTCTTGGTTTCGTAAGCGCATAAATCTCTGAGAGAAGAGCCGCTTAACCAGTTTGAAATTCAATTATAATGCCATGTAATTAATTTAGTTATTAATTAAGTAATATTAAGTAAACTCCGGACTTACATGGAAACATTTATCCGCACCACAGAGCCTAAAACCTTAAGCTTCCCTTTGTTCAATAAAATTTGTATTACAATTAAAAGTTTTATGGAGAAATAATAGTCTGAGGTTTACTATAGGAAAAGCATAACTGAAGAGTCGTATAATGCCGGTTAAAGACCTTCGAAAATTCCTTGAAAATTAACACCTCTATTAATTAACAGTTGCCAAACGGATATTAAGCTAATGGATCAGCTTTATATACGCTTATAATATTATAGCTCTAATTTATGATATTTTGACGGTTTTCCGGCTATTTGCACCTCACTGAAAAGAGGCGCCTCAAAGTGTTTCATTAATCAGTTTTCAAATCTATTGAGATTAACTATTGGTTATATATTGAGTTTAACTATTTAAAGACAATATGATTTGGCTCTGCTTTTCTTTTGTTTTAAATGAATATTTGAATATTCATGAGAAGAGACATTGTGTCCATTGTGTCGGAGCTATCCTTTGGTTTGGTCGATCAATTTCGCACGCTTGAGAGCGTCATTAAAAAAACTAGTTCCAGCCGAAATGGCAAAGTATGGCAATACTCGTACATAACGTAAGTTAACGTCGAGATCAATGAAAAGATGCAGTAAATTATGCAACCGGCAGGGACTCCAGCTCCAGCTCCAGCTCCAACTTCGGTTTCAGTTTTAGCTGCGGCTCCGGCGAAAGGTGTTTACAGCGCCTGCAGCGCCGTCGACGACATCTTCGCGTCAAGGAAACAGAAAGAAGAAACTGAAGCAGAAACGGCAAATGAAACCGAAAACGAGACTCAAAAGACTCCAAAAATCAAATTCGAAACAGAAACAGAAACAAAACTTGATACACGAGTTGTTGTCAATCTTGAGGCACGTCGCAGGAATTTCAATTTCGTTTTCATTTTATTTTTGAGAGGAAACAAAACCAAGTCAAGTGGACCCACTGCACATGCACAGACAATGGACATGAATGGAAATGTTACTGTGACTGGGTTTGGTCTGAGCCAAGGGGCAGCTGGTTATGCCTCTTATTGTTGCACATTCTTCATTATTTGCTGTTTCATTTTCCTCAAGCATGTTTACCTAATTTCAAGTTTTGCTTTTTTTTATTTACGTAAAATTTATTAAATTGCTCCCTCCGAGTGTCTCTTTAATGCCTCCGCTGCTTGTCGACTCTCTTCTTTCTGCCTTGAAGGCCGCAACTGCAATTTTATGCAGCTTGCCTCCTGGCCTGGCTTTGCCTCTTATGCAACCGCCTGTTGGTTGTGCGAAGTTGTGTGTGGACACTGTCAATTTTTGAATTTTGCTTATTATTTATGTGAACCGATTGAAAGGGGTCAGGTTGAAAACCCACGTCTGCTTCTGCTTCTTCTTCTTCTTGGCCAAAAGAAGTGTTAATTGTGGCTTTATTAAACATTATAATGCCCGTTTCTGTGGCTCGCCAATAAAACGTACAGCTTATTACAATGCTAAATGCCATTTAGTGCTGGACATCGCACCGACTGGACTGGCCCCCAGAGCCACTGAAGCGGAGCACTAGCACCCAACACTTGCATATGTGCATGTGTGTGTGTGTGTGTGTGTGTGTGTGTGTTTTGTTGTGCTCATGTCTTCATGCTGCGTCCCCCTGTGAAGGCCGTTTCACATTGTTTACACAAAAAATGCCTGTCCGCTTTGGGGGTATTTGGGGGCTTTTGAGAATTGCAAGTAAAAACCAAAGTGTGCTAATTGTTTGTCACTCAAGTTCAGTTAGCCAAGTTAACAAAGTTAAACATGCCATATGAAATGCACGCACGTAGACACTTAACGTGGCTTCGTTTATTGGAGCACCCAACGATGACGCCCACATGTCCATTCTGACCTTATACAGACTCGGGGGGCAATTAGCTGCTTGTACATCATCATAAACAACATAATTATCTGTCAGTCTGTCAGTCAATCAGTCAGTCAGTTGGTTAGTCGATCAATCAGTGGATGCGTCGACACATTCTAGCTTTGGGCTAAACACACACACACACACGCACCTTGTGTTGTGCTTGAGATAGAGCAAAGCACCAACGCACACTTGAGCTCCAAGACCAAGAGACCAAATATTTGAAGATTTCGCTGTGGCTGAGGCTGAGGCTGGAGCTGGGTCGGAATCGGAGGCTGCTTTACCTTGGGAAAATCCGAGCAGTCATCGTCAGTCCGAGTCCAATTCATCCGTCAGTTGGGGTCGTCATACAGCGAAGACATAAGCAGCGCTGAGCGTTGATCGCTCTACGCTGAGCGTTACTCGGCGCTTTACTCTCACTCTCTTTTCGCTTTCAGTGACGCTGGCAGCGACGCTGGCAGCGCTGTCGACGCCAGCTTAAGCAGTTGCGTGCATTTTGCACATTGGGCGACAAGCGAACGCTTTCAGCCGAGACTGAAGCTAAGCTGAAGCTGAAGTTGAAGCTGTAACTGTGACTGAGACTGAGACTGAGCCTGAGAGCTTTGCAGCAGCGGCAGAGGCAGTGGCAGCGGCAGCAGCGACGGCTCGACCGTGTCCCCATACACACACACACACACACACACACACACACTCGTATGGAGAAGACAAGAGACCAAAGACTCGCTGCTGCTGCGTCCGCTTAACGCTTACACTGTGTATGTTTTTTTTTTGTATTATGTTTTTTTCTTCTGTTTTGGCCAAATTGTTGCTGTTTTTGCCGCTGCGACGTCGACTGCGCTGCGTTTCTTTTGGCGCGTCCCATTCAAAATATAAATAGATGTGCATGTAGGGAAATGCGAATAGTGTTCCATAGAAGACCTCAGCGGAGGCACATTCAAGCTCTTTTATATTCACGCGCTGTTGGTGGTACAGGGATTCCAAGCATGAGATCCCTCAGTTTATTGGTTAGTGTTGTGCACAACATAAAGCAAATCTATGTATATATATAAATATATTGGAAATAAGTTAACGGTGAACATCCTGAAATGGAAATCATAAACTAAAAGTGACAAATCTTAAATCATTTTGTGTGAAATCAAAAGAAAAATTAAATTAAAATATGAAAATACTAAAAAATACCAGATATACTAAATATACCATATGTAATAAGTGATCCTTACCATAAACATTGGACTAATTGATTCTCTGATGCCGCCCACAGCTACTCAGCGCCAGCTGCGCGCTAATCCTTAGCACAGTCTACGCACATCCGCCCGAGGGTGTGTGGAAGAAGAAGCTAACCTGGAAGGAGGACTGGGTCCAGGTGTGGAAGACGGTGAAAAAAGAAGCATGGGAAACCAAATGGAAGAAGGTTTCAGTGCCAATTTGGAAGGAAGTTCAGGTAAGCAGAAGACTCCACGCCAGGAAAAACATGGAACCAAAGCTTAACGAATGCATTCTGGGAATAGGTGCCCGTTTGGAAGGAGGAGCAGGTGCCCGACTGGAAGATCATAAAGAAACCCAAGATTGAGGAACGCGAAGTGCCCGCCTGGAAGGACATCAAGGTGCCCGACTGGAAGAAGGTAACGAAGCCAATTTGGGTGCCCACAAAGGTGGCCGTCTGGAAGGAGATTAAGGTGCCCATCTGGAAGGAGATCCAAGTGCCGTTCTGGAAGGAAATACAGGTGCCAGTGTGGAAGGAAGTACAGGTTGCAGACTGGAAGCAGATGTTTGAGCCACAATGGGTAAGCAAGCGAAACCTCCACAGCAAGAGACACCTCTAACTGTTATGTCACATTTCGTTGCACTTAGGTGAAAATGGGCATACCTGGTGAGAAGTTCCTGGGCAAAGATCACGAGGGCTGGGAGTACACCAGTCACGATCTGTGGCGCAAGAAGCTCGTCTGGAAGCCAGTGTGGAAGAAGGTCTGGCGCACAGAGAAGAAACAGGAATGGCGCACCGAGAAGAAGCAGGAATGGCGCACCGAAAAGGTGCAGGAGTGGAAAACGGAGAAGGTGCAAGAGTGGAAGGAGGACAAGAAACTGGAATGGAAAGACGAATGGGTGCAGGTATGGAAGAACTCAAAGAAACAGATCTGGATCAAGGAGAAGCGCGAGACCTGGATAGAGGAGAAGGTACAAATCTGGCGCACCGAAAAGAAACAGGTCTGGGCAACTGAGAAGAAACAGGCGTGGAAGGACGAATGGCAATCAGTGAAAGTGCCCGTCTGGAAGGAGGTCAAGGTCCAGGAATGGAAGAAGGTCTGGAAGCCAGTGTGGGAAAAGATCTGGGTACCAATCCATCACGGACATGGCTGGGACTAAGCCAGCTCCTTCTGAACAAACCATCTCGCAAACTATGCGACAGCACTGATATCTGATAACTGCCCCAGGCCCTGGTCTTTCGTTGAAATAATTGCTACGAATTGTTAATCCTTTAGTCAGCCTTGGCGTCTATCATCATCCCACAGCATCCAGCATCCAGCATCCGAACATGCATTTTGTATACAAGCTTCCATCTCTCTACCTCTCTCTCTCTCTCTTTGTATCTGTCTATCTTCCTCTCAATTATTCTCGTTTGAATATCTCGATATTTATCTTAAGTGTACAAATTAGTCATGCGCGCGTTTGTCTTTAAGTTATACAAAATTTCATACTCAATGAAACGATTAATTCATATTGGCATTGAAACTCAACACAAACAAACAACAAAAAGGTTGAAAGTGTACATTAAACGTTTGTAAATAAAAACATACATAAACCATACATTATAAACTACGATTATATGTACAAAATTCCATGTAAAAGAAAAAGAAAAAGAAAATAATAAAAAAAATTATATAAAATATATAAAAAAAACCCACTTTTAATTATGGTCCACACTTGGTTGTAGTATCTCTGCACTTGAGGAACTTGAGGAACAGCCACCCAAGTGCTGCGATGAGCTGCGATGATGTCATGATGAGCCGAAGAGATGAGCTCCTTTTACTTTCATTGGATGCCGCATCGATTGCGCAAGAGCGCTGCCATTGACTTTTCCATTTGCTATTAGATGGCCATTAGGAGGAAGATGCAACTCATAAAGTTGCAGGTCTCATGACATGCGGAAGTTAATGTTGCTGTGGCTGCCACAGCCCTGGCAGTAAAAAGAAGCAATTGCAAATCGCCGACAGAAATGGGCAAGTTTTTCTGCACGATTGTTGCAATCGGCATAAGACGCCAGATCATCTTTGCTGGGGGAGGCCAAAGCCAATGCATATGAACTTGCCACAACGGCAACAAGCCGCCAGCATCATCGGTAGCAGTGGCGGCAACATTTGCAATTGCAACTGCAACAGGCTGCATCCGATGCAGATGCCAAATAAATCTCAAGGAAGCATCTCTGCCAGATAAGCAGCAACAATAACGCCTGACTTCCTGCTCAAGTTGAAGTTGAATGCAGCTGCAGCTTAGGGTTAGGGGGCGCCAGTTGCCACAGTTACCTCAGCAGACCCAGTCTTGGTGGCACTCACAGCCTCAGACGGGCTCGTATTCAACACAAGTCCAAGTCACTCGGTCGCCGTTGTTGCAACATGTTGCTTTAATTGACTCCGCCGCTTCTCTCTGTGTGTCTGTGTGCCAAAAACCAAAGCCGCCATCAGTGTCCCACCCCAAACACCGCCAGCCCGCATAAGTCACTGACTTAGTTGCCAGACCACCATATGCAAGTCTAGTTAGCAGCTGGCGGCGACAGCAGCCGAGGAAGCAACTTGTGGCAGTTGCTGTTTGACGCGGCCAATACCAAAACTGGACGCCACAGACGCAACAATTGTGCCGATTAGGTAACAGTTCCACCAGCCACAAGCAATGCGACCAAAAGTTCGAGTTCAAGTAAACATTTATCAGGAGGCAATCGAAGTGTTTCACCTCAGCCTCAGCCTCAGCACACGTTGCACGAATCACTTGCTAACAGCCCTCTTTAATTGATGAGTGGGCGTGGATTGGGTAACTTCGCATTCGAAGGCTACGCAAATTACACATTCAAATAAAGTAATAAACTTGAGTGGAAATGTGCGCAGACAATAGAAATGATATGCGATCAGCGAATCGATGTTGGATGTTGGGGAAAGGGCACAAAGTGAAATTTAAACTCGAAATCGGAAATTATTTAATCACCCGAAACGAGCAAAGATTAAGAATTGAGATAAAGTTTGAGTTATTTATAGTCTCTCTGTCACGTGAGCTAATTGAGTGGCAAAACAATAGCCTGGCTCTTAATTGGGCCAATGGACCCTATTGAAAATCTTCCCCAAGCTCTGAAAAACAAACCCTATAAAGATGAATGCAATGTCAGAAAAGGGGGCAGCTGTGTTATCAAATCGATTTCCATAATTCACAATGAAATGCAACGGAAGCAGTTGCAGTCATTTTGTGGCTAGGCTTTTCCTTCGTTTTGTTTCTCTCTATTGTATAAATAGTAGTAAATGTCTTCGTTGTTGTTGCTGGTGTTGCACAAAGACTTGTTACATCGCAGCGACCAATCAAGCCGTTTGTTAGTGATTATATGTTTTGAGTGTTTGGTCATTAAATCAAGTACCCGCTGCTCACTTGTAATGACTGGAGTGTCCAGTAAGGCTAATTTCTTGCGATGGTATCGCCAGCAGCGGCGCGCAGGCGGTGTACGCGGCGTATGCGTAATATTTGAATGGGCATCCAATCGAGGCAGTTGTAAATTGCGCTCAGCATCACAAGGCTTTTTATGTAATGCACGCAAGTGTCATGCGAAATTTAAATTTATATTTTATAGAAACAGCAACAACAGCAACAACAACAACAACAACAACACTGGCGATAACATTTTGTTGTAGACAAAACAAAAGCACCGCAAGACAGAGGCAACAACAACTAGCAAACACTTTACGCATTTTGAGTGAGGCACAAGTGAAGCAAGACGCAGAAAGCCGCTTGGCTGTTGTTTTAATTGTTGCAGCAGCCACACACACCACACACACATTGCACAACTTAAGCAAAAACAAAAAGAAAACAGAAACGAAATTGAAAAGAAGTAATATAAATAAATTTGATAAACAATAAAGAAGAGAGAAATATGTTATAATAAAGCGAAAAGTGTTTATTGTAATAAATCTTTTGTTTACTTACACACACACATACATACACACACCTCACACACCTCACACACCATAACGAGCTTGAAATATTTATTTATATACGCATATACTATATATATTTATTTTGAGGCACAACAAAGCGCTGCGCAGGTTGAAGACAAGCTGCAAAAAAAAATTGAGCCACCAACACGAGGCACGTGACGGTGTGTCTGAGGTGTTCGTCTCTGCCGCTGGCTGCCAAGCGTGAAACGACGAGCGCTGCAGAGGTTGTTGCACGCATCAGCTGCAAGTTAAGTCGGTGTCGCTGAGCTGTTGCCACCGCCTTGATCTGTGCCGGGCTGTTGACAGCACGACGCTTCCAGCCGCAGCCGCATGTGGGTCATTGGTTGAAAACGAAAATCTCTGTGTGTGTGTGCGAGTGTGAGTGTGTGCGTGTGCACAGAACTGGAGCAAACAAACGGCCTGGTTGGGCACATTTTTCATTAAGCCAGCGACAAGGTCACACGACAGCGCTGTAAGAAATGGAGTAATCATGCAGCAGCCACAAGAGCAAAAAGAAACCGTGACAGAGGCAAGAGATATCTCATGGCGAGTGTGGCAAGTGTGGCAACTTCTGGCTCCAGTCCAGTAATTAAAAGGCGGCAGAGATTGCGTTGTCAACATTGCGCTCATTACTTATGGTATGGTTATGGCAGCCCACAAGCCTTCAGTTAGCATTAATAGCTGAGTGGGGTTTCAATCAGCGGGCGCTCCAAACAAAAGACTAAAGCGACAAACTTGTTTGTCACGCGACAACAAAAGATAGTTTTTTATAGCCCAAACTGAAACTGAAACTGGCAACAGCTGTCTGTGCAGAATCTAAGCCTGGCCAAACTGGTCAGTCGTCGCGCTATCCAAATTTAGCCAACTAATTGGGCCAACTGGCGCTGCCTCGCCTCGCCCAGTGCTTCCAATTTCATTCATTATATGCAAATTGCATTTTGTTGTCAATCATTGTTTTGTTACATTTATTTGTTGTTTGGCCTAAATGCGGCTATCTCTTTAGTTATCTCTCTATTACTCTCGCTCTGATCTGTGCCTGAGGACTGGCTGCGAGTGGGCTGCGGGGGGACTTGGAATTTATTACAGCGCTTCAACGCAATTGCAGTTTACGACTTCCTCGAGCTGCATTATTATTAACCAGTTAGCAGTTCGCCGTCTCTCAGCCAAAGCAGCTGATACGCTGAATGGCCAATATGTGATGCCCCGCAGCTTGCCCCGCCCATCATGCAACGGCTGCCTCCCCCTCCTGCTCCAGTAGCCAGTTTGTCGTTTGCCGCTTGTCGTTTAAACGTTTGACTGATTACTTTTTTTGTTGTACGACTATTTTTTTATTTTGCTCTCTTCAATATTTGCATGTTGTAAGTTTTTGTTACGACTGCGAATAGGAATACGAATATGCAGCTCTTGGGGCTCTTTGGTCTCGGGGGAGACAATGTGCAATTGTTTTGTGAATTTTGCAGGCAAGATACATAATTTTGAGGTGCTTTGACGAGGTGTTTTCACAGCATCGTCAAATGCAAATAAATGATATTATAATGGGCGACATGTATTTAACTATCTTTAATATTGCATATGAATTTCGCAATATGCGATAACCAGCTATGAGCCATGAGCTATGCAAACTCAATGGACGTACTTGTATTCAAGCCAACTTGGTTAGCCAAGTATTCAGTATTTATCTATTTAAGCCTAAGCTCACAATAACATTCCGATTCTGATTCCGACAGCAATGCTGCAACTACTGTTGCATCTGTGTACTGCAACAATATTTGGTATTTGTAGTAAGAAAATATTTGTTCAACAGCTGCGCGTCGGCTTGAATTTCAAGGAACATGATTTAAGCAAACCCAATCTTGTTATCAACCTTTGTTTAATATTGTTAATGCAAACATATTTATTCACATAATTTTAAAAACAAACTCTATAGCTCATGTGTTAGGTCAATATTTAGTTATCTGAATCATCAGTTAATTTAGAGCTTGGCAAACATTACCACTAAAGGGCAACTATTAAGACTTAAATACTTTTAAAGCTATCGATAGTTGCGATACGTTCAATATGTTAGTTAAGCAAGGCGAAATCGGAGCCCTAAACTCTGCCAGAGCCTCTTCCTTGCAGAGCACAAGCGTAGCCTGTAGTTAATTTAAGTGGCGCCATCTGTTAGTCACTTTTAAAGGCTGCAAGCGCTGCGTATTGCAATAAAAGGGAAACTAGTAAGAGTTTTTGTTCAGTTTTAAATGGCGCCTAAAAGAGTGTCACGTATTGCACACTGTCAAAAGCTGATTGATATGAGTGGGTAAAGTCGTGCAGAGCTTTAACACGTTTCTTATGTGTTTGCATTAAAAGACTTAAATAACAAACTGAACTGCAACAAGCAGGCAGCGGCGTGATCTCCATTTGACCCGGGTAACCATGCAACGGGCACAGCTGTTGTCTGGCAACTGGAAATAAACAATTTGCATATAAGTTTCAAGCCTCGTTTGACTTGCGAATTTAATTGAACGGAAACAAATATTTTTTGAACTCGCTGACTTTGTCCGAGTGGCTCATCTTCTGCTTGAAAGCGGTTCACTGCAATTATGCAATCACTTTGGACGTTTTTCAATTTTGCATGTGGCAGACAATTGGCGAGCGTGACTGCAACTGGCTGACTGACTGACCAACTGAATAAAACTGAAGCCAAAGAGCTACTTTCAGCCCCAGCTCCAGCTCCGATTAGTGTCTACGCCCCATGATTAAGCAAATATATCGAAATCAGCGCCATATCAAATTTGCATGATCCGCAGTTCAGTAGTCGAAATGCCAAGTGAACGGCTTGAAGAATTCGCATGACTGGCAAGAAGTCTGGATTGATTGCGATTTCCTACTTGACATTTGAAACTACACCAACGTCATGGCCAAAGAGATTGCGCAATGACAATTAATTGCCGAAACGGTCAACGAACGGCAAAGGAACCAGTTCAGTTCTGTCAGGCAACTGGCAGCTGCCACAAGGCGCTTGCATTTCCGTTTGATATTGGCGCCGCTTTTGGCAGCTCGTTAAACTTAAACTTATTTTCTTGTCAAATGAGGTGTGAGCCCTCCATATTCGTTTTATGCAAATGCGAATGTGATCGCTGCGTTGCAAGGGGCCCATAATAGAGACATAGAGTCATAATTCATGCAGTTTGTATTGTTATGGACGCAACGTGATTTGAAATTTCTATGACAATTCAATTGTATGGCCTATACGCTGGGTTCGTGTCTTAAGTCTTTTGTTGCCACAGCGAATGGGGTCGAGCCATCGTAATTGCATTCGTGTGACCTTGAGAGCTATTCAGTGGAAACACGAAACGCACAGCTGCAATCGCATCTCCATCTCTTGAGACATTCAGGGAAGTTCAAGTTGGAAATATTGTTACATATGGGGAAGTGGGCGCGACGGGCGGGCAATTAAAATGCCCAAACTGGCGGTTAAACCATATAAGTCGAAGAGCAGCAATTGCAACTACCGCAACAAGATCTTGATTGCCTTTGGTGCGTGCGAGCACCGACTTGAGCTTGGAGTTGTCAACTGTCTGTAAGCGTAACGCAAAGTGGTTCGGCCGGCTTCCATCATGGAGGCCCAAAATGCAACATTTGCTTATTTTGGTGGCCAAACAGGAAGCCATATGTCAATCGGAAGTAAAAGGCGCAGGTACAGGCTCAGGCTCTGGCTGAGGCTCGGACTCAATAAAAGGTGGCGGAGCCAATAAAGGCGGTTCGATGGCATTCACATATGTAAAACAACTACCACGCCCCTTTGCCCTCTCTCTTAGTTGTCCACTTTTAACTGAGTTATGCGCTTGGCACACGCCCACGATTGGCAAATCTCTGCAATCTTTGGCTATTGAAATCAAGGAGAAGTCCAGGAAGCGTATGCCAAATGTTGCTCCAATTTTCATGCCGGAACCAATTTCACACACACTTACACTCACTCGATATACACACACCCTTAAACATTTAACACATTGACTGATTACTGCCACGATACGGCGAGTTAGTTGCCAATTCGGATGCCTTGAATAAATATGAAAAAGTAAACAACAAACAAATCGCCATCGCCATCGCCATCGCACGATTCGGATTTGGCTCGGAATCGCAAAAGTAAAAGTGGTTCAACGGCTGGTGGCATGGCGTTAGCGTTATCTTCGTCGTCATCATCATCGTCATATTTATGCGTTTCCAGCCATAACACTCCACATCCAGACAGTCTCAAGCATCGGAGCACCACAAAAGGAAGCCATGAATATGGCCAGACAAACACCAAGGAAGCCATGAATCGAACTATACGTATCATAGCCAGGGGCAGCCCAACTTGTCGTTGTCTACATTGCCGTCGTCTTCGTCTTCGTTTGCGTCTTGTTACGCATTTCATTTACACTGGAGTCCAGTTCCAGTCTGCGGCTTTGTCCATGTCCACTTCCTGAAACGCACGCTCCAGGCGCTGGTTGAGGTTTTATTTATCTTACATTGATGAATATTAATATGAGTTTAGTTTCCATTTGGTGCGAATCATGTGCATTGAACTGGCTGAAGCTGCCACTTCCTTATGGGGACACCCATTTGGTAATACCCTCGGACATTAACACATTTGGCCAAAGCTTTTCTTTATGAATACCTACAACTAACTCGAATGATTATTGGCTAACATTTTTGTATTATCAAAAGTTGATTAAGCTGATATTTTTGGTATTTACTTTAGCTTTTCCTTATCTTTAACTTTAACTTTATTTTTATCCAACAATGTTGCTACAGTTCCGCTAGGAAATCGGTTAGGGGTATGCCTCATATAATATAATATAAATATTTATTACCTATGGAACACATTTGATTGATTGAACTTGCAATTATAAGCAGCCACTATAACAATTATCTTGTACATATTCGTCTTATATAACCGAAGGCCTTATATTTTTAGCAAAAACTTAGGGGGCAGCACGCACACACATACACCTAAATACTGTGTGAGTGTGTGTGTGATGGTTGTAACGGAACCACGCCGCTGCACGCATGCGATTCCTGGAACTCGGACTTAGACTGGTCGCTGGTCGCTGCTCATTCACAAGAAACCAGGGAATTAAAATTAACTTAAAAAAAACTGAATCAACATGCAATTATTTAGCTTTGGAAATGTAGCGAACCATTTAAAGAGCGCAGCTTGAATGAAATTCCGCATATTTGCTGAGTCTTTGCAGTCCGAAGTGCAACAAAAGATGCAGGAAATAAATAAGAGTCTGACAAAATCAAAGCGCCAATTGGATTGCGGCCCAAAGTGTTGCCACATTGTTGCACATGCAAAAATGCAGGCGCTTTGACAATGGTGAACACTGGACAAGTTTGTTAATTGTTAGATCCCATTTGGCACGCAACGCAAGCGACTGCCCTTAACCGATTTAAAGCACCAACTTTAGCTTACAAATCACATTAATAACCACTAATTGATACAATACTCTTGGGTGACCATTGCCCAGTGCCCACTGCCCATTGCCCGCTGGCCATTGGGCAGTCTTAGTGTGTGGACATCAGGCGCCGCACGAACGTGACGACCTTCGTCGCATCATTATTGAACAAGAATTCCCAAAAAGTATAAGCAACAAATACTAAAACAACAAAAAAACCCCAGCTTAACGAAGATACCCAACGAAAGATATACTCGTACGCAATCCGTACGGCAGTTCAAGCTTTTTGTCAACGCGTTTTCATACAATATGTTTTTTTTTTTTAAATATCCCATTTCGTGCTATTAATTTGCATTGCGCCAATGCTTTTTGTTTTTGTTTTTGGTGTTTTTATTGTCTTCATTTTGGTTGTGGTTTTTTATTAAGATTTATAACATTTATCGCCATAAACTTCATGATGATGTCGATTACAACATTTGGAGCAACGCCTGCACCTGATCTACCGCTCTCCCTCTGCCGCAGTCACGTCGCTCTCAAACAGATGCGAATGCGCGGCACAAAAGAAAAAACCAAAACACCGGTTCAAGCGAAGTTTTGAGAGCCACACAGAGAGAGAGAGAGCGTGAGACAGAGAGCAAAAGCTTTGGACGAAAGCTCGCAATGGTATTGTTTACACATAAAACCGTTATCAGAATTCAAGGTCTTCGGCTTGCGCCTGAAGCGCGCTCTCGTTTTCGTTTTCGTTTATTCGGGACTGCGCGCTCTCATTTTTCTTTTTTTGGTCTTCGTTTTCGTTTTCTTAGCGGCAGCTGCACCTGCGTGCCGTCTATTTAACCTGGCTCCCCAATCTCTAGTGCGACAGTCATATCCACGAAAGTGGCCCAAAGAGTTGCGCGCGTTTTGCCCACCAAGCGAGTGGTGCCCCAAAGGAGTTCCATTGCCTCTATATCTTTATAATTTTCGCGCACAAGTGAATTAGTGTTAAATTTTGGTCTAGGGCCAACCCCCAGCCCCAAACATTCAACGGGAGCCATGAGGATCCAGCGGCATTTTGTGGTAATTACATACAATACTCGGCAACGGAATGTGTCAGCCAGTGAAGAGATAGTGAAATGAGTGCTCAGGTCACCCAAGTGGAACTAATGGAATACATTTTTGTCAGTTTACTGCACTTTTATAATAGATGAACACAAGTTGTTTACCAAATTGCGAAAACTCGAGTGTTCCCCTTTAATCTTCATATGCAAACTAGAAATTATGGAAGCCATGCTTCACATATTTCCCTAAATATTGCTAAATTTCCACCAGGTTGAAACTTCAGAGGTGCGAAGTGAATAGAGTCGTGTCAAGCTTTTAGTAAGCCCATTAACTATTACATGACAATGGCTTTTGGGATGAGGAAGTCTTTTTGAGTTATATAAGAAGATATGAGGTAAATTTGTAGAATCTATCGATGGCATCGATTAACTAAGTTTGGGTAATATCAAGTCTTGTTGTGAGCATCTTAGCCAGATTCTGAAATAAATGTTGACGGTAAAATTAGTTCAGCTACCATAAAGTAATGTTATGGATGTTCAAGATAATCTTTACAGATAATCTTTAGTATAAAAATATATAGATATTCAATTAATGAAAATTGAATTTAAATTAAATTTATATTAAATTTATTTATTATTAAGATACATAAAGTTCTTATTGGGCGGAACCTACCTGAGAATTTTCACTAATTTGTATTATTTTCTTAGAGAGAACTTTTAAGCAGAAAAGCTAAGCACCCATAATTTGACAGGATAATGCTGTCCTTTGATATACAATAAAATTAATGATATTAAGTATTATAAATATCTATTTTTATGTGAAGTATTTGTTACCATATTTAATATGAAAAATAATCCTATGAAATACGTTCCACAAAGACCATTGGCAACTGTCTTAATTAAAAAGAAAAGATTTTTGATGCAGAAATATTTATATATATAATTTCATAATAACATTAACTTAACACGTTGCTTGAATGGAGAATTTATTATCAATTTTTCTATTGTAGCCCATATAAATTAAAAACTTTAACTGCGTTTTTCCTAAAATAACTTTGTTTGAGCTATGACTGTCTTCAAGTGAATGAGCGATAAATCAAGTCCTTGGTTTTGGAACCATTCATTCAGTCATAAAAATGGAAAATTTATAGGCGTGTTATGTTAATTTCCCTAATCGACTTTCCAGACGTGCGTAGTTGGTTTTCCTTTTATTATTGTCAATAGCACGACGTTTGGAGCTGTGTTTTTCTTTGGGGCATCTCTTGATCTCTGTGAGGCGCATTGTCAACAATTAAAAGCGCACAAATATCTTGGCGGGATGGATTCATTAGCGTTCGCCCATGAAAGGCAATAGAGCTGAGCTCTTTTCTCTCACGATCGATGATCCAACGCCGCCAAACCAGTCGCGTGAAGACTGTGGACGGCTTCACTAGCTACTTTCACTGCCCACCAACTGCGGAAGCTGTGGTTTAGTTTACAGCGTTAACTGTGGCGGCTGCGCACAATTAGCACCCTCAGTGCAAGCGATGAGATAATTTTTTTGCCGGCGCTAATTTTCATTTCATAATCGGATCGAGTTGACATTCGAGCGTAAATTGATTGGAATATTAGAGTGTGTGCGTTTATAATGAAAAGATTATGGATTTGTGAAATACCCAACCAAAGATGACAGCAAATTGACGCAAAATGCTTTGACCTCGCCTTACCTCCAAATACAGAGCTTCATACTTGCAACAGCGACGCCTCCAAATAAATAAATCCCAAAACAGACATTTGCATAATGACAAGACACCACACGCCCATATAAAGAAAGGTACCCAGCCCGAAAAGCTCATGTTACCCATGCCCTCACAATGTTTTTGACCCGCAGCCAGGTCAGGCTTTATCATGTTGATCTGCCATGTTCATAAATATAAACTCCATGTATAAAAACCTGACGTAACATTTCACTCTTACTTTTGTCTGGAAGTCAGCGACAGTCAATGACTCTCAGTGCAAACAATGGCAAAGTGGCGCAGAAGTCGCCGAGTTGTTGACCCAGTTAAAACCCGTTTTGGCTTTTAACGCTTCATATGAAGAATATTTATATTAATTAACATAATCGTTGCGAATTCGGGTTGATCCCTATATGGGCACGTTCGTTGCCTAAGTCTTTTGTTTTTCTGTTGACAAACACTGAACATAAATTTGCTTTACTCCAGTTGGGCTTGCTCGGTGTGCTCTCTGTGGCCACCGGAGGCAGCCAGGCCAAGGCTGTGGTAGACCAACAGGCAGCCGAGTCCCAAGTAAGTGCTACGAGCGTGGCACAGAAGCGCATCGGACACGGCTTTGGCTTGGGTCTCGACATCGGCATTGGCGAGCACGAAGTTCACGAGCACCATATACACGAGCACCACGAGCATCACGAGCATCACGAGCACCATGAACACCATGATCCAGGCTATTGGAAGAAGAGAGTCACCTGGAAGGAGGGCTGGAAGAAGATATGGAATCCGGCCAAGAAACAAATCTGGAATCCTTCTTGGAAAAAGGTTTGTCGTCTTACTTATTCTCTATACTTTATTCTGGCTAAATTCTGATGCTCTAACAGATCTATAAGCCACATTGGGTGAAGGTTCCTGGCTGGAAGGAGATTCAGGTGCCTGCTTGGAAGCAAATATGGGTGAGTTTAGACTTAAGCCTTCCTTGATTGTTCTTAAGTTGAAATAAAATATTCTATAGGTGCCTCACTGGAAAGAGATTTTAGTGCCCGCATGGAAGGATATTCAGGTTCCTGATTGGAAGCAGATCTGGACACCTGAACTAGTCAAGGTATGGCAAATCCTACTTCATATAGTCCTTGTTTAATTAATAAAATTCGCGTAGGTTGGTATTCCCGGCGAAAAATACCTGGGCAAGGATCATGAGGGCTGGGAGTACACTAGCCACGATCTGTGGAAGAAGAAGGTTGTGTGGAAGTCACACTGGAAAAAGATCTGGAAGCCAGCTAAGAAACAGATCTGGGTGCCTGAGAAGAAACTGGAATGGAAGGAGGGCTGGAAACAGTACTGGAAACCAGGCAAGAAAGAAATCTGGACTGACAAGCTCGAGTGGAAGGAGGCCTGGAAGCAGATCTGGGTGCCTGGCTGGAAGGAGATTTGGGTGCCTGGCTGGAAGAAGATCTGGAAGCCCGTTGTGATATCCGAATGGTTCCCCACACCAGATCACCATCACGATCATCACGATCATCACCATCACGACGCAGGCTGGGACTGGGATCGCAAAGACAAAGGTGTCACCAAAGAGGGTGACAAAGTGGTGTGGAAGCGCGACGACAGCAATGCGTCCGGTGCGAAGCCAACGCAGCTGCAGCCAGTGGCCAGTGCAGATTTCCAGTCAAAGACGCTTGAGGCGGCAGCTTCACCAGTCGCAGCCACGTCGCAGTCTTTCAAGTTTCCAGGCGCGTAGGGCACACACTATATCAACTATAGCCATCGCCAGTAAATATATGATAGCACGCCAACCCACCCGAATCCAAGCTCCTTGTAAATAGTTGTAAACCAGTCGCTAGCTCATAAGGCCTCTTGTTACTTTGGCGTCATTTTAAATTATCTCTAGACTTAAAAGTTGTTTAATTATCAAATAAATAAATAACATAAATAATAATATTAGTTGGATTCAGTCTTTTAGTCTTCCGCGGAATGCAGCTGCTGCTTGTCCTCCTTGCTCCCCCAAGCATCCGGCGCAGGTGCATTTGGCAGTGGCACCCATTCCGTGAGTATGGTGGGGGTCCACACTTTCTTCCAAACCGGCTCATAAATGCGCTTCGCCCGCCAGTATTTCACCCAGCGCGCATTCCAAGTGGTCCTATTTGTCCAGAAGCCGTCCAGGTGTGGATCTGTGGTGTCCGTGTGTCGCACGCTGCATGGGAATACAGGAAGTGAACATACGTCTAGTTTAAGTGAAAGTCGTTTTGCCAGACTATTACACAATTCCACTTACATGGTGGTTGTCTTTCCACCCACACTAGACCCAATGGCCAGGGACAAGAGCAGCAGCAGCGCCAGCAGTGGCATTGTCCACTCGCTGATCCGCCCACAGGTTTGTCTGGTCTGCTTTGTCATCATCCTGTGCCTATCTGTCACACTGTCACTGGATGTGCTGGTCCCTTTCATGTTTCGCAATCGACTGACAGCACTTTAGTCTTTTCTCTTAAATGAAATACCCGCGAAATGCTGTGGCGCCACTTACTTTAAATTCACGGAGCGCAGCACACGCCCCATTAATGAATTGCAAATCCGTACAATTTGCACGATCAACGCGTGAAAATTGTTATAAATAACGTACGTACATTATATAACACAAAACACAATCAAAAATCGGCGACACTTTTCGTATTTTTTGTTGATTTTTAATGGACATTTTTTTTGTTCGTTTTTGTTGTTGAATTTCTATTTTTTTATGCCTAAGATAAAACTTGCAAAGAAAATGTGTGTGAAGCAAAGCTTAAATCATAATACATATATAGCTAAAGTATAGTAAAGTATAACCGATATATAACTCTCGTCTCACAGAACTCAAGCCGTATTGTCTATATAACATGCAACATAGAGAACTATTTACTTACAATTAACAATTAAGCCTAAGGGGTCCAACAACGTTATGCAACACATAAATATAAATATAATAATATAATATATAAACTTGATAGCAATTCTCATTTTTAAAGCCTATAGTTTCCTGTTCGAGTATGCGATATATATTCTTTATGTTTTGTTTTGTTTTTTGTTTTGATTCTTTGTTACAAAGTAGTTAAGCGATCGTTGAGACTTTCGTATTTAGATAGACACATTTGGAATTAAGAATAGGAAATAAATCGAATAAATGTACAATAATACAATAAAAATAGTATTAGAAAGGCGTTGATCTTGCAGCATAGTGTAAATCGTTGTAAAACTAATTTCGTTAAAATAATATGGCACAATTCGCGCATATGAACATACAAATTTAAATGTCATAGTAATTGTTGTTGTTGTTGTTGTTGTTATTAATGCTAAGTACGTTAGATTATAATTATAATTACATTACAAGATACAAGATACAAGATACACAAAAACATTGCTCGAATTTAAGATACAAGTACATAAAGACGAAAAGCATCCGAGATTTGGTTGGGGTCGTAGCCACAGTTGAAACACGTGAAATATCTAGCAAAAAAACAAACTATATTCACTGTGACCACTACCAATATCAGTTGAGAATATACCAATTTAACCTGCATATAACGAGTGTCTCTACCTCATATTCATCTTCATCTTCATTTTCAATTTGTTATTTTTCTTTATCTTCTTGTTTTCTCTGCTAGTCTGTCAGTCTTATGAAATACCATTTGAAATCGATTCATTTGCAAATCCCAATTTGTTCGTTCATTTGAAGTTGTCGCTGTCTAAAGATTTTGGAGATTGGTAACAAGCAGAAAGGAGCTGCGGGAATGTATTGTGGTTGCTTCGTGACGTGAGTAAGTGAACAGGTAATTAAACCTAATTGATGAGTACGTGAGTACGTTGCTTTCGAGGGTGGGTGGGGTGGCTGCATTCGCCGTCCGTCTGTCTCTAACTCTGTCTCCCTTCACTCGAAGGACATCAGATTGGCGGGCAGTGGCTTTGGCACGCGGGTGGTTGCAAGCTTGCAAATGGCATTCGTCCAGAGATGCGTCATCTGTGGGCTGTCCGTGCGAAACTTGTACACTGTGCCCAGGGTGCGGTGGTATATTTCGAAGGTGTTCTTGTGCTTCGTATTGTCGCTGACATGGGCGTACCAGCCCTCCAGAGGACACACCTTGCACGGCTCGCGCTTGAAGTCGCCGCGTTCGCTGCCCTTGAAGGACTTTGGCGGGAAGTAGACCAGCGAGTTGGCCCAGATCTGCAGCCAGTAGCGCTGCCAGGAGGCAACCGCCGGCTTGCGACCCTCTTTCTGCACGGTCTTGCGGCGCACACAGCCCTGCATCGCCGCCGCTGCCTCGGGTGACATCAAATCGCAGTCGCTGCCACCGAAATCACACATAATACCTTCGGCGCTCTCCAGCGAAGTTAGGTCCGCATTGGACAGCGCATCGCTGTGCTCCAGCACCGAGTCGTCCAGCAGATGGTGGCGCGGCTGTTGACTCTGATCGTGCTCCAGATGCAAATGATGTGGATGCCCGTCGTAGTTGTTAGGCGCTATTTTGCCAAAGATGCTGCGAATGCAAAGACGGAATAGATGTTAGTTCGATCTATTTAGAACGTAGAAAAATAAACACAAAGGGGCGTCATGCAGGCAAGCGTTTGAATGGAATAAACAAATGAAATTTGTAGGCAGCCCAGAGCGAATTATGTATGGGTGTGTGTACTTGATGTGTCTGTGTTTCAATGGAAAGGTAGCCGAACTAAACAATGATCATTCAGCAATTTCATACAACTATTTTACACCACAAAACAACAGCAAAGCATGTGGGTGGCGTGTGGTTGTGTGTGTGTGTGTGTATGATTGTTTTTGTGTGTGGTTTTGGGTCTCGGTTATGCCGCAGCGTGGGTACACGGAAACAAACAGATGGGGGTTAACTGATAAACTGATAAGCATATCCTAGCTACGTTTGGCACTCACCGACGGCATCTGCAGCGCTTGTTGGAGATTGTGCCAATGCCCGGCGCAATCATCACAATGCAGCACTGGCACCTTTGTGCAAAGTTGCGTGGCAGGCTGCTGCTGCGTACTCTGTTGCACACACACAGCAGTTGTATATATATAGTTACAGTAACAGTTACAGATACAGATACAGGTACAGAGATACAAGTACAGATACAGATACAGTTACAGTTACAGATACAGATACAGATACAGTTACAGATACAGAACGAAAGCAAAAGCATAAGCGAAAATATTAGGTGAGACATGACATAATACATAGTATAAAAGTAGTTAAAAGAGTAAATGTTAACGGTTGATTAGGACCCCGATGTTTAGTCCAATTGCGCAGTGAGAATAGTGTCGAGTGGTGGTTAAAACGAAATCGAAAGATTTGGGACGAGACACAAAAAGTGTTTGGCAGTTAGAAATGCGCGTAAATTTGTTTTGCTGCAGTGGCCACAGCTTGGCAGAGCATTAACTTACTTGGTGCCCAGGCTGCGGCACTTGCGATGGCCGGGCACAAACTTGGTGCCACTGGCCATGCGCATGGAGCCAATGGTTTTGGCTGGCGAGAGATTCAGACATCCTAAAGCTGGAGCTAGAGATTCCACATTAAAAGATTCTTTGGAGCTGCACGACGAAGAGCTAGGACCGGAGGGCGAGGCGGGCTCCAGACTGAGCGAGCGTCTGTAAAGAGTTCAAAGACAGCTTTAATACACATCAACAATTAGATAGATAGCTTCATTACTTATACTGATCCTCCTCAAATATGTTTTGGAGCTCCTCAATATAGCGTATGGAGGTAAGATACTTTTGAGTGGGCTCGTGGGGCTGTATCTGACGATAATCCGACTGCTGATAGTTGGAGATGACGCGGAATATGTTGTTCATTTTGTTGCGCCGCTGCTCTGGCTCCAGGCCACCCTTGTGCGGGTGTGCCAGGTCAATGTAGATAAGATCCGTCAAAAATAAGCCCAGGTACGGTATGCAAGGCAGACGCAAGCTCTCCAGATACGAGCGCAGATTAGCCCAGTTACTTTGATCACTGAATATGTCGCTCAGCCGCTCAAACGACTGCCGATCCTTCTTGGGGAGACAGGCCCAGGTCTTCTTCAGACGATAAATGCTGGCGCTTTGCATAGCGGAGATGATGGCGAACAGCGAGTGCAGATTGTTCAGTTCGTGCAGTTTTTTTGCCACCTAAAGGGAATGTATATAGATGATTAGCATAAGTCCAACTGGTGTTTGAGGTATTCTTACCTTAATGAAATGTGTCATAATCTCAGCACGCTGCTTGGGCTGCTCGGCATTGAGTATCTCCTGCACCGTCCAGAAGCTGGTGTGATTGAAGCGCTTGGTGAACGCCACAACGTTGGGCGTGACCACATGCTTGTCCTTCTTGGTCCACGCGCAGCTGCTGAGCTCATCCGGCTGTATAAGCGCAAAGACCGGAAAGTCGAGCAAGGTTATCTGATTGGCCAGCTGATCGGCGGGTACACGCAATGCGCTCAAAATGACCGGATCCAGTTGCTTAATGGAGCCATTCGCCGGCAAACTCTGCGACTTGTTCGCCGGGTCTGCGTTTGTACTGAGGAAAAGAAAAGAGTAGATAAATTAGATTAATCGGATTACACAGAGGCAGTTGGACCCTCAGACTTACGCTATGCTATAGTAACAGCCAGGCGAGTCTGGCGACGAGGAGAGGCTGGTCAGGCAGCCAATGGAGTTCTTACGCCGCGAGCTCTTGATGTTCAGCGTTTTGCTGGCCGCTTGCTGTGCAAGATTCTGTTCCGCATAGAGCTCCTTCTGCGCCTTGTCCTGGCGCAAACAGGCCATCGTATGAGAGTTGCCATTTGGACTCCGCTGCTTGAGCTGACGCTGCAATTGTGGTGACTGCAGCTGCAGCTGCTGTGACGGCAAGCTCTGGCAACGCGCCTGCTTGGGCGAACCTGTGACGTAGCCCTGTCCAGCGTAGCCCACATAGTCAGCCTTTGATTTTCTGCTCAGCTGTTGGTTGGAAATAAGCAATTTAAAAGAGACTCCTTAATTGAGTGCAGCAGTACTTACCTCCGAGTAGCGCAGATTATCCGTGGACAGATCACGTGAGATTTCCGAGTAGCGCATCATGGCAATCCCCTGGCGTTCAATAACCACTTGGCCAACAATCTGCAAAGAACCTTTGTTTTTAAATCTATCTACCTATGTGTGTATATGTTATATATAACGTAATTATATATATATATATATATACTTAGTATTTGTTAACTCTTGATTACTCGTACAAAGTTTTTGGCTTTGTGGTTCCGTACCCTGGGCAGGCTTCTCGTTGACTGAAATCGAGTTAGTGTTGCTCGACTTTCCGCTACTGGAAGTGCAGCAAAAGCCACAATGCAGAACAACAATAACAAGCTACCATAACAAAAAAAAAGTAGCAACTTCAGGCTGCAGCCATTGCGGCGTGTGGCACGCTTCGCTGCCCAATATTGAATATGGTGGTCAAAGTGAGTCACGCGGGGACTAGACAGAAGAGACCTGGATCTGGTCTTTTATGGTAGCAGTCAGTAGCTGTCGATTGGCTTTTTGAGGGTGCCAATGCAACACACAACACACAACCAACACACACACACACACAACACTAATGCTAATGACATGCATGGAGTCAGCGGAAAGTTTGTTTTAGTTGGAAAAATGGGAAAACAAGTCACCAAAACGGTCGATGAACCCAGAGAATCTACATACATACTATTTCCTCAGAGAAACCCTAACGTCGACTGTTGCACGATATGGTCAGCTTCTATATAAATATATATATATATATATATATATATATACATATCTATATATACAAATAACCTTGTTGATTGATAATGTAGATTTGAACGAGTCAGCAAGTTGAGAAAGCTTCCAGAAGTGAATATAGAAGAACACACATAATATATAGTATACACATGATATATATAGCTATATATACTATATATATAGTGTGGCATATATTGTTGAAAGACTTTCTGACGCGACCCCGTCTAATTAATTTCAATTAAGTCATAATCATTCCAAATGCTGATCAAATGCAATGACGTTCCACTTGGGGAGGAGCTGCCTTTTGCGTTTGATTCTTTCGATTGTGAATGGACCCACATGGGGAATGGAATCATTCGATTTGGAATCGGCATAGCTAATTTCTTAAAGGGTAGAGACACATGTGTACTATTTACATACTCCTCTATACATATATACATAAGTCATATGGCTGGCTGACTCTTATCGCCTTCGGTTTATGCATGAGTCTGAATAATTTTCTAAAAACAACATAAAACTAAGATAAAATAATCTTTATTTGTACAAAGCTCACAAAGAAATTTCTTGAATAAATATTTAAGAGCTGAGTATTTAACTAAAGCGAAAACTTTTGAATAGAAAAATTACTCAATTTATATGTATTTAAGGGTACTCTGAAATACCAGAAGAATGATCCAATCTCTACTTACAATTACCTTTATAAAATGGTTTAATTGCTTATACATTAAAAGCGTTCTTCATCCAATCTTTACTTACAATTACCTATATAAAATTTCTTTTAAAGAACCAGTAAATTTTGAAATTTAAAAAATGTTAAATGAACATTTTTGAAAACTGTTTGTGTTAAGTTAAATCTAGATTTTGTTCAGATTTTGTATTAGTTATAGTTTATGCTGTAAGTTGAAATCTATCATGACATACCAGGAAAAGCTATCATAATAGATCTTGCTATAGAAAACAAATGAAGGAAAAACAACATTAATGCCAAATATGCGTTTTCAATTAAACACAAGCAAAAGGAAAAACAACCTGCCTCCATATACTATAGAGATAAAAGAAAATAAATTTCTGGCAAGACAAAAGCCAAATGAATTATTTCTTCACATTTCTCATAGACTGCCTCAAGAATTCAGCAAATGGATTTTTATTGACTATTTGAACTATGCCGAATACTGCACTATATACATACATATATATATATATATATATACATATTCCCAAACGATATTTCCAGCAATAAATTTTGCATTGTTTTGGCTGTGCTTGGGTCTAGACTCTAGAGAACAATTTATGAAGATATCAAATGCAATTAAGGCAAATTAACTTACACCACGTGAGTGAGTGTGTGGGATGTGTGTGCGTGTGTGTGTGTGTGTGTGTGTGTGTTGTTTTCCATCCTAAGTTATTGGGAAATCGTATGTTATGGCTGTTGTACAACTTGCACTAACACGATTCCCACGTTTAAGTCTTATAATCTCTACTTCTATGTAAATATTTTTTGTTGCCTCTTTCCGATTTTTTTTTTTTCTGTTTGTGTTTTGTCCGATTTTGTGCCTTTTGTTTAGCTTTGATCAACCTGCATACATTAACATATATATAGTATATATACATATATATATATATATATATATTGTATGTCTGTACTTAGTTATGAGTAGAGTCTTATTTGTATAATAAGAATTTAATGGAGAATGTGATTCTGGTCAGGGACAGGAAAATGTGGAGGCGTCAACTGGCGTTGCCCTGGCCAGCCTTTGTTTATGTCCAGCAGCCACCACGTGACGCTACGGACCACCGCCCACCACCCAACACCCACCAGCCCACCACACACACATATGCACATACCCACCAATAAATATGTTTATTGTTTTTACATAAATTTCTTGAAGGAAAACAAACAAAACAGCTGCAAAGTTCGCGGAAATCAAATTGGAATACGACTTGTTTATCAGCCTGCAGCTGTATTAAAATAAAATACAAATTAAAAGCATACACACATATTATATATATATATATATCTATATATGTACACTTGGCGAGTTTTATTTCCTTTGATAATTTCTTGCAGCACATTGGAATTTGCCATGGCTCCACCCGAGTTGAGTGCTCAGCTGACCCTCACCCAAGATCTTCTTCCAACATTTGTTTGTTTTCTTTTTTATTATTTTGGAGCTTACGAAACTCAAAAATTCTTTTTATATATATAATATTATATAGACACGTATATACTCAGTGTGTTTGGGTTGAATATTTTGACATGGAACGGTCGCCCCGTCGTGTAAGATCTGTATATGGCGGGCAAGGTCAGTTGGTGTCGCCAGCGATGACAGCGATGCCATCGTTGTCGCTGTCAAGTTCAATAACCGCCACAGATTTTGTTTTTAAAATGGAAAATGCCCCGTTACATATGTGTGTGTGTGTGTGTGTGAGCGTGTGTGTCCATAAATTAACCTTCGCCCGTTGGCAATGCGATTGTGAAAAATGCATACATAGTATGCACATATACAGTAAACTTTTGCTATGGTGAACACGCATTGAGCCCAAGGGTGCCATATTTTATACGGCAATTAAAAGCATATTTACTTAATATATGGATCCCATTTGAATATCAGCCGATTTCCAAGGAAACTTTGGGTATAGATTCTACTCGAATTATAGAGAGTTTCCATAGCATAATTGTTGCACATTTCTTAGAAATATATTCATAATTTGTACAGCTCAAGGTTAGAGCCAGATTTCCAGATTTCCCTTCTATATATACCATATATGAGAGTCTTACAGGAAGCAGACATCTGCGACTCTATAAAGTGTATATCAGCATTAAAAGCATATTTGTTTATCTGTTTTTATGTGCGCTATTACGTCTCGATCTCTGGGACTATAAAACCTAAAGTCAGCAGATTTGGTATGCCATATAGCACATACCCTGCCATATATATCGCTTGCCTGTATGGAACAGCCACTGTACACAGTCATTGAGGTGCCAAAGCCAAGCGATCTGCTTTCATTGAGAATTTAATTGAAACCAGCTATTCGGACCTATTAGTATTTAATCTCATGCAAATGTAAATGCAATTGGAATTGCGATTGTTAAGTAAATACATATGCATAAAAACTCGTATATACGTCATTATCAGCACGTACATATGTTGTACACACATCTGCATGTATGTGTGTTATAAGCGGTTGTAATCACAGCCGCTGGGTAACAAGAGAAACTACAAAAAAATATATATAAAAAGTGCAAAAAACAAATAGCAGCAGCAGCAGCAGCAGCCAAGGAAGGCCAAGCAATAGTATACTAAACAATAATGAGCTTGGCTCTGGGTTTTCTTTCTGCTGACACGCTGAGTAGTAGATTTGTATACCCTGGAAATAGAGAATAGCTAGGGAGGTTATCATAATAGAGGACTAATGGGACAAGTAACAGGTAGAAATACAATACAAAGCAACATTACAATAGACATTTAAAGAGCGAGAGCTGTGCACTGCTTGAAACGCACTGTTTACCGCATTACATGCAACAGAGCACGAACAGAGCGTATCTCCTAGTCGAGTTTGCTTCCTTCTCTATTTGATTCGTTCTCATTCTGTGATCCGCAGCTCTGAAATGTGGGTCAGGCCGTAGAAAAGTACCCAACGTGTAAGTACAAATAGGTTTCGAGTGGTTACCACTACGCAATCCTCGTTCAATGAAGAGCTGAACAGCTAAAGAGCTGAGGAACAGCAGTGTAATTTATGGAGCCTTGAAACGGCAGCGTTTCTAACCAATCCGAAGGCTGGAAAAAACATCTGGTCTACCCCGGCTACCCGGCTACCCGTCTGCCCGTCTCTTCTCTGCCTGCCTGCCTGCGTATCCTGTTTAGCAAGTAACCAAAACAACAGCTGGAAAACATTTCAACAAAGTGAAACTCAAATTTCGTACCAAGGGGCGTTCCAGTGTATGTGTGTGTGTGTGTGTCTGTATATGACTTGCTTTACGGCATTTATGTTTGTTGTAGGTGTCTGATAACATTTGCTTATCACATGATCTAATGCTTAAGTTTATCGCTAAGGAAACAGCTCTAAAAATATATTCTTTTTTTTTATTGATTTGTTTAGGAAATGAATCACTCTTACTCATTTGCCGGCCATATAACAGGAATACCCACAACGGCAACAGCAACAACACAAGAGCAGAAGCAACACACCCCTAACAAATCGATAGCAATGAATATGAATACCCCTACACCTCCCCTATTCGATTGTCACACGCAATTTTGTGTATGCCGTCGGAAGCGTCGTTAATGCTTAGCACATCGTATGCAAAGCGGGGCCAACAAGGCCCCACACGGTGGCCCCCTAACACTTAGCGCCTACCCAGTTTCGTAATCGACAAGTACGCCCAAATTAACAAAAAAAAAAAAAAATAGATATATATATGTATTGAAATAAAAAAATAATTGCACTTGATAGAAACGCGACGCGGGCCGCCCAGTGCCAGTGCCAGCCCAGAATAGCATTGCAACTAGACAGTTATTTATAGTATGGCCCGTTCCACGCCCCAATAAACTTACCTAAAAAACAACAACAACGGCAGAAGCAGCAGCAGCATCTGTATTAAGGTAACAACTCATATTTAACTGGCACTTTTAGCTGTATCGAATTCTAAAGCAAATTTCACTTAAGAGAAAAAAACCACAACGGCACCAGCTACGGCAGCGTTGCCGGAATCAGATTTCACACACGTTCCTATGCTTGCAAGACTTTAAACTTTTAAACTGCGTGCTGTTAATTAATAAACTAATAAATATGAAATAAAAACGCGCGCGGCATACGCACACTGAATTACGAGTGTTATTGTCGCTTTTACTGATTGGCTTCTGGCTGCAGTGTGACCAGTTAGCTCTGAGCACATAAATACTTAGGCGTCAGTGTTGCACAACTCAGTTCACCAGCGATCTGGCAGCACAAAAATGTCTATTTCCAAAGTCTGGCAGCACCTGTAATGCCCGCCAGATTTAAACAACAAATTCAAATGAATAGATGAAAATTGTACGTCTATGTGTTTTATTTAATGATTCCCATAGCATATTTAAGTTAATTAAAAAATCGATTCTAATTGTTTGGTTAGTTTAATTTATTTGTTATGCATATTGTATAATTTGTGTTATTATGGTTATCATACAATACATAAATCAATTAAATTAGGTTCGTTATTCACAATATAGGTATGTATTTTTTGGATTTCATACAAGATACATAGTTGTATTCTGGATTTACTGTCTCATTTGGAAAATTCCATAAAATAAATATTTCAAACTCAACATTACGCCTCGGTTTGGGGGTTTTTGTTGTAGCAAAGTACATATCGAAACAATATAAAATAGATCCATATAAGTATTTCAATGTGTTGTGTTCAACCTGCTTAGCAGTGTTCGATTTTCATCGCTTTTAGTAGTGTTATTACACGTATTATTGTAGATCTGTGTGTATGTATATTAGAAATTTGCATTTTAAAACTCGTAGGTTTCTCTTTTGTCTTCTAGTGTGTTGTTATGGCCGCAATTGTTTACGTTGTTTTTGGTATAGTTTGTTAATAAATATGTCTCATAATCGAGTATAGCTCAAACACTTGTGTGTATGTTTATGTTTAAGTTTATTTACATAGATACTCGTACAGTTTGAATGTTTCGCGGGGACTTGGAACATCTACTATTTCGTTTAAATTTCTCAATTTTTTCACTAATAAATAAATTAATCTCGTTTTCATTTTAGCTTCATCTTTTTTTGTACAATAGACGCGTGTTTTTTTGTGTGTTATCAGTCGTTTTTCATTTACTTTACATGAATGTGCAGGAAATTATTGTTAAGTTTTACTTGTAAATAATTCGCTTCCATCGTTCTTTTTCTTTTCTTGCTTTCTATAGAATTTGTTCCATTATGATAGATAATAGTATAATCATATTTACGTACATATATATGTTAGTATTTTAGCATGTATGTGTTTGTATGTGTATATGTATGTGTATGTGTTGATTACCAGAATTGTATTTCTAAATTGACACAGATAATTTAAGATCACAAAGCGTAGTACAATAATTTAGAAAATAAAGGGGAATACCATAGGTAATTAATTTTGTAGGCTTGTGTATGTTCTTGTATATGCTACAATAGTTACACGAATAAGTATATATGCTATACATATATATATGTATATATAAATGTCATGTATATATTTAATAAGTATAAGTATATGTTATGTCGCGTTATATTATGTTATTTTTATTATACTTTACTTTGTTTGTTTGTTTGTTGTTTGTTGTTTGTTGTTTCAATGCCAATATGCAGACTTTAAAATAGTTATATAAATTGATTCGTGTTGCAGACACCAAAAAATGTATTGATATAAGTACAATAAAATATTTAAGTACAATAGAATATAAATAAGTACACAATTTGGATTGTATGTAAATAGAATCAGTTGCATATATAATAAGGGGTCGGGGAGGGGGGGGACATAAAGGAGGGGGTGGTATCAAAATTAATTTGACAATCCTGACGCAAGTTGTGCAATGCTTCTGCATTTGAGTGACATTCCCAGCTGGATATCTGCTCACCGAAGTAGAAACACACACACTGTCATTGCCAGGGACAGGTTATGGATATAGGGTAAGTTTAGGTTAGGTAGGGGGGTGGGGGGTATAGGGAGTGTGCCAAGAGGATGTCTTACATCATAGCGAGACGATTATGATACGATAAGATTACAATACATAATATGTATGATAGGGCTTACAAATAGGGGAAGATAAGAGAGAGTTGTGCCGTCAAGCAAGTTTACTCGTTTCTTGCACTCGAGAGCCTGCAGCCGTGGAATTTAATTCCATGGACTTTCATTAGGAATACATAATCTATACATGCGCGCATACCTCTGTATGTGTGTGTGTGTGTATGTGTGTTATGTAATTGTGTATGTGTGTGTGTGTGTGTTATGTACATACGCGTACCTTGTGTCAAGTGTCTGTTGGCTGACAAAATGGATCAGTCAAACTTAACCAATTGCCTAAGCACATGGCCTTCTGCCAAGAGAAAAAAAACTTTCAAGTGGATTCTACCTGCCTTCAACTTACTTCTTGCCCTTCTTGCCCTTTGGCTTGTTCTCGGTAGCAGAGGCCACAGCCGAGGCGGCGGCATTCAAAAGATTCATGTTCGGCTTGACAGTGCCCTTCTTCTGGGTAGCCGGCTGCTGTGGTGTGGCCTGAGTTATGTTGTTGGTTGGAGGAGCAGCGGCGGTGCCAGCGTTGGTGGCGGCGGTAGTGGTGGTGGTGGTGGTGGTGCCGGTAGTAGCTGCAGTGGCGCCAGTGGCTGGGGTGGCCGGCGTCTCATCTAGGAAGAGCGGATTCTTGACCTCCATTTCGCCAGTGGGTGCTAGGCCAGGACATTCATAGACAGTGTAGTCGCCCTCTTCGTTGTCATCGTCGCTCTCCACATCAGAAAGGCCGCAGCTGCCGTCGGTGGCCTGACAGTTCTCCATGGCGATGATCTGTTGCTTCTGATGCTGATAGTGATACATTTGGGCACTCTGGGCCAACTTACGGTCGCACGAGGGCGAGACATCCTTATTTGGACCGGTCACGCCATAAGCCGGATAGTCGACATCTGCGGCGGCTTTGGTGCGATTGTGGAGCCTGAAACGAGATTCAAAGCAGAAGTTTATATTAAAATGTGAACGATGTGGGCAGTTGGAGTCGAATCTGGGATTAGGATTATAATCTTCGCCTAACTAGACACTTACCAGGTTACAGCTAACGCCAAGACACCCACTGTCACCGCTGCACTGACACCTGCGATGAGCGCCACAATGTAGACACCCACTTCGCTGTCCATGCCCAGATGCTGGCGCTGCACGATGTGGTCGTTGGTTTCAATAGGGCTGGCCGCGAGTGCCAATGTTGGAGATTTGCTTTGCTTTTGCAGCTTATCAATCAGAGCACTGATCTCATTGGAAGGGTTCTTTGGCTGCGATAGGCTGACGCCGGCAACAGCTGCGGCGGCTGCCGATTGAGGCTTGATGCGATGGAAATTGGCGGTTCCGGTGTCCAGAAGTCTTGGTATATCCACAGGCTTGGGTGCCGGCACAGACGTGGCCACCTTGACCACAGTCTTGGCGGTCACAACTTCAGGAGCGGGTTCTGGGGCTGGTGCGTACTCCTCGTAATCATCCAAAGCACGTGAGTCCAGTTCACCAGACGGATCGTTGGCGTTATCAAAGAATCGCGCATCGTTGGGGCCCACGGCGAATGGAATGCGCTCGCGTGGAACACTGTTCCGAATAAACCCGTTGTTCATGCTATCATAACTGGGCAGACGCATTTGCATGGGCGGCAGGGGTCGCACATTGGGCACCACATCCATTGGACTACCATAGGCAGCATCGCCCTCAGCGTTGTCGTATTGGTCGTATTGCTGATTGTTCAAGTTGTTGTTGTTGTTGTCGTAGTCATCCTCGGATTCGGCCATAACCTGCACCTCCTGCTGCCGCTGGCGATAGCGTTCCTGTTCCAACAGCTGCCGCTGGCGCATCATCTTTAGTTTGATCAGTTCTAGTTGCTGCTCGAATTGCTGCTGCAGCCGACGGCGAGCATTCTCCTCCATGAGCTGCTCGTACTGCTGCGGCTCCATTGCGGCCGCCTGGATCGGACGACGACGAAGTCCTGCAACGAAAAATGCAATTGATTAATTGAGCCAAGCTGGGTGTGGTGCTGGACACTCATTATGCTAATGATAATGCTAATGATGTCCGACATGGCGTGCCAGTTCGAAAATAAAGGCGACGAAAATAGACAAGAAAAGGAACACGGGCTGAGAAACTACTTAAAATCCGCCCAAAAAATAACCAACCGGAATAGACAAACAAAAGTCAATTTAATTGCTGATGTTTAAAAATAGACCAATTACTACACGCGCGGTCACACACACACGCACACACACATATAAATACAAGCACACGCGCGCGCACACACAGAGAAAATCGCAGTGACGTACTTGGAAAAACTTTTTATGTACCCTTTTCTAAGGAGTATATTAATAATTTTCTCATGAAATATGTAACGCACTGATAGGTAATTTCCAGCTATACAAGTAATATATATATATACATTTTTCCGGTTGATTAACTATATAAAGGTTAAACATAAGGTGTCATAGATTTAGGCTTAGACTATAAAGAGTATAAAATCTTCGGCACCTGGAAAAACTTCGCGTTTTCTTAGTTTATTTCTGCTTTGCCCTGAAAAGTAGGCTATAAAAAGTGTTCTCAGTAGCGAGCTAAGCTGAAGCTCAAGCTGAAGGAGCAGCCAACTATGTGGTAGTTGTTTGTGTGCTTGTGTGTGGGTGGAAAGACCTGCCCACATACACCCACACACACACATACATAAAAACACCCACGCACACCATATGGCAACTTCTGGCGTTGCATTTCACTCAGTATATGGTGCGGCAGTATGAGGTGGTATGGGGTTTTGTGTGGGTGTTTTGGTTTGATTCGTGAATATTTGATACTTGATATCTATTCTTATACACACTTACAGACACATGTACATAGAAACATACATACATACATACACACATTCATATCTAGTACACAGCATACAGAAAACGAAGTGGCAAGCGGCTGGTGCGCCTTCCTGCGCCATTCACGACGCAAAAGTTGAATGTATAGATGGAAGTGTGTGTGTGTGTGTGTGTGCGCTAGTGTTAGTGTTAGTGTATAAGGCGGTAGTTTTAAGTGGTGCAAGTGTGGGTGGGTAGGTGGCTTGTGCTATTTTTAGGCATATGTACCTGGGTAAACGGACGTCTCGCAGTGACCCAATATGCTGCACATGACGACTGCAATCAGTGCGCAGGTTATATCCATTCTCCTGCCCATATTGTGAGCACTTCTATGTCTATATCAAGTTTCACAATCGTTGGCTTTGGCTTTGGCTTTGGCTTAATTAGCGTTCAATATTATTGCACTTGGCACCTTTTCACTTGGTTTTTGGTACAGTACTCAAAATTATTTCGAATTTGCTTAGTACAGAATAATTGCCATATGGCCGGTTAGACTGGCCAGTACATGCTGGTTGGTGCTGCTGCTGCTGCCCTTTGGTAGGAGGCAGACTACAACGACGACAGCGGCGATAACGACGACAGAGTTTATTGATTTTCACACGGACACACACACACACGCGCACACACAAAGTTCAGGCAGCTGGTGGTTGTGCCTTGCAAAATTTCGCGTAGGCGGACAATATTTTTCGCAATTTCCCTTAGTTATTAACTGTTCTTTGCTTTAAGTACGTTGCATATGAGCTCCTCAAATGTTTCTGAACTTGCACCGGCTGCCACAAATGTCAAATGTTGCACTTTTCTTTCAAAGTTGAACTTGTTAGGGTGCCCCGTTAAGGGTACTGTCTTTGTGCGCTTCGTTTGCCTTGCGTTCCTTCAACGTCGACGTATACAGTTATACTGAATGAGCCTGCGAGCGGTGGCACCAGCACCAGCAACAGCAAAAACAGTTATCTGACCTGTGACGCAAATGTTATGTCCGCCCCCGCACTGTTAAATGTTGCGGGCAGCTTTTGGGGAGCCAACAACAAAGCGCACGGAGGGCAGCTTAGCGCATGCGCCATTTTGTAGCAACAAAAAGCTTGACACGTCCGCAACCAAATGTGTGTATATCTGTGAGGCTCGCTGTGTGTCTGTGTGTGTGGGTGAGGGGAGGAGGCGATGGTCTATGCAGGGATTCCTTAAATAAACATTCATGCATTCATGAAATAAGCCGAAGCTGGACTCGACTTCTTGCCAGCTAGCAGGTGGCTGCTACGTAGTCACCCACACACAGACACCCACGCACACGCATACACACATACACACATAGTGTTACATAGTGCCTCAACCCAGAGCTTGCGACGGGCACGCGCTGAACCATTTTCTTTTTGGGATAGGGCACTTTGTATTTATCAATGAAAATTCAGCCCGAAAGCTTTTTTATTCATATGAATGTAAACTTAATATTCTAGTCGCACTAGAAAATGTTACATCAATGATCGATTGCAGCTTTGAATACTCATAAATTACTTCAGAACTTAAATATTGATCTGTTCTAAGAACTATATAATTATTTCAGAGTTTATGTATTGCTCTGCTTTAATAATATCTTTAATATATCTTCTTATGTTATTTAGTATGTATAACACTGTGGCAAGAAACTGTTATATTTTAAATATACCGCGCAAGTTGAAAATAATTCATTTAATTTTAGAAATGCAAATTAAATTTATGTATCGTCTTAAACTTAATATTTCCCTTCATTATTTTTAACAATTTTTTCGATCTATTTCTGCTAATAGTTTTTTTTAAGTATGGACCGAATGTTATTAATGTAGATAAAATTGAACTTATTGTTTGTATTGTATTTTCTCCAGTATTTCTAATAAATAATCTTAATAAAAAGAAAATATTATATTAAAACATCAATTGTTATGTGCTAATTGTCAATGTGCGTGTTAACGAAAATTATAATTTAAAATATCCACCGTGTAATACACAATTTCAGTATAAATGGAAAAAATACCTAAAAATTCCACATATCACAAAAATACTTCTTGCAATACATTTTTGTTATCGATACTCAATCGTTGTTATTCGTGAATCATTTTTCTTCCTAAGCTACAAAGAAAATTTATAAACAAATAAAATGGCATCGGTAAAAGGTAAATATGCGCAGTAATCAACACGGAAAATAAAACCAACTTATTTCTATTTATATTCAACCCGTATCTTCTGTGCGGCTATTTACAAACTACGTGAAAAACATCCACACCTTCAGCGTAAGTCAACACCCGCTATATAAGTATTTCCTGGACCACTGATAACTATTCGGTTCATTACAGATTACTTATTTGCGCAATTCTAACGTGCCTTGGAATGACATTCCTGATATTGGCGTGTGCCATTCCCACCCCGAAGATTTTTTATCCGTGCTTCGTACTTCTTTTCTACGTACTATCAGTCCTGCCAGTCTTTATAGCAAATCGTACTACACCCAGCAACGAAAGCAACTCGAAAACAGAATTTGCGCTCTTCCTTACGGCGGGTATGGTACTGAGCGCCTTTGCACTGCCCATAGTTCTGGCTCATTCCCATGTTGTAAGTTGTAATGTTCTTTAAAATAATATATTCAGTTTCAGTAACAAATGTATTATATGTATATCTTGTAGATCACCTGGACAGCCTGTACGTTGACACTGATAAGCAACGTAATAAATTATTCGACTATGTTCGGTTATGCTATGAAAGATGAAGGTTTTGATGCGCCATACGGAGGAATGTTTTAAGTGAAATCTGTAAATTCGCCCTAAGTGGAAGGCACAGTTTAGTTTTAAGCACTCGTCGGCGGTATTTGGATGTAGCAATTTTGGTGCACTTTTCGCTACATCGTTGACGTCAGTCAATCTCTCATTAATAAACATATTCAACAATCAATTATTTAATTGCAATAATATACAAAATATAGTTATTAGCCATCACTGAATGATCGTTTGATTTGGTTTGGTATTTGGCAGGATGCTCCTTACGGTTTCACACGATATTATTTTAAGTAGAATATCGATTCTTTCAGCATAAGGTCTGCGCTGCCAACTTGTAGGTATCGAAATCAGATTCGATATCGATAACTTTACAAGCTCAGTCATAGCGAGTCGCTCGTGAACCAAATAATGTCAATTGTTTTTTAAAAGTTGATAAAAGTCAGGAATTGGGAAAGGAAATATGTCTAAGACCTCTTTGCACGTTAATTCAATAAATGATCAAGACGAAGAGGATGAAGAGGAAGAGGAAGAAGAGAACGAGTACGATGATGATGAGGAGTGGGATGTGGAGTCGGATATGGGGATTTTCCTGGCCAGTGAAAGTGAATTGGAAGACTTCGAGGATTTTTCCCTGCCACTTCCACTTAGTGGACGCAGTGTAACTACCACTGGAGATGTACCAATGCACAAATATCCTTTTAAGCTAAAGCAAACTGAATCTGGGTAAGTGTTAAGCTGGTAAGCTGTTACATACTATTAACTCAGTTACCACGAATTATTCTTTTTAGAAATATACTCACTGTGCATCATACGATCAAGAATGTGGATCGACAACTACGTGTTCGTATTGCCGCTAGCTGTTTTAATGAGTTGAGCAACAAACTGGTAGTCATTGATAGGCGGTAAGTCTTAAGGGATATTTATGAACGTTTTTATTAAACAAACTTTTTTCGTAATAGAGGGAACATCTATGTGTTTGACTTTGTCAGTAAACGTTACTGGCGTCTCAATTTTCGCCTTCCTCAGGCGACTCTGATACAAGCCTCACCACTGCATCGCAGTGAGTACATTGTGGGGAATGAAATGGGCCAAGTCTTCTTAATAGATGTGGACAAATCAATTATGGGCAGAAGCAATGTAGCTGGAAATGGCGCCATTGATGAAATCAGCTGGGGCAATCGCCTACAAAACTGTAACGTTTCCAATACTCTAACTCGGTTTGGCCCCGATGCTGTGCTGCTCAATTTAAAAACGCTGCATGTTTCGCACAAGCTTGAGTTTGATCAATCGAGATACACGCTTAAGTTCGCTGGCTTTATGCCCAGCTCGGATCAGTTCTTCACATGCTTTACGAATGACTCGATTCATCTCTGGTCTACAAACACACTACAAACTGTACACATTACGCAGCCCATTAAGTCACGCGATCGCAAGCTACGTTTTATGCGTGATGATAAAAAGGTACCGGAGATTGCCTTGCGTGGAACAGACGATGAAGATAACAGTTTGGAGGATGAGCTGGCATTTGACTGCCAGGATCAGCATTTTGCGGATGGCAAGCTAATTGCATATAGCTTCTCCCCCAACGGCAACAAATTATGCTTAAGTACATTAGATGGTTATTTGCTGTTGTGCAGCGCGAAAACCATAGATCTGGACAAGTTGTACCGACTGCGAGACTTTATCTTAAAGCAAATGGTGTTACTGCCTCAACCCAAAGATCGGATACTGTTTGGCATCACGGCACGTGGTGTGGTCGTTATGTTAGACTTGGAGAATACCGATCACAAACTAATTGTGCAACGCTCAAATGCTGTAAGTCTTAATGTCAGTCGCGATGGAAAGCTACTGAGCGTTCTCTCCAGGTGTGGCGAAGTTAACGTGTGGTCCACGTGCCGCCTGTACAATGCACTGCAGGCACAATCCCAATGCATCCTACATCTGCGTGCGGCACTGAAACATCCAAAGCTACCGGGGTCTTTAAGCGGCTGCATAAACCAGGAGCTGCGTCAGCTGCTCAAGCGTGAGCGATTACAGGCTATGCTGCATGAGTATGGCTGTTATCCGGAGAAGTATAGATTTATTATATGGACCTCTCTGTTGGAGCTGCCATTAAATGGCAAACAGTTTCAGGCGTTGCTCAAACTTGGTCAGCCGGAAATTGTAAAGCGGCACGGACGAGATCTAAAGATCAAAAGCTATGCTCAAAAGCGTGCCGTGATAAAGGTGTGGAGCTGCTTAGCGCACTGGTGCAAGGTGTTTGGCTATGTACAGTTTATGCCGCATTTCGTGTATCCATTTGTCAAGCAACTGCCCAAAAACGGTTTGGTGGTCTTTGAGCTGCTTGTAACCTTACTGCTAAATCATTTGCAGCTTTGCTTTGAGTTTCACCCTTTGCCACCGGAGAATTATTTGGCCATGTGTGAGAATCTATTGCAGCTAAATGATAAACAGTTATCGAAGTTCTACCTGGCGTTAGATGTGAAGCCAAAGGACTATGCTTGGTCTCTCCTCACCAATGCGTTTTCCGAGGTGCTAGACGAGCAGCAGTGGCTGGCGCTCTGGGACAACATCGTTACGGAGCCTCCATATTTCATAATTTTTGTTATTGTAGCGTACAGCGTGCTGAATAGGGAGGTGATTTTGCGACTGCCGGACAAAAAAGCTGTGCTTTACTTCTTTCATGATCAGAATCCTATTGAACTGTCCAAATTAGTGTCCCGAGCACGCAAGTTAATGAGCAAATGCCCTGCTGACGTGCATCCAAAGCGATTCATTCCACTCACATCGCCTGTACCCAAAGGCGTCTATCCAAAGTTTCTGAAGTATCCCAGTGAGTGGATTGTGGAACAGGAGGTGCAAACCGTGGGTCTGATTAAACAGCAACAGGACATTGATGCGCGCATACGACACTTAGAGTTAGAGGAACTCAAAACAATGGATCGTCTAGAGAATGGTCTCAAGCAAGAGGAACACACACGGCGGCTCAAGGAAATGGAAAAGCTCTACCAGGACACAATTCAGCACGAGGAAGAGCGGATTGCCAGTCATCGTAAAATGCTGCTAACCTACCAGCTGGAGGTGCGACAGCGCAAAAGTGAAATCATTACCAAACTGCAGGAGTCGGAGCAGCGACGGAAAGTTATGGAAATGGAAAAGGACATAGATCTATTGATGCATAACATTGAGCGTGAACGACGTCGCCACAATCAGGAACTGTTACTTGCTGAAGACGAGATACGCAACCAGGAAATGGAGCTGCTAGCGCAGCGATATTACAGGGATACTGGTGGAGCACCGCTTGCCCAGAAATACTTTGACAACATCCAGAGAATGACACAGGAGCGCGATAAACTGCAGCAACATTTGCGTGAGGTGATAATAATTCCGGGAAGGAACTAAAACCGTTGTCATTGCCATTTCTTTGTATTTTTATAGATGACCATGGAGCATCTAGAGCAGCCGAAGACGTCCGCACACCAGGAGCCACACTTTACAGAAATCGAACGATCGATTCTGGAAATTCAACGCGAATTGTCGGACATTTTAAACAGTGACCGTAGTAGTAAGTAAATCGGGCAATATACTTTTTTAAGAGACTTTTGTACAAATATATCGTTTATGCTAGCAATATTTATCAATATCCTAAAATACGAATCGCGTATAGATCTCTGATATTTATCGGTACAAAAATACATTTTTAAACGATTTATTCCGATTAGCAAATAAAACGAATTGTGCAAACTATAATACTACATATACATATATAAATATTATCTTTAAACTAGGTTTTATTTGTAAAGATATATTATATATTTGAATACTTTGTAAAAAAGTATATATAATTATGTAAGCTAGGGTTAGTCTGTATTTATTTTAGTTGTATAAAAAATAGATAGTATTATTTAAAGTTCTATTGAACTAATTTACAATGTTGCAAAGCCTGATTAGGTGAGCACTGGGATTTCATTAGGATATTTTGATTTAAAGCTCAGTTATTATCATTAATATATTATATATACAAAATAGTATTGCAATAGTATTCAGTATCTGAACACCTGCTATATAAATTTACTTACTGATTAATAGTATTTACAAATTATGGCGTCTTTTACATGATTAAAATATACAATATTTATACAGCTTAAATAAAGTATGATCAAGCAATAACATAACATGCGTTGTACAAATTTACATTAGATATATATAATATATGTTTTCATTCAATTTTGTAACATTAGTAATTTCCGATCCCTGTTATTAGTACAAGATTATATCCTATAAGTAAATCACTTTTGATTCAGCCTCAAATCGACTGCAGTTGAAGGCACTATCATCTTAGGTACATTGATGACAAGGTGTATGCTGGACGGCGGTATTTGGATTTGATTGGCCACAACTGTAAAGGAGAAAGAGTTAGTAAGCTTCTCAATAATAAAAGTTATATTAATCATACCCCCAGTATTATTGTTGTTGTTGTGATGCTGCTGGAGCTCCTTCTCTAGCGTAGCTATACGCTCACGCATCTTTTGAAGCTCTTGTTGCAGCTGTTCGTTCTGCTCCCGAATCTGCTTGTGCTCGTTTCGCATCTTGTGACGATACCGGGATGCAGCAGCACGGTGTCGTGCTAAGCCTTCTTCATTGCGTGTAACCGCTGAGATGACTTTGGGAGCTGGCGTGGTAAAGTTACGCTGCTTTTTGTTGTTGCTGTTGCTGAGAATCGCTTTGAGGCGTTCTTTAATTGGTAACTGGGATGTGGGCGTTAGACTAGCGCTGCTGGGCACGACAACGCCTGTTGGAGCTTTGGAAATGCTGGCTGTACTGGGCTTGGGTAATATAAATGGACGCACTGTTTGGACGGGCATGACACTGGTTAACGGCTTGCTGACGCTGGCAGGTACTGTGGCTACTGGCAGAGCGGGTAGCATCCAAGTGATAACTTGTGGCTGTATCAACTGTAATGGCGGTGGACCCCCATCTGTTGTTGGTGCAGGAGTTACGTTAGGAACTTGAACTGGTGACGTTGTCGTCAGCAGCTCTTCCACATTGGGCACACTCACGTCCAGTGGACTGCTGCTGTTGCTGCTTACAGGTGGCGCTGCGGATACTGACGGTGTCTCAAGTGGGTACACCTGCGGCGTGTGCAGTGAGTCACCGTCGGTTGGTGGCACTTCCGAACGTGTTGGCGTTGCCGGTAACGCATGACCGCTAACCGCGTTTTGCTCGGCAGCCCGCTGAAAGCCTATGTCAAAGGGATTTACATGCTGAAGGTCGTCAAACAACCCAACTTCATCACAGTTTTTAATAAGACGTGTAGGTGTCGGAGTTTGATCCGCTGCAAAGAGGCTCTCCGCTTTCTGGCCCAAGGACAAATCAAGAGTCATAGCCATTTCATGTTTCGGCTGACAATGGCCGTAGCTGTTAAAACTGGCATTCTCATCACTATTTTTCGTTTCAAATTCCGCAAAAGAGACGGACGTTATGTCCGAAATACTTGTGCCTGTTTCCATCTCAACAATTTCGTAATTTTATCATAACAAACAAACAAAAACATATGTAGTTAGCATCCGACAACTACACACTCTGTGTAAATGTTAATAACAGTGAGGACCATTGCCTGGCTTTCTTCCTTTTAGTCAGAAGTTTTACGAATAACATTAGGTCTTTATGTTGCATTCACTATTCGGTGTGAAATGGAGTAAGAAGCGCTTTATTAATAACAAGTAGTTTAACCTGGCGGTTAATTTTAAAGAAAACCCGCGGACAAGGCTCGAGCTGTTTTGACACTAACCTGATAGAGACATAACATAACAGCACAGCTGATACCTAACATTTTCGATAGGCATTTCGATAAGCATCGATAGTATGTGTTCAACACTAGAACACACATCGCGGGCTTAAATTTATTATATTTTTATTAGTTATCCAACACTGTAAAAATTAAGAAAAATACGTTACGAATGTAAAGCAATACTGATTGACTGAAAATGTAAAAATGTAAATTTCCAATGTTATTTCCCAAGATCTACTTTTAATAAACTATAAGACTTAAGGTTTTCATACTTCAATTGTAAGTTTTGACGCAAAAAGTTTGACATTCAGCGTTTCCGTCGTGTGACTGCGTATCGCTTGTCTCGCATCTGAAATGCGCTCCTCTTGTACCTTTTTACAGCACGTAGCCGCAATCATATAAAAAAGAAGGGGTAAAAAAAACGAAAATATTTTTTTGGCAATAAAGAAAACCCCATAATTTAAAATTTTGTATCTTTTAAATTAGATTTGTTATTGGAAGGAAGTTATAAAACGAAAACAACAAACAGAAAGACACGCAAAATGTTTTCAAGCCGTTTTTCAAAAACATGCATGCAACGAGCAATTTTCTAAAACTCTGGGACGTATTTACTTCTCACAAGGGGCCGCCGCAGCTACAGCAACAACATACTTGTCTTGTGGGTCAAGTTCAGTGTCCAAATCCTCCATAGCTTCCCAAGCCAAAATGGTGGGCACAGCGCCCCAGCAACAACAACAACAACAACAGCAACAGTCCCACCAGCAACAGACGAGGAAGATGCACAGCATGAAAATTAAGAAAAAGTGATGCGTAATTACAGTCATTCTCTTTCACTGCAGCAAGCGGGCGACTCCGTAGCGTCCCGACCAGTCCATGGCTGGCCAATGTCGATCTTAAAGCCAATGCCGGGCTGTAGCTATAGCTGGCTGTAGCAGTTGTTGGGGCCGAGACTGATGCTGAGGCTGGTACTGTGGACCAACTCGGGTATGTTGCATGCAACAGACGCGGTTTTTGGACAGCCATGGCCGCCGCTGCCGGTAGAAACAATCAGTTTGAAGTTCGTTCGCATAATTATGGGCAATTTTCAAAGAACATGCGTTCCGATGAACAACGCTCGCTCTCTCTCTCTCTTTCTCTCTCCCTCTCGCTCGCATATTGCTCCTGCCCGCATTCAAAGTATCGTCAGCCGGGACAGCACAGAGCACAGTCGGTCTCAAGATCATCTTGCTCGCCATTTCTGTGGCTATACTCCACTATGAAGTCAACGTTACATTTTAGTTTTGCATTTGTTTCAACAGATTTGAAAATTACAGGTTGTCCTTGTCCTTGTTGTTACGGCTGTCATAGCCAGGATGCAACACAGGTTTAAAGCATTCACTAAAGATTTCCTAGCCTTTTATTCTTATTTTGGACAGACATTGTCTACTCAGCTTTTTGTTACAAATGAAGAGAACACAACCTGTTGTCCTCCTGGGTGCCTCAGGTGACTGCCTTATGAACAGACTTCATCCCTGTTTACATACTGTATAATAACTCATAACGGCAAATACAATGTGCAATGTGCAATGTGCTGCCAGGATGAAAACCTGCCCAGGACCCTCTTGGCACTACATTAATATTCAAAACGTCCAACATAACAAGTTCCATCCTGTGCTTCTTACGTTTCCTTCAACAAATTCCTAGAACGCCCCAAAGTTTGCTCTTAAGTTTTGGACAGTTTGTTTGTTTTGCCTAGCGGGCATTTTGCATAAATTCGGTTCTTTTCACGGTTGCATGCAGCGCAGAGGTAAATGGCCAACAAGTTGCCTGCAACCTGCTGCCAAAATGTATAACTAGTTGACCCCTCCGAAGGTGTTTTCATTAATATGAGTTACGTTATGAATCAAATAAATAATTCGTTTATTTTGTTTTCTATTCAATATATTTTATTCAACGCTCTTTATGCAACTTCCTGCGCCGCCAGCATTGACTTCAAGACTTCCAAGCTTCCTGTACGGACAGACAGCCAACGTAATGAATTGGTTTTACTTTTCCGACGGCAATCGAAGACTGAGCGGTACAAAGATATCTACGATATTTTAGTTTTGCTTTGTGCTTGTGCGTTTTATAGCCAAGCTTTTGAGCCTAACTTGGCGCTCAATAATCATTTCATAATTATGGGTTATCTGGCAGTCGCATTCGTAAATAAAAATGCCAAACGGGCAAAAGCGGCAAAATATAAAACCAAAACAAGCGCAACAAACTTTATCACTGGATTTGTGGCCATTGGTTGGGTTGGAGTTGGTGCTGTAGTTGTTGTTGTTGTTGTTTCTGCCGTGGTTCTTGCAGCGTGGCCGAGATTGATTGTCGCTAATGGGCGTGATGTGGCTGCGGTTCCAGCAGTTCCAGTGAAAAGCCCTGTACGCCGGCGTCCAACTGAAACAGTCACAGACAGACGGACAGACAGACCGACAGTCAATGGGGGCCAGAGAACCACAGAAACAGATACAGATGGAGGCACAGATACAGAAACAGATACAAATATAGATACAGATACAGATAGACACAGGTAAAGGTAATTGTTTTAATTGCCACAGAGTCGGTCGGCCGAAAGTAGATCACGCGGCATTAGAAACGACGGCCAGTTATGGAGGAAGTCGCCATCGACATCGCCAGCAATTAATTGTGACCTTGACCATACAAAGCGCTAATCAAAAGCTGGAGCTGGTGCTGAAGCTGGAGCTAAGGCTGCGCCTGTCTAACGGTATTAGAGCTGCAGCTTAGACAGAAATTAGCAAAATATTTTATGAGTTTAGCTCGTGCGGCGAACGCGCCAAAAGGCAAGTCATAGTCATCATCATCATAAAGACCAAGGCACAAAAACAAAATCGAAAGGATGCCGACGAGTGAAAGAGTGTACCTGGACATGGACATGGACTTGGGCCTAAGCTGTTGGCGGCACTCATCACGCCGTGATTCGCAAGATGATGGATTGCGTTCACTTTTGATGTATCTGCCACTTTCAGCTCACATTTTAATGCCACGTCCATGGGGCGCTGCCTAATTGCTCCACTCTTAGCTCTGTGCTCTCTCCTCTCTCCTCTGCCTCCTTGCTGCGCGCATCATTTCCATTTCCGTTAAGACCGCCAGGCAGTTGTCCTCCCGTCTGCTGCTCCTGCTCAGCGTTGCCATCGTCACATGCGGCTTGTATTTGATATTAATTCGATATCAACAACAAAATCAAAAGTCAAGCAAAACTTTCGTTTTTGTTTTAGCTTTTTGTTTTTCTTTTAATATTTTGAGAGCTGACGTTGTTAGCCGGCGGCTACTACAACGCGCCGGAGTTGGAGCATATCCTGCGCTCGCGGCGCATCCTTGGCTTGCTCATACATAATTGGCGTCTGGAGGCGTGCCCCTCTGTGGTACCGACCACAGACTTGTGTCTAACATGCGCCAGGCCTGAAATGGGACTTAGACTTGGAACTGGAACTGGGCCTGGGCCACTGTCAGGGGGCGTGTGCTGCTAAAGAACAAAAAGTCTTTGAAAAGGGACATGCGCTCTGGGCAGTCTTTGGGCAGTGGGCGCTCACTTCCAGCATACCTAGGCAAATAACGGTACCACACACATGTGTGTGCGTGTTTAATTGCATGTTGTTGGATATCGTTGTTAGAGTTTTTCATTGGAATTCGCCAGCAAAAGGAATGTGCAATGCGTCATGCAATACCCAAAGACTTCAAATAGCCAAAAATGTTATCAATATTCAACATGCAACAAAAACTAATTCATTTTCTACTTCATTTAAACTGAAAAACTTAAAAATTAAGTCTAAAATGCTTTTCTTTTACCCACAAAAGGTGTAAACTGTCAACTGTAAGCGAGTTTTCTTTGACTAATGAAGAGAATAACTTAGGAACGTATTCTCGATCTAAGACCAAGCATGTGCAGATATAAGTTTGTATATATATTATACTTATATGTATATGTGGCTGTTGCTGTTCTTGGTCACACGAATCATTAACCCAAAACTTAAGAATCTGTCAAAATTCATCAATGAAAGATCGACAAAGACGTTCCCTGTCATTATGAGTTGACCCCAGTGCGGCTGAGTCCAGTTAGAAACGCTCAATTAATTAAGCAAAGGTCGTGTTAGTCGTGTCACAACATATATGTACATATATATATATATACTTTACATATATATATAAAGCGACATTCAAAGCAACTGCCGACACACAGCTGAATATCCTAGGCTTGGGTTACCATAAATTCCCTTGACTTTATGTATATATTTTTATCTTTTAACTCTATTACTCATATTTTTTATTTATTAATATTCTTTAAGCTATAAATTTGTTATTTTTTCATCAATTTTTGAGTAGTCCACTGTTCATGCTTTACATTAAAAATATATAAACTTAAATAAATAATACAAAAGATTTTAAGAGATATTAGATAGCATTGGAAAATTCTGATTGAAAATACTTAAGCTAGATTTTCTTTTACCTGTTGTAGTGCCATTACTCTTAGCTGAAATATTGTAGCTGGAGTCTGTGGAATAAAATAAAATAATATTAAAATGCTGTCATTAACATTTATATAAATAAAGGATATTTGTTTAAAGAGTTCATAGAGATATTAAAAATGGAATAAGAATAGGAATAGGATAAATAATAAGTTCCATTTTGATTTGAACTTATATTCTTTAGAATATTTTGTAACACAGTAACAGCAGCTATTTATTTATTAACGAGATTAGAAATTAGATTAGATTTATATAAATTATAAGTAACCTGTGTTATATAAGCCATAGCAGAAGGGACATAAAGTATTACTTAGAAGGACATATGGGCATTTTATCTTAATAATGAAATCAGAGTTTACTCTCTCAATGCCTTGCACGTATCCTGACAAACCTAATCTATTTTATATATTTTGATTTAGATATTATATTAATTTAGTTTTATAGAAATAATTTATGTATTTATATTATAGATATATACAGACATTGAGCGTACTTTTATGTCAATTGAGCTCAAAGGATACTTAAGATCATAAATAAAACTTAAAATACAAATAATAACATTGCAAATATTTGAGGTTTTATTCTCTTATTTCTATATTATGAGTCAGTAATTGGGAAATGGTAGTAAAACTAATTCATTTGGCTTCAACCCTTTCGGTGTTCCTGTGACCATTTCATGATATTCACCATTCACATTTCACCTGGGGCCATCTTCAACGGTTAGTTCCGTCGGTTTTCTTCTTTCGTGTTGCTTTTGTTTCTTTTTCTTTTACATTTTTGTTTTTATTTTTGTTTTGTGTTTAGTTTTTTGTTTTAATATTTTGCCATTGACAAATGATTGGCAAGTTGTGGCCAGTGCAGTGGCCAAGAGTCTTAGACGTAGACGGAGACGGAGATGGCAACAAAAACTCATCAATTAAAAGTGCTAATGGCTATAATAATGATATGTTAATATCAGTCGTGGCTATAACTATTCTGCTTTTGTTTTTGCGCTCAGCTAACTGCGTTTTCGCTCAGTTAAACCGGCGTAAAGGTAACACAAAGGCCCCAAAATGCTGCTAGGAACAGAAAAAGCGGAACTCTAATCACACGAAGATGAAGACCATGTCCAACTCCAACTCCACATCCAAGTCCAAGTCGAAGATATAGCCCTAAGAATGTTGCATGATTAATTATGCTTTGGCGACTTTTCGGCGGTCTTGCGAAAAGCGCCGAGAAATCCAACCACCAAAGCCACATACTACATTCATAAATATTTCTCAGTTGGTTCATTAGCGCATTTCTTTATTTGAAAATTTATACACACACACACACACACACATATATATACAAAAGTGTTTATATATGTGCATAAAAACAAGCAACAAACAACACTTGATATGTGTCAAGTTAATTAAGTTTTTTGTGGCACAACCGTTTTGGCTGTGATGCAAGTTAAACTCAAGACTTGGCCCATAGAAAGTGGTTTGTGGTCTGCTGCAGGTGTTGCGCCAGCTGAGATGGAAAACCGATCCTGCACTTATTAAGGATCAAGGAAGTACCTTAAACTGTAGCAGGAACTTTGTATCAAATCTTGGGACTCTTTCCTGCCACAAAACGAGCCTTAAACTCTATCAAAAGTTCATTGAATATATCATAATCTAATTGATTTTATTAATCCTCCTAGTATTTAATATATCGAAGCCACATTTTGATAGCTTCCATAACACCCTTGTCGACTCTTTTTATAGCTTTTTTTCGGCTGATTTATAGCTTCAATCAAACTCATGAATATGCACGCATGCGTCCTGAGCCGCAGGCGCTACACAATCTGATTTATGACAGAAGACGAGATGCGGACACAGATGCTTCATGGTGGATACTGGATGATAAGTATGGCCTATGCCTATACAATATGGCACAATAAATATATATGAAGAGTATGCAAAAGGACGTGGCACAGGTCAACCTGGGCCCTGAACTGACAGGGCAACCGCCAATAAATAAGCCGAAGCTGAAGCCGAAGCCGAAGTCCGAAGGGAAGGCACAGATCGATCCGGCAACAATTGGCAGGGTTCAGGTCCAGCTTCATTGGCCAGCTGGATGGACATGCGCATTTTTCACCATTTTCAGATTGATACGTGTTGGAATTTGCGGGAAGCGCGTGTGCCCCATGCCCCAAGCCTGCCCCCTTGTGCACCAAGTGCCGGACATGGACATGTGATATATGCGTCTGCCAGATCTGAGGCTGAGACTGGAGCTGAGACTGGAGCTGGGGGTCTGGCTGGCATTGGCCCGTCATGCGTATGCCTAATGATTGGTTTGCTGTGCGGCGGGGTTAAGAATTATTGTTGAACTCCTGGCGGATGTAGTGCATCATTTGCAAGCCCTAATAATAGGTCAGACAGCGATACAACAAAAAGAATGAGAGCTAAAAAAACGAAAACGAAGATGAAATGCTCAACTTAGATACAACATTTGGTTGCATTTTAATTGTTGCACGTCTCCAGAACGAGGCATACGAAATTTATGCATCCGTCGGCTATTTTTTGGCAGACAAACCACTTTCGACAGCGTCGGCCATTTGCCAAGGCGCTAGGAATCCAGCGAATAGTCCGGCCATTGCGTGCCAGGAGCCCATCTGGGCACAAGCCCAGAAATTGCAGCCAATTGTAATGCAAAATTCTATTCCAGAGCCGGCTCCAACGCCAACGCAATGCCTCCCTAGGGCCAATTTCGAATTTAACTTTTGTGGCTAGAAATTTGGGCAAAAGTTTGTTATTTTTGTTGTTGTTGTTGCTGTTGCTGGTGGGTAACAAGTTTGGAAAATTTGCGTTTCCGGCATTTGCAAATTTACAATTCGCGCCTTGCATTTTGACAGAGATGGAGCTGCATGCCGTTTGAGTTAGGTTTTTTGGGGGTTGCGGCTAGGTAGCCATTGTGTGTGTGTGTGTGTGTGTGTGTGTGTGTGTTTTAGTGGGTGTGTTGTTGTGGGTGTTAGACCTGTCTGTGGCTGACTGCTGTACTAACTGCCAGTCGTTATGTAAACGTCTTTGCGCGCACGTTCCGTTTGTGGTTGTTTGGCAAATGTTTATGGGCCCTGCTACTAACTTACCTTTAACATGCAACTGTTTATGCACAGCCATAACCCAATGTTGCATGCGTCTATGACCCCCTTGTTGCATAGTGCTGTTGCTGGTGTTGCTGCTGCTAAAGGTGCTAGATGGTGGTGTTGGTGGTGTTGGCAGTGGCGCCAAGCGATAAGCTAACATAGTCTCAACTGGGAACGGAAACGCTGACAGGCATATGGCATTGGGGCTGATCCGTTGACTCAATAAGCACCAGTAAAACGAGCTCCACAGATCACAGGCTAACCCCAACAAGATCAACCGCTTTTTTCGTGCTTTTAGTGCACCGCTCCCATATAAATCATAAACACAAAGTACGAAAACAAAACGAAACGTCAAATTAAAATGCAAATTTAATTGATGTATCGGTCAGTGGCGGCAACTAGTTTCTAGACTAAACACACACAAACACACACACACACATGGACTGGTCAGAGACTGATCATTAGACGGTCAGAGCCAGAGTCAGAGCTATAGCCAAGGTGCACTAAAAAAGCAGCGGAAATTATATGAAACATAGACAGAGGCAGTGCCTAATGCAATCTTTTTGCCAAGTGCAGTTTTCAGTTTTCAGCTTTCAACTTGCAACTTGCAACTTGCAACAGTCTGCAGTGTCCACAGACTGCAGTTTGCGGTTTGCAATTTGAAACGCTGCGGCTAATTACACGCATTTCGCATTTGGCCAAAGGAGTGCCCCAGCTCCAATCCGTGTCGATTTGCCTTCCAGACATGACGCAGGCAGGATACGTGCTCGCTGACTATTAAGTAATAGTTGTAGCCCAGTTAATGTGAGTAGTTATGGGCGCAGCTTTGGAGGGCGTATGCCCCCAGTTCAACAGCTTACAGCTTACAGCATGCAACTTGCAACGTGCAACGCATCAAAGCAAAGCTTAGACCACATCATCAAAGCAGCTGCAACTGTAAACGCCGCGAGGACATTATCATTAGCAAAGCGCCTCCCATTTGCCTCACATTTCCCTTATTGTTGATCACCAGATCTGCTGGTCGTTTCGTGATCCATTTGGGATCGGGCTAGGATCATTCAAGAACTGGAACTCTAATTAAGATTCATAGTTTGTAATTGAAAGTCTTTTTTTTAGTCCCTTTGAAATGTAAATAAATTAGTTGCTATTTGCGAAATGTATCAGAGTTTGGCCCTGAGGATTCGTTGCTTGGATACACATGGAGCGTGATGCAGTCAATTTGAGAGCTAAAGTTCAGCCGTAAAGTTGAAAGGTGTCTTTCAATGTCAGGTTGAGGCAAAAGTCAAAAGACAACCTGAAAAATTGTAACTAGCTGCGGCAACAAAAGAGGCAACAACAGATCTAAAGACAACATTGATCGATGCCAAGCAGTCAATGGCAAGAAGGCTACATGCAGATGCAGCGAATGTATCTGACAGATACACACACACACATGTATATACATCTGCTACGCCATGTGCCTGTGTGTTCTTGAAAATTTCAAATTGGCTTTAGCTGCTGTCGCTTTGCATGCAAGCAATTGTTGTTGTTGGTGTTGTTGCTGCCAGTTTCATGCCGAGACTCTTTCAAGTTGCCTTCGTTTTGTTTTTTGTGCAGCTGCAGCCAGTTGAGGCCAAAATGGCTGCCAGAGTTGTGGACCAGGCCCAAAGCCTCATTCGGCTGCTTATTTTTCATCTTAGTTTTGGTTTTTTGCTGTTGCTGTTGTTGTTGCTGCTTCGCTGTGCTTTATCGTCTGCTGGAAATCTGCGCACGTTTTGCTTGCCGCAGTTGCCATCGTCGTCGTCGACACCGACGCCACCGACGCTGCGTTGGTTGGCTGGAGGCCCTTGAAGTCTTCGCCATCGCCATCTCTGGATTTGGTTGTCTTGGTCTTTGGCAGCATGGCTGCGGCTGCACTGCAGCTACGCTCATTCTTTGCCTTTTTTTCATTTACTTCTTCTGTTTTTTGTTACTTTTTTCACAAGAAATCTTCAGCGTCAGTTGCAGCGATGCCGATGCTGTTGCCGATGCCAATGGCTATGCCAATCCCGGGCCCCCGTTCCGTTCCTCAAGCTGTCAGCCACTTGGCAGCGTGTTTGTTAACATATTGTATTTTGAAGGCGTGGGAGCCGCATTGCAGCCAAGGCACAGACGAGCAGACCCAAAGACAGACAGACAGACGGAGGCAGTGAAGCAGTGAAGCAACTGAAGAAGAAGTGGAAACGGCAAAAGAAACGTTTTAATGCAGCCTTTTTGCCTTTTGGGTGCTTTAAACGCCATTTTCCCTTGACTTGGTTTTATTTGTTGCCATTGTTGCTGTTGTTGCTGTTGTTGTTGCTCCGACACTTGGATCAGGGTTCTTTTGGCTGTCTATTTCTAAGTCTGGCCATGTTATTTGTCAATGCATGACAATTTTATTGGCTTTTGCTGCCCTTCGCCAGCTTGATGGACGTTTCTGCGGTTTCAACTCCACACAGACACTTTAATTTCGTGCAGGCTCCTCCGACTGAGGGCCCGATCTTAAGGGACCATTGGCAATGGCGGATCTGCTGCGTGCACAGTGCCAGAACACAAATGGAGACGGCGACTCCAGGCTCCATTTAAAGCCTGGCACGAAGTAAATCACATCACGACCATCAGCAGCAGCAACCAGCAGAGACCAGGCTGAGCAGACAGACAGATAGAGCGACAGACCATGGACATCGATATTGATCCGAGATCGGGCGCAGGCTGCGGACAAAGCCACATTGGCTAATTATATAGTTTGATTTGTGTTGCCGATATTTGGTGATTTGCGCTAAAGCGGCAAATCATGATCCACGGGTGTCGGAAAATTCAAGGAAAATACTAATTTGCCAGCCCAAAAAGAAAACCAAAAAAACCTAGAAAAATAATACAGAAAAGCAACGCCAAGAAAATACGTGTAAAAAGCGATTTGAATGCGGCTTTCGGAGTCAGCTTTGGCGTTGGCGTTGGCATCGCTGGCGGCACTTGAGGAAATCACACGGAATCGTGGCCAGTTTGATGTTTTTCCTCCTATATTCGTAATGTACTTTTTTCACTTTCCGTTAGCCGCTGCAGAAACAGCTAAGAATTCATTGTCTTGCTTGGTTGGTTGACTTGTTTCCACCAATGCCCCGCGGTCACATTCCAATTGCTCCTCCGTTTGACGTTGCCGTCGCCATTTCTATGCCTCTTACTATGGCCTAAGCTGTGGCTGTAGCTGTGGCTGTGGCTGTGGCTGTGCCTGTGGTGGCATGTATTTTGCATATTGACGCGCGGCATTTTGTAAGCACATTTCACAGCGCAATTGGCATCGACAGCAACAACTCCAGCAGCAGCAGCAATATAAGCAACAGCAGCAGCAACAACATGGTCGCTGTTTCGTGCCAAGATAACCCAACGATAACCAACAGCGACTACGACTCTAGTACATGCATGCGGCTCTGGCTCTGGCTCTGGCTGAGAGCACCTTTGGCAAATGTAAAATAACTCACGACATCTCGACAGGCTAAAGCCAAAGCCGGCCCAGCTCATGACTCATGCAACAGCAACAACAGCAACAACAGCAACTGCAACTGCAACTAGCACGACCCCAAGTCAGTCCTCAAATCAACGCCAACACTCAGGCGAGAAAAACTACCCATATAACTATATGCATACACATATATACATGTAATATATATATATATATATATATTGCTATTGCCATATGAATACCAAAAGCCAACTACTACTGACATTTTTATTGAGTGTCTGTTTGATGGACTCGAACATCACGCCAGGTTTGTTTTTCCACCGTTTTATGCTATGCAGCTAATTCCAGCTATCTGTCAGGCCCCCCGGCAATGGATGCATCCAAATACTCAACTCGGGCAACTCTTTTTATATACATATATATAAATATATAAATATTCAGTTAAAGTCATCATCATTGCAATTGCGATTTGTCAAACTTGACTTACAAACTTAACTAGCAGTTGTCTATATAGAAAATAGGGAGTTGCATCTTAGCTAAGGAATTAAGTTAATAACTACTTAGTAAGTAAATTAACTATTTATATCAGCTAGGTGTGTTAGATAACACATGAAATTATGATAATGATATGGGGAAATAGTTAAGAAATAAAATTAAGTTAAATGCGTTAAAAGAAAGTTTTGATTATGATTGAAACTGGCAGCTGAGGTTTAGTATTTAACTATACTATAAAGTGTATATATTCTTGATCAGTAAAGTCTCTTTTAGTAGTAACTGAATTTCAGTGAATCTCTTTCTTGTATGCTTGTTAGGTGAAGCTCGTTATAGATGAAATTATGATAATGATATGCTGAAATTCTTAAGAAATGCGACGAAGTTAGCGTAAAGAACGAGTTGTGATAATAAATGTAACACTCAGATGAAGGCTGCTCTAACTATGAAGTATATAGCATCAATCTGCCAAGTATTTTATAGTATAAGCTTCTGTTTACAACCTCATATGTATTATCTGTCATATATGGTCTTCTTTGGAAGCTAAAGATAAAAACAATAGAGCGAAATTAAAAGTGTAAAAAAGAGCGCAAAATTGTGGATAATTGCAGAAGGCATATGAAGGCATCTCTTACAATACTATAAAGTTTATATATTGCTGATCAGCAGCTTTTATAATCTAGGCTTCACTTCACTTAATCCTCTCATATGTATTATCTTTTATATGAATGTCTGTTAGGTGTTTTATGTTATCATAGAGAAATTAAACTAGGTATAATGCGTAAAAAGAGAGTTTTGATATTTAAACCAGGCATATGAAAGTATTACTAACTATGGGGGGATATATTCATAATAAGTATTAATCTGACAAGTAGCATATTCTAGTAACTTAAGTTAAGTGAATCTCTCATATGTATTTACCACCCCTTATGGTTAGATTAGAAATGATATTATGATATAGAAATTAAACTAAGTAAGCAGCGAGTTTTGATAATGAATAAAACAAACAGATGAAGGCAGCTCTAGACTACAGTATAAAGTATAGTATATATAAATTTATATTCCTAATCAACAGATATTAGATAAGTATCTTATAGTACTAGCTTCAGTTTATCACCTGGTACGTATTATCTGTTATATGTATGTATGTTACCTGTGGTTTGATAAGAGATAGAATTATGATAGTAATAAGAAGATAAAAATACTTTGGAAATAAAGAAAAGATAAAAGTGAGAAAGATTGAAACAGGCAGATCTTTAACTATACTATATAGGATATATATTCCTAATCAGCATCACTCAGCCAAGTATCATTTACTATAAGAGCTGAAATTTAGTGATTCTCTCAGTTTGCTTTGCATATTCATAGAAATAAGTCTCTTTTGATAGACTTATCTCTGTTGAATAAGCTAAAGCTAAAGTCAAAGTTGCTGATATAAAAAAAGCCTAATTTAATGCGCTTTACTAAATATAGACAGATGTCTGGCTTTAAAGTTAGATACTCCATCAGCTGAAGTGGGCTTTGATCTAATCTATGCCACAAGCTGTGTACTTACAAGTGACCCTCTGCCTGGCAAGACACCCAGTCGGGCACATTTCGCTCGAATCAATAACCATACATCATAAGAGGGTATGGGCTTTGGTCAAGGAGGAGAGACTCTGGAGCAGCTCTATGGCAAATTTCTTCATTGGTTCGGGCCCAAATCGCATCCTTTGGAAGGTACCTTCGCCTGCGCCTTCGTCTTAGCCTGGTTTTCTCGAGCACAGCCCCCAACATATTTTGATAGGACTATTGATTTATTACAAATTGAAGTTGATTTTAATCGAGTGTTTGCCAAAGTCCGCACGCTCCAACTGGAGGATTGGCTGCTCAACTGCTCAACTGGTCAAGTGGTCAACTGGTTCTGGTCGGACAACGACGACGACGCTGACGGGCTGATTGATGAGCAGCGCAGCTGTCGAGCGCGTTTGAAATTTATGACAAAATATATGAGCCGCAGTTTATCAAGTCGCGCTGATCGCGGCACGCTGCGAATATTAATTGGAGCGACTTTTAGGAAAGTGTTTTCCATTTAAATTGAATCCACTGCTGGGCTGAGTCTGCCAGGTTTCCAATAATATTTTGATTATAATGTGATTATTTATGCTTGGGCCAAGAGGCTCAATCCCGAACCTGGAGCTGGAGCTGATGCTTTGACACTGATGGGAAGATGAATCCATATGAGGCGCTGTGCATGCAACGAATTGATTTCAAAATTACAGTAATTTTCACAATTTTCTAATTATTTAATCGATTATTGATTTTTGATGTGCGCTAAGTGGCTCACTTAGTGCGTGAGAAATTGATGTGAGAAATCATCATTTGGATGCGCCACCAACTGGCCAATTGATCGGATCGGATGAGGTGTTTATTTCCCTGACGATCGCCTCTATAAGTATAAGTAGGTGCACGAGTGTGTGTGGCTGTGTGTGTCATATGTGAGGAATGCTTTTTCGTGTAGGTGTTACTAAACCAAACCACCGGCTAATGACTCAATTAGGTAACAATTTGTTATGGAAATTACCTGAACTGAACTCACACCGAGCTGGTCAGCTGTTGGGCCAGCATGGAAAGCAAAAGTTAAGCTCCAAACAAACCTACACAAAATGAGTGGCAATAAAGCCAAAATACGCAAAGAGACCATCAAAAAAAAAATGAAAATGAAAAAAATAAAAATTGATGCCAATTGAGACGAAAGTGAAATTCAACGGAGCGGAGCGGTTCGTCAAACTGGCAATTGAAGAGGCCAATCTGAGGTCCAGGTCCGAAAGCAATTTAAGTGTCGTTTTGTGTGTTGTTGTTGTAATTTCTATGGTCTGACCATTGCGGGTGTTACAATTTTGTTTGCAATCAAATTTGATGGCTCTCTTTGGTCTGCTGTGGCTGTGTGTCCATTTAAGATCGAATACGATATAATGATAATGCTGATGACGATCGTAATGAGCAGCAATTGTTGCGCTTTGGAGTGTGCCACGATTCTGGCCAGCTCTTAGCTCTCAGCTCCCAGCTCAGCTCTCTGGCTGGAGGAACCGACTGATTACACTTAAGTGGCCAATGAGATTTGTATTTGTGCCGTGCAATGTAAAGTGGGCTGCGGTTTGGTCTCTTTTTTTATGATTTTTTCCTTATGTTGATCCTCAAGATCGTTTACTGTTTTTCAAGTTTGTGTCGATTTGTGCAATCATTTCATGGTTTAGTTTGCATACGCACCGTTGTACCCCAGCCCAAAGCATGAAATTGCACCAATTATTGCGGTACAACTGTCACAGAAGTCGTCGCGATTCCCCACTCCGGACCAGCGACCACTTCGGATCTCCGCATATCTGGTCCGTAGCTGGCCCGTAAGGCAGCTGTCTTGCTCTTGCTCTTTTTGGTCGACTCATTAGAATGTCAACAAATTTCGATGACAGCGATTTAGTAAATTGGCTTGACTCGGTTTGCTTTATGCATATGCATATCCATATGAAGTCAACAGACAGACAGATAGACAGTCTGTAAGACAGTCAGTCAGGCAGAGAGAATATAATCGTGCTACCACGATTACTGGACAAGTGTCCCCAATGCCTCCAAGTCAAAAACCTTGTGCCCTTGTGAATAATTGAAGTTGCTCCTGCTGCAGTTTTCAGCTTGACACAAGTCAGAGGCCTGAGTGGAGCAGGACCTGGGCACAATTTCCACGTCATTCATTGTCCTTCCGTCGCATTCGAATTCAATTTATTGTGAATTATTTAAAGATATGCGCCTACTATTTGTTTCCACCTGACGCAATAAGACTCGTACTACTTCTACTTATAAGTGCGTTCAATCACATTCAGAGTCACATCAAAAGGACTCACTCATATTTCCCAAATCAAATATTGGCATTTGATTATGCCAATTTGCATAGTCAAGTAAATATTGTGCCTACAACGATATATTATTTCTCTCTATATATATATAATTATCCTTACATAACTGGTGTTTGATTTCTGTGAACGGTGTCCTTGGGCGTGTGCAACGCCGTCGCGAAAATTCCACGAAAGGCACCTAGATAACTAGACAGGTGGTGGATAGTCCTAGAATTAACCATTATTTATAGATAGAAACTGGCAATTAAAGAGATAATATGTTATGGTTACAATTTACAAATAAAAACACCAGCGATATGCATATGTTCATATATACATGACATTATAATACATTTTGTAGTTGTCACTAGAGGGATTTAATGGAAAGATATAAGAAAAGCCAGTTTAAATGATTTTATGATATTCGGTAAAGTTTTTAATACTATACTTGTAAGTTTTATATAATAGATCAAATTTTTAAGTTGATCTCCATGGACCAAATACTCTAAGCTGTGTTACAGCCAAGTTTCTGGAACTGCTCCTTGACAGAAGGGAAACATCTGAGCAGCAAAACGATGCAACTTATTAAACGCTAAATAAACACATTTTGCTGATTGTTAATGAATTCTTACCCTGAAGAGTAAAGTTCTAAAATATTAATCAAGTATAAAGAGTACGGGATACCGCAGCAAAGAGCAAATCACTTAGGATCATCGCCACAACTTTTCTGTACCACACAAACGTTCAGATCCACAAGGAATTGGGGATGCCTTCGGTATAGCAGGAAATGACCAGATAAAGCTTACTCTTCCTTATAAGAGCCCATAATTCCCTGCCCAACTAATTCCTAATTGTTTCCATCAAAATTGCTGATTGTTCTTTGAATAGACAGATTGCAAGTAAAGTTTCAGCCAACAGAAGGAAGTCAATCTAATACACGATCACAAATTCGAATCACAAACAAATTTGGGAAGTGTTTAAATTTCTGGACTTTTTTAGCTCCTGTATTATTATAAAAGCGAAATGTATTCCACACAAATCTAATTATGAAACCAATTGTGTTTATTTATCATAGATTAATTAGAAATGTTTCTTCCCTTTTTTTTTAATTTCAAAGGGCTATAGGATTGGCCATATATTTGGTGGAAAGAAGTTCCATTTAAACACCATTAATTAAATTATCGACACTTTCTTGTCTTTCCTTTTTTTTATACTGGTAAACCAATGAAAAGCCATGGAAGCCATAAAAAAGGATAAGATCTCTGAATCTACAATCTCAAGTTCAAATTTTAGAGCATTCAAAAGATATATTTCCAATTAGAACGTACAACATTAGTTAAAATTTGTTTACTGTGTAAGTATATTTTAACCTTCTCAGTATTTTCGCTTTAGTATTTAATTAGATTCTATAATACTCCAAAAAAATACCACACTGATTCAATTATATAGAAGTAATATACGATTTTTGTTCAGAAACTCCATCAGAACGGAGCAAACGCGTAGATTCTTGTTGTTCTGCTCAATGGTCACCTTAATTCAGTTTTGTACTGCTTCTTTTATATCCTTTCCAGCACGCAGTGCAGCAAGCAGACCAAAAGCAGTGCAAGCAGTTCAAACGCACCCAGCACCGCAATAAATGAATATTAAACGGCCATTTTGTGTGAAGTATTCGCTTTTGGTAGTTTTCAACTCGTTTAAGCAAATCTCTTTTGCATTTTTAATAGGCATTATTGGCGGAATTTAATTGACTGGCAATTTGAGAACAAAACGCGACAATTGCAGAGTTGTTGTTGTTGTTGTTGCTGCTTATTTTGCAGACTTCTTGCAGACAGCTAAACACTAATAAATTAATTAAGCGATTTAATTGGGTGAAGACACAGGCAACTGGCAAGTAGCAACTAGCAACTAACAGCTGGCAACAGGCAACAATTACAGCAGCAACATCACTTAACCATGATTTTTGGCGTGTGAACAATTTGTTAGCAGCGTCGCCCTGGGCAGGCAATTTCAGAAGAGAGAAGTTACTTGAACCTAGTCAAGCTTGAGCAAAAACAAAGTCATTAGCGGCGCAAGTTGCCACTGGCATGCGATGCAGTTGCAGTTGCAGTTGCAGTTCCTCAACTCGCTGCAGTTGTTGCAGTCGCTCTCTGGCGGTCACTTCTTTTGGACGCTGGAACGCTGGACGCTGCAACTGAACTCCGACTATGTGACATTTTTCAAATGCTGGGCCAACAACAAAAGCGGCGACAAGTACAAAGTCAGTGAGCCGCCTCCTCAGCACGCCGGGCTGCATTTCCGCGCTTGGGAACGTGCAGACATGCTTCGAGCCGGGGCCAAGTAACATTGCAGCTTGAGCTTCGGCAACTGTTGTTGCTGTTGTATGGTTGTGGTTCACGCACACGAATTCGGTTTTGGGCAACGCAAGACCCGTCAATGACAACCAGAGACGGTGTCACAATTCCTGTAGCTACAGTTTAAGCCAGATCCAAGCAATGGCCAGTTTGTTCTTGTTATTCTCGTTGTTGTTGTTGTTGCTGTTGTTGTTGCTGTTGTTGTTGCTGTTGTTGTTGCAGCGCATGTACTCACGCCTGTCTAAAGCTATTTTGCCAGCATTCATTCAAAGCGGCAGATGAAGCTACAGCTGAAGTCTGAAGTCTTCAAGGCAAACCAAGCCAGAGTCAAGCCAGAGTCAAGCCAAGTCATGTCATTGTCATTCACTCAATCGCAGGCCCAGAGTCAGTCCCAGAGCTTCAGCTTCAGCTGCAGCTTCAAATCCCAATCAAATGTTGCTGCTGTTGTTGCGGCTCTTGCGGGGTGGAATTGTGAGAATTTCCTTTGTGGTCGTCTCGGCGTTTTGTTAACAACAAGTGGAATGCAAACTTTCAGTTGCATCAAAAAATTATTTTGGCCAGCAGCAACAGCAAATGTTGCTGCTGCGGTTCCTGTTGCTGTCGCTCTCGCTGTTGCTGTTGCTACTGTTGCTGTCGTCCAAGCAGCGTTGACATCCTCAACATCTACGAAACGAACGCTTCACGTCGCTTCGCCTTTGGCGGCAACACATCAAAGCCAAGACGCAATGCAGCCGCTGCCGCTGCCGGCGTTTCTGTTCCGCGCGGTATGATAAGAATTTCTCGTGCCTCTGCGCTTTGTTAGCGGTTCTCGTCCAACTGCTGCTGCTGCTGCTGCTGTTGCCAGTTATTTGGCCTGACGAACTGGCCTTCCACTTGGGTCACATGTTGTTGGGTTTATTAACCTTTTACTCACTTAACTACTACTTTTTTTCTTCGGTTTTTAGTTTTTTGCAGCGATTTGTTTGACCCGGCTTTGGGCTCGGGTTCATCATTGATAAGACGATCGGCTATCAGCAATTGTGTGCGTGTGCGGTTGAATGCCTATCGGTCAATTGCATCTGGGTCTAGGCGCTGACCGAGTTCCGCTTTAGATATATTTAGAGGCTATTTGAATATTATTAACGGAGCATAATTATATACACGCACACCCACACACACACACACGCACGTACACAGGCACACAGAGCGACACACATTTCACAGGCCTGAGCCCGGGACAGCCGATGCGAAACGTAAAGTGCACGCAGACGGCGGCTGGGATGAGCACATAGTCATAGCTAGACAATGACATAGAAATGGGTCTCTGGTTTTTTTCGTTTTTTTGTTTTTTTTTTGTCGGTCTATGGAAACCTGCACTCACGCAGGTAATTATTATAATTATCTTAAGGGATGCATGAATGAGCCGGGTGCAGAGTGCTGCTTACAGGGTGCCGGCTGCAGAGTGTCCTTGCAACGGCATCGGCATCGGCATCCCGTGCGTCCATCTTGGGACAGCTACATTGACCAGTAGGCGTTGCCTAACGTAGGCAATGGCAACAGTAACAGCAGCAGCAGCCGCAGCAGCAGCAGGAACCAAATGTGACTTCGCAACTGACACTAATTACACGCAGACCCACAGAGAGCTCATCCGGTAGGTGGCAACCTGTGCCGCCAACGCCATATAATTGCGTTGCCTGCCTTTGAGTTATAGCCGTATATTCTGTATATATCCGTATTCTGTGTGTGTGTGTGTGTGTGTGTGTGTGTGTCTTTAAAGTTCCGCTAGCCAAAATTTCAAGTTTTCGCCTTTGACGGCGCCGCGCACGTGCTGCAGATTACACGTTTCAATGACTTTGGCGACAGCAAAAATTACAACGTTCCGTACTCTTCGTCTTTCCGTCTTTCGTCTCTCCGTCCGTGTTCCATGTCGCCGTCGTCTTGAACTTCAAATGTGCGCGCGGCGCTGTTTCAATTTGTTGCCCATTGTTGGTAGTTGGTCGCTTAATTAAGTTGACGCCGCAATCAAATCAAATCCAAATCGCACGCATATGGAAAGCCTTCACCGAGGGGCGACACAACAGCAACAACAGCAACAACAGCAACAACCACCAACTGAGGCAGCTGCGAGACTGAGACAGCGGAATAGAGTCTCTATCGCGGGCACAGCCTCTGCCCTCCTTTTTTCAAGGACTTCAGCATATGTTCATGCTCCTCATCCTGCTCCTGCTGCTTTCCTTCATGTTGTCCTCGCTGCAATCAAATACTGACAAGGATTGGGAACGGAGAACTGGGCGGACAGCGCGTGTGGTCTAATTCGCTTTAAAGGCCTTTCAGAGTCGTTGTCGTGTCTTGTGCTTAACGTCAACAGTCAACAGCATCGTTAAGTCATTCATTCACTCATTCATTCATTCAATCACTCATTCATTCATTGATTAAAATCAGCTTCAGATTGCGCTTATTGTGCAATGTTTTCATCCAAATATTGTACTTGAAATTCCCGCTCAGAGCGTGTCCTACGGATGCCCAGGACTCTGGCGTGAAACTTGTATTGAAAATATCACTTGCCGATAATAATATATCATTAGAGCTGAACGTCGCTTAGTGAAGCAATCAGTATTATGTTCCTACACAGCTACTACCCTTACAGGACGGGGGGTAGAAACCGAAAATAGATTCCTCCAGGGTTATCTAAAAACAAACCCTTGATAAGCCAAGAAAAACATCCTTCTATTTTTAATTCAATGCAAGTGTAAAGTGCACTTGTTCACAGGGAATTTCCTTCACACTTTTCCTTCTACCCTCTTCATATCATAAATACTAGTTATACACCCTGTACACCACAATTACAGCTTGATTGATCACACTGCAGGTAATCCAATAAAAGTGTTGAGAACTAATTGAAGAGGAATGTTTGGCGTGAAATTTATATACGTGTTAAATTTGAATATATTATATAATTTAATATAATATGAATGGTAATAATATAATAGTAATAATTAAGACCATCACATAACAAATTAAACTCATTGTTCATACACTATCGAATCACATCCTTAATATTGTAGAAAGAAATATCAACACCAGCCGCTTAGAGCTTTAGTTGATAAATGGACGCAATTTAATAATAATGATATAATAATTATAATTAATATATAATATGTATATATGGCATATAAAAACTTATATAAAACACAATAATAAATGTTAAATGAGCTTAAACTAAAAAGATTTATAAGTTTTCTTAAGCTGTTTTAAGCTGAAACCAAACATTGGATTGCTCTTATGTCAATTAGTTTTATTTTATATGAAAACTTTTAGTATTATATTAAAATATTGATATATACTTGTATGTGTAGTATTCTTTGATGACTTCTTCGCTCTTTTTATAAAAATATTTAACAATAAATTTAATATATAAGATAATATTGTGCATCGTTTGCACTTTCATTTGAATGATTGTTTTCAAATTGATTTTTACTCATTGGATAAACCTTTTTATATATGAAGTCATCTATTAAAGTTATTGTATATCTTCTCAGAAAATGGTGGATAGAATATTTAGAAATTTAACTTAAATTAAATGTAATTTAAAATCAACTATATAATCTGAGTATAAAGCTTAGGCTTTTTTATTTATTTAATGTCAAGTATTCACACTCCACCAAAGATGTGGGAGTAAAAAGATTAAAGTGGCATTAACATAAATTACATTAAATAAAATTATTAAAATTATTATTAAAAATTATTAAATCTAAACTGAAATTAAGAATTTAATGCTAAGAATTTTAAATTAACAAAATTTAAAGTCTGTGTACAAAATAAATGTATTAAATGATCCAAGATTTGTTGAGAGAATTGGGTTAATTGGATAAGGCATGTCCTTACCTAACCTTTTACTTATGGTTTGTCTAATTATAATTAGGATTTAGGACAGAAAACAGTAAAATATAATAATAATAATTCCATAATTACTATAATAATCAGAATCATAAACAGTATTCATATATATTCCTATAGATTTCACCGACTGTATATACTAAATCATAAGATGAAATTATTATCTCTGTTTGATTCTGTCTCTTGACATTTATATAAACAAGTCAAGCTCAGGGTTGAAGTAATCAAATTTGATATTTGCTATCGTAAGGTTAAAATACTAATACTATATTTAAAAATATATCTATATGTATATTCTATAGGAACAAGGCATATACCTATGTCCTGTTGAACTCTGCCCCGTATAGAGTTCATCTGTGCAAATGTCAAATGTCAAATGTCAAATGTCAGATGTCAACTAGATTGAAAACAGGCTCGTTACGTATGTTGGTATTGTAAATAGGAGAATAACCCAAATTACTCTCAAATTAGAGAGCCGATGCGAACCTAATATGAAGAGTGGCCACAAATGCAGTGAATCATCAAAAGATTGGACACCCATTGGCACTAATTTACCCAAAAAGGGCAGCAGCAACAAAATGCCAATTTGAAAGGGGCGAATGGTGTCCAATGTGGGACAGTGACTAAATGGCAAAAGGGTACTAGGACTCGCACTAGGACTAGTACCAGGACTCGGTGAAGTGATGAGTTGATTGAGCTACGTATAACGTGTGTCCAGGCCTGTCTCGTACTATACTATCCCATCCAGAAGGGGGATTGGAGTACTATATAGAGTGGTGATTGCTCTGTAAGTAGGCTAGCATTGGCATTCATTTTAAAGGCACTGCGATTACTCGAGTGTATGCAAATTGATATGTATTGTGGGTGTTGGAATTGTGGTGGATATTGGAGACGGGGATTGGCCATGGGTGTGGGTGTGGGTGTGGGCATGGTCATAGGGCAATGTGGGTGTTGCTGTCCGCTCAAACGGATGCGTAATGCGACTGAGTGGGAGACGAGCTCTTTGACCGGCTGTCCAGGCTCTGTCCATATGGATGTGGATGCCCTCTGTGGGCATTCAATGTGGCTTGTTTTACACTCGAACGGATTTGAATACGTTGCTAATGGGATTTTGATGATGACAATGTTGTTGTCGCCTTAGCCTCGTGTTGCTTCCAGTTCCATCCAGTTGTTGTTGTCATTGACGTTGCATTCATTGCGTTTTTATTGACGTTTTATATCTGCACTTTTCCCTCGATTCAATTGTAATGAATATCTATTGAAAAGCTGCACGGAAAATGGGAAATTTTTCGGGGCAAAGCAAAGTAAATTGAGGGGAGCGTACATTAAGGCCAGACGCAGTGAGAATTGTAGAAATTATTTCTTTTGCGTCTAAGGCTAAAAACTTTCAGAACTATTCAGCTGACATTATGTCGCTCTAGTGCGTACAAGTACATAATGGCCACTACACTCGCACACACACACACACACATGCATACACACGCAAGGAAGAAACTTATGTAGCTGCTTTTGCTACCCACCCAATTAACGTGGTGCACAGTTTAGGCCGCTACTCGTACATTGCCAGGCACTTGAATATACATGTTGAGCCCTTTCGACCCCAGGCCGGATGCCAACAACAACGTTGATGACGACAGCACAGCAGCAGCAGCAATAGCAGCAGCAGCAGTAACAGCAACAGCAACGACAACAGCAACATAATGTGCCATTCACTTCCGTTGGGCCAAAGAAAGGCAAAAGATTCAATGGACGCCCCTATATATATACACACATATACATATGTGTGTGTGTGAGTTATAAAAATGTCCTTTTCATTACGCGTTGCTGTGCCACAGTGGCTGTTACGTTATGTATTATGCATAGACACCTACACACAGACACAGACACACGCAAAGGACTTTACGTTGCTGGCTCCTGGCTGCCATTTGTGTCCTATTGCTGCCACATTGCGGTAACATTTTCACGCTTCGCGCCACCGCAGGTTGCGGGTTGTAAGTTGCCAGTTGCGGTCTGAGCGGTGGTTGGTTTCCAGACCAACCAAAAGGGGGTAGCACTAGCACTAGGACTAACAGTAACCCCCTTTTTCTATTTGAACAGTTTGCTTCTGGCCATGCAACTTGTACAATTTGGGCGTGTCGTTCAAATACCGCAGCCCGTGGGTGTCAAGCGGCTGTTGTTGCTCACGCTATGGCCCAAAACCTAAACCAAAACCAAACCCATAACAAAATCCTAAAGAACCAGACCCAGACCCAGACCCAAACCCAAGCACTGCCTAACCGAAAATCCCGATGAAACGAAGGCTCCAGCGAAGCGCAACATTTGCATGGTTCGTGGCTCGTTTTCGTTTTCGTCGCCGAAGCTGTTGAGTTGTGCGAGTGTCCTTTGCCCTCGACAACTTCATTGTGTCGCCCCACCACCCACAGCTCCTGCCTCAAGCTCTGTCCATTCAGCCCTTCGTGTGGTGTGTATACAACATGGCTTATTATTGGCTTCTGTTGTCCGTCGTTAGCACGTTCGATTATTTGTGTCTTAATTAGCGATTGTTAAGATTTGTTGTTGATGTAATAAACTAATAAGCCAGCCCCCCCCTCTCTCTCCCCACTCCTGACCAATTCATGCTGCTGCCTAATTGCATTTCAATTTTCATAGCACTCACAAAGCCATGTTTCAATTGGCATTTGTGTTCTCTGCCGCCAACAAATATCACGAATATAATTGGCCAGCCCCAACGAACGAGTTTAATAATAATAATTTTGTTGCCTGATTAGCGGCAGCTACTTCTACATTTGTTTAGATGTTGTACCTCGGCTTTTAGCTTATGCTTTTTTTTTTTCTATTACCAATTTGTTCTGCTGCTGCTGCTGCTGCTGTCTGTTAACAATGGCAAAAGTTTTCGTAATTGGTCAAAGTTTTCCTTACACCTCAATTAGCACTCAATTTCTCAGATGGTGTGCCTTAGCCTCCCTGCGTGCATGATGATGTGTGAATTGTACTTTATACTTATACGAATATTCAATTTCCATTAATGAGTCCAAAAATAACATAAACTATCATACAATTTCCACTGTGAATAGGTGATATCTGATGGAAATGTGTTTATAATAAGGAACTAAAACTGAATGATTTTTAGATATTTTATATGATGATAGGATTGGGTTGATCTAGTAGATTCTTACTACTATTATGTGTTCAGTCTTCAGCTGTTTTATTTATTCTCTTTTAAGTTATCTTAATTTTTCTATTCCTTGTTGACCCACTAGGAACTATCTTCCTCTATATCTTCCTACATGCACCTCTGACTCTGCTCTCAAGAATCCTTTTCGTATATTATGCACGCTTTATAATTTTCATTTTCTTCCTTTCATTTTCGTTTTCTTCCGAACAATTCTTCGTTTAATCAAACTTTCACTCATCTATCACCTTCTGTGATTCATACTTATACTAACACTTTTTTCTAAGATTTCCCCAATCCTTGCAGAAAATGTTGGATCAATTCAGATTTAAAATTATTTTTAAGAATATTCCCAGCCTTTTTACCTCTTTGCGTTTTCAGTTTACTTGAAAAAAATGTATTTAAAATAATTAATAATAATTTTTTAATATTTAAATTTGAATCTTTTATAGAACTTTTGACTCTAAATTAAAAATAAATAAATAAAATGATTACCTAGAGACAATTACTAGTTCCTTTATGTATTTCTTTTTAATATCTTAATCCCTATTCACATCAAAGTACTGGTTCCTTCCTTAATATTAAAGCTATAATCCTTAGGTATTATTAAGAATCAGTCTGTTCTGTGTCATCCTCTATTACTCACCCAATCCCTTTGGTTGTCTTCTCCAATCTGGACTATGTCCGCTAGCCCTATGCTAGCTCGAAGCCCACACACAGCTACAATTGACGGCATCCTCAGGAGTTGAGTGCTCTGAGTGGGTCGCCGGATATTGTTACCACATCTGGTGCTCAAAATATTAATGACTAACTTAAGGTGAGGCAATTAAGTCTTACATCCTAAAGGTGCCCTGTACTAAGCTCTCAACTGGTTGCCAAATAGATCCAGTTTGGAACTAAAGAATAACACAAGAACAAAAACGAGTTGAAATCAGTTTTGACTGCATTCACTTACATGAAAGTTATTCCCAAGAAGCCTTCAAGCTGGTCTTATATACCCTTTGCAGGTGCTGCAGGGTATGCGAATTCCTGGCTGGACAATAAGGAAGCCCTTTGGGACAGCAACCGGATATAGCTGATGGCAGTGCATATCGTTTAAAGCTGGCCGCTTGTGTATTACAAGAAAAGGTAACGAAATGGGTGTGGCACGATCTTGGGGCAGCGCCTTGGTGGCGACACACGACACAGCGATGAGTAGCAACATCCGTTTTTGTTGACTTTGTTGGCCCGCGCTAATTTTGCATCTAATTTCTGGATGATTTGCATTGATTAGGCCCTGTTCCTGTTACCTGTTACCTGTTAGCTGTTACCTGTACTGATCAGCAGTTACCGGAAGGAAGCAAGGCCACCGACATGGCACGGGTCATCTCTCTCTCCCTCTCCCTCTCTCTTTCTATCTCTCTCTGTGTGTAAGCTTTCATATCCCGTCCTATTTGATTACATCTAATTTGTGGCATATTAAGTGCAGTTAAAATACCACTTAACACGTGCTCATAACGCTGGCCAACGATCTGCTTTTGCCGCTTTCCAACCATTTGACAAACGGCTCTTTCTTTCTTCAATAGCCCAAGTCCGCATCATTTGTATAATGCATCAATTAATTGCATCAACTCAATGAGCCCATTTAATTTCAATTGCAATTAATATGCTTACAAACAGCCCCACTGACTGATCAGAGACTGATCAGTGGTTGTGACAGCGGTTTCCATAACGGTTCCAGCCATCCAACGGATGATGAACCGCAACTGATCCTCATTACCCACACTCGACTCTGGCAATTTCTAATTTATTTCTTCTGCTTTAATCACCATTTACTCTCACAGTATATCGGATATAGTATTAATGCAAATGACACTTAATTTGAATTCCTATCTGATATGAACTGACCTATGCATATTAAGCTGATGTTGTCTATATAAAATATATATCTTTATGAATAATCTGACACTTGTTACACATCAATTCCAATTTAAAGCTGATATAGTTTATTCGCCTGATTTAGAATATTTTGATATATACTTATTATATTCAATTTGTTTATTAAGTGTTTGCATCAGCTTTCAGTAGAGAATGAAATTAATATAAATATTATTAGCTCTTTATGGTGTTGACTCTCACTATGAAAAGCAATTCAATACACGCTTTATTTTAAATTCAATTTATATTCATAGTATTTTTAATGAATATATGCATATAATATATGAATAAATTAAACTTAGGGACTATAGGAACTACATATCTATATAATATAATATTTGTATACAGAAGTATTTAAGCTTAAGTAGGGGTTAATATGAGCGATTTTAAAATACTTTATTCTCACTCTTAAGTGCATGCAGATATTTTTATTAAACCAGATATTTATATTTTAATTAAAATATAATATAAAATAAATTAAAATATAGAGATGAATAATTTATAATTAAATTATTATATTTAAGGCGACTGCTTGCACTCGACTTTGAATTAAATAAATTAAAGTAAATTATAAAATATTACGCTTGTCACTGATTTTTTGACAAAAAACTCCATATTAACCATTAATCACTCACCCTACTCACCTGATCTGGCACCCTGTGATTTTTACCTATTTGGAAAACTTCATTTGCCCATGAAAGGACACTGGTTTCAGGACATTTCAGCCATCCAAAAGGCGACGACCGATATTCTCAACAGCATTCTGAAAAATTACCTTAAACACTCATTTGAAATCCTTATTGACCGGGCTAAACGCTGTATCAAAGCACAAGGAAACTACTTTGAATAAAAAAATATAACTTTTGAAAAATATTAATTTTTTGTTGGTTTTTTTTGAACAGTCCTGTTTCTATATGCATATTGTATATGACCTCTTTGTATATTAAATAGGGTTGACACTGCTTCCCCCTGACTGTTATACTATATAGTTGTTAGCTAATATACTTTCCAATCTATTTTAAAGGTTTCAGCAAATACATTGAATATGCTATTAGATTTATTTATGATATATAGATATAAAAATATGCACGATAAATTTGTATTAAGAAATGATGAAGAATATATTAAGAGTACTAATGTAACAATGTAGTACATAAGATATTTGTCATATACAAAGGATCTATAACACGATCCATATGTATTTATCAATAGTGATATTAAGACCATAGATAACCCTAGGGATGATCAGGGTTATATGTATGATATAGACATGATTAAGAATAGACAAAGATAGAGATGATATATGGATGATAGCGATGATCTATATGGCTGATATGCTGGTAGAAGTAGAAGTAGTAGTAGTACTAATAGTAGTAGTAGTAGTAGTAGTAGTACTGGTGGTAGTAGTAGTAGTAGTAGTGGTACTGGTGGTAGTAGTAGTAGTAGTAGTAGTACTGGTGGTAGTAGTAGTAGAAATACTAGTAGTATTACTAAGTAGTAGTAGTAGTGGTAGTATTACTAAGTAGTAGTATTACTAAGTAGTAGTAATAGTAGTAGTAAGTAGAAGTAAGTCTAACCAGTGGTATTTCTCACATTTTGCAGGGTGTTTTCCAGTCGAGCATTGCTAATGAGAGCAAGTTTTACATGCTTTGTGCATTTTGTGTTTTTCAGAATGGGCGGGATTGGCTGAAGATTTGCTGATGCAGATAAGAAGAATGCCAAAGTGTCCAGTGCTGCGCCCTTTGGCTTTTTGCCCGAACAGCATTCCAGGCGAAGAGGGAACAACAACCACAACAACAACAACAAATTATCCATGCTGGTGCCATGATGTGCCTTTTTTTTAATATCGTTAACGCGAAAGCTACCATATTGGACTTGGAGCTAAAACCTTTGCCTTGCAGCAACGGCTGGGTCTGGGGTCTGGGCTGTGGATTTGGGTCCGGGCTACACCTACCAGTCCGCAACGGCAACGGCAACGGCGATAGCGTCAGCGACAGGAACCTTATCGCGCCCATTAATCTGGCAGGCAACGCGCCCAAAATACTAAAATGAAGCGCACCACAAGACGAGGAAAAGATGGTGGATGTCGATGTGGATGTGGATGTGGATGTCCAGGCTGCAGGCCAATATGGCGCGCACACAGTACATAAAGGCTAAGAACCGAAGCCAGGCTAATGAAAAGCAGTCAAAAAACAACAAAGCCCAAAAAACAAAAACAAAAACAACAATAAAAATGAAACCAAGTTGTGCGCGCGCGCTTTATGTGTGTGAGCGAAGGGTGAGACGAGGTAGACGTTATGTAAAGCGGCCCAGTCCGCATGTTGAGTAGTATTATGGCCAAAAGAAATAAAAAAGAAGGCAACTTGGTTAGCATGGTTTCTACACTTTTGCTTTAGAGTCAAGGCACAACAACAGCAACAGAAACGAAAAAATATATAAAAATTCATATTTTTTTATGATCTCAAGTCATGCAAAAAGCGAAACGAATCAGAACGCGGCGCGCATTGGATGTGGTCGCGAATGACGGCGGCCATGACGATAACGATGACGCTGTCAGCTTAGCCCCTTACCTGCTCCTATTCCTCCTGCTCCACCTGCATCCAAGCTCCTTAGTCAGCCACACCAGAAGCCGCGCTCTGGCCACGTTTTGGGGCCTGATTTTGCACTCCTTTTTCTTGTGCAAGATAAGAAGGTTTCATTTCTTCTTTTTTTTTGTATATATATACATATATTCATATTCGTGATGGCGTACGTCATGAATATATAGTAGGTACATAATATATATACACTTATATACAAAAGTATTCGCACTGTTGAAATAGTAGTTTGGGCGCGTTTCTCGTTCTTTTTTTCTTCTTTATAGATTTTTTACATGCGCCATGCGGAAATGTTCAACAGACACGTAATGCCAGACGGTTGCCCATAAATTTCTAACTACGAGTATTCGTCGTTATTCGTATTCGCTATTCCCATTTTGCATATTCGAATTGAATACTTTCTGCTTTTTCTAGTTCTACTTTTTTCGTTCTCACTCGCAGTGAAAATTGCTGCAGGAATTTTATAATGAACATTCAGCGAGCCTGACATATTCTGCTGCTAAAGTGCAGTTAAGAAATAATTGTTATTGTTAAAAAACAGCAAGTGCTGAACCCGTAACTAAGCCCAACATCAATGGCAGCAGCAGCAGTAGCTACCCTGGCCAAGTAGACAATCAGAAAATGGGTTGGTCGAAAGTCGACGACAGTCGTAGACAGAGAGGAGCAAAAGAAATGAAACGGTTTGGAAAACAAAGTGACGAGAAAGGTCGTAACATCCATCCATGGGGGAACAATCATCGCACATTGCCCAGAGACGGCAGATGGAAGATTGGGAGACGGAAGACGACAGAGATGAGACGGGAAGCGGTAGGTAATCGTTTGAGACTCAGACTTGGCAACAATGGCGCCCAACGTAACCCGAGGGGAGCAACCATTCTGCAGGTATGCAAAGTACATTTCAGCACGTCCCACATGGTCATGCTAGCACACACCCACACACATACTGCCACACACCCACATCCACACACAGTCTAGAGGTAAGACCAACGCATAGCAAATGTTATATGAGAATTTCGCACAGTGTCCGCAATTAGAAAGTTTATACATCAAATATTTAACAAGTTGAAAAAGTGGCTCGACCAGACTAGGCCCTAATTGATAATAGGTATCATAGAAAATTCATATAGAGATATATCCATGTTAAACTTGTTAAAATCAAAGACCCCCCAACAAAAGTTCTAGCACTAATTATAAGGCTGAATTTGTTTTGGGCAGCGAACCGCAGCTGCTTCGATTTTAATCATAAATTTGCAATGAATTCTATTTTATTGTAGACTTTTAGTAATTGCTCCCAAGCTACTTCTAAATACTTGATAAGCCGCAAGTTGAAAATAAGTTTAAAGTGTGTTTAAGAACTGCATTTAAATATAATTTGTTTTGATTTTTCTAATTGGATTTGTGCCGCAAAAAATACAATTGCTACAGTTTATCAGTCTATAAAGTTTTATACTACTTTAAACCCACATAAAATGTAATATAATCTAATGATTATATTATGAGTAGTTCAGCATATTAGTTTATGATATTATTTATGATAATTATGATATTTTATAACAATTTTTAATCTTTTAGTCCTAAAATCTGGGACTAAAAAGCTTAAAATAGAATGAAAATGAATTTATATTAATATTTAATAAAATTGAAACTATCTAATTTAAAATGAAATTAAGAATAAAAAAATGGAATGTTTATTTAGTTATTAACTTAAAATTAAAGCTGGATTTATTTTGATCAAGTAATTGACTTATTAAAGAAGGTTTTCCCCAGACCATTCAACAAATGTTGAATCATTTTTAATCAATTTTTTACTTTGGAACTCCTGCAGATATTTAATATATTTTATTCTATTTTTTATGTTTTAAATTAACAAGATTATTTCAAATAATTTTTAATATTAATATATAAATTATGGTAGTTTATTTTATTTTATTTTTATAAAATCCTTTGCTTAAATTTTTATGAAGTCGATTGTTTTTAGTCGATTTAAATAAATAAATTAATATAGAAAATTTCTCTGATCTTCTCAGTTCTCTCATCCCTTTTCTTATCACATACAGCCCGCATCTTACCACTGTCTCCTCAAGAGACAGGGCCAAAACTGAGGAGTGATAAAACCTTATAAGCCCAAGAAATGCAAATTCAAAATGTGGCAGTGCCTCCAGAAGCTTTCACAACCTGTGTGACTGTGAGATTTTTTGAGAGCCGGCATATAGAAAATACAAAAAAATACACAAAAAAAAAAAATACAAAACAATAAAGAAAAGAAAAGAAAACAGTTTCGAAAGTGAATAAAAATAAAGATAAAACGCCCAGCTGGGACCCTGCAGATGGAAGCCCTTTTGTGGCTGGCCGCACAGCAAAAAAAAAAAATATAAAAAAAAGGGAGAAGGCTGCCAATACTCATACGCCCCGTTTTTAGTAGCTGGCTGCAGTTGCTGCTGCCACACAACGTAAAGCGACAGTCTGTCATGTATGCTTAGCTACATACACACACACTATATACATACATATATACATAAATATATGTATATACCATAGGTACATTCGTTTGCATGAAGTGTGCAGCCTCAAAGCGGCTTCAACTATGCCAAACAAAAAAAAAACAGTGCAAACTCCAGCAACAGGGCTCTACGTTTGAGTGTAGGTAAGAGAAGAGGGGTATATGGGTGCGGGGAGAGAGAGAATGGATCGTGTTGGGGGAACTTCGTCGCTTGGCATATTCGTGCGCAATTTCGCGTTTGACGAAACATATAATCTTCGCACATTTCTATGGAAATGAATGGATTGGTGAATGCTTTGCTTGATGCATTGATAGATGGCCATATGTAAGACTGGATTGATGGATATATGGCCGGCTGGATAAATTCGATTGGTATTGGTATTGGTATTGGATGTATTGCTCGTTACTTTTTCATTGCTTTTTTTTCATTGTTTGCTGGCATCGCTGGGTAAAAGCTGGGTCAAAAAAAGCCAGCAGAAAGCCACCAAAAAAACAAGAAAAAAAATGTGGCATATTGTGTGATTGCTGTTGCTGTTGCTTAGTTGTTGCTCGTGCGTTGCAGTTGCTGCTGCAGCGATGTTGCTGTTGCTACAGTCACATGCAAATTGGTTTTGCCGGCTTCGGTGTGGATACATATTCGACATGGCCTCCATGTCAGCCACACCCCAATCCCAATTCCATTTCCAAACCCAGTCGCAATCTGGCAACAAGGCGCCTGCTCGTCGCTGCTTGTCGCTGGTTCTTGGTCTCTGCTGCTGTTGCTCTTGCTGGTTGCTGGTTGCTGGTTGCCGGTTGGTGTTGTTTTACCTGAGTTTTTAGCCCGTGTTCTACTTACAACACACTCTGCTTTGGTGTTTGCACTGTTTTTCTGCTCACTCGCTCGCTTGTTCGTTCGCTCTGTGCCTATGCAAATATGCAATTAGTTGGCCAGCTTTGCCATGGAGCGGCGTGTTTGTTGCCATCTAACATGACATTCCATCTGAGTGGCTCAACGCCATCAATACGCTACATTTGGATTCCAACATCGCAAACTTGCATTTGACCAGCATTGAGCCACAATCAATAAAGCTGGAGGAGGAAGTGAAGCTGCACTCGGAGCGAGAGGCGGACCCCGAAGTTATTTGATCATTGAAACTACGATTTGTTGACAAAGTTGCTTTTTCATATATAACTACCATTATTTCATTCGATAGATCCTATTATTAACAATATATAGACAAACGTTGTTCTTTAAGGGGACTCTTTTAACTTTTTCTTTAAGAAGATTAAGCATTGTTATGCTGTGCTTCTGCTATGGCTTAAAGGCGAAAATCTTATAAGAAAAAGATGAGTGTTAAAGAGTCTTTAGCAACAGATAGATCTTAAGGCTTTCATTGTATAATTAAACATATTAAATGGAATTATAATTTTAATAATAGTAATGTATAAATATTTTATACAAATATATATATTTCACACTATAAAAGAAGATCAGCCTAATATCAACCAAAAACATGGCAAATGAGTGCAATAAAAATATATTTGAACTTTTAAAACAAAATATTTGCTTTACAATTGACAAATATACTGCCATTTGAGTATTCATTCCATAGAGATATATCTTAAGCCTAACAAAAAGGAGTTTTTGTCTAATATATACTCAACCTGAAAGTATTACCAAAGATTCCATTAAAGCTTACCTGAATCCTATATATCCAAAGTAATCACCAATTGTGCTACTCATAAGAGTCCAGAGCCAGCGAAAATTCTTCAGCTTAATCCTTCCATTGCATATTCAAACATAATAAATAAAATTGGAATTATATATACTATTTTATGGTATACACAAATATATATATAAGAATGAGCAATTATATAATGTTGTCATCGAAAACTCGACAAATTATCGTTATAAAAATATACTTTTACTTTAAAACATAATACTTGTTTAAGAATTGCCAAATATACTTACATTTTTAGCATTTATTCCTTAACAAAACACCTTTGATCCAATAAGAACTGTCTTCTCTGATTGACGTAGGCTCCATTAAATATTGAACCTTCAAATATACCTTCAAAGGCCTGTATAAACTCATCACACACTGTGCTGCATTTAAAAGTCGACTGCAAGCGAAATGTCATCAATAATAAATAAAGCAAAATATTATAGTATTTCCAACCTGCAATTAAGTGTATCAATGGCATATATTAGTTCTTTCGATTCGACATTGAAAAAGTATTGCAATTTCGTAGAGCTGTGTATAATTTATACTTTACGTGGTACTGCCACGTGCTGCGTATACGCAATTTGTACACGGCTCTTACTTATTTTCATTACATATGCAAACAGTGAGGGCATTAAGAAAAAAAAAACACAACCTCTCGAAGTGCTTACAAAACGCTGGGCCGCAAAGGGAAAGGGCGAAGGAAGAACAAAAAAATAAATAAAAATTATAAATATTTTCAACGGAATTCCAATGAAAGCGCTTCTCGTATTTCTCCACCTTCGTACGAGTATTAGTATATCCGTATACTTATAGCTATACCTGTATTTACTTATACGAGTATGTCTATGCTCGTGTGGGAATGTGTGTGCTCGACGCCATGTTGCTGTTGCGTGTACGTGCGGTACGCGTGCATAAAGACATACAAAAAACGCAGACACACACACACACACACACAAACACTTGCATGTATATACATGTACAGACTTGTATGCAGGCATATAAAGCAACGGCAACGCATTATGGCCGTCGCTTGTGGCTTATATGGCATGACGTCGTCGTTGAGGTTGTTGTCGTTGCTGTTGCTGTTGATGTTGCTGTTGTGGCAGCTGCTGCTGTTGCTGTTGTTGTTGTTGTTTTGCGTGCTAGAGAGTGAACCACCCAAGCCAAAAGCCCAAAATGCTTATAACGCATCAGAGGAGAGCGAGAGCTTGGCAAAACCGCATACAACTTATTTTTACTACTCGACTCGCCATTGCGGCTAAACTGCAGCAGCAGCAGCAGCGGCAGCAGCGGCAGCAGCGGCAGCGGCAAAAAAAAGTTAAGAGACGACAGCGAAGTAAAGGAAGAAGCAGAATAAGAGGTAAGTAAAAACACCCAACTGGCATAAGAGGAAAAAGAAGTAAGTAAAAAAGTACATTTCTTGCACTTGGGCCTAAGCTAAGGAACTTCAGGCCAGAAACCACTCGACAGCAAAACTTGGCAAGTCTTTTGGTTTCTGTGGTAACACAAACTATGCGCCGCATTTTACAGCAAGCGGGTGTCTCTGTGTCTGTGTGTAAGTGTAAATGTGTGAGCTAGTCTGAGGCATGCAAAGAAGGCATTTGTTCACTGAGCCTACGCAAAAAACTAAAACAAAAAAAAAAAACAAAAAAGAAATAATAAACTCCGGGGCGTACTACGATCATTAAAAATGGCGTCGACGTTGGTGCGCTTGCCGCCCATTGGCAAAGTTTCCCAGGCGCAGTTAAATCTAAGAAGCGACAAGTAACACCGCTCTATATATGTATGTCTCCGACTAGGAGACACCCTTAACAAAGGTATATACATCTAAATGTTAATAATAATAAGATTTCAATGCACTTACACAACTACCAAAAGCAGTACTACTATTTTTTATCAACAACCATTATACATAAAACTACTATTTTTCTGAACAGCACTACTATTTTTATGATAATGTATGTATGTCCGACTACGAAACACTCTTAACAAGGCTACATACATCGAAATGCTAATGATAATAAGATTTCAATGCACATACACAAACACCACAAGCAGTACAACTATTTTTATCAAGAACCATTATACACATAACTACTATTTTTCTGAACAACACTACTATTCTTATGATAAAGTATGTATGTCCGACTAGGACACACTCTTAACAGGGGTACATACATCTAAATGGTATTGATAATAAGATTTCAGCACACATACACAACCACCACAAGCAGTACTACTATTTTTCTGAACATCACTACTATTTTTTTTGAACATCACTACTATTCTTATGATAATGTATGTATGTCCGACTAGGAGACACTCTTAACAGGGGTACATACATCTAAACACTAATAACAATAAGATTTCAACACACATACACAAACACCACAATGCGAATTAAGCTCAGCTGCTCTACTTAAGTACTACATTTGAGAATCGCAGAGAAGGGCTACTACGTATATTGCAATAGCCTTAGTTAATAGGCTGCTTTAAACAGCAACACTACTGTTTTTGTGAACATTTCTACTATTTTTATGATCAACCGTTGCATTATAAGAAGTACTACTATTTTTATGAGCAACCATTATACATATAACTACTATTTTTCTGAACATCACTACTATTTTTCTGAACAGCACTACTATTCTTATGATAATGTATGTATAACCTACTAGGAGACACTCTTAACAGGGGTACATACATCTAAACACTAATGACAATAAGATTTCAACACACATACACAAACACCACAATGCGAACTAAGCTCAGCTGCTCTACTTAAGTACTACATTTGAGAATCGCAGAGAAGGGCTACTACGTACATTGCAGTAGCTGTAGTTAATAGGCTGCTTTAAGCAGCAACACTACTATTTTTGTGAACATTACTACTATTTTTATGATCAAGCGTTACATTATAATCAGTACTACTATTTTTATGAACAACAATCATACACATGACTACTATTTTTCTGAACATCACTACTATTTTTCTGAACAGCACTACTATTCTTATGATAATGTATGTATAACCTACTAGGAGACACTCTTAACAGGGGTACATACATCTAAACACTAATGACAATAAGATTTCAACACACATACACAAACACCACAATGCGAACTAAGCTCAGCTGCTCTACTTAAGTACTACATTTGAGAATCGCAGAGAAGGGCTACTACGTACATTGCAGTAGCTGTAGTTAATAGGCTGCTTTAAGCAGCAACACTACTATTTTTGTGAACATTACTACTATTTTTATGATCAAGCGTTACATTATAATCAGTACTACTATTTTTATGAACAACAATCATACACATGACTACTATTTTTCTGAACATCACTACTATTTTTCTGAACAGCACTACTATTCTTATGATAATGTATGTATAACCTACTAGGAGACACTCTTAACAGGGGTACATACATCTAAACACTAATGACAATAAGATTTCAACACACATAGACAAACACCACAATGCGAACTAAGCTCAGCTGCTCTACTTAAGTACTACATTTGAGAATCGCAGAGAAGGGCTACTACGTATATTGCAGTAGCTTTAGTTAATAGGCTGCTTTCAACAGCAACACTACTGTTTTTGTGAACATTTCTACTATTTTTATGATCAACCGTTGCATTATAAGAAGTACTACTATTTTTATGAACAACCATTATACATATAACTACTATTTTTCTGAACATCACTACTATTTTTATGATCAACACTTCTATTGTAAGCAGCACTACTATTTTTATGAACAGCTACCATAACTTATGATGTCTATTTTTCTGAACAGAACTACGATTTCTATGAACACCACTTCTTTATACACTACATATTTTATAAATATTTATTTATATGAATTTTTATTTATATACGATGTATTGTATGAGTATTTAAGTTCTTATCCTTAAGAGAATTTCCATCTTAATAAAAGTCTGGCATTTGTATTAAATAGTATATTTATTTTTTAATATTTCATTAATTTGCCTATTATATGTAGATCCAATGTTTTAAAATAAAAACGTTAATTTATCGGAAAAGTATAAGATTTGGGCGTTTCGAAGTAAACTTTATCAACCTGCATTAATGTAATCAGCTGGACACTATGGAAATCCTTTTCTAATGTGTTGCATGGATAAGGCTAGAACAACTTGACTATTAATCCTAATCATATAGTTAATGGGATCTTTCATGATTTCTTCTGCCTGCTATATAATCTTTCGCAGCTTTAAAATGCTGTTAAATAGATTAAGGGTATTAAAAAAGTTCATCCACAGTTTTAGACAAATTTCAAATACAGTTTCCATGTAATTTTCAATTAATTTCTCGAAAAAAAATCAATTTCGTTGAGGCCTGCCATGATTTATGAAGTGCTGCCCGGTGTCCGATTGCAGCTGAATGAATGTTAAAATTTTCGAATAGCAATCGACGTCGTCGTCGCCGTCGCGCGTTGAAAGTGTGATGAGAAATTTCATAATGACTTCTTAGCTCTAAACGGGCCGCCTGGCTACGACTATAATAAGTGCAATTAGGCCATTGATGGCCGCAGCTGAAGCGGATGTGCAGGTGAGTGAAGGCAGCTATTGGCGACTGTGACTGTGACTGCGACAGCGACGGCGACGGCGACGTTAACTGCGACTTCAACTGAGGCGACGACTGATGCTGCGACTGTCGCCTCGTTAGCCACAAGAGCTTGTAGTGAATTTTAGCGTCTAACATGGCAGTCGCCATGTTTAATCAAATACGTGACTTGATTTCAATTTGGGGCGTTTAGGCGGCAACCTGCACAGCGAACCCAACCGGACCCATCCCCATCCCCATGCCCATCCTTATCCTCATCCCCATCCCTATCCTTACTCCAAAATGTTGGCTGTATTAAAGCATTAAAGAAGCCAAGAGTTGAAAGGATAACAGGACGTCAGGAGGCTCTGCCAGCTAATGTGCTCGCCAATGCGTAAAGTTCTTTTATAAACGCGACTGGAATAACTATATATAATCCTTTAAGATGTCAATTAATGGGGGATACGGATTATATATGAAAATATACCTCAAACTAATCGTAAGGAATAGGTTCCTTGATTTGAGGTTTCAGTTATCAATACTCTCAAGTTTGATCTCCGCATAGATTTGCTTTAGATTTTACTGGAATGAAAAGGCCTGGAAAAGCTATATACATTCCTGCAAGATGTATCCTATTAACCAGATATGGGTTATAGACAGATATATAATATATATGTATATATAATGTATCAGCTCCTATTCGTCAATTCAAGATACCAAACGCCTTCCAGATTCCCACGTCTTCCAACATGGCAATACTTTCTCCTAATAGAATTGCTTCAGACCTAATTGCAATGAAAATGAGAACAAGGTATATACATTGTATATATATTCTCATATCTACCAACTGATAAGTAAATATATCTTCGTATATATTCTAAGTAGATAAGTCCATAAGATCTAGGCATGATATAAGTATAGAAATTCCCTAGAAAATATACTCAACCCTTTAAAGATAAAGCAAAAATATCATTGAAAAACAACGCCCACCTCCGATTATAAATTAATTTTACTAACTAAAGACTTACATCAGATATATAGTATACAGATATTTATATATATAATGAGCACAATTATATAGTTCCTATACGGTATTAAGTCATAAGAAAATTGCATTATCTTGTATGCAATTAAATTTTAGACAATTATATTAAGGCTGCGATTAATTGGGATATTTATTTAATTGGTTATTTGAATACACAGACAGTGGGTTAGTTTATTGGCTCATCTGGTGTAGTCCAATTACAGGAGTGTTCCACATGCGGTAACCGAAAAATCCGGTCAGAGGATGCACCATGTCTGGACATGATTGCAACCTGTTTGAAACATTTCAGCAAGTCAATCAGAAGTCAATCACTTTGTTGAGGCAGCGCAGAGCATCGCATCGGTATCGATAGCTCGATTATATACTAAATTTCAGCTCCTTTTCGTAGCTGTTGTTGTTGTTGGTGTTGTGGTGTCTGTTGAAAATAATAATAATAATAATACGAACAACAACAACGGCAACGGCAACAACAATTCGAGCAACAACCACAAAAGCAACATAATTGCAAATTGGCCCAAAATGAATGTCGAAAAGCCAAAGCAGCAACATGATAATTTAATGTTTGCCAAATGGCCAAACGGGACACACGAAAGGCCCAAAAGAGTATATATATATGTATATATAAGTATATATATACAGGTATGTATATAAGTAAGAGTATATGTTTATAAGAAAAGATTATAGAGCAGGTTAAATATGTCTGGCGACCTTGAAAGTGAAATGCGCCAATACCAGAAACGAGTTGCGATACGAGCATAACATCTGAGCAGGAGGAGGAGGGGCAGGGCAAGGAGGAGGTGGCATCTCAACAAAGGTGCCAAAAGTTGATTTCTGAAAATTAGTACTTAGTTGGGTTGTTTGCTGCCACTTATTACGTCTATAGGTCGACACTATAATTGTAATTGACTGCTCACAACATTTAATTGACATATCTTTGGGTTGAGGCCATTGGCTGCGTCGTCCAACCCCAGGCTGCAGCTCCCTGCTCCGACCAGCACACTTGAAGGATTGAAATTCATATAACAATAAAATGGGACAATCTTTAGGGGATGTGTGTGCACAGAATTCTAACAATGGGTCGGGGCACCCAGGTCTCTCTCTTCCCGTATAGAATTACGTCGTATCTGCCAGCGGCTACACCTGAATCCAAATCTGAATCCGAATCTGAATCTGAATCTGAGTACACGGTTTTCCGCTGTCGCCGTTTTTTATGCAATTGAATTTTTGAAAGCGCTCGCATGGGCGTAAACCAAATACATTTTTTGTTGCTGCTTTCTTTCTTCTTTATTTCACATTTTTTTTGCTGTTTTCTTTTTTTCGTTTTCTTGTTTTGTTGAGCTGATTTCCGGCGCGTTTTGGATTACACAATGCAATGCCAAAGAGCCGCCAGAGCTGTCGAGCGAAAGGTGAGCGGAATTCAACATTTTTGTACGGACTCTGAAGTGCTCGCAGCCCAATGGCAAGGGCAACCAGCTAACAGCTAGCAGCTAGCAGCAACAAGCTGTAGCAGCAGCGGCAGCTCGGCTGGTGGCTCTACGAGCGAGTGGCAAGTTCCGCCCTACACGCTGTGGTGCACAATTCCTGTCGTTCTGCTGCTTGACGTCTTAAGAATCCAATTTGAATTGCGATTTCGCCAAGCGAGAGTCGCGACATCGACAGCGTTTTCGGGTGCTGCCACAGCCTTTGCTTGCCCCGGAAGCCCGCTTGAAACAAAGGCATAAACCGGAGCCAGAGGCTGCTCTGGCAACTGCAACTGGGACGAAGACTTGCCCTTGCCACATTGTTGCCTCAACGAGTAGCTTTTGTTGCACTCCGCTCGGGGTAGCACTGCGAATCTCGCTACCAGCCACCGACGCCCTTAGCCCTTGAATCTTGCTCCTGGGGTGGCTTTCCCCTTCTCTGTAGCAATTCCTATATGTGTGTGTGTGTGTGTAATACAATCGCATCTATGAATCTGTGGGTGTTGGCTACTTCCGTCCATGGTTATACCCAAAGACACTGCCTAACGGGTTATTCTAGATATTATTGTGGCACAACTGTATTGCAATTGCAGCTGCCTAGTGGAATGTCTATCGGATAATCTGGGAAAACCAGTTAAAGCTACAGATCAGCAGACAAATGGAACTGTTTTAGGATGCAATAATGCTACTATATGAATAATGAGCCGCACTTAAGATGCAATAAAGATCGATCAAAACATATAATATATAACTATATGGTAGCTTTAAGGGGTAGAGTTCTAACGCGTAGAAAATATAGATACATTTAAGAGTGTAAGATACATATGTATCTATAGTTTTATATAGTTAAATCTGTTGTGTTGATTACATATATTGTTGATCTAGTTTCCGATTCTGTTGAGAAATGTTTTTCACGCTTCGATTGGGTTGATAAATGCGAAACTGAAGCTACTTCAAGTCTGTATATCCTTTACTATAACTAAAGATACATTCGTTCCTTCAGCTGAAAGTAAAGTTTTATATAGAAAGTCCTGCTCTGTTGATAAGATACGTTGCGAAACTGAAGCTACTTTAAGCCTTGCTATAAGTAAAGATACATTCATTCTTTCAATTGAAAGTAAAGTTTTATATAGAAAGTCCTGCTCTGTTGATAAAATACATTGCGAAACAGAAGCTACATTAAGTCTTGCTATAAGTTAAGATACATTCATGACTGTCAAATAAATGTAAAGTTTAATATAGGGATACAGTCTCCATTGATCAGATACTTTGTTGTTCTCGTTTCCCTTTCTTTTGGAAAATGTAAAGTAAGTTTCTGATCTACTTGAACTCTACATTTCTCTTACTATAACTAAAGATACACTCATTCATTCAGTTGAAAGTAAAGATTATTATGGAAACCCAGTTTCCATTGATAAGATACATTTCTGTTCTAGTTTCCAATACTTTTGGTAAATGCTCAGCAAGTTCCGATTCGGTTGTTGAATGCTTAACAGCAGCTACTCTAACTCTTACTATAACTAAAGATACATTCATTCATTCAGATGAAAGTAAAGTCTTTCCATTGATAAGATACATTGTGCTAGTTTCCGTTTCTATTGAAAAATGTTTTTTAAGTTCCCATTTTGTGCGAAACAAAAGCCTATTAATGATTCTAGGAACTAGGGAGCGTACTAAATTTGATTAAAAGTGCTGTCGCAATCCAATTTAGCTCTCAGGTGTGCACAGAGGCAGAATACACGTATTCAATCCGGAGTATTTCAATCAGCCACCTTTAGGGCGTGAAGAAGCTTTATGAATAAAGCCGAGAGCCCAGAGTGTCTGTGTGTGTGTGTGTGTGTTGCCATTTGTGGACATGCGTGACGAATGGAGGTGCCTTGGAGTGTTGCTTCCAAAGGTGTCGACGTGGTGCATTCAAATGAAAAATAGCTAAATGCCACACAAAAGCACAGCGCAGAGCTCGATCGGCCGGCAAAGTTCAAACTGAAATTAATCAAAAGTAAACCAAAGCACAAACAGTTGCCAGGAGGGGGGCTAACTATGGGTTAATCTTTAATCTTCGTGCATGCCACATACGCATCGCTGGCTCTGTGAATGGCTTATTCGATTCAGATTCAACAAACGAATCAATGAATCAATGTATTCGAATACGAATCGACAAAGTCAAACCACTGTCCGTTCGAACAATGAAAGTGGCAATTAACCAGAAGCCGAGCATTAAATTACAAAATGCGATCAGCGGCTACAGCAGCAACAGGTTGTCTGCCGGTCACCGATCGCCATCAATAGATAGTAGTAATAATAATAATGAAAACAAAAACAAAAACACAGCAGCAACAGCAACGGCAACGGCAGCAACTTCCACAGTTGCGATCAACGACGACGACGACGACGACGACAACATCGTCATCAATGATCAATGGGCTGGGCCGGAGCAGAGGCAGAGCGCCCAGTGGGCTACTTAATCGATTTCTTGAGGTCTGCTCCCGCTATGTAACTGCAATTAGAGCGGAGACTACACACACACACACACTCACACACTCACAAAGTCTCTATCCTGATCTCTGTTTCTATCTCCGGCCGCCATGGGAGGCAGCCGCGTTTGTTGCAGGCAACACCGCAGTGCATTAGGCTGTTGCACGCCTGTAAAACAAGCTACCCGCTGTGCAGCGGTGTCTACCCCTGCCACTGCCACTGCCCCTGCCCCTGCTCCTATACATTTACCTTTCTTCTGTCCCAAAAAACTCACACGGTGTCTGGCAGGCCACTCGACTCGCCTCGCCTCGCCTTGCCTTGCCTCGATATTGATTGAAAATTGATCTATTAAGAACCTGGAAGTGCGACAATGATAATCCGCAAAATGCACATGGCAGACAAACAATGTTTGTGTATGAATAGGCATAGACAAAACAGTTGGAGTGCTTCAGCTGTGGGCGTGGCTGTTGCATTAGGGCGTACTATAATCCAAATCCGGGACAGAATGGCTAATGCATAAAATTTCGCTGTTTGTGTCGCCTCGCAAAATGCATACAAAGTAACAAAAAGGAAAAACATACACGCCACATGATGCATTTGTATTATCGCAAGTATTTAGTGTCTCTCGCAGCATGTGGCATCCACATTTGGTTGATGCTCACTTCACAGTTTTTGATTGACAGCCGGTGGAGTGGCAACTGAATGCGATTATGAGCATCTATATATATATATAAGTATATAATATATTCAGACACCTTTTTTTGCTGTTAGTTCCTATTGTATTATTTAATGATATCACGTAGTTCGATGTGTTGCATCAGTTATCTCTCTGCTACTTCATTGATTTACCCCTGCCCCCTTCTCTCTCCATCTCCTTCTCTTTCTCTATTTTCTTTTTATTGCAATTCAAAAAGTTTTTGGCCACAAACATGGCAAACGTTGCATCCGGTTCGCCATTAATATTAACACTCAATTGATATGCAAAGCTGTCTTTGTGTGTGTGTGTCATATGTGTGTGTGTGTGCGTGTCTCATTACCGCTTGCACAAACTTTTGCGGCAAGTGTGTGTGTCTGTGATATGAAAATGGTTTTGCGGCAAATGTCATTGATAGCCGATGCGGTCAGCACAAAAGTGCAAACTGTTTGGTAATATGCAATAGTCTGGGTATTATGTATACCGTTATAATGTAAGCGATATGTTATACCATAGAGCTCTTATCTAACTATAGCTAAGCAGCAGACATTTGACTATGACAAACTGTAGTTAAAGTGGATGCTAAAAACTTCATCAAACTACAAACATGCAATTTTTTGATGAAGAAAATAAACCTTTCTGGCTTAGGAACCTTCAACATATGTTTGAGTATATACCCTATACATATATATATGTATATCAAAAGAAGCCTTTAAGTTAGACATACGTTAGTTAATTGATACCTCAGATGTTCTATAACAAAAAAAAGTACATAAGTTTATATATGATACAAATATGATCTCTCTCTACCTCCAACTAAACTTTAAGACAAAATGCTTAGCATTTTAAATTCGAGGAGTCAAATAAAAGTTGTATCAAAAGAATCTTCTTATCTATATAATTTACGATCTTTCCCAACTCGAATATACTGCAAATTAATCTTCAATCCCTTCCAGATAATTGAGTTACCTTCCTTCTCATTAACCCTATAGTTCCCCTTACCTCTAATTGAATTTTAAGACAAAATGTTTAGTCGAAAGTTAAAATAGAAGAAGTCGACTTAAACTTATATCAAATCTTCATACTGCACCAACTATATATATCATCTATATAATTGACGATCTTTCCCAACTGAAAGTTAATCTTCAATCCCTTCCAGATAATTGAGTAACATTCCTTTTCATTAACCACACACAGTTCCCATATCTTTGGCATCTCCTCAAGCGCTCTCTAATAAATTACTTATGGCATGTCGAGTGTTGGTCAAGTTGTGTGGAGTAGTGCACACCCCACACCCCACACCCACCCACCCCCTCTCCAGCGGGGGGTGCACGCTGATTTGTCAACATTGGGCTATTGTGCTCGACCCTAAGTTCAAGTTGTTTGCATGAGCCACATCTTGATTAGCCCAAACACTTTCCCAATGAATGTGAATGTCGTCAGCAGAAATGTTGCCGTTGTCGTTGTTCTCGTTGTTGTTGTTATCGTTGTTGTTGTTGCTCCTCTAATCGAATTGTTTCAGCGCCGCTCCACGGTCGTCCGCAAATCGAGTCAATTTAATTGACCTCCAGAGGTCAAGCTTTTATTGTTCTTCTGCTGCTTTTTATGAGAGAAAGTGAGAGAGAGAGAGCGAGAGAGCAGCGCCTGTCAACAGAGATACAGATACAGATACAGATACATAGATACAGATACAAAGATATAAAGATACATCAAATAAGAGCAGACAGTGGTCGCTAAGTTGTTGTCCCCAATGTCAGTCGGCGTATCTTTTGTGATAAAGTGTGGGAGCCCGAGCCGGAGCCAGAGCCGGAGCGACATAGCCGGAGCCGTAGATGAACCCCAGCGCTGGGTCGGAAATTTGCCAGCGCCTTAGTTTTTAATGGATTTAATTGAATTTGGCTTGTTGCGTTTATTTGTCTTAATTGTCTGCGAAATAATCATAAATCAGTTTTGTGTATGAGTCGTCGCGACGACAATTCACAACAAATTTTAGAGTAGCGTCTGTGTGTGTGCGTGTGTGTGTGTAGCGGGTGTAGAAGCAGCCAGCACTTGGCTCAATCAATTTATGACATATCTCTCAAATGCTGGGCACTGTTTTAAACTGGCAGTCTACACGCTCATCCATCCATCCGTCCAACCAACCAGCCGCATGATGCGGCACTTTTTGCTTTTGGACTGAGCTTTGCCTGGGAACAAGAACAAGAACAAGAACAACGACAAGGAGAACGGGAACTTGCCTCACACTTGACCGCAGCACATTGTTGCCTCGACTTGGACTTGGGCATTGTTTTGGCTGTCAACCCTCATGGATGAGGCCGTTGTTGGCGTTCCTTTGTCTAAGGCACCCACACGCTCTCGCTCTGGAACTCATCCTCAGTTCAGTTCAATCCCATGCCGGTCACTTGTCTACCAGTTGAGCAGCCAGCGGCTTTGGATTTAGTTAATTTAACATTTAGCATATAGATATTTATGGTGCTCTAGCTTAAGTTGGAATCTCTCTTTGTTTCTAGCTTTGACTCCGGCTCCGGTTGTGCTCTGGCATTGTCCTCCTCGGCATTGCCCGCGGTCCATATCAAAGAGTAGGCAGCAGCCAGTGGCTGATCGTGTTGACAACTAAATAACACGTTAATGTGTTTATTGCGTATGCCGCTGTGTCCCCAGAGTGTTGTGTTGTGGATGTGACCATGGACATTGCATAAGGCAAAGCAACCTGTGTTAGGTGTCGCGTCCAACACATTTACGGTCTCTCCTGCTGCTGCTGCTGCTGCTCCAGAGCAACTGATCCGTTCGCCAACTTTCGCATTAAACATGAGGCACACATTCACATAAAACGCGTTTCACCACATCGAAGTTTCACGCCCGATCTGGGCTTGGGAAAGCAGCAGCTCCCCCTACCCAATGCACTTGAATCACCCTGCTTACTTTTTCTTAACTCAATTTATTTATGTATTTATGAAAACGTTACGATAATCATATGCTGCATTGATTCTGAAATGCTGAAATGCTCAACTGCCTAATGCCAGCTTCTGCTACAGTTTCAATAAATAAAACATTAGCCCAGCTGCCCCGCCAGCTGCTCCTTCTTCCGTATTGAATCATCGAAGGCATCTCTAGGATGCATAGACTTATGTCAATCAGAATGTGCTGCAAATTTATGCAACGAATCAATAAAAATCTGAGTTATTGCAAAAGGCAACTGAGTTTTGCCTATTCGATCGGCTTCAACCGGAGAGCAGGAAATGCACTTAAAGAGTGTGACTTTTTTCTGACTAAATGTCAGACCATATATATCAGATATAGAATACCTGTCAAGCGGGTCGAGAACTAGCTAATTCTGCCACTAATTCTATAATAATATAATAAACTCAGCAGGAATTAAACATATATAAATATTTATGAGAGCTTATGATATAAATCAATCGCAGAAAATGGAATTGTACTTGGCCTCAGACAGATGTGTCCTTTATCTATGTGTAACTCAATCTATAGATAGATAGATATATAAATTATGGAGTGCATATCTTATAGATGGAATATAATAAGCGAATATAAAAAACTCAACAGGAAGTAAACATTTTTGAATATGGATAAGCGCTTCTGATTTAAATCAATCGCAGAGATCTACAAAACAGAATAGATAGATAGATGCTCATAGATCCTTTGTATAGTTGCTGGTTATAGATCAGATAATAGATATATATAGCAGATTTAGTGCATATCATTTAGATGAAATATAATAAAGTAATAATATAAACTCAGCAGGAATTAAGTCTTTATGAATGTGTATAAGCTTCTGATATAAATCCGACGATGAAATCTCAAAATTGGAATTGTAATTCGGCTGAGGTAGATACTGATAGATCCTTTATATAGTTGTAACTCGATCAGCTGATAGAAAGATGTATAGAAGATGTTAGTGTTTATTTTAAAGATGGAATATAATAAAGGAATATCTAAGACTCAACAGGAATTAAGTGTTTATGAATATGTATGAGCTTCTGATATAAATCCAACGAAGAAATCTCAAAATTGGAATTGTGCTTGGGCTCAGATAGATGTGAATAGATCCTTTATTTAGTTGTAAGTTGCAGATCAGTCAATATACTAGTATATATATAGACGATGTAGTGTTTATCTTATAGATGGAATATAATAAACTCAACAGGAATTAAACATATATGAATATGGATGAGAGCTTCTGATATAAATCAATCGCAGAAATCTAAAAAAACCGAACTTTGCTTGGTGGGAAATAGCTTTTGATAGACCTTTTATATAGTTTTATAACTTACAAATCAGTTGACAAATATATATATATATAGAATATGTAGTACATATCTTAATAAAAATAAGTGCAATATAATCAAGGAATATAATAAACTCAACAGGAATTACATTTCATTCATATGTATGAACTTCTGATTTCAATCAAGTCAATCGCAGAAATCTAGAAAAACCGAACTGTAGTTGAGCTCAGATAGATGTGGATAGATACTTTATATAGTTGCAACATACTGAAAAAGCGATAGATATATAAAACATATATATATATATCTTAAAGGTTTCGCTTTTTAAAGAGATGTTGTCAAGCAATAAATTTCATTTTAAAGACTCAGCGAAGTTTGCTGCTCGTTTGATTGATTTGTTATATGGGACACATAGTAAGACTTGTAAACGAAAGTAAAAGGAGACTTATCTGAATGATTATATATATCATACATATTGCAAAGCAATGAAACAATTAACTTATAGAAAAGTGTGTTATAATTATAGGTAAAGTTCCTCTTTGAGCTCTCATTTCCAGTGTGAAAGTCTCGATTCATTTCAATGTGTCAAAGTCAGCAGATAAATTGAGGCACAAAAGCTGAAGATGACGTTTGACCTAATTCTTCATATAATTATATATATGTATTTGTATATATTTGTCTAGGTTTCAAACTGGGTTACTTAACATTAAACACCCAGTAATTAGGGTCTAACGTCTAACGCCTGCCAGCTGCAACAAAACTGCGAGAATCTAAAACGACTTTAAAACGTGCGTTTTGTCACGTGCCTTACGGGGCATGCCACGCCCCCCCGCCAGCGGCGGCATACAATGTGAGGTTGTTGATTAAATTAGCTGAGTACTCGTATAGCCACACACACACACACACACGCACACACACGGGGGTATATCTATGGGTATGGATCTGAGCTGATTGCGTAGGAAGTCGCGTAATTGGCAGTTTCAAATTTCGGCGCAGGCGCAGCTGAAACTGTGCGAACTGTGTGTGTGACCCCCCCCCCCCTGCCCTCTTGTGTCTACGCTCAGTTACAGGCAGGCTGTAACAAATGTCACGCTTACGAGTCTGAAGTTTGCCGCCAAATGCTGTTGTCAGTCAGCCAGTCAGTCAGTCAGAAGAGCGAATTAATTCATTTTCAACACCTATTTTGACAGTTCATAAAATACATTTGTCATAAAATCGGTCACTGACTACTGACCAGGCTTTAAAACATATACAAAAACAAACGAACAACACACACACACACACACACACAGACGTTGACGACTGTTGACTGGTGAGTGGTCAGGTTGGTTGTTGTTGCTGAAGATTTATCGCGGCTCATTGAAATGCAACGAAGGATGGGAGAAAAAAAAGAAGAGGCCTGGGCTGCCACGTCAAATTTGTCCCTTTCACAGAGAGATGTGACTGTGCTTTGGGCTTCTCGGTTTTGGGTGATTCTAGGCGGAGCATTGGCCCCAAAATGCCCCAAAGCGAACTTGCAAACTTCTGAACAAAAATCTTAACAAAGTTATTTTAGCAAACGGTACGACAAAAAATGTCATGTCCTTAAAACATGCAGCAGCAGCAGCAGCAGAATCGGCTCCACACTCCGCTTCAATTCCCTTTTGGCCAACATCCTGGGGGCTTGTGCAATCGATATGCGTGCAGATGCTCCACTTTGATCAGGTCATCAGCGACACATCGTTCATCATTCCATGCGAACGGTGCCCAGGAATGCAGTAGCTGGCTTCCAGTTCCAGCGGCATGACCAGTAGCCGGCGAAGACAATGGCAATGCCATGAAAGGAACGCTTTTTAAGTTTTACGCCAGCCACAACAACAGCCCCAAAGTCTGACTCAAGCTTGGCCAAAGCCAGGCCAGGGCCACTGCAACCTCAACCAACAGCAGCAGCAGCAGCAGCAACATCAGTGACAACAGCAGCAACAGTAGCCACAGCGACTTTGACGGATGAATTTCACAAATAACTTCAACTGCAGCTCTCTTGTTTTTATATATATTTTATTTTAGTTTTTCTTTTATTTGCTGCGTTATTTATTGTACGAGTATTTCGCCTGCTCAGCCACCACCAATACCAATTTGGTATGGTGGACCTCGGCTTGGACCTCGGCCTGGACCTGGACCTGGACCTGGGCATAGGGTCTGCACTTGAGTTGAGCTGAGTTTTTGGTACGGAGACGACAATTCGTCGTCCCCGTTGTGTCTAAGTTTGGTATGCGTCATTTTTACGAGGAAATTCTTCTGCAACTGCACAGAACTTTTGCAACGTCCTGCAACGCTTGCAACGCTTGCAACAACAGTAACTGCAACTGCAACGTCACTTGAGGCTAATTTATGTAAACACGCTAAGTACAGCAAGTAATTTGAGCACTCGACTTGAACTTCAGATATGTATCTGTATCTGTATCTCTAGCTCTGAGTGTATCTATAGCTCTGTCACTTCATTGATGAGCAGCACTGTGTGGGAATTCTATTGTTTCTTAGCCTCAAACTCAAACTCAACCTCAAATTGTATCAATTAAAAGCAAAAGGCATAAAATAAGTGCGAGTAAGTACCTTTTCTCTCTTGGCCAGTAGTCATCCTATAGGGAGGGAGGCAGCCTACCTTGGAATTTGTGCATTCCCTTAAATTCCTTTTGGGTTTCTTTGGCTGCCTTTGAGGCTGGGCTGCATATTTGTTTAAATTTTAAATTGAAATCGCAAAAACGGTCAAATGCAAAAATCGCCTTTACGACATTTACTGCCTGTCGCTGTTGGCTGGCTGGCTTTGTGCCCTCTGGGCCCAGAGTTTCGCGGCCTTGTTTGGTCCGGCTGAAAGCCAAATTCTTTGATTTTGCCAACAAATCTGTCCAGCTTCTGCCATTGTACTCCACAGCGGCCGAGGTGTTGATTTAATGAGCAAAAAACAAGACTGAAGTAGGCGACAGTTGAAGCCTGTCGGGGTTTTTTTTTGACTTGAACTTGACTGAAGTGTTGTGTGTAGTGTGTGTTGTTGTGTGTTGTGTTTTCTGAATTTGAGTGTTGTGGCAGGCGCTGAAATGTCAGTCGACTTAAAGGACTCAAAACTAAAGCTCTATGCATTTGATTGACACTTTGCGCATTTCATTTTCAGCTTTGGTGATTCTGAATCACTTGAGAAACCACAAATAACCTTTTTGACCTTAACCCCAGCTACTTAGCTTAACCCCGCCTCAGATCTCAGATCTCAGATCTCAGATCTCAGATCTCTTACCTTAATTAATTAGCTGTAAATAGGCATTTTTAAAGCATAATTTCTACATTTCGCACACTTTTTGCCAGGATGCGGCCTCATTCCCAGCGAGTACTTAAAAGCTGATAGTCCTCTGTCTGTGTCTGTGTCTGTGTGTGTGTGTGTGTGTGTGTATCTCTGTGTGAAGTGTAAATTGCTGCTGAAAATTGCGCCTTTGAGCACATAATGGAACCATTCAGAGCGAAAGGCTGCGTAAAAGCCTGACAGCCTCAAGCATATCCTGTTGCATTCTTTATGATTAATGGAACAGATTTTACGCTTCCTTCCGTCGGCGCAGAGCACCCGCCGTACACCGTACGCCGTACATCGTACGCCGTACAACAAATGCCACTTAACTTTTTCAAGTGTAATGTGCAGAAATTTAAATGCATTAATGTGCGCCGCGTGTCCTGCCAGGACACATCTTTGCCTCCTTTAAGCACAGCCAATGAGTGGGCAAGGGAAGAGGGGAAATCATGGGTTGATCGACTCTTTTATGTATATTGAATTTTCTTTATTTTTTTTGTTTCATTGTTTTTCTTTTCTCTCTTTTTCTTTGCTTATTGTTTCGTTTGATTCGATTTGATTTTAAAATTACGACAATTACGACTACTTAAATGGGTTTCGCTTCCTCTTTTCTCTAGCTCTTCTATCAAATATTATATTTTCTTTTCTTTTCTTTTCTTTTCTTTTTATTTATTTAGAAAGTAGTTGCCATTTTCTAGATTAAAACTATTTAATTAATTAAATGCTAGCACTTCTTGTTTTACTTAAATTTGTATATTCTTTTTTATATTTTGTTTGATTTTCTTTTGTTTTTTTTTTTGTATTCTGTAACTACGATTTAATAGTTTACAATGCAAAATGAAATTACACGCAGATAGAAACTAAATTTGATTTAAATTAATATTTCGCTTGTTAATGTTGTTAATATTTTCTGCTTAATTATAATTACAATTACAGCTACAGCAAGCTCTACTTTAATAATAATTTTGCATTTTAGCTGCTCTTTATACTTATTCAATTTACTCTTCAACTATATATTTATATATGTAGATATATATATATATATATATACTTTACATTTTATGTATTTGTTTAGATTATAATTTTATATTTTAACATTTTGTTTTGTGTTTTTAAAAATAACTTTAGCTTATAGAATTAAATGTTGTCGGTTTGTTTTTTTTTACACAAATTTACAATACAAATTTTTAAACGTCTTTTTTCACACAATTTCTTTATTTATTTTGAACTGTTTTTATTTACTTTCATTTATTATTATTATTATTATCTTGACAGCGGCTCTTTAAGTTTTTAATTTATTAGCGGAATATTTAAATTAATATTGCACATGACATGAAAATGTTTTTTTTTTGTGTTTTATTGTTGTTGTTGTTGTTTTCCGAGTGCAGTTTTTGGGGACATTTAATAAAAAAATAATAAAATAATGCAAAGTATTTTTCCGTTTGAGATCTGATTTTTACTGATTTTGCTCGTTCTCTGTCGTCTATACAAAAAAGTAGCGGTAAATAATCTAAACAAAAAACAATAATAGTTATTATTATCATAATCGTAGTATGTATATACCTTTTGCTTGGCTCTAAAAAGAAGGCTTAAGATCAACAGCTGATTTCATGGTTTATTATGGTTGTTTTTTTTTTTTTTTGTCTTTTCATCCATTTCGTATTTATTTTTATATTTTTTTACATTATGCAAAGTTTTCTATAGATTAAACAAAATAAAGGACACAATTGAGGAATGTGTGTGTGTGTGTGTGTGATGTGTGTGTGTGTGTATTATATTTATTATAAGCTTGATTTTTATTTCTTATCAACACTAAAATTATAAACGACTCATTCACATATTTAAATTTAATTACATGTGTTTAACTTTTGTTTTGCTTTGTTTTGTTTTTGTTTTTGTTTATTAAATATACAAAATGTTCTGCATCATAATATTATTTAATATTTTACAATGGTTGTTATATCAATCAATCAATCAATCAATCTTTATCAATATTTCATTATTGGCTAAGACATATTTTCTGTGTGTGTCACATCCTTTCACTGCCCCGGCACGGCCCCAACAGCATCGCCCACGAATACCGCATCATTGTGTAGATGATGATGATGATGATGATAATGATTGAGATGGTTTAGATGATGATTAAGATGATGATGAGGATGCTGATGGTGATGGTGATGGTTCTGGTGCAGATTCAGTTCGGCGCTGGGCCTTGCCTCGTAGGATTGCGATTGCGCAGACTGTGCCCACGCAGCGGACGGTGGGGGCAGCGGGTTTGGGTGCTGTTAAACCGCCGGCCACACGCTGTGTAAATGGGAGAGAGAGAGAGGGCAGATAGGACATGGTCAGTTAGGAGCTGGTGACAATTGTGGTTGGGTTTGGGTTAGTAGCAGAGGACTAGAGACTTACGTTAGTAATGATGGATTCGTCTCGGGCTGATACCAATACTGCGGCACATAGCCGCCCATTTGGGGTGGCGGATTGTGGTGATGCGACTGCGGATGTGGCGCCGATGGATGAGGTGGCTGTGGTGTCATTTGCGGTGGTGGCTTATGATCAACCCAATGCGGTTTCTGATCCCATGGCGCTTGCGTTGGCGGACTAAGACCCGTTGGTGGGAACTCTGCAAGAAAACAAACCAAAAAGAAGACACAAAAAGTTAGTCAGGCACAAAGTTGTCAGCTTTCAGTTGGCTGCAGGATTAGGGCAGAGAAGACTGAAACTTACCGGGTGATAACTCAGACACAGGCGTACTTGATGGCGTTGGACTATGTCCGGGAGGTAGATAATGTGAGGGTGAACCGCTATTTGAGCCACCGCCGTTATTACCGCCTATTAATAAAATAGAGAGCATAATAATATGATATGTGATTAGTTGAGGATTCATTGAGGATTAGGGACTATTAAGGGTGGGCTTCAGGGGTGAGTACTTACCGCTGTGCATTTGATTAGGACTATGCTGACCAGGATTGGGCCCACCGCCCAGTGGCATGCCGCTGTTGGTGCCCGGACCCTGAGCTGCCTTCATCATTTTTTTGTACTTTGAACGACGATTCTGGAACCAGATTTTCACCTGTAAGGAAAATGTAAAAAGGCAGACGAAACGTTAGTAAAAATTTACATAGATGTGTGTGTGTCTATTTATCAATTATGACGCAATTAGTATCCAGTTACAACTCAGCATGAGTTTCACATTTAGCTGTGAATTACCTTATATAGAAATTAAGCTGTCTGGCTATAAAAAGAGAGCAACTTGGCTTTAATTAAGTCATAGCCGGACAGCATCTTTGGCAGCGGCGTTATCAAAAGCGATTAGCATTCAAAGAGAATCGATAGTAAATACTTTGTTATTGACTAAGGATAGTTATGGATAGATACGACGAGCGACGGCTTTTCAAACCGCTTTTCATATGAAATTAAAAGTGAACACTCGTGAAAAGCAGCTGGCAGATAAATGAATCCAACGCTTGGCAGAAATAGAAATAAAAACACATTTTGGCAGCGTGTGACACTTGCAAAATGTCTCATAGATACACACACTGTGTGTGCGTGTGTAACTACATAAGTGCAGTATAATTTCCGTTGGATTTCGTCATCATCATGTCGAATTTGCTAGCCAAACACTTGAAGCGACAGCAAATGAGCCAAAAAAAAACAAAAAGCAACCAAATGTATCTCACAGATACTTTCAATTTTCATTTCGAGACGTGTATCTTAGAGGCTGTTGTGTGTGTGTGTAGAACTAATTGTGCGCTGAGCTGTGCGCACTTCACTTTTGAAAGCCAACAACAGCAGCAGCTGGAGCTGGAGCTGGATCCCCAGATACCCCGTAGCTCAATCTCTGAGCGTTGCTCCAGGTGAAGTGTGCGAGTATCTATAAAAATAGATACAACAGCAACGCGTATCTAATGCTATTTATGCGCGCTTTTAACTGTATCTACAGTTTGCAATCTTACATACGCTAATATATTGTCTATATACTGTGCACATAAACAGATATATACTTATATATATATACTTATATATCCAACTATAACCGACTTGTTCAAGGTCGTTCTTCGCGCTTGGCTGGACTTTTATAGCGTAGCACGAACTCTTTCCACTATTTCTGCTGAACGACTACTGCCTGTTGTTACCCACTGTTGCTCTCTTTTCTGTATACCCTGTAACTATTGTAAGCTTATAGGGGGTATGACATGAAGCAACTGTTAACCCTTTAAGGCATATGTCATAAAAGTAAACATCAATTGAAGAATGGATATAATTTGGTTTGTACTTCTGTCTATCATTCACACCTGAGTACGTGGTATCTGTTGGTGCAGCAGGCTGCTCTGGTGTATTCCTATGATGTTATTGGGTTTTCTGTGTACCCTGTACCCTTTGTCAACCTTTAAGGGGTATGCATAGAGGCAGCTGTTAACCCTTTAGAGGTTATCTTATAAAAGTAAACATAAATTGCATCTAATTGACTTTCCCAACTGAGTACGAGGTATCTGCTAGTAAAGAGTATTCTTATGTTATTGTCGGCTTTTAGGTATACCCTTTAACTATTTCTAAGCTATAAGGGGTATGGCATAAGGCTACAGTTAACCCTTTAAAGCCTATGTGGTAAAAGTAAACACCAATTGCAGAGTTCAATCTGTTTCCCTGTTTGACTTTCTCACATCAGTAAGAGGTATCTGCTGGTGTAGCAGGCTTCTCTAGAGTCTTATGCTGATGTTGGCTTTTAAGTATACCCTGTTCTTTTTCTAACCTATAAGGGAAGAGGGTATAACTATGGGAGTTAACCCTTTAGAGGCTAGTTTTTATAAAGAAACATCAATTGCAGACTTCAATCTCTTCACCTGTTTGACTTTCCAACCTGAGTACGTGGTATCTGCTAGTCCAGCAGGTGTATTCCTATGCTGCTGTTGTACTGTACTCTGTACTCAGTACTTTTTCTAACCTATAAAGGGTATAGGAAGAGGGTATGGGTATGGGTATAGGGCTTAACCCTTTAGAGGCTATTTTTTTATTAGAAAACATTAATTGCAGACTTAAATCTGTTCAACTGTCTCACTTCTCCACCCCAGTAAGAGGTATCTGCTAGTGCATCAAGTTTCCAGAGACTATTCTTATGTTGTTGCTGGCTTTTTTGTCTAGCAAATTTCACTGGCTTCGTTTAATGTCGCCCCATAAACAGTTTGGCAATGTTTGAGCTTGGCCTGTGCCTGAATTTTATGTGCATTCCGCGCTGTGTGCGATGGAAGTTGATTCAATTAGGCGATAACTACCGGTATTGACTATAACCCGACAGTTGCGCTAATCGCCGCTGATCGCCAGATTGCCACAGCGACGGATTGCCAGCCTCTGCCGCTGCCGCTGTCGTCGGATCATTGACATTGACGACGCCTCTGGCGACGGTAGCCGAAAATAAAAATAAAACACACACACGAAATAAAATAAAAATTTTCATTTTCGTTTTCATTTCGATTTTTAATGTGCAATCAAGCGACACGCGATAGATTCGAAATGGGAGCAGGGGCGCCCCGCTTCAATTGAGCCGCTTTTTTAGGGGGCAGCCAAAATAAGATTCCGCCTTGATCCAAGTTAAAGCTGCAACTTAACTCAAGATGCTAAAATAACATTTACAACTTCTTTTTTTAGATATATTTTTATAACTCTGCAGAGTTTTTTGTACTCTTTTTGTGTGTGTGTGTGTGTGTGTGTGTGTTGTTGCTGTTGTTGTAGATGTTGCTGCCACAGTTTGTCGGCAGTTACGCAAGAGAAACCAAGCGCAAAATATGCGCTCAATGCTAAATAATATTGTCGAGCTACCAAAAAAGCTATTTATTTAGACAAAATATATAAAAGATACATAAAACAAACGTTTGCTAAGCGCGGCAGCTGCATAAATCTACAAGTTGCACAGCCATAAAAAGTGTTTAACAAAGTGGGAAAATAGTTATTAAATACGCTTCAATGAGAGTAGCTCCTAGGCTCGAAAAGGTGTAGGAAATAATGGTCTAGACTAGCTATGATCCACTTGATATATTGAGATAGATGTATCTCAATTTGAATATTAGTTAAAGTATCTTTTAATGATCTGCTTGAGAGCCTTTCTAAGCAGGTTGTAGTATCTTTTCCATAGAGAATAGTATCTATAGAAATATCATAAGTAAATCCCATCAAAACTGGAACTATTACCAACCTTAGAGATCTTTGTTTAGACTAGACTAGCTATGATCCACTTGATGTGTTCAGATAGATATATCTTCATACAAATATTAGTTTAAGTACCTTTTAATGATTCCTTTCTAAGCAGGTTGTAGTATCTTTTCCATTACGAAAAGTATCTATACGAAAAGTATCTATAGAAATATCATAGGTAATCCCATCAAAACTGGAACTATTACCAATCTTAGGGATCTTTTATCTTTGTTTAGAGACAGGTACACCCTGCTTAGATTCAACTGAAACTTCCGCTGAATCTCTGGCATAGATGTCTCAGGAGTATGAAATGTGAGATACTTTGTTCAGGCCTAGAAATTTGATATCTAAATTTACCTAAACTGCAAATTGTTTTCTATCTTTAGAACTCATTTTCATTCCCAGCAAATAAATATATAAAAATATATATAAATATTTAATTTATACAGTTTTATTAGCTAATTTGAACATTGTGCTTGTAAATTATAATTAAATTTGTAACTCAAATGGACTTGTCGAAATGAACGGTCAGCAGCATTTCAATTGTCGGATTTGTAATTTTAATGTGTTTTGACAGGCATTTTGAAAATTTAACACAACAAATTACATAATGCCAAAACTAAATGAAAAACGTAGCAAACAAGTTCAGTTTCGCTCTATAAACTGATCATATATATCTATATATATATATATATCTTGAAGAACTCTTGGAGAACAGCCCAGATAAAGTTGTTCCCCCACACTCGATAAAAAAAGTATTGTAGGCTATAAATATTTATGCAAAAAGCAGAAAGCAAAAACCACGCAAGAGAGTAAAAGTGTGGCTATAACAGCAGCCAGACAGACAGACAGTCAGATAGTCTGGCAGTCTGGCAGTCTGGCAGTTGGACAGTCTGTCAAATGTCAATCAGCCTTATGTCATGGCAATGGCAACTCCAGCTCCAGCTCCAGCTCCATCTAGATGCCTTTGGCTTTATGGCTCTCGCATCAATTTGTACCACTTTCATATGGACAAATATGGCAAACAGTAAGTGAAACAACAACAAGAAACAGGAGAGAAGAGAGAAGAGATAAAGGCAGAGACAAAGATAAAACGGCAATAACGAGAAATTAGCATGTCACTGTGTCACTTGAAGTAGCTGCCACAGCGGCCAAGAGAGGTCTTTTTGGTTGCAGCATTATCCTTTTAACCCAGTTAGTCGCAGTCATATGGCAACACTTCTTGGCTTGATCACTTCCGCAATATGTCACTTGCCATATAATTTATGCGTTGCATCCACAATTGATGGCCAACAGATGCGCCTCAGTCCGGGCTTTCTAATAGACGAGCCGCAACTGTTGTTTTATATCACAGTTTTTGAGTACTATGTGTATGTGTGTGTGTGTGTGTGTGTGTTGGTAACTGGATGCTGGTATAAACCACCTGTGTGTGCGCAATTGAAACTGGTTTCTTGTGTGTTGCCAAAGTGCGTTTATAATTCAAATTGCGCTCGCCTTGGCTGGGCATTTAATTCATTTGACAGTTGAGCATTTAAAACGTGGGAAAAGATAACGCAATCGATTTTTATTAACTCTATTTGTATGGCCATGTCTGTGGCTATCTCTGTGCATGTACAGTTTCTGGTTGATTTGTGTGGGAGAGCGTTTTGGCCAAAACAAAAACTTCACTTCACTTTTTCTTTTTACTTTTCTTCTCCGTCTTTTTTTTATGGCAAATCATAGAGCGAACACGCCCAGGCCCTGGCCCAGGCCCAGGAATTGTATCTGTGTCTGGCCTCGGGGCCTGCAGTCGGCAGTTGGCCATAAATAATGTGGCTCAAACGTTGTTACCACTTTATTAGTCGCGACTCAAGCTGCAGCGGCTGCTAAACAAATAGACAAGACAGCGCGGATGCGCCCGCTTAATGACAACAACAACGCCCAAAAAAGTTACAAAAACAAAAACAAAAGCGGCGCATCTGCTTCTTCTTCTTGTTGGTGTTGCTGTTGTTGTTGTTGGTGGCTGCTGCTCTGCAATGCATTTTCCATTTTGGCCATTTGAAAGAACTGCAAACGATGTCTGCAAAATGTGTTTATTTGTTTTCCCTGCGAGCGTTGCTCTTACACTTAGTTGTTTACAAATTTATGGCTACCAGCAACATCTACAACAGCAACATCTACAGCAGCAACAGCTACAGCAGCAACAATCTGGCCAACTTGCTGTGTTTTCCCCTCATTGTTCTCAGCTTGCTGCTTGTTATGTTGGCAACAATAAGTTGGCTTTTAACTTTTAGCTTTCAGCTTTGGCTTCAGCTTTTCATTCATAAATTCCATGCAACAAGATTTTAACATATTTCAGCGCATTTTTGGTGCGCGAATTTCAATTTGCGGCCAACATTAAACCATTTTGCCGGCTTCCTTTTGGCCCAAAGCGGCTCTTTGAATTATACTTGTATCTTTCGTATATGCTTTGCCCCTGCAATCTTTTCTTTCCCAGACCGCCTGCTGTTACACTTTGTAAAACATTTTGTTTAGCCTGATTAATGGCACATTCAAATGGGCTTAGGAAGCGACCAAATTGACAGCGGCAGCAGTTACACTAGCAGCAACAGTTGCCGTCGTGTTTCATTGATAATTTCTTAAGACAATATTGAGCATACGCCGTGTGTTCGCTTTCATTTTGAAAACAATTTTGAGCCATTTGCTGCCAGTTGACAGTTAGTTTATCTCAAGCAATTGTTGCTGTTGCCATTGTTACTTTCATGCAATCTGTGGCTCTGTTTTCCTTTTCAGCTTACTTTTTATGACTGTCAAACGGCCATAAACTTTCCTTCCAACCAGCACGCGCCGGCCCAGGCCGGGTCGCCAGTCCCGCTCAAGACAGGTAGTCGACGAAGACAGTTAGCCTGCTGGCCAGTTAGTCAGTGGGTATGACTGCTACGTGGTTAGGCAGCGACGTCATCATCGTCGTTGCCCGTCGTTGCCCGTCGCCAGGCGGCAAATGGCAATCTATTTTAATCGCGCTGCAATCGCCAGCGCAACGCAAGCTTCGCGGCGATTTTTAATTTATGCGCAAAAGACAAAAAAGCATTCAAGAAAAAAACTACTAAAAATCATAAAAATTTAAATGTGCGCTGAGCGTGAGCTGCGCGCGCGAGAGGGAAAGAGAAGGAGAGCATGAGAAAAAGAGAAAGAGAGGGCTGCTGCTGCTGTTGCTGCTGCGCGAAATAAAATAAAATTTTGATTTATGATCTTGTCGCTAAAGTTGTTCGTCAACAGCCGGCGACGGGGGCAACAGCAACAACAACAACAACAACAGCAGCAGCAACAAGTTGTAGCTGAACCTGAAGCTGGCGCAACAAGTGCTTTTTGGCCAGCTCGTCAGCGGGGGATCGGCTGGCAGGGCTCGAGAGACTCAAGCGGTCACTCGATGGCGATCATTCATGAAACGCGGCAGCTTTTGGACCGCTCACGCTGAGGCTAGAGAGAGATACTTATCGGTTTGGGCCCAGCCAAAAAGTAAAAGCCAAAGCATTAAACAATAACAAAAAAACGCATTTATTATTATTATTTAATGTATTTTTACTGAAAGAAGATTGCAAATATGCGATTGCGATTGAGATTGCTGAGATTTCAGCGGCAGCTACTTTGTTGCTGTCGCTTTGCATGTTGTTGCCTGCAGCCTGCCTGGCAACTGAGGGGGTTGCTGGGCAGACCTAACACAATCGTTGCGTGTGTGTGTGTGTGTGTGTGTGCTGCAAGAAGACAAGCGAGCGAAACAACAACATGAGACGAGCCCCACCCACCACACGGATCAAAACCGAGCAATGGAGACAGCTGCTGCTGCCGGAGACTCTGGCGCACGAATCTCTCCCGGAGATTGCGGCTTTAACATTTCTACTCGCTGCGTTTTGCTCTTTTGACTGCCATGGTTGACGGATTACGCAACTTGCTGGCCGTAGCATTTTCATTTTATTATTGTTATTATTTCTCTAGCTGTTGCTGCTGTTGTTGCCTTTTCATTGTTGGAAAATTTGTACATTGCATGCGATTGTTTGCTGTTGTTCAACGTGCTGGCAGCGGCAAAATTTGTTTATAATTTTGAATGCAGTCAGCAGCAGCAACAACATCTGCGAGCCAGCCTGAAGCTGGGCACCGACTTTTAAAACGTACTACAAAAATTTCAAAAAAAAAGCGAAAAAAAAGACTCGTACTATAATAATAATCAACACAATGCCATGTCGTGGCAACAAAAACAGTTTTCTTTTGAAAAGCCAGCCGTCTGTCCCTCTGTCTGTCTGTCTGTCTGTGTTGCTGCTGTGCCATGCCCTAGAGTCAAGTGTCACGCACGCTGTTCCACGGTAGGCACAACAACATGCTGTACAGTTGAATGGAGGAAGAGCCTCAGCCTCAGCTTCAGCTTCAGTTTTAGCTCAAGCTTCAAGTTCAGCTCATTAAAGCCACATGCAAACGTTCTACAAGTTGAGGCGAAAGGTTTTCAAGTTCGTTGCCTAAGTCTTTCGTTTTGTGAGCCGCTTGTTAACAGAAAATACATATATATACATATATATATGTATATACTGAGCTGAGCAAACAGCCAACAGACAAGTCCAGCTCCATCTTAACCCTGACTGAATCTTTGGGTCTCGCTTTTGGTAGGTGCAACAAAAGTGATTTCCAAATAAAATCGTTGCGGGCTGTTTTGGGCAACGCCTTCCCAATGTGCATGCCAAAAGCGCCGAAAAAAATAAGAAAAACCAAAAAAAATACATATATAGTTTTATATATATATAAAAAAAGGCAACAGTAGAAAGCAACGGCAACAGTTTCGACAAAAAACGCTCAAAGGCTTCAAGGCCAGGTAACGCAACAACGCCTTGAATCCCAGCAACCGCTCCAGCTCCAGCTTCAGCTCAAGCTCAAAGCTGCTTCTCCATAGCCACCAAATGGACGCAAGTTAACACCGCCTGGCAGTCGCGCCAACAAATTGAAAGCAAATCGATGTTGCTGCCAGCCCGAGCCCGCGACCAGCATCATCATTATCAGCGGCAACATGCGGCAGCAACAACGTTCAAAGTTGAAACACGTGGCCAGCGGGCAGACTAGCTTTGCCGGGTTGCAGTTGCAACGCTTTGACCTCCGTCTCAGACTTGTTATATGCCACGCACGTGGCTTCAGCTGCCACAGCTACCTGAGAGTCAGTGGAGCTCAGTGAAGCGCAGTGAAGCTCGGTGAAGCTCAGTGGCAATGCCATGCAAAATATGCGACGAGTTGACCATTTTTGGGTTTAACCATGTCTACGACTATGAATCCGAAGACGTTAAGACGGTTCCGAGTCTCTGAGTCCATCTCCGTCTCCGACTACGGCTTTGTCCCCCGGGGATATGAATGTGACGTTGTCAGCTATGCCATTGATCTTTATCAATGACCAAGTGGCCGGTGCAATGAATGGCGCGCGCTTCATTAATTTATGCATATATAGGCAATGCGTAAAAGTGAATGAGCAGCGGAGGCAGCGTCTCTCGACTGATGCCCCATGCCACTCGTTCAGTGGCCAGTTGCCAGTTATGAGCTGAGGTTGCCCCGCGGGAAGCGTTGCTTAATAAACAATAAATATGCAATTAGGCAAGGCCGAGGGAACGCATCGGCAGTTGAAGTCTGTTGTGGCAAGTTTATATAACGCAACGCGTCTCTCTAACACAGCACACAATTAACAAGTTGCTGCTGCTGTCGATGTTGTTGCTGCTGTTGTTGCTGGAGTTGCTGGCGTTGCGGGTAATGAGAAATGAGCGCACTCCTTGGAGGCAGCCACGTAAAACAATTTATAAATAAATAAAGATATTGATCTAATTTCTATATAGGCACATTGGCTGCTGGTACGGTGATTGCTTAATCGCTGCCACGCATGAGCATTTCACCAGCAGCTGCTGTTGCTGTTGCTGCTGCTGCTGCTGTTGTGTTGCTGCTGTGTTGCTGCTAACTGTTGGCTTTCAGTCACGTACTTAAAGCGAGCCATAAATTGTGACAGGAGAAAGATACAGACTTTCAACAAGTTTCGATTGATCGCCAATTGCAGCTCATTTATTACGACTATTAATACGTTCATACTTATGCAGTGCTCTGGCTGATAAAGTTGTTAGCGGTTTTTCCCTCTAACGGCCCAGTTAACGTTTACGAGCACAACATTAAATGCCTGGACAGAATCTGCATTTGAATTGGAATAGGGTGCGATTGTTGCCGCTGACAAGGCAGCTGCATGCCACATGCCGCATTCCAAAATCGCAAGATCGCAAAATCAGTCAGATCCAGTGACAAATCGAGCATTATACTAACTCAATTAGCGCTTTATTGGCCAAGAGAAATGCGCCTTTTACCATTTTTGGCCCGTACGCAGAAACAATTAAGCCTCCAATCGCAGCAGCAACAACAACAGCTTCTGGGCAGACAGCGGATGACGTGCATCCGGGGCTTGTACAAGTACTTCGACTCGTCCGTTCTTAAAGCTTTACTGTCACACTCTCTGAAGGTGTGTGCGTGTTACTGTATGTCTATGTGTGTGTGTGTGTGTGTTTGTTGTGCAACAATGTTGTCAAATCCGGAAACTGTTCCCATGTTCGTTCCAGTCACAGTCCGAGCTTAAGTCTCCGCTGCGCTGTGAACTATTGAAAATTGTACAACAGCAACAACAACAACAACAGCGACAACAACAACAGAAACAACAACAACAATTGCTGAGTGCGAGTGGCATGCAATGCGAATTGTATTCGCAATTCGTTTACGAATACTTTTGTGAATACATACATGAATTCGAATTCTCATTCGCTTTGATTCACCTGCAAGGCCTTGAAATTTTGTAATTCTAATTTTTGTTGCTGCTGTTGCTGTTGTCTTGTTGTCGTTGTGCGCCAGCAACTAAAACTGAGTCAGTTTTGCTGTTGTGCTTTTGTAATCCATCAACACAGCACCAGCAGCAGCAGCAGCAACAAAAATTATGATGAAAATCAAAAGCAGCAGCAACAGCTGCTGACGCAAAATTTTTCAACAATAAATCGGCGGCAGCATTTGATCAACAATTGTCAAGGTGAGATTCTAAGCAGATACAACAGCAACAACAACTCGGCTACAGCAGCAATTGCCGATGCAGTTCCAAGTTGACGTCGTTGCTGACTGTTTCTGCTGCTGCTGGTGCTGGTGCTAGCTGACTTCTGCTAGCTGATTCTGGCTGCTGTTGTTGTTGCTATTGTTGTTGCTGTTACTGTAGGAGGGCGTGACGGGGCGGAACGCGCACAACAAAATATATTTTTTCGAACAAATCTCAAAACCGCGACGCGCATTTAAGTTTTACTTGTTGTACTTTCTGTCTCTACTTATTATACATTGTTGTTGTTGTTTTTGTCTTTATTTTTCTTTATATGTATGTATGTATGTGTGTATGCTACAGTCACTGCAAAATATTAGTCATATTTAATTTAGTTTCGGCTTCGCTGCCTGCAGCAGGTGACAGTAAAAACTAGCAAAAGTTTCCACCTTGTGGTTATGTCATGGCAGCCACACACACACACACACGCACATAGATACCCCTCAAAGGGGTGTGGTTGGGGGGTAGCTCATAAACTTAAACTCAAACTTACATTCTAAGTAAGTTTTTTTTTTGGGGCAACTCTTAAGGCCCAACGCAGCAGCAGCAACAGCTGCTGCTTAGCTCAAAGTTGTCTGTTTAATATTAATGAGATTCTGTTGAAACAAAACGCGAATCGATTATAAAAAATACAATTCACATTTTCACGTGTCGATATTGACGTATTTGTTCATAAAAAGGCGGCACTAAATGATAATAATTTACGAGTATTAGAAAGTTAAAACCTTATATGATATACGAGTATATATACCATGGGGAAGCCCACTCTCAGCTGAATATGATAAACAATGAACTATGCACTCGCAATATTTTAACTATCTGTTGAAATAAGACAACCCTTAGACTAGTATAAACTACGGTAAATCAATCACAAACGATGCGAGAGTGAGATAATCATGTTGTGTCTTATTTTTGTTACATTTCATTTATGCTTTCGCTCAGCTTTCAACAATTACAGCTCTGCCTCTGCCCGCGTCTCTGTTATCGCATGCGACGCCCGCACTCCGTCGCTCTCTTCTCTCTGCGTGACTTTGGCGCAGGGCAGACAAAGCTTAAGACAAGGCAAAAGATAAGGCAGCAGCCTGCCAGCCGCCTGCCAACATATGCGTGCGAGCGGGATGCAGCATGCGCTCTCAATTTTAATGGGAGAAATATAATAAGAAAAGAGAATTGGCAATTACCGATGCAAATATTATCGCGAGACAGGGTGCACTTTTAAGAGGTTTGTAAGCAAAAGCAGCGTGTAATCACAAAATAATGGGACAGAAATATGACCTAATGGGGCTCATAGTTAAGACAGATGAAAAAAATGATGCTGTTACTCTTTACTTTCAGTTTGTGATTAAATTAATATGAGAGAAAGATGATGCAGAATAAACAGAATCATTTATATTTAAGTACATAGACTGTACCTAAAGGTAAATTCTCTTGAATGTTGCCTAATGATCCTTTTACTTGCACAAGTTTAACACAAGGAGAACCCTAACCCACTGCGAAGTTTAGCCAATTATTTAACCACAACTTTAATTACAATTATTTAAAATTGCTGCGCGCACAAAATCTTCAGCACATTAAAAAAAATCTAAAAAAAATTAAAGAGCGCTCATAAAAAGTGCACTTGAAACATTTTCCAGGCCGTCGCACATGACTCCAGTAAATTGGAACGAGTTGGTTAGAATAAAGAGAGAAAGAGAGAGGGGTAGAAAATAGAAGTGCATGGAATGTCAAACTGGTAAACAAATTAAGTGAAAAGGGCAAAAAGCAGAAAGAAGGAAAAGCATTTAGTATGGAGGGAAATAAAATTCAGATTTGTGGTCAACGTTTCATAATTACATGACGATGGTGACGATCCGATCTCGTTTTACTTCATAAGATCTCGAAAAACAGATAACAATGATATATATATAGAAAAAAAGTATAAAAAAAAGTGTGGCGAGTAATTGCACAATTTATATAAGCGCATTCTTTGGGGGTCTTTTTTTTTTAAGGTTTTTTGTTGAAGTTTTGTTTTGTGTTTTGTCGTAATTTGAATATTATTTCGTGTTTTTTTTTTGTTACCAAGTAAATGAAATCATGGTCAGGTAACTATTATTTGTCGCTTTATTTAAGGTTTGTTGTTGTTGTTGGTTTGTTTTTCTATGCATTTTCACACAGAGCAAGCGGATATCACAAAAACAGCGATCATGATAATGGAAAAACAGCACGGAAAAAAGTACAACGAAAACTACAAAAACAAAACAACAAAAGAGTGGAAAAATGTACAAAATTAACCAAGCGTTAAAAGTTGTTTACTACGATTGTAGTTGTTGTTGTTGCTGTTGCTGTTCGAAAGAAAAGGCGACACTGAAAATTTCCCGAACTCGCAAGCTTCCATCTCGGAAAACAAACAACATTAATTGGTGTCAAAGTACAGCAAAAGATATTGGAGTAGTTTAATTGGCATCGCATTTACAAGGCCAGTCAAGGACGAGACAAAGGACGACGCTGCAAGTGCAACCATTTATCCTACGCTACCAGGAAAAGGGTTGCTGCCAAGGCAGCGGCTTCGTATTGCCAACTACTCTCGATACACAATTGCTAAATTTGAGAGCCAATTATAACATGAGCTCTCTCTGAGTCATGCAGCGTGCTCAACCTAACCCTCATCCTCATTCTCATCCCTATCCTCTTCATCCTCATCTTCATCCTCCACGTCGTTGTCGTCTCCGTCGAGCAACCACCCACAGCCAGAGGCCAGCAAAAGGCGCGCAAATCTCAACGCATCGATTAAAAATACATCATAAAACAGAACGTGGCTCGAGCTCCAGCTCCGTCTCCGTCTCTGGCTTTGAGTCTGGCTCTGATTGTGGCCAGAACTGCCTTGGCTGCTTTTGGCGGGTGTTGCCAAGTTGGTTTTGCCTGAAACGTCTTTGGGCATTGCCAGCCAGCGTCTGCCTGCGTCAATGCCTTGTCGTCATCGAGTCGAACTTTTTTTCTTCTTACCGTTTTTCATAATAAAATAATAATTATTGTTATTATCGCGTAACTGAAATCTTGAGCTCAACTCAGCGGCAGGCGAAGACCGCCACGCATCCTTGAGGGCCAGTGTATGTGTGTGTGTGTGTGTGTGTGCTGGTGTGTGTGTCAACAAATGTGAGAGTAATTAACCCGCCAACCCCAAAGCAGCGCAGCGCCAGTCTCAGACCACGTAATGTTGAGCCAGGCCCAGGTCGAGATCAGATCCAAGCTAGACGCGCTGACGGCTGCCCTCTGTCTCTTTCTCTCCCCCTCTCTGCCTCTCCCTCTCCCTCTTTCGTCTTGGCAATAATCATAAAATTTTATTTATTTGAATACTCTCACTTTGCAATGATAGCAATAGCTGAAGCCGTAGTGTTGGCCTGGCTAATACCCGTACCTGTTGCCTGGTTGTTTCTACCACATTTCTGTTTTATAATTTCCTGCGCGTTGCGTACGATTTTGATCTGCACGAAGCTGCTGTCCAGCTGAGCCACTGTCCAGCTGTGGCACTGAATCTCTGAGCTGCTGACCAGTTTTTAAGCATTTTGAAAGCCCAACAACAACAACAACAACAACAACAAGAAGTAAGAGAAGTAGAAAATATTGTGAATGAAATGCGAACTTGCTTTCAGCGACAAGCGTGAAATCTGTTTTCCCACCTTCCCGGGATCGGGAATGGACCTATGGAGCTGGGATGGCTTATAGGAAGTGGCTGCCTGTTCCACAGGATGTTATGTTATGGCTATCGATGGTAAAAGACAACAACAAGTTAATGATAAGAGTTATAAAGTAGCCCAAGTTGCTTTCTATTTCTATTAAGATAGATGCATGTAGATACATGTTGATGACTTGTCGCTGCCTGCAGAGACAAGCTTATGCATGTCAGACTCTATAATAACCAGTTATAAACGAGACATGCAAATCGCAAAGAAACACGAGAGAAAATATTAACGATCATAAAAATTTATGATAAAAATTCCAGCACTAAGAAAACTACGAGTATCGTTTGATAAGATATGATACTTTTCATACTTTTACTTTTCCATCTTATTCTTCAGTTATATATATAGTAGTTATGTTCTATATAGCCAACATCTTCTAACAGTTACCACGATTTGTGGGCCAGCTTTTGTAGCTCCATGTAAGTTGTAATTGTAAAATATGTCAAGCACAATCAAGATTACGGAAACATCACGTAAAGCCAGTAGAATCATAATAATAGTAGTAGCACGCGTATGCTTAACTGCTCTTAAGAGAGTTACTCGCTACGGGTACAATTGCACGCGACTGAGATACATTTTTGTGACAACGGCTCAGATTGAGATACTCTTGAAGATCTCAAGATCTTAAGCATTAGATGCGCTCAAAATGCAAATGCGGTCACTTGTCACTCGATGGAGTGGAGGATGTGGCTGTGGCTGTGGATGGGGGATGGGGATGTGGTTGAGCCGACACCGAAAGTGAACTGTGAGTGCGCTGAGTGAGAAATTGAGTACCGTTTTCAATCCCGTAGTTGTGTGCCCCTACCCGTTACCCCTATACGCACCACTAGCCGTACCCCTGCCCCATCCCCTGGCCATGCTACCGTTACGGCTGACGCTGCCGCTGCCGCTGCCTCTGTCTGCGGCGCTGTCTCTGTCTCTGACTGTGGCTCCGGTTTGGGGCAATGCATCATTGTTAATGGCAACTTGTTTGTTGTCGCTGCTGGCTCTTGTTGCTGCTGTTGTTGTACAGCTATTGAGCGATTGCTGCTAGTACTAGTACCAGCAGCAACAACAGCAGCAACAGCGCTGATCAAACTTAATTCAAAGTTCCTGTTACGCGAGCGCACGGTGCAAAATTTCGACATAGGGAGGCGACGACGGCAACTGCTGGTGGGTCACTCAAAGCAGTTGCTGTTGTTGCTGTTGTTGTTGGTGTTGCTGTTGTTGCAATAAGCGTGTGATTAAGACGTGAGTGGATGTTGTTGTTGCAGCTGAGTTACATTGTATTATGTGCCATAATTTAATTGACATTGCGCGCGTAAATCAGGCAATCACTGATATACGATGTGTTGTCATTGTTGTTGCTGTTGCTGTTGCTGATGTTACTATTGCTGTTGTACTTGTTGTTGCTGCTGTCGCTAGTGTTGTCGTTGTCACGTTCGTCTCATGCTGCTGCTGCTGCGGCTGCCAGAGCATTTAAATGCGGTCAGCCAGTTTTTCATTTTTTCAACTGTTGCTCACTTTTTTTTTTGTGCCTTGCGCCGCTGCCGCTGTCGCTCCAAGTTAGCCGCTGATACTAACTAGACACTTGTATTATTTAAATCAAGTTGTGCTAGTTTTTTTTCAGCTTTTTTGCACACTTTAATACAATAAAACTATTTGCGCGCGCGTTAAACACTCTTGTTGCCGATGTGGAAATTAATTTTTGTTTTTTCTACAAGTTTTTCATATTTATCCAAAAAAAAAAACAAAAAGAGGTTTCTTTGCGGCCGCCGCCGCCGCCACATGGAATTCCTCTGAAATCTTATATATATATATAAAAATATATATATATCGTGTATATAGCATATATTCTGTGTTAAGTCCATGACCTTTGCTGTTTATTCCAGAGCAGCGCTCTTTGGGGCTAGGGGTGGAGCAGACTTATCGCTGCCAGCACCAACAACAACAACAACAACAGCAACAACAAAGGCCGCTGCGAAGGTGTGCACCGTGGGCGATGCGTCTGCGTCTGCGTGCAGCAGCCACACTCACTCACACACACAGACACATGCTTAAAGGGACACACATAAAGCAGGCGTTGTTGATTTTTGCAGACATGCCAGAGCAGCTCAGCAAACCAGTCGCAAAATGTTAGTACAAAGTTACAGGGAGAAGCTTCAACTAAAGGTTCAGTTTCAAGCAGAATCCTTTGGCGAAAGGCTGACTAAGACTAAGTTGGACTTAAGAGAAGTGAATCCTTGCTTCCTATTGCAATTTGAAGCACTTGCTGTACTTAGCATTTAGTTTTTTGATGTCCTTTGAAGGAACTGCAGATGTTTTATAAACATATAAAGAATATATATCTAAAGAAATTGTAATATATAATGTATTGTAATGAAACTTGAAGAACTTTTATGTATCTATATGTTTTTATATATATATGTATTATGTATTATGAATATATATCTGACAATTACTACACTTTCCCCCTGATAAAAACACAACTTATATGACCTAATCCTTTCCCTTTCCTGCCTTTAAGCCAGTTCCCAACTACACAAAAGATATTCTAATTTACTCATTTCCTAGTTACAACACACCGATTGCTACTTAGCATTAAGACTACTTCTAATAACATCCATATCTGTTCTATTTGCTATTCAAAGTTTGCTCAAAGTTGTCTGCTTCATAGTTTTCTCGCAGTTGGAGCGAAGTCATGACTAACATTTTGCGTTGAGTGTATGCTTTGGGTGCTTCGACAAGCGCCGTTTTGGCAGTTCATCTGCTAAGCAGAAACTTGATGTTACTGCCAAATCCTTTGTTTTCGATGGCCCCAACGTGGCCTCCCTCCTACAATATATTTTGAGTTGTTGCGCCCATTTGAGGGCTTCAGTTGCTTCAGCTGCTGCTGCCTGGTGTTTGCCTTTCTGGTGCTGCACAAGAAATAAACAGAGCCGGAGCCGCAGATCAAAATATGCCGATATGAGCTCATAAACACGCAGTTTAAAAGGTTCTTTTGCCCTCTGCCAACTCTTCCAAACTCTTCCCAAAAAAAAGATCAGCTCGTTGAGCGGTTCGCACGGACAGCCCCAGACCAGACTTCAACTTTTTTTCTCCAATTTTTTTGGATTTTTTTAAATTTGGTTGTTTTTTTTTTGAGTGTTTGCGTTTGTCTCGCGCTGTCAGTTTTGAGTTTTGAGTCTGAGTTTGAGCTGTGCTCTTGAAGGTTTTCGGGTATTGAATCATTGCCGATCAGCTCCCAAAACGTTCTATGTAATTATTCAATTAGGCGGCGCAAACGGTGTAAACAAAAAACGGTAGCAAAATCATTTAACTCTAATTGAAACTGAAACGCCAAATGCATTTATCGTATATGGTAAATCTATATATACACACATATATATATGCATATATATTGATCGGGTGTTTTGTTGACATCGAACAGTCACCGGATGCACTTTCAAATCAAAAGCAACAAGTGCGGGTACTTAAAGCTAAGTGAAAGATGCAACTGCGGCAGGAGCTGTGGCAGGGGGCAAGCAGCTGTTAGCCGACAGCTAAAACAAGTTTTTCTTTTCGTTTTTATTTTTAAGAAGCGGCAAAAAAATAATAATAATATAAATTATCATAATTATATTCTGCGGGCAGCATTAAAAATGTTATTAAGAAAAAAAAACCAGCAGCTATTAAACAAAACCAGATAAATTTGCCTTAGTTTCGCGTATAAACCAGCTATATACCACAAGATCTATATATCTATATATATATATATATATATATGTATAGTATATGTAAAGCTGTTGCATTTTTCATTAGCAGGTGTTAGAATGTGTCTAGGCCGGACGAGGAGCTGTCTGAGAGCTGGCTGCAGATTGAAAATGCTCGATGAATACGTGTATTAAACATGCAAAACTTTAAGACCAAACAAATTGTACAACACGCCCCAAAAAGCAGAAAGAAAAACAGAACTAAAAGCTTTTGACTTGGCCAACAACCGAGCTGCGTATAGCTGAAGGCCATTAAGCCGGCGCTGTTCTTGGCCAATGCAGTTGTTGTTTGTGTAACGCATAAATCTTGAGGCAAAGCACAATGGTTTGTTTGCACGGGTCAAACATTGGCGTGGCTTGTGCCATGCGGCATGTGGCATGTGGCATGTGCTGGGGGTCAGCTACAACCTGGCAACTTGGCTATAACTATATAGTTCGAGCTGGCGAATCAATAAAAAACTTCCGCTTCTGGCTGCCGAACTACTAAAAGCGAGAGGGCGGTTTTAATTAACACGCGCCTGAAAGCGAAAGTTATCCTGGGGGGTCCTTAAGACACTCGGACACCAAATTGTGGACTGCAACTAGCAAGAGCTACTACTACTACTACTCTCTCTCTCTCTACTGCTGTGGCAACACCCCTGGCGCAGTCATAAATTCATTTCGCTTAACCCCTTTTTACTGCAAATGCCGCAGGGTCAGCAGATAAACCAAATTGATTGTGTCCCTCCGTCCGACTGTCCCTCTGTCAGACTGTCTGTCAGACTCTGTTTTTTTTATATTTTTGGTGCAGCTCAGCTGGGCGTGGCTGTTTGCTTAGTTTAGTTTCTTTTTGGCTAGCTCGAAGCTGCAACGCTGACATCGATTGACAGCTGCCAGTTTTACTAGCTGCGGTTGCCATATGCCAAACTTGTTGTTGCTGCTTTTTATGGCCTCTTGCAACTTGCCAACTTGGCAAGCTAAGGGCCTAGTCCTGTGGCCTCCCCTCCCCCGCCCCTTTGTAAATCAGCGTTTATAGGGTGACTAAGTAAACTGCTTTTGGCCAGGCGCAAATTTATTGCACAGCCGCCGTGTGGCCGCCGCGCCAGACGCAAGCTTGAGACGACTCCGAGCTGTCTGTGGCAAGGCTTAGGCATGGCATGGCATGGCAGAAAGCAGCCGTATTCAAATAACTATCTTGATAAACAACTTGCGGCTGAGCAACACCCACGCAACACACACTCACACACACAGACAGACAGACTCTGAGAGAGTCGTGCTTCATGCAGGGTCTTCAACTTGTTTTACAAGTTTCAGCTTGAGTTGCCTTACAACGTTGTGCGTGTGTGTGTGTGTGTGTGTGCGTGAACTTTTGTGGCACACTAATTCAATTAGGAAGCCCACGCCCACTATCAATAAATTTCTCAAAAACGAGAGACTCATTCACATAGTAGTTTTTTGCAACAGTTTTGCACTTGCCTTTAGTTTTTTTCGTACTTTTTATTTTGTTTTTGTTTTGTTTTGTTTTTTTTTTCTGCTATTCATGTGGAAAACTATTGTAGAAAAAACAATGAACTATTCAGACGTTTGTCTGACGTTGGGCCACTCGGAGCACGGACTTCGACTGGCAATGGGAATTCGAATGGGACTTGGAAATGTTTACTGAAACCGAAACTGGGTGGGTGTCTCCAAGCCAAGCCACAATGGCAGGCGTTGTTTTTTGCGTTTTCATTACAATTATTATTTATATCTTTCTCTCTCTCGCTCTCTCTCTCTTTCTAGCTCTCTTTTTATGCCGTGGGCAGCGGCGCGTGCAACAGAGAATGAAAAGATACTCAGATACTTGTACTAGATGTGAGTCGTCGTCATACAAAAGTTGACATTGACACACGTGCAAAACGAGTGAAAACACAACAACAACAACAACAGTAAAGGGGCACATTATGATATTGCATAGTTACACACACACACACACAGACAGTCGTTAGTCGTCTGACTAGATGTATATGTATACATATATATAGTTGTATCTTTGTATCTATCTGAGTGAGGGTCACAGGCGTGGGAGGTTTACGGCTGCCTTGGCTCGGCTCGGCTTGGCTTGGCTTGGCTTGGCTTGGCTCGTTTGTCAGTCAACATTAGAGGCATGTCAACAATTCAATTTGAAATGCACATTTACCGTTGCTGCTGCCGCTGCTGCTGCTGCTTGAGCTTAGGTTTGCCTGGGGCAGGACAATCGCCAGGGAATTGCCTCGTTTGGGCTTGACTTCAGCTAGAAATCAGCATAAAACACAAGAACAATGGAAACGAGTCGGATATATAGCCTTCAATGAACCCAAAGCTATAGTTTATATATCAGATATATTGGTTATATAGTTAGGCTTAAACTGGTGTATCTGAATATATATATTCATATCCTTAAAGGAAGCAAAGGCAGCAACCATTAGGTGTCAGTCTAGTTGATCTATGATATAAGCTGCCAATAGAACTAAGTTGGATCCACATAAGTTCTGTATAGAAAGAAGTTCTTTATATAAAGACTTCTATTTAAGGTTTATGCGTGTATACTTTATATTCTGATGATAATCTATGGACTATTCTATCATATTTATATAAAAATTCTAGCTCCGTTATAAGATCTTTTTGAAGACTAACAACAAATGTGGCAAAGATCAACTTGAAGTATAGAAAAGTGTAGAAAAGATCAACAAGAAGTATTATATATAAAAAGTAAAACCCTTAACAAAATCTTCTTTCTATAAGGAGAGTTGTTGAAATGTCCTGCAAATTGTTGCGTTTATGCATAGACATATCATAATATTACTAGAAAATTCGTCTTTATCCTCAACCTTATCAAAAAATGGGTAGTACTTATGGCATTTCGTGAATGTTAAAACAAAAAGCAACGTTTATGCGTGTATAAATCCTGATAGTTTGATTATTTTGCTATCAAAATTCTAGCTCAGATTCGAGAACTTTGTGAAGACTAAAAACAGAAATAGATAAGATCAACTTAAAGTATAGAAAAGTTCAGAAAACAACATCATAAAGTATAAAAAGGAATATCCTAAACAAGAACTGTTTCTATAAGGAAAGTTTTGCTAAGGAACCCTGAAACTGACAGCGTTTATGCGTACACTTATCACAATAATAGTAAGAAAGTCAGCTGACTGGAAGATGTAACTTTGAGATCAGCTTTTTCTATAAATGTGTTATATCTATGCGAGTCCTTAAAATAGGTAAAACACATCACAGTTGAGTGAATTCCCATACAAAAGCGACGTTTATGCGTCTCGCAAATCATAATATTGGTATTTGGTATCATATTTGGTATTATATTTAGTATCTTATGGTATATAGTATTACGTATAGTATAGAGATAAAAAGTGATAGCTCACCTGCGTTTGCGTTAGGCCGAGACTCGCTGCCAGCTCGGCGCGTTCGGGTAGTGCCAGATATTGGGTACGTTGGAAACGGCGATTCAATTGCTGGAGCTGAAGTGAACTGTAAATGGTGCGTGGTTTGCGCATTTTCTTGCCCTTTCCGTTCACTCGTAGGCCGGAGTCCTCGCATTTGTCTGATATTGAAAAGTCTGTAAAGAGAAAGAGAGAGAGAGAGAGAGAGAGAGAGATGAATATTTTTAGAGCGCCAACAAAACTTTTGCTTATTTCTTATAATTTTTTTCCTCTCATATTTTGTTTTATTTCTTTGCCTTTTGCTTTTTCTGACTGTAAAAGGCACAAGCCTTTGCAATGATGAATTTATAATGAGGCATAAAAATTATGGCAACGATCAGATTCTCTGTGTGTGTGAGTGTGTGTGTGTGTACTGCATTGCATTAAGGACCGGGCATAACTTTGACTTATGCATATTTATGAGCAGTGCGCCTGCCTTGGAATGCATAACATACGTTTATGGGGAGACCAACTAGAGCGAGCCGAAAGCTGAAGCTAAAGTCGAGTAAACAGAAACTGAAACTTATGTTGAAGCCGAAGCAGAAGCCAAATGCCAAAAGCCATAAAGTATTTTGGCCAACAAATCGAACGCTAAGTAACTTGTAAAATGTGCCATAATTAAGTTTAATGAACAATTACATTGTCGTCCCGACTATAAACAAAAGCGAAAAGTTCAAAGCACTCGATCAACATTTTTTTCGTGCACAAGTTCAACGAGCAGCATTAAGTGGCAAGCAGCAGGAGGCAGGCGGCAGGCAGCAGGCGGCAGGCGGTAGGCGGAAGGCGGCAACTGCAACTGCGGCGACGTCGCTAATTGTTCAAAAATAACGCGAATCCAGCGACTACTATTATTAGGCCCCATATATGGTATAGTAGTAGTTACTTGTCATCGTTACCGTTATCGTTACCTGTGACTGTGTGCGTGTCTCTCTCACTCTCACACTCTGTCTGCGTGTGTGTGTGTGTGTGTCAAAAAATATTGGCGCCGCAGCACGTGCTGCGGCTTAATGACAAAATGGCAGCGTGCAAGCGAGATGGCAACAATTCGAGTGACCACCCAACAGCCGGCATGCCACATGGGCCATTAGTCAGACTGACACCAAGTCCCTAGTGTATGCTGTGTGTGTGTGTGTGTGTGTGTGAATACGAGTCGCAGCTATTGGATCGTTGCAGAGGGCTAAAAGGGAGCTGGCTGCAAACGCATTCATCCAGTCAAATACGCCAAAGAATGGTGTAATTAATTACGCCAAACGAAAGCGTAATTACAGCAATTATAATTACAAACAACTATGTGTGTGTGTGTGTGTGTGTGTGTGAGTGTGTGTGTGGCAGTAGGCCATTTATTATTAGGCATACATTAGGTATTTAAATTTTGCCGCGCAAACTTTGCCAATTAGTTAACTGGCCAGCGATCAGCTGCTTAACTGTTTAACTGTTTTGTCTGGCCAACTGAGCAGCAGCTGATCAATAATAAAACTGACCAATTGTGCTCAGAGACGTTCAAGGTTAATTGCCTTGAGGGTACAATGCGGCGTATGAGTGACAAAAGTCACATAAAGCTGAAAGAGCACTTTATGTATTTCCCCTCCATATAAACATATATACTACTATATACTATATACTATGTATATAACATATGTGGAGGTATTTTATTTTGTGTGTTGGCGGGCAACAATAGCTGGCAAAATGAATTGCTTTTCACTTACGGACAAAACTGCTCAACCAAAACGCATAAAAAACCAACAGCGAAAAATAAATAAAAATATAAAAATAAAACAAAAAAACAAACGCAGCAATAAAATTGTTTAACAAAATGCGATTGTTAACAAAATGTCACAGTCAAGCGCGCAATTATGCCAGCCACTGAGAATATCTCAGATTCTACATATATACACACATATATGAATCTATCTATATCTATCTGTATTATCATAGAACTGAAGCTCTTCAAGTGGCAGCAAAAACAAAGAAGAAACTGAAAAGTCGAAATCTCTGCTAAAGTTCTAAGTGTTTTTTTTGTAATTTCTTCTGCCTTTTTATAGATATTTCTATTAGCTGAAAGCTAGTCTGGATAGTTATACTTAAAGTTAGTCTCTTTAGTTAAGCCTAAAGCTGTTTCTGATTGATTCTTCCCCAAGACTTGCAGCAAATGTTGGATGTCTTTTTACTTTTTACCCTTTCAATTTCCAGATTACTTTTAAGAAATTTGTATATTATATAGATTATAGTTAAACTATTATCTCTTACTCAACTTTTTGTAGTCGACTCTCAATTAAATTTAATAATATGACAAAAAGTTATCAGTTTTGATATATAAAACAAGTTTCATAGGTTTGAGGTATAAGTAGAAAACTATCTAAAGAAATTAGATTTCAGATTCTAAATTTGCATTAAATAAGTACAGGAAGTAGCCCCAAGCTCTCAACTTACTAGAAAAGACAATAGATACTACAGATATATATAAAAGAAACTATACTTAAAGGATACCCAAACGACATATTACTCTTCTGCAGCTTATTTCATTCTTCAGCCTAAGAACTATCTATCAACTATCTGCATTTTGTTAGAGCAAACGATAGTCTCTATTGATAAAAAGTTGAACAAGTTTCAGCCCTATCATTTTACTGATATCCGTATGATATATATATATATATATATTCCACTCTAGCTAAGCATCTGTCTCGAAGCACTGTTATAGCATAGACATTTTGGAATGGGTTAAAGTCAAAGTCAAGTCGTGTGAACAAGAGACAACAAAGGCAGCTGAGAGCGTTGCCCACTTGAGTTGAAGTGTCGCCAAAATGTGCGAATTTTGAAAGAGCTTCAGCTGAGGGTAAACTCTAAGCCAAAAGAGATCTTAAGAGATCTTGAAAAGATCTTCAAACGGTGCATATAGACTGAGAAGGGGAAGTTGTCTGCATATATATAGTCTTAGTTATAACATTGATAGAGAACTTACCATCCTTGGGGGGACTCGCACAGGGCGGCGCATAGCTGCCTAAATGATAGCCAGAGTAGGAATTCTGATGCATGGGCGGGAATGGATAGCCTAAGGCGCTGCGTGGACTCGGAAAGCCCGAATCCTGCCCGCCTTGTGGACCAAAATGCTGATAGGTGCTGCGTATGCCGCCGTAACTGAAATAGAGAGAAAGAAAAATAGAAGAAGTTAATAAACAAATCAAAGTCAGAAATCAGTTCATTAGTAAATGAAAGCATGGAAACACACAGAAAACAAAAACAACAACAACAGAAAGAGCCGTAGTCAGAGTCGTCGCCGTAAATAACAAAGTTTCCATTTCTCATATTATATATTTATTTGTCGGCCTTTTGGCACGCTAGTTCAAAGAACAACAAATGAATGAAAACTTAATCGAACAACAACAAGTAAAGCTAGGAAAAGTTTGCGTGTTTTGTATACACTTTTCAGTTTGGTTTTGTCCATGGGGAGTATTAAATTCCAACGTGCTGGAGGAAATAAACTGTATCTAAACTTTAACTGAATTTCATGTTTAATGCACAAAGCGTCGAAACGAAAACTCTTTTCTCACAACAAATGTAAAAGCTGAAAGTTTTGCCCTGACTTCATTTATGCGGTTAATAATATGGGAAAATCAATAAAATGTCTCTCAGTGTGTGTGTGTGTGTGAGTGGTTCCCCCTTTAAAGTATTTCCCAGTAAATATTTTGGTAACACTTTTTCAGCCAGAGAGAGAAAAGTTGCAGGCAGCGTTAGTTAAACAGCTGAACAGAAAAACCATTTGAACAGTTGAGAAATTTCCCATGGATGTCGACCCCTAGCTGCACCTCATACAATATACACTTATTTCATTGCAGCACAGCTTTATAGTGTATATATATATATATATATATATATATATATATAGTTTGGGTCTGCCCGATAATAAGCTATGAAATATTCAATACTTTCAGCCTGCCGAGGGACAACGGCCAACACGGAAACGGAAACAAGACACGAAACGCAACTCGCAACTGACAGTGAGAAGAGAAACCGCAAGGTAACTCCGCAATGTGGCAATGTCCAGGTGAGGACCAGGTGAGGGCCAGGGGCAGCACTTCTGGAGTTGCACACGCACCTCTGGAAGAATGATAAAACGCAAACCGCAAAACGGCAAATCCAATGAAATATTTATAATGAAAAATCGAGTCGTGCGTTCGATAAACACTCCAGCTACAAATGGCATAAATAATATTTACTACTCTAAATGTCGCTGCTACCCCCTCCCCCTCTCCACCACCACCCTCTCTATAATCTAAGCTTTCGTTTGTTAAGCCTCCCAGTCGGAAGACTACTAAACTGCACTTAATTGAATATATTTTTGGCTTCCGTTTCATTTGCCGGAGGGTTCCCCGGTTTCCGAAGGGAGCCCAAGTCTGAAATGTGCTGCGCCAGCATAAACCAGCCCGGAAAAGTTGCCCTGATCTCTATCACATAATACACGCATATATATGTATGGGAGAGTACGCAATAAATTGCATCAAGTGACTTCTTTACTTAATCAAAAAACAAAAAAAAAGCAAAAGCTGCGTGCAGCTCCCCCTCAGAGATATAGATCGGAAGAGTATACTCATACGCAGATGGATGTTTTCATAATCTGATGAAACTGTTGACATATTAAAAATATGTTTCTCCTCTACAATCTGATCTCAAGTGTCCTAAGGCTATGTTAACTGTCTTTGTAAGAGAAAGATAAAAGGTAACGTTATGACAGCTGCTCCAAAGTTGACTTTGTCTTTGGGCTACTTCAAGAATACTCGAAGGTGTTTTCAACTCTGATGGAGAGTTAAGAGAAGAAAACAGTTTTAACTGTTATTCAACTCTTAGAAAGCGTTAGAACAGCTTAAAGAAATGTGAACGCTATTAAACACTCAAAGGAGTTAAGTTTTCTATCAATATCTGGATTCGTTTCATTCATTTCAGTTATAGTCTGATATATTATGCGCCTAGTTAAGATCATTTATAATCATCGATTTATAATACGATCAGCTATTAGTAACTGCTATTGTTATTATATAACACTTACTTAACTTAAGTATTATTGATATTTAAATAAAGCTTTTGATAATAATATTCAAATTTAATCTTTTTCCATTTTTCTGGCGCTTGTGAACTGATCTCTTTTATAAATAAAATTATTTAAGAATTCTACTCCATAAATAAAGGTTACCCATCATATATAACCAGCATACTTAAGTTATTCAAAAGATTCAAAAACTACTAAATAATGATATATAAAACTCACAATTTACTTTCAAATTATACAAAAATGATCATGACAATTCGTAGTTTTTCTTTTAAGCACAAAGTTTTTAGGTAACTACTTTTGTACTCCTTTGTCGTTTTTTATAGCTCATATGGTTAGAAGGCAAAACCAATACAGTTTAAGGCGAAACTGAAGCAGATTGAAGGCTCGTTATGATCAAGGAACGCCCTAAAGTCAATTTGGGTGTGTTCTATTAAAAGCTGATGGCGCGGGGCCGATAAAAACAAAATAAAATAAACTGAATGCAGCTGAAGCTGAGCGTTGCTCAGGGCCAGGCAATTGTCAGTCAGTCAGTCAGTCAGTCAGTCAGTTAGACAGTCATTCAGTTAGACAGTCAGTCACTCAGTTTGTCAGTCTGTCAGTAGACGTAGTGTGTCCTTCATATAAGCAGCACTTTTGACATTTTTAGTCACTGATTCTGGCGCGTTGATAGACAAACAATGAATGCACTTAGAATGCAATTTTCTTGAGTAGAATCTGTGTGTGTCTGTTTTTCGCTGGTGATTCAATGTTGCATCTGTTTCACAGAGAGTGGACAGAGATAGAGACAGATATAGAGATTGAGATGAAGACTCACCCGGCGGCGGCATGCTGCTGCAGCTCCACAAAGGCCGATTTGCCGGGTATATTAACGCCAGGCGTGATGCTGGCGCTAACGGCGGTGCTGCCCCCGTCCATGTATTTGGGCGTATGTGGTGCGTCCGGCGCATCCATGCCCGATTGTGGTGTACTGGGAGGCCCCTCGTAGGGGCTCCCTAGGTCCGTAAAATTGAGCGTGTTGGCGCCTATTGAGGCCACTTTATCAAGAATTTTGAAGGCTTTTCTTGGGAACGCGTGCACAGGAAATCTATTTGAATGACAACTCTAGCTGTCAGTGTGTGTGTGTGTGTGTGTGTGTATAGGTATATGTATAGAGGTATATTTGTGTGTGTTTTTTTGTGTGTACTGCGTGATTGTACTTAATTGATCAAGTTTATATTTTTTAACTGCTTTATCGAAGTTTTTATCTTTTTCTTTTTAGCTATTGAAGACAGGCGCGTAAATCCTTTGCAGCATTTGCGGCGAACACTTTTGTTTAATTATTTAATTAATTTTTTTGGGATTTTTGCACAAGTATTGAGTATAGCAACTGGGTCACCCTTTTGATTATAGTGATGATGTTGATGTTGTTGATTGCGCTGATGATGATGACACCACTTGTAACGATTTGTATTTGAAATGCTTTTTGTTGTGTTGTGGTGCATTTAATTGGCATTGAAAGAAATGCACACACTCCAAGAGAAGACACTGAACAACAACAATAACAATCCACAACAACAATCTGTGCAATTTGCAATTTGCAATATACAATTTGCGATATACGCGACGGGAACGCGAGCGAGCGAGCGACGAGCGCGAAATCAGAATCAAAGAGAATCAGAGAATCGGAATCGGTATCGGAACTCGAACGAACCGGGCGAACGGCGCTGCGACGAGCGACAGCAACAACGACCAACCACGAACAAAGTGCGTATACGACTAGGTACGAGCTCAGCGCTGCGATTGCGCGCTGCCCGGGCCGCTGTCGTGGCAGTCAGTCAGCTGTCGCTTTGCGGCGCTGTCGCTGTCGCGTGCGAGCGAGCTGGCTGCCAATGAACCGCCATGCGTGTGAGAGAGATGCCAAGTGCTGCTGTGACGCGTTGACGACCCACCACCAATGGCATGCCATTAAACCGGTTTGACGTCGCGTCTCTGCCGCCACAGTGTGTCTGTGTGCACATCTGTGTGAGCTGTCGCGGCAGCGGTTGGTGTTGAAACCGCACCAATACCATAAATTTTATCAATGGAGACGACGCAGACGGGGGCGCCCATAGTGTGTGTTGTTTTTTTCTTCATCTCCTCTTTGTTTGTATGTCAACTTCATAGTTGGCAGCCGTCGTCTAGTTTTCTGTGTGGCAGCCCCCCTCACCCACCGAAGCCACCCACTTGAGGCGTGGCCAGTAGAAGCGCTGCTTGTTTCGGGGGGGCGGGGGGATTTACAACATTATCAACATTTATTTGTATGCAAATTTTGGGTTTTTTTTAAGTTCGTATTCTTTGGGGCTTTTGGGCGACGACGACGCGCGCTGCCATTGAAAGTGCAAATATTTTGACATTTTAAATAATGTTGATTAAATGCAAAGGTCTCAATTATAGAATTGATTGCTGAACCTGTAATTTCTTACACACACTTAAATGTGTGTGACACGCAATCAACAGTTGTATTTGGATAACCAAAATGTAGTTCAATAGGGTCTTACATATATTATATCGATAGATAAAGATAGATAAAGTTATCACTAAAATAAGAGAAAGATAAACTTGGAAACTGTTAAAATTATCATAATTATTGTAAGCATAAATTTGAGAAGAATTCATTTAAATTGCCAAACTTTAATATTAAAGTCACTTCAAGACGACTAGCGCCATCTACTTGACGAAACTGAGCAACTTGACAGGCAGCCAGCAGCAGCAGCAGGCGAAGAAGAAGCAGTAGGAGCAGCAGTAAACCAGTCAAACTGGACAGCAACTTGACGTCGCTCAACTACACAGGTACCAAAACTCACTAACACATGTACACTTTGCTATCACGCCCCCTTGCATACACACACACACACACACACACACACTCATACTCTTACCCTCGTACTCAAACCACACTCATACATACAGCGCTTGCGCTCTCTCACTCTCTCGCATGCGAGCTAACGCCGCCCACTGCTGAGCAACAAATTCAAAATGGCGACACGCTGTCGCTGTCGCTCTGTAGCGCAACATTTCTGAGTGCAGCGAAACTTTTCATTCACAAGACGCAGCCGGCCGTCACTTTTTCAAAGAAACACAAGACAACAAGAACCATTGGAAGCGGCGCGCGAGCTGCTCAACGTCTCTGGCTCCCCCCTCATCCACATCCAACGCTCCAACGCTTAAACGACTCCCAACAAAAGTTGTCACCTGCACGCCCGAGGAGGATTTCCGCTTTGGCTTTGCGCTTTTTTCTGTGTCTAGCTGCTGCTGCTGCATATTCATAAAGCCGCTGGGGCAATTATCTGGCCGCTCCGAGCTCTAAGCCAAAGCGAGCGTTAGACAAGAAACGTGCATCGATCAATAGCTGCTAAATCTCTATTGACCACCGCATTTGATCCGATTATGAATCGTAATCCCTCTGGCTCGAGCTCCGGCTGCGACTGCACTAATTTGAAGGCACGATGTAAACTATCAAGTAATTGTTGCAATTAGTTAATGAAATATTTATTAAATGCAAATTAATATTGACTTTGCGGCTGCCGCCGCCGCCGCCGCCGCTGCTGCTGCTGTTTTCTCACTTGAGAGTGTGTGCGTGTGTGTGTTGTGTGTGTGTGTGACGTCCCAAACTATTGAAATGAAAATTGTTGCTGCACGTGTAGTGAAAATATGTCAAACAGACGCTTCGGCTGCAGGTCAATTGCATGAATTGACCCCCAATAATTAACTGTGACCTTGATAGGGGTGAACTATATACACTATATATAAATATTTAATATCTTATCAGATATATATATATACTTTATATATGCAAAATCTTAATAGAAAAAACTCACACTAGGAGAGCTTTAAAGCTGAAGCATCTGCTAACAAAACGAGATCAAAAGGAATATAAGCAGAGACTCTAGAGTCTAGACTTTGCTGCAAGCAAAAAGTCTTGTACAAAAAAGTAACTGTTAAATAGTTTAATTACACTGTAAAATAGTTAATAAATAATACTTAATATAAAAAAGTTATAAAATAAATTGATTTTGCCCATAAAATTTATATAAAAATTAATAGATAAATGATTTAATAATTAGGCAATCGAAAAAGTAGCTGCAAAACGTTAGCTGCATTTGTTTATTAACAAAGCAGTTATCAAAAGCATAATTAATATACATTAATTGTGCAGATTATAGTTGTTAACTAGTATGCAAATTAATAATTAAGCAATAAGAGCTTCGACTATATGCATAACTTATTTTTATTTAAATTCGGCTATATTTGTTTTGACTTAACATTATTCCATTAACAAAGAAGTTTAATAAGTTAATAACTGCTCGTAAATAAATAGTGTTTTTAACGCTCTTATAAATAATTGTTATAATTTGATTTAATACACTGGCCTTAACCTTAATAAGTAACTACTTTTTCTGCTTTGAATACGCTTCCCATTTGATGTCTCACTTCAGTGGGCAAAGTGGATAAATCAAAGCCAGATATGCAAACATTGAAACGTAGCAGTCAAATACGGAAGCCTAATCGATTTTATTACCAAATAACATTAATTCCCAAATTAAAGCCAAGTCGGACAAATGAGACGATTAATTTTGTTAGCTGCTTTGGTGGTTTCTTGGCCCAAATAACTGTGCACACAAAATCAACGGAAAATTTCAAATGCACAGCAAAACGCCCACGAAAAGGCCCAAAATAAAGAAAGCGCAAAACCTCAAGGGTACTTCATATTGTTGAGGAGAGGGCACGCAACGTTAAAGGCCAACAAGACAAGGGCAAGAGGTAAGGCTGAGGGTAAGGGTGAGGGCAAGGACGGGAATAAGCAACACGGAAACACCTACAAAGGCGGGCAATAAAAGCAAATGGAAAGCAATGAGCGGCCCCAAAAGCCAAAGTTCCCGGGCAATACAATTTATCATTTAAATAATAATGTGCCACAAATGACGAGACAAGGGACGAGGGACGATGCAGCAAGGAACAAGGGTCATGCTACGAGCGAGATGGCAAGCACTTGTAAATCAATCATATCGAGCCCGAAAATGTAGCAGCTAGAACGAGATGTGCCACACTCAACTTCACTACGAGTCCAGGACAGTTCCTGGGGGTTGCTCAACTCAATGAAATGGAAACTGACGCCGTCGCTGCCCCTGCCACTGCCACAGTCACTGCCACCGCCTATGCTGCTGCCGCTGCTGCTCACTTGCCCAAATGAAATGCGAAACAACGCGCTCAAATTACATTTTAATGAGTCTGGTGGCAGGGGGGCAGCAACTGACCACGGTCTAGTAGCAAAAACTGCACGCTGACCTCACAGGGCAACTGAGAAGGAACAACCACAAGCAGAGGAACAACAGGAACAACAAAGAAAACAAACAACCAGAGAGCAGAGAGCTCCAAAAAGCCATTCGATGCGCCTTTCAACGCCATAAATTTTATGAATGCAACTTCAGTCGGAGAGACGGCAATTTTTTTATGAATTTGTTTATGATGTACGAGGAGTCTGATGAAAGCGCCGCAGCAGGCGCCAAATTGGGTCAGGCCGCAGCACTGACGCGCTGAGCGGGCATGGACCGCCCGTGGTTGGCCATTGCCAGCATAGCCCACATGGTGCCATGGAGCTGCCTGCTCCCGTCTGTGCCGCCTTGTGTGTGTATTGACATTCAATTCGAAATAAATCAGAGTTTACGACTAGCGCGAAGCGGCAACGACTTCATTGCACACACTCCACACTGTTCCAGCTCCAGCTCCAACTCCAGCCCTGTTGTCTGGTTAGCGGTTAGCGGCGTCTTTCAAACAACGATGCTGGTGGCGTTGGCGCTTCAAGCATCCTGCGTTAATTGGCCGCCATCGCCGTCAGTGCCAATAAATTTTCAGCCCCAACGGCGACGGCAACGACTCATTCTCATTGTTGATGTATTCATTGAAAAAGTATTGCCAATCTTGTTGTTGTTGTTGTTACTGTTGTTGTGACACTCACACATCGATTGGCTGGCACTATGAGAGTGCTACTTGATCATTCCGAGTAACTTCAGGCTCCAGCGCGTGACTTCGGCACACAATTTGCGAATTCCTGCGGCGCCAATTAGCCAAAACCCGAAAGCCAAAAGCCAAAAAGAAAAGCGGAATTTCAATTGAATTTTTCAGCTACTGTGCTTTAAACTCGCTGAGCAAATCCATTTGATGTCTGTATTAAAACGAGCCTCGAGCAAAACGAAAGACTTAGGCAACGAACTTTATCGGCGCTGCGCCAATCAAATAAAACTTTTTACAGGATGTTCACCCTGCTGCCCCTCTACGAATCTGTCTGCTGAACCTCAACCTCCGCCACTACTGAGGACAGTTTAAAAAAAGCCAAAAAAAAAAACAATTTCACACCTGGGAAACGTTTTAAGCAGCGTCACCCAAAAAACCAACAGGCAAACGCCGAAATGAAATGTTTTGAAATTTGAAAATAATTGTTGACACTTTTTGTCTAGTACTTGTTTCATTGTTCGCTGAGAGCAATAGTTGTTGTTATGCTTGTTGTTGTTGTTGCTGTTACCTGCCCATCCAAGTAACAAGTGCTTGTGTGTGTCTGTGTGTGTGTGTGTGTGTGCCTCTTGTGCGCGCCTCTTGGCTGCACATGCGCATTTGAAGGCAAATAGGAAAAACTTCCGGCACACAAAACAAAATTTAGTTGTGTCACATTAAAAAGCAATTATCACCTTAAATTAACCAGCAGCGTACAGAGCCATCAAATATTTAAATTGGTTGCCTGCCTTACAGTTTTTTATCTAATGACTTTTCAAAAAATATGAAAAATATATGAACGAAAATTCCACTTTTATCGTGGGGGAGTTTCGAGTCAAATTAACTTGTTGCTATTTTCGATTGGGCGCGTCGCAGGGCAAGTGGATTGAAGCTCGTCTGGAGACGGGGAACTACGCGCTGGGTAGGGGTTGCCTCGGGTAAGGGGTTTCAACCCGCTGCGCTTTTAATTCGTTTTAAATTATATTGTACTTAACGTTCCTTTTTTCTTTTTTGTTGTTTTTAATTTTGTTCAGTGGCTGCGCTTCTCGGCGGCGTTTTAAAGTTTAATTTAGCATTCAATCGCATTCGACTGAATACAGTTTTAGGCGAACAACAACAACGTCACTCAGAATGAGTGCACAGTGTCACGAAATTTAGTTACCTTTTAAGTATTAATCATTGTCAATAGCTAGAGAAACTTTATCAATTCATTTCTAATGTCAATAGAATATTTTTCATATTTATTTAGAAATTGTCAAAAAATATTTATAATTTTAGCAAATGTATCAAAATTGACTGAATTCATAGAAGTCTTTTATAAGTTCTAGAAGATATTCTTCAAAGGAAATCAATTAGCTAAACGATTATTTATCTTCTTTCTGCATATATTTATATTCTATATTCTATCCTATTCCTCCTCTAACACTCTGTGATTTCTATATATATTCCATTTATTTCCACAGTTCCACGAACAACTACACAAACTTTATCAAAACGTCTCTAGTGTCAATTGAATACTTCTCATATTGATTGAGAACATGTCGAAAACTATAAATAATAATAAAAAATTATATTAAAAAAGTAAAATATATTATAAATATTACAGAAGATTTTAATCTTATGAACTGGAAACTAATTTGCAGAGGAAAATAAATAAATTCTAGAAAGTTATGTGATTATTTATAAATATATTCTATATTCTATTGGAATAGCTTTATTATACGCTTTACTTATCCCTCCTTTAACACTCTGTGATTTCTATATATATTCCATTAAACTTAATCAAATCGTTTCTACTGTCAATAGAATAATTCTCATATCGATTCAGAACCTGTCAAAAATTTATAAATAATTCTAAAAAATATTTAAGCTTAACATTTATTCAGAGAAGTTTTTGATCTTTATCTGGAAACTAAAAATATATCATCCTAGAGAGAATTATTGGATTAGTTATAACTTTCTTTAACCCTACAATAATATCTTCTATTGGATCTAACTTTTATATTGGATCTTCTACTTTTTATTTAGTTTAGTTATCGCTCCTCTTATATAATTTATATACACTTGCAATCTCTACCTTCAACCCAGTTTTACCTGTATATCCACACTTCACCTCACACATCCTTCAAAAGTTTTGACTTGTTTGTTTGTTTGCATTTTATGTTACCCTTTAAGCACTTTGCACCACTGTGCGCAGTGTACCGTGTGCTTTGTTATCAAACACCTTAAAAATAACAATAACATTGAGGTGAAATTTGTTGTGTTTTGACGGAAACATTTGTCAGCGTTTTTGCACCCATTTTGTGGCGCCCGTTGGCGACGTGCCACATGGCCCACAGCCTATGGCCTACAGCTTATGGCCTATAGCTTTTGGCCCTTAGGCGCCGCACGGCTGCACAAACAAACGAAAAAAAAAGCAGCGCTAAAAAACATTTGAACAATTTAATTAGATTTTCCCCCACTTTGAAGCAATAGAAAATGGTTGTTGTATATCCAGCAGGTAGACGCAGACAGAAAGAGAAAGAGACAGAGAGAGAGAGAGAGACGGAACAATGAGAATTAACAATGTGATTTATGCGCAGTGTGTGTGACACCCCTGGAAGCATTGTCGTTGGTCGTAAAAGCGGTTGTTGGTATTGTTATGATAACTTTTGTTTATATTATTATCACACATATAACCAGCAATCAACAGCAGCAAAAACAGCAGCAACAGCAACAACAGCAGCAACAACAGCAACGGCAGCAACAGTTGCTTGCGTAAATGGCGGCGACTCCATTATTATGCAATGAGCAGCCGGGCGGGCACAAGGAATATTGCATTCTCCAGTATGACGAACCACCAACAGATTTGCAGGCGTTTGGCCGTAACGCTTTGCGTGGAGTCCTGCTTAAGGTCGGCCAGTTGAACTCTGAACTCGGAAATTCTGTCATGGCAATGCTGGCTGCCAGCACACAGTATTGAGTCCTCGGTATGGGCCCTGGTGTAGCCTAGTAGGAAAAGCGTTAGCAACAGCCACGAAATCATCGAATCAGTCGCAGATTCGTTAAGAATCGGAGGTATATATATATAGATACAACTGGTGTGTGTGTATCTGTATGAAAACAAAAACAAACAATATAAATACAATACACAAAAGCTTCTCCGATTTTGATTTAGAATTTCGTTGAACACAAAGGTGTCTCTGAGCTGCCACATATCGAAACATAAAATTAATTGCTAAACAGCCAGTCTCAGCCTGACAGGATGAGGCTCTCATCCTGAGAGCTCTCTCCCTTTTCGGCGTTTGTAGGTGTATTGGTGCCGTATTGTTGTGTGTGTCTCGGGGACCCTTTCGGGCGTATGAGTGATATGATTTATATTGTCTTTCGTGGCGGCGCCACAGTCGACGTCGTCGGCATCTTTAAAGTCTGGATATATATATATATATATATATATGTATATGATGATGATGAGAGGCGGCTGCGCTTTTAATTTCTGTTTCTGTTTCTGTTTGGCCGCTTTTCAGAATTCTGAATTCAGAATTTCGACTTTTGTGTGTAGACACCCTTCGGAGCAGCGTCCACATCCAGATCCGAATCCTCGCTCACTGCGTGTAACCTGTCCCGAGTTTCACACTTTCGGTCGATGCTGCGCTCCAGTTTCGATTTGACACTAATCCAGCGTTGTTTGTCAATCCAAATTCGATATGCTCGCTCTCAATTTGCATTAAATGCTGCAGTTTGCCACAGGGGCATGCAACGGGGGCGCTAATTGTAATCAGTTACCTGTACAGGTAATGGCACACGCTGTGCGGCATTTTCTTAATGAGTTGCCGCTGCCTGCCTCTAATTGATGGGACTGTGACTGCAACTGCGACTGCGATTGGGATTGGGTTAGAGAGGAAGGGATCAATCAACTGATCCGGGCTGAGGCAAGGTCATTGCTAGCGCCAGGCCGCAACTTTGCTGCTCAACTGGGTTAATGCTAATGCGGCATGTGGAATTCAGAGTTGAGTATTGAGAATGCCTTCGTTCTGGCCCAGTTTATGCCATGCAAATTAGGCCTAAGCTCACAAGTCATCTAACGGTGTGGTTGCTGCTGCTGCTGCTGCTGCTGTTGCACGTTGTACGGCGGCCACGCCCAGGCCAGGCGCAGCAATGCGCCCGCAGCCAAAGGCAGCATCTATCAAGGCAGCGTCGACTGCTCCAACCGACTTGGCCATGTTTTGTATATTATAAACTGCACTACGGCTACCAGTTAAGTGCATGTTGCTGGCGGCTCAGAGGCCGAGCATCATCGGTCGGTCGGTCGGTCGCTCGGTCGGTCGGTCGGTCGCTCGGTCGGTCGGTCGGTAGGTAGGTAGATAGGTAGGTGTGTAAACTATGTTGCTGCCGCATGTTGCTGTGAAAATGTTGCAGCCAGGCTTTTGGTCCGGCCAAAAACGCCATGGGGCAAGAACCTTTTTCATTTCGAATCTACACTAACCGAGTGGGCGCGTTCACCTGATGTTGCAGCAGCAGCAGTGGCAACAGCAGTGGCAGCAGCAACGGTCGCAGCCATACAAGCAACGGCAGCAGTAGAACAGCTTCTGTGCAACATGGCCACCTTGATGAGTGAAGATGAAGCAAGAGGCAAGCTACAAGTTCCAACTTGCAACTGGGACTGGCACTGGTACTGGGACTGGGACTGGCTTTCTTTTCATTCATGCACTTTGGAGCTGTGTGCTGCATGCGGGTTTGGCAACAAGTTGCCAGTTGCCAGTTGCCAGTTGCCAGTTGCCAGTTGGCAGTTGGCAGTTGTTAAGCTATAATTACCGCATCCATGTCGCTGCAAGTTGCTACTTCATAAATTAGCATGCTGGCACAGTTGACTCCGCACTGTGGCATGTGCTCCATTTGGAGCGCTTTGTCATTGCCATTCCATGGCCCATTGCATAGAATGCGGTTACAGACTAAACTGCTTGCAACACTTTTCTCGCCAATGTTTTCCATGGAAACAGCGTTGCAACATTGCAACATTCAGAAGTCAGCCAGTCGTCCAGTCGGAGGAGCTACCAAAACACAGAACACAAATCACAAATCACATTGGCAGCGGCCATTAGGCTTCCGTGCTGCCTAGTCGCAAATGTGGAGGCCCAGACGAGGCCAAGACGCCTCCGGGCTAGTGTACATCTTGTGCTCCTCCTGCTGCTCGTTTTCCTTGAATTTCGCTACAGACACATCTTCCGAGCAGCAGCAGCAGCAGCAGCACTGCAACGCCCTCGTTCGCGTCCTGCTCCTCCGGCCGCTTGTTAGGGCAAAGCCTCATTTTTTTTCGGTGCTCCAATCCCCTTTTGCTGCATCCCTTCGGCTTTGTCTCCTTCTCTCCTTGTTTTGTGCTGCTGTTGCCTGACCCACAAACAATTTGTTTTTGCATTTCGCTGGCGGGGATAACACAGAGACCGGCTATGATAGCCGCCACCCCAAAAGAAATACAAAGAAAGGATTAAATCCAACTCCGCACACCAAATTCCATATACCCTCATTAAGACTGGCTAAAAAGATATTTTATAATAAGATCTTACGAGATTTTATAGCATAATATTTGACAGTAAATCTGAGTTATAAATAAAGGCAGCCTCTACATAAAGTATCTATAAAAAATATACATAAAATGTATCTATATGAAGTATCTTGATAACAAGGAGAGTATCTATATAAAGTATCTGTACAAAATATCTATATTAAGTCTTGGTAACAAGACTTTGCAGAGCATCTATGTAAAAGATATAAAGTATCTACATAAAGTTTTGATAACAAGCAGAGAGCGTCTATATAAAGTACCTCTATAAAGTATCTATCGAAGTATCTATATAAAGAATCCTGTATAAAGTTATATCTATGTCAGCATCTATATAAGGTACCTATATAAAGTATCTTGATAACAAGGAGAGCATCTGCAATATATAAAGTAACTGTACATGCCTTGGTAACAAGACTTTGCAGAGCATCTATGTAAAAGATATAAAGTATCTATATAAAGTTTTGATAACAAGCTGAGAGCGTCTATATAAAGTACCTCTATAAAGTATCTATCGAAGTATCTATATAAAGAATCCTGTATAAAGTTATGATAAAAAGGAGAAAGCATCTAAATAAAGTCTTGATGACTTGGATATATCATCAATATAAAGTATCTATATAAAGTATCTGTATAAAGTATCAATATAAAGAGCTCGTTTCGTATCGTATATAAAGTGTTAATAAAAAGGAAAGACCATCTACATAAAGTATCTATTGATAGTCTTGGTAACAAGTAGAAAGTATCTATATAAAGATTCTATATAAAGATTCTATACAAAGTCTTGATAAAAAGGAGAGAGCATCTACATAAGGTATCTATATAAATTATCTGTATTAAGTATCTACATAAAGTCTTGGTAACAAGACTTTGCAGAGCATCTATGTAAAAGATATAAAGTATCTATATAAAGTTTTGATAACAAGCAGAGAGCGTCTATATAAAGTACCTCTATAAAGTATCTATCGAAGTATCTATATAAAGAATCCTGTATAAAGTTATGATAAAAATGAGAAAGCATCTATATAAAGTCTTGATGACATGGAGATATCATCTATGTAAAGTATCTATATAAAGTATCTGTATAAAGATCAATATAAAGAGCTCATATCGTATCGTATATAAAGTGTTAAGAAAAAGAAGAGAGCACCTTTATAAAGTATCTATATAAAGTCTTGGTAACAAGTAGAAAGTATCTATATAAAGTTTTGATAACAAGGAGAACATCTCTATAAAGTATCTATATAAAGATTCTATACAAAGTCTTGATAAAAAAGAGAGAGCATATAAGGTATCTATATAAATTATCTATATTAAGTACCTACATAAAGTATCTATATAAAGAATCTTGAAAGGAAAAGGAGAAATCGTCTATATGAAGTCTTGATGACATGGATATATCATCTTTATAAAGTATTGATAACATAGAGAGAGAGTCGATATAAAGAATCTATCTTAAGTATTGATAGAAGGTGACAGCAGCTATATAGAGTATCTTTATAAGGTATCTATATAAAGTATCTATTTAAAGTATCTATATAAAGTCATGCTAACAGGAAGAAAGTATCTATATAAGGTTTCTATATAAAGAGAGATTATATAAAGTATCTATATAAGGTATTTAAATAAAGTATCTATATAAAGTCTTGGTAACAAAAAGAGAGGCTTGTTAATCCTAGAACCAGAAATCTGAACCAACAGGACCCTCAACCTATGCTTAGAATAGTTTTCAGTCTCAAATGCAGTTCGTGCTTACTGATTATTTTAATTAAATTTAATTTATTTTCTCATTAGTTGCAGTTAACAATGTCCGCTAAGTGCAATTATTGTAATTTAATTATAGTTTTTATGATTTCCTTTGGAATAATTTGAATATTCATTTATATTCTCCTTTTATTTAGTGTCGTGCAAAGTTGTTAACAAAGTTTTGTAGCCCAGTGCTGGGGGTAGGGTGAGTCTTTAAGACGAAACAGAATACGATGAAATCAACATCATTATCACGATCGGAGCATGATTTGCACTGAGGTTCAGAGTCCGAACTGGTTCCTTCCTTCGACTCGCTCATTGCGTGACTACGTGCGTTTCAAGGTTTCAACTTTTGCCATCGGTTTCGGCGCATATCAGTCGAAAATCATATATATATATATATATATATTGTATAAAAGTATTGTGCGAAGTTGTGGATTTCAGGAAATCAATCTTGTTGCCATTAAAATCGCCATGGCATTCATTTTTTTGTTGTTGCTTTTATTGGTTAACAGCGGCAGCAGAAGCGATAGAAGTTCTGCCGGAATTAGCATAGCACGAAAGCTATGGCAGCCCTTAACTCGAGATCTGCTGATCTTCAAGTGTCTCTAGACAACAATATTGCGCTCATCATTAGCCAGTGGCAGTGGCAGTAGGTTGCAGAGGGGCAGAGGGGTAGAGGGGGTTGGGAGAACATTCTTACGTATTTGTTCGTTCAACATGACCGCAGGCAAGACTCGAGCTTCAGTCTTGGACTTGGACTCTTCCGTGGCCGGTTAACACCCAGTGCCACAGCCCAAAATGAATGAGATCTGGCCAAGACCAAACAGACAGGCGACTGCTGCTGCTGCTGCTGCTGATGATGTGGACGTGGACGTGGATGTGGATGTGGATGCGGTCTCTGGCCGCTGGGCATCAACTCGTAAGCGTTTTTGAAGACCTCCAGTGCAGCACGCGATTTATATACGACACCAATGGACATGGAAAGGAAATGGCGCAGAGACACAAACGCCCAGCCGAGTCGATCCAAGCCAAGACCCAGCACGAGTCGCTCGGGGTGTTTCCTTACGGTTCTATATAAATCTTCAGCTTAACCAAAAACAAAAAGCAAAACAAAAACTTTATTTTTATTAATGATTTCACTTGAACTTGTCGGAGCTGCTTTCTGTGGTGCTTTATGAGGGGCAGCTCTGGAGAGGCTCTGGCCATCGACTATTGATATACTTCTACGTCTACGAACTGCAGAGATCTTGATGAAAAATGTACTTTTAATTGGATTAGTTGAAGAACAATCGTAAATAACTCTAAAAACAACTCAATTTTGGTAAATGCTAATAAAAAGACAGTTTTATGAACTGCACAGCCAAAGGTAGAGACAGAGGCGCTACCATAATAATGATTAGAGCAAATAGTTTGGAGTAGTCCCTGCTTTGCTGGAGTCACGAGGGAAAACGCTGCATCATTGTGTACAATTCAGGAACTGATGAGGGTTCAACTCTGGAGGAGGGTAGGGGTAGGAGTTGGAGCATGTCCAAGCACTTGCGTGTGTCACTGTGCTGACGCTCAAGTGTGCGACTGGCTCCAGCTCCAACTCCAACTCCAAACGGGCACCTGTACCAGCAGCTGTTGCTCATAGAGAGCCTGTAGACTGAAATGAAAATTAAGTCATCAAACCAGAGTCTCTCCCTCTCTCTCTCTCTTGAGATGGTGAAGTAGGTGCTGTAAGTCCCAAAATCTATATGGAGACGACACAGAGACACAGATAGAGATACAGATGATATAATAAACATATATTTAAGCATGTTGCTGCAGACACTTCTTGATGAGATTTCAGCTCATCAGCAATTCGTGTCTACTGTGTCTGTGAACGGGACAAGTATCTGGCGACGACTCGGTCTACGTCTCCGTCTCAATGTCTGGGTCTTGGCGGATGATGATGAATGGGCCCAGTTGACATATGAGGGTTTTAATCGTTATAGAAAACCTACGCATGCGATTCAAGCATTAAACTGAAACAAAAACCAAAACTGATTTTGGTTTTAATTCCATAAGTTCTCTAAGGGAAGGGGGAGTGGAGGGTCAGTAGGAGTAGCTCTTAGATCAGGGCATTACATTTTTGCTATGACTTTTAATAGACTCCCACGCTGGAACTTGTTATCCTGTTGTTCCTGTGCTCCTTTGGCTGCGGCATCCTTTCAAAGCAGCCATACTTGAGTTTACACCACGTCATGGCCAGATCCGGAGCTGAAGCGCCTCATCAAAAGGATAAAACGGCTTTCAACAAGTTTTCGCTGCCTTTTGTTAGACACACACACAAACAATTTTCGAGACGCCGAATCCGAACAATGCCTTTGTCCAACTCCCAAAAGCAAACAACTCGAAATCAAAGAACCAGCCGAGCAGCTGAGCAAAATGGGAAAAGCTGAGCTCTGGCCAAGCAGCGGCAAATGTCAGTCAACCATTGATTATGATCATCAAATTATTGAGCGCCTATGAGCAAGTCGAGCCTCCGCCGCCGACTCTGACACTGAATTGGGATTCATATTGAGACTGGGATTGGACACAAAACGCCCCCTTCCGCAACAAATGTTGCCAGCCCGAGGAGGCTGCTGCTGCTGCTGCTGCCTCTGTTGCTGATGAAGACATGAAAATAAAACTGCTGACACAATCGAAGCAATTAAATCGTATGACGCGGCGGCAATGCCAATGCAATCGAAGTCAATCGAGCTGACTCCGACTCCGACTCACACTCTCAGCGGATCTCGACGACGATAAACGATTTTTGGCTGCCTCTTTACAACTTTAACAGGTGAGAAAATGGTCTCAGCCTCAACTGAACAGAACATGTTCATCAGGTCCAGCTCAGCCCTGCCCAATCGAGACCAGTTCGAGTGTGTGTGCACACCCATTTTGATTCATTCATGAGTCCTGCCACAGTCTTCTAATTCAATTGTCTCTTTGGCGCTATGACTGGCCACAAATCGAGCGAACAGCGGAAAAGGGGAACCAAAAAAACGAACCCAACCAATTGAGCTCCAAGATCGGAGATCGTTCTAGTTTGTCCGCTCCAATGGGCCATTTATTTGAACAACGCAGCAGATCTGCATGCTGCCATCCAATTCAATTCAATCAGATCCAATCCAATCCCAACCCATTCCATCCAATCCATTTCAAGTTTCCTCAGATAATTTCACCAATAAATTGAACTCAACTTCCGTTTTGATTGCGTGCAAACGATAAAAATTGATTTTTTCGGCTTTTTTACGGCTCTTTTTTCGGCTGTATTTGCCTCTCTTTTTTTTTTGAAGTGTAGCCGAGGTCGTTCATAATTGTATACACAGATTTGTTTATATAACACAACAAGTGATTTTCCATAATGATTACCCAATTATTCATTCTTTAATGTATGCCAGAGTCTCAGACTGGGTTGCCTTTCAAATGACAGAACAAATATTATAGCACTCTGAATAAATAATCTTACAATTAGCTAAAGAGTAGGAATACACTCATTGAAGAGAGTAAATAGCTTATAACAATTATTTTTTAATATCATTTAATGTTTTAGAAATTGGAAGACGTTTATATTCATCAGTTTTACTTTCGATTCTTCGATCTGATTATATAAGAGTCTTTTGGTCTGAAATATGTAAGAAAGAAAGATTAATCTCTTTGTGGTAGGTATTACAAGCTGTCTTAGAAGCACTAAATACATATATATATATAGCATATATACTATCTTAGGTTCTTACAAGTAATAATATCAATCATATGAATCAATATATCACAAATAATATCAGATGCTTCACCAAGTGCAGACGCAATAGAAAAACTTGTGTTGGTTTAGGATTAATTATTATATGGTATATCTAAAAAATCTGTATAATAATTCAGAATATGAAATAGAGAAGATTATATATAATCTATATAAATATACTTGTATCTCTGACTTTTGCTTTAATATATTTCATTTCATTTGATTTCCCTTATAATAATATTTACAAGGTATTGTGATTGGACTAAGACTTGTTTTAAGAGATTAGGTTTTAAAGACTCCTTTTCTGCTTAAATATATATATGTAAAAATAATGATATATATTTATATAGTTTATATACTAAAACTTATTTATATGATAGAGTTTTTTTCTGGGCTTTTCCCAATCGATGCAACAAATTTTGTAATCATTTTTAATCAATTTTTACTTTCAAAGAGATTTCATACATTTTGATATTGATTTTCATAATATTGTTATTTAAAGTGTAGTATTTAAATAATATATAAGTTATATTATTTTATTTGTATTTTGAATTTATAAATTTCCTTTTTTAAATGTAGTTGAGTGCCTTTAATCGACTTCAAATAAATAAGTAAATAATATCAACGAAATACCAAAATATATGCTTGAATCTTTTACTATTACTCGTTTATTTTTTATATTTTAATTTAACTAGCAAATGTGTAATACTTTTAATAATATATGAATTATATTTATTTGTATTTTAATTTTATAAATATTCTGTTTTAACTTTATTTTCCATAGTAGACTCATAAATACGTAAATAGATAAATAAAAACTATTCTGTATTTTATTCTAATTTATTTATAACTTCACTAGTTAAATTATAATATTTTCAATAATATATATTTGTATTAAATTACTTCAATTTATATAGTTTAAGATATAACTTTACATTTTTATTGTAAAAATGAAATTATTATTATTTTCATAAATTACTAAATTTAATTCATTATATCAAAGATTAATTAATCTCTTTTATAAGCTATTTGAATATAAGAATAAAAAGAAAATTAAATAAAATTAATACTCAAAATACAATGCCATTAGTTGACTTTAAATAAATTATTAAATCGGCAAATATTATTTGAGGAAAATACAGAAGATATGCCTGAATCTTTCAGTAATACTCATAAAATACTTATTCTATAATATTTTATTTTTTTTTAATTTTACTCGTTAACTTTTAATATCTTTCATTATATGTATATTTTAAATTTAAATTTGTAGTATCCTTTTTATAATTTTAATACTAATTTTAATACTCATTTTAATGTAGTTGAGATAAATCATTTATAAACCAAAAATCAAATACATTCACAAATCAAAGTATAGAATCGAACTCATTCCATTGATAATCGAGTATTCTATTGATATTCGAGTATTTCAGATGTTTCTGTGGAAATTATTGTGACTCGGAGTCGTATGTTATTAAAAATACAAATCAAAGCTGACTAATTGGAGCAACTTGTGTAACTTATTTCGCATTGAAACAGATGCAATACGGAGATTAATAAAAAGAATGAAAAAAAAAAAACAAGCGAACAATCTGAAAGCAATTATAAATAATTATATATTTTGGGATTTTCCTTTTGTTTTCAGATTCAATTTGTGCAGCTTCGCAATGATATGAAACAGAATTCTCTATTATTGTACTAAAGATATTTTGGATTAGTTTGACTTTGGGTCCATGGGTTATACGACTCGTAGTTCCCTGATAATATATAAAAAAAAATAGAAATAAAAAAGTAAAAAAGTAAAAAAGATTCCACGCTTCGCAAGGCTGGCGGCAAATTGGCGGCAATTTATTAATTCAAAACAAAAATGGCCAGCAAAAAAATAATGAAAAAAAAGGGGAAAAAACTGAAATGGAAATAGACAAAACGCAAATCCTATTTGTCAATTTATTTGCCCAAGTATGCGTGCAACAATCTGTGGCAACAACAACTAAACAGAATGTCAATTGCTTAAGCAAATTGCTCAAAGTTAATTGACATTTTTTTTCCCAATTGCTCAACGGGCATTGTTGAAGCTGCCCGAGCTGAAGGAGGAGGAGGAGTGGGAGTGGGAGGAGGTCAGAGGCATCGTTAGATTCCCGTTTAGATGCAGCAGCAGCAGCAGCAAATGTCGTCACGCCTTGACTAGAGCCGTAAAGCTATAAAACTGTCCGCGCCAATGATTTAATTTCCCAAATATTTTTGGGGCATAAATCATGGTTATAGCTCCGACCTCAACAAGTGTCAACAGACATTGTAGGTGGGCTCAAAGGAAAGTTGCCGCCGCTGCCGCCGTGTTGCATGAAATCGATGTGGCACCTTTTTATGGTTTGTTTTTGCTGGCAGCTACAGCAGCAGCATGAGCTCATTAGAGTTGTTAGAAGGACACAAGAGGCCATTGTTACATCAGAAAGCGGCTTGCCACACCTTCAGCTACGGATTTGTAGCCTCTGCCCCTACTCCGAAGCCACAGCCACAGCCAGAGTCGGAGTCGGAGTCGAATCCTGACCTGATGTGTCGCATTGTGTGGCTCTAATAATTATGGCCCTTTTGTTGCTCAATCTGCTGCAACACTTGTGCGCATTGTCCTTTCTGATGTTTCATAATTTCCGCCTAAAAGGATTTCACAGTTCGAGGTATTATGTGTGTGTGTGTGTGTGTGTGGCTTTTCTTTGCAAAGATAATCCCATTGGCATTATAATGAGCCGCTTTTGTCTAGCTCTTTGTCCGACCAAAGCACTTATGTCATATGCCAACCCGCAACTATTGGCCATGTTCTGCTCCCAACACGCAACTCCTCAAAAAATCTGCGTGAGACCAGCGAGAGGGGGAGGGAAGGCAAGTGAAATGTCGCCATGTTGGCGACTCGAAACGGAAACGCAACTAGAAATACAAAATGGAAATACATATATATATATATATATATATATCTTACCGATCTAACATACACATAGCGTGTTGCGTGGCGGCAAAAGTGGCCCCTATCATTATAGCTGTCGTCTTAGCTGAAATTTTTGAATTGGGCACCGACATCGTCTTGGCGGATGCGCTTCCAGACACTAGCCCAAAGAGAGCCACCAGCTACCAGTTAGCAGAGATTTCTAGGCCCAAAACAAAATGTTGCATGTAGTCTTTTTTTTTGTATTTTGGGTTTGGGTTTCTTTCTTTCTATCTTTTTTTTTTTACTTTTTGGGGCTTACAGAAAAAAAAGAGGAAAAAAATTGATTTACGACTTCCGTTGGTAATGAAAATTCACTTCAAAAATATATTTTTTTGTTTGTTTTTTGAGCTACTTCATTTTTTTTTTTTTGTTGTTGTAGGCAATGCGATTTTATAGACTCATTTAAGGCGATTATTTAGCAATTTTTGTAATATTTGCCATACGAAGCAGCATCCCAGGTCGAGGTCCAGCTTCAGCTCCAGTTAGTGGCGAAATTTATGGGCCAGAAAGTGAATCATTTAAGTTAATGACTTTCAAACGTGTTTCTCGCTTGATGCCTGATTGACTTGGCCACGATTCGCTTAGAGTCAGAATCAAACTAAGAATTGGAGACGCTGGAGCTGGAGCTGAAGCTGACGCACTGGAGAAGACAAGTAGCGCGGTGATTGATAATCCGTTGATTGAATTATGAGCGCAAGTGTAATTTGGCTATCTAAGGTGTATGTGTGTGTGTGTGTGTGCGTGTGTGTGTCTAGGCAAGAATAGTTTTAGCCGCCTGTCTACTAAATGCAGGGCCAGCTCTGGTCTGAGCCGTAGGCGTTTTTGGCGGCAAATCAAACCAAGAAACTTGAAACCAAAAAATTGGCAAATTGGCTTTTGGCTTTTGGCAGGCGGCAGAACTTGAAACGTTAAAACGTTCTTGGCCAAAAAGAGTTGCTGTTGTCTGGCTGATGAGCTGCGTCTGCGTCTGCGTCTGAGTCTGAGTCTGTCTATGCGTGCCAAACTGCCAATGGCGTTTTAATTTGAAGTCACATTTGGCAACAACTCGACTCCAAGCGCTGTCAGCTGCTGCTGTGGCTGCGGCTGCGGCTGCTGCTGCGGTTCCTCGTGCTGCTCCTTCAAATGGGTCTTCAGCTATTCCGTTTATGAGCTGCCGCACTTTATTTATTTATTTATTATGTTCAAGTTTTGCCCCGAAGTTATTTCCTTTGTTGCTTTTATTAGTTTATGTGGCTTTTCCGCCAGCGAGCGTACAGAGCCCGAGAGTCCGGGTGAGGCTCGGCTACCTGTGCCCAGTCCACGTTAAGCAAAACTGGATTAAGTCCCTTTTTTTTTGTGTTTGCCCTAATCCGAGTTCATGTAATTGCAAGCAGACATGGCGCCAGTCAGTCAATCTGCCTGTGTGCCGGTTAATAGGATCAGCAATGCTCTCTGTCTGATCCTGGCGTGAAATCCGCAAATGTTGTTTACCTTTTGCGAAAAGGGGTTTCGCTTCATCCACAGCCCAAAATCTGAGCCTAGGCGTCAAGTGCAGTCCGCACTCTGTTTATTTTGGACTGCTGCTGATTGTGACCTTTGTTTTTACAGTTCGAGCTCAAGCGACACCCACTCCTAAATGGTCCAAGAGAAACGCTTCAACTTCTTCTCTACCAATTTCGGCTTTATCCCATATTCTTGGCAGCGGCGATGAGTCAACAAAAAAGTTCGCATCGATGGGAAAATTGTGCAAACAATAAACCACATCGAAAGCTCTCAAGCCAAATCAAGATTTAACCTCATATATACAGACATATATATATATATATATATATATATATATCTTCAGATATGTACCCTATAGCCATTATTATATTTGATTCGATAGCAATTATTGCTACCGTTTAATTGTGCGCATTGCGATTATGTGGGACGCGAACGTTAATTATTTCACACGCGTTCGATGGCTCGTAGCCAGTCATCCGTCTCCAGAGTCCAGTAACCAGCAACGCCTTCGCCAGCTCCTTCACCTGCAGCTGCTATCTATCATCGCACGCACATATCCATACAGGAGTTCGCCGACTCCGCTGTGAATCCCGCCACGTGTCTAATGATTCGCAAGGGATTCTCGCACTCCATATCTTAGCTTGGCCCACTTCGTTTTCGCCGTATTCCTAACCTGTCCTAACCCATCTCATTGCATGAGTATAGAAGCATATGTGAAAGAATTTCTGCCAACGAAAGTTTGTCATGGCTCAATGGAAACTTATTTGCCCGCAGTTTGTGTAATTTCCACACTTGCTGGAATTTTCGAAGGTTTTCCTATAATTTGCATATGAAACTTTTGTAATACTCCCATATGGTAATCGCTTGACCTATGCCACTTGGCTAGCCTGCGAATCAAATAATACTCCCACTGGCAGAGCCTATATAATCATTTCTAGCAGCTGCTCCGGTCTCCACATATATTAAGGAAAAGCTAATTGAAAAAAAAGAAAAGAAAAGGAAATTCGTATTATAAGTATGCATTAGAAATGCAGAGGCCAAAGGATATGGGAAGTAACTGATGGAACTGCAAGGAGCTGAAGCTATGTAACTACTATTAACATCTATATTCATATTATAGTAATTAGTTAATAGATCAGTTTAAAGTAATCGCTGGGGTCTATAAGACTCTACGAGTGTCTACCTAGTTCTTGGCCAGGCAGAAAAACTGTTTTCATTTACAATCGTCGAGTCATCTTTGGTGCATCCAACTCGGTCGCAGTTAATTACCTGTGCGAACTTTTCCACTAAACGTGACTGAAAAAAATTAATAAGCCCAGCGGCAGCGATACAGTAAACACTCGGTATAAGGTGACTTTTAATCAGCTCGACTGCAACCGGTTACTGACATCTTTTGCAACTGACATTTTCACCTTGTTAATTATGCGCACGGTCATGCAAATCGCAGTGATTTTGAGCCGTAAATGAAGTGCCGACTCAAACTTGCATTGTCAGCAACCGATGGTCAAGAGGCGAAGACGATGATCTCTTAATTGCATAGGCTGCGTTCCAACTAGCCAACTGGAGCTGGACAGCAGCCCTACTGGTTGTGGACAACACTTGTTCACTCCCCGGCGCAGCTGTCGCCTCTAGTTTTTGTTATTCTTGTTCCGAATATTAAATATAAGACAAGTACTCATCCAAATGATTGGCAACAGCTGCTTTTAGCTAGCCATTTGCCATTAGGATCACCACTTGACTGACCGCCATTGCCGAAATGATGACAGCCCTCACTTTTACTGGATGAGGCCCAGGCGTCAGGCGACCGGCGACAGGTGCACCAAGGTGTTGCAAGGTGTAGATGTAGGCGTTGACCCTCAGACTCCTCGCAGCACACTTGCAAATGGCAGTTCTAATCTTGAACTGCTGGCGCCATCTATTGTACAACCGCATAGAAACTATTAATATTAGTTGCCAATTTCGCCGCTAGATGCAAAACTGCACGAAACTACCAGTGCTGTTGGTTTAGCTGTTTTCACGTCAGATCTAGCTATTTTTCTATATATATGGACTAAACTACCAGTGCTGTTGTTTTAGCTGTTTTCACGTCAGATCTAGCTATTTTTATATGTATGCACTTAACTACCAGTGCTGTTGGTTTAGCTGTTTTCACGTCAGATCTAGCTAATTTCTATATATGCACGAAACTACCAGTGCTGTTGGTTTAGTTGTTTTCACGTCAAATCTAGCTATTTTATATATATGCACTTAGCTACCAGTGCAGATGGTTTAGCTCTTTTCACGACAGATCTAGCTATTTTTACATATAATAACAATGAAAAACCTAAATTTATTAAAATGAATAAAATATTTTGCGACGTGGTTAAAAAAAAACTACAAAGCGATTTGGAAAGTTAATGTTGGAGGATTCTAGTGGTCGCACTTAAGTATCAATCAAATCCATCGCACAGAACTGACCCTTGGCTGACTTTTGACCGCGTGCATATGCGGATTATCCCACTCACACAAAATCTGATGGATCACAAGCAATTAGGAAGCAACAGCATCCACTATATTTGTATGTATGTCTGGGTATGACTTTAAGGACTACAAATCAAGTGGTGTATCAGTTCCTCTCTATGCGGATAAGATAACTCATATAAACTTTAGTTATTCAGGAACTCAATTTATTCGATGTTAATTCGATAGAATTAGTCTTCATTGCGATCAGCAATATTGGATTCTCAGGGGCTTGAAACGGCCATATTCACCATTGGTGTTGGGTGGCACCTTGGCCCCAACGTTAACATCCAGACTCTGATCCGCTTGCTGTTCCAAAATCTTGACTGCATCCGCATGGGTGAAGGTGTGCTTCTTGTTCAGCCGTTTGATCTGAGCGTATTTCAAGAAATGCCCGTCTCCATATCTATGCCGGCTCTCACAGTAGATCTGAGCAACGCGATCGTACTCGATGCGCTGCCTGCCTGGATACCAACTGAAGCAATGGAACCAGCGATCCTTTGATCCAAATTCCTTGCTGGCAACCAGACGATGGTATTTCAATTGTTCCGTGGTGATTACCTCCATTGTTTATTAAGTCTATAAAATAGATGTGTACTACTCCTAAGTTTTCTGTCAATAATTCTATAAAAATCCTATTCAACTGAGAATTTAAAAAAAATAAAGTGTAAAAGAAACTTGGCCTACTCGGAGAAAAAGTTGAAGCTCGAATTTGACAAATAAGTTTTTATTTCCCACTTCCTAGGACAATGTCCACATATTGTAAAAAAAAATATAATATTTTAGAGCTGAATCGAATATATTGATATGTTAAGATTTGGTAAAAAAGACCAAGACATTGGCGCGAGTTACTCCACCTGTTGTCCAGCTGGTATTAAGATAATACTGGCCATCGGGTGCCAAGTGACTTATAGCCTTGTTCAGATGGTGCACTGGTAGCTTTTCTATGTAAATGTCATGCTAAAAAGATAAAAATAAGATGTATATATTATACGATTTTATACGATTGTACCTACGTTATAGGGACACGTATGATTCAGATTTGAATAGTCCGCAAATGTGCTGAAGATTATGTTAGCTATCAAATTGCTGCGATCTCTTAGAAATCTGCAGGCGTCGACAGTGACTGCCAATCGTTGGACAATTTGTTTGTTCTGCCGATTGTAGAGCCTGAATGTAACCTGTGGGTAGATTATATACATTATAATAAATAATATAGTATAGTTTTCAGTTACTTACGGTCGCATCAGTTACGGGCAACTGATGCATGTTACTCCGTAGTGAGAGGTATTTGTAGGTGCGATTGATAGATCTGATGAAGCAATACTCAAAGGTTAGAAAGTCCGGTTTCGGGGCGATGCACTGCACATTGTTGAACTCAAAGCGAGCATATATCTGGAAATAAAAACACCGTAGAATCAGTTTTAAATTACATTGATAAATGATCATACTACTATTTTTCATATAATTAACGTACGCCAGTAAGACTTGTTGTGGCAAATAAAATGAAAATGCGTATAAAAATCATTCGGCGGCCGTTTCAAATACGTCTGTTGGATTAAACCTATCGTTTAATATTGGCCATATGGAATGTGAACTTTATACGCACCATTGCTCTAAATAATTGGAATTGGCGGAAAGATAGGAATGTTGAATGTATGATACTTCATTAACATTCTTATCTGATCAGTAAAGGCGCACTCGATTTTACAAATCGATGTTTCTGTATCCTCAATGTATATGCAAATATATCATTTCAACTAAATAATTGTTGATCAAGCGCTTAAAGTTGGCATTTTAAATATCCGTTCTGTATGGAGCAATTTCGTTGAGTGTAAAGCAATTTCGTTGGGTGTTGGGCAATTTCGTTAAGTGTGTTAAAGCCAAACTCACAACCTCACACTAGTAGAATGTACCCAACACATCAAAAATCATAATATATATGTTGACTGTTAGGTCCTTCTTTAACAATCCATTAATATTAAAAGGATGTTTAGTAGTTATCTACAGCTGCGTCCTAAGAAATTTTATTTTATTTTATTAAAGCACGGTTAGGAACCGTGGCACAACTGTTGAGCTCTCTGGACGGCCGCTGCGCGTAATCGATTATTTAGCAGCGATAGTAATCGGTAGGAGCCCATCTCTAGCACAGCTGATATTTTGGCGGCAATTTTTGATCAAAACAAGCCAACAAACAAAACCCAGTGACAAAAATATAATTATTTAATTATGCCTGAATGCGTAGAGGAGGTAATAAAAGTTCGTCGTTTCCTTAAGGAGCGACTGCAACGGGACTACACTACTTTACGGGGCTATGAAGCGGAGCGTTCCAATGTACGGCAATTGCTCCAGCGCACAGCCGAGATGGGCGAATCGAATTCTTTGTTACTGATTGGGCCGCGAGGAGCAGGAAAAACCACGGTATATATAAGGCATATCCTTCTTAAAGTTTCTTCCTACATCTTTATTTTCTATCCATTACAGCTTATTAATGCCGTGCTGACGGATTTACTGGTAAATAAATCATTTGTGGACAACACGCTGATTGTGCACCTTGATGGTAATCTGCATACAGACGATCGAATTGCACTTAAATCCATAACAGTGCAAATGCGCTTGGAGAATGCAGCCAATGGCAAAGTATTTGGTTCTTTTGCGGAGAATCTTGCGTTCCTTTTGCAGTGTCTTAAGGCTGGTGACAAGAAGTCGAAGAGCGTTGTTTTCGTGCTTGAGGAATTCGATCTGTTCTGCAACCATCACAATCAAACGTTATTATACAATCTCTTTGATGTATCGCAATCAGCACAGGCTCCAATTTGTGTGCTGGGTGTAACATGTCGCCTGGATGTTATAGAGCTCCTTGAAAAACGCGTTAAATCACGCTTCTCGCACAGGTACGTCGTGTTCTTTAATATATATACATCCCTTAATAATTCCTTTCTAATTTTGTACATAGACAAGTGTTCCTGTTTCCCAGTGCCCACAAATTTGATGAGTATTCAAACCTCTTTAAGCAGCTATTGTCCGTTCCCTCCGCCAAAGAGATGAACGCATCAGCTGATCGCATTGACAGCCTAGACCTGTTCAAATCAGAAGCTTTCACCTTCCAACGGAATCATTTCGATAGTGTTGATTGTAACTTCGATAAGAGATTTGTCGAGAACTGGAACAAGCAGATTGCTAAACTCACCCAAACACCAACGACACAAAAAACCCTACAAATGCTCTACGATTTTGATATAAGCGAGGCATTTCTGAAGACGTTTATATTTCGTCTAGTAGCCCAGCTGAAACCTGAGGTGCCACAGATTACACAGGAGCAGATCACAGCCTTAGCAGCTCAATACGAATGCGATGACAAAGTTGAGCTTCTCTGTGGACTCTCTGTGCTGGAGCTGTGCCTGATCATTACCATAAAACATCATTCGACTATCTACGATAGGGATCCATTTAATTTCGAAATTATATTTGGACGCTTTTCCAAGTTTGCCAAGGTTTCCACGACTATGCAAGGCGTAGAGCGAGCCATTGTACTAAAAGCCTTCGAGCATTTAAGGATTGTGGAACTCATCATGCCATTATCAAGCAGCGGACTATGCAAAGTCCAAAAAGAGTTTGAAATGCACAAAATGGCCCTAACATTTGGTCAGATTCAGCAGGCTGTGCAACGCTATCAGGCACTGCCAACTGAGGTGGCCCAATGGGCACAGAGCTCCCTGATCTGATAGCCAATTACCACCTATTACCATTCCTTAATTTTAAACATTATTTATTCTTCTATTTAAATACACAAGTATACAACTTACTGTATGTCCATAAGGTGCCATAGTTAATTATGCATCTGGGTCAACTTTGCCTTGTCTGGTGCCAAGCTGATCGATAATGCAAATTCTTAAAGTAGATGTTACCCGTATATGATAAACCAGTCAACCCCTTAAATGAGGGTAGCATTTTAATATAAAAACTGTCAAAAACTTCCACCTGATATAGTTTAACATTGACTAGCAACATGAGATCGTCCACTATCGTGCTGTTTGCGCTGTTGATCCTGGTCGAGCTCTGTGCTAATGGCCATGCCGATGAGAGTCCTGGCTTTTTCCTAAAGATCACCAAAAACGTACCACGTCTGGGTAAGCGCGGAGAAAGTTTCGTCATGAAAAATATGAAGACCATACCCCGCATGGGACGCAGCGATTCACAGGTAAGTATCATAGTTAAGGATTATTTGTCTGTGCTATCTAATATATTGGTACCTTAGGCCTCGCTTACGCCATTACTGTCCTGGCTGTGGAATGTGGATACGGAGATGGATCAGGCACACTTCAGTAAGCGGAAGCTACCCACCAACGGTGGAGCCGGCAACCAGGAACGGGAACTGAACGTTGTACAACCGGTAAACTCCAATACGCTGCTGGAACTTTTGGACCGCAATGCCATACCCACTGAACATGTGAAATTTGTGCACTGGAAGGACTTTGATCGTGCACTGCAGGCCGACTTAGAGCTGTACGAGAAACTAATGCATCTTGGACGGGATCCGGATCAACGCTTAAAACAGGATCTCAGCTTCAGCAGCTATATACCAATCTATGGCTCTGGCGATGAACAGGGCAACGAGTTCATGCTCTACAATAAGGACGATAGGGATTTGTATGGCAATGTCAACCGCTTCGATCGCAACTTCATGCAGTATAATCATTTGTAAATAGGGAAATTGGTGACCAAAAAAGTAGCTATACCCCACTTATATTTAACTAGTATTGGTGTCTTTGTGTGCGCAATGGATAAAATAAAGCCAAGACTTTACAAAAGTGTTCAGTTAAGTTCTTTTTGGGATAATTCTCGGTTCTCTCGCTGAGTTAATGGCTTGGCGACCTCGTTAACAAGTCGGCGACGCAGATTGAGAGATTGCAACGCATGAAAGAAAGCGTTTAACGGTTTCCTGTGGCTTCTGGTTAAATCGGCTTAAATTTGGCTTGGTATCTACGTCAGGAGCGAATGTGTCAACAACCTAACGACTGCCTCGACTGTTGGTGACTGTACCAACAGGCCCCCATTAAGATTGTTAAAAGGCGATTTGCTTGGCCGAATGCAAGAATCTAAATGAAATAAATTTGAATGTAACGAGTTTATCAATTAAAATATGTCTTAATTTACGCATTGAACGCGATTTGGTAATTAGGAAATTCCATCCTTGAATAATTAGCAATGATGTGAATTATAAATGAGCAGAAAAAACTGGTTCTTTGTAATCTAAATGTCCAAATGCCTTTTTCGCGACACAAATTCCAAGCCGTTTCAGAGTCTTAAAGTAATTCTGTGCTTACTTTTCAATCAAATAAATTTCACGAAAATTAAAGCTCAAACAAAAGCGAAGTTCAGCTTGGCGCCGCTGACAAAATCACATCTCAAACCCCATATAAAATGATAAATATTATATGTACGCACATACATACATCTATTCATGTTTGTATATGATTTTTTTATTTTGTTTAATTAGCATTCGGTTGTTAAATATTTCACATTGTGTTTTGACAAACAACAGAAGCTGTTCAATTGCATTGTCATTAATTGCTACAATTAATGTATATTTATAAATTACATTCTGAAGCTCAACTGCTTTTGGTTAGGCATGACCAGACATAACGACGATTGTAAACTTGACTTTGAAAATTTGCAAATTTTTTTTGCATTTTTTGTTTGGTATTTTTTTTCAATTTCTATTTTAACTGCAAGCGTGTAGAACAAGTTTTGCTGTGTGCGTGTCACTCAATGAGAGAGAACTCCTGATTGCACTCTCAATCGTGCTCTCGCAAGCTTTGCTCTCAGATATGCCTAGAGCTGAGCGCGTAGCGATATATTTTTGTGATGTTATGGTTAGCATTTCGTGCTATGCAAGCTTATAACTTGTGACATGATCACGGCGTGCAAGCTTCGTGTCACGCACGCATCTCTAACTCAGTCAAGCTCAAAGCTTAAATACGTGCGCGCTGCTGGCAGTTGCTTCATTTGAAGACGAGTCGCACTCGCAAACGTAGCCGGCAAGTTGTCAATTTGTGTTTCGCTCTTCATGAGTGTTTGTGAGTGTGTGTGGAAAGAGGAATTTTAACTGTGGGTGTGAAATGTGAAACGAGCTTTTGCGTTTTAAGCTGAGACAAACAACACCAACAAATAAGCAAACAAACAAAAACGATAAAACAAATAAACCAAAATTAGTCAAGCTAGTTGTTCACTTTAATTTAATTAAGTGCGAACACAAAGAGCACAAGTTAAAGTTGAGGAGCCATTGGACAAAAGAAAGTTTCGCCTCAAAATAGAAAGTCCAGCACAATAAACGCGCATTAAACAAAAACGCGCCTCAACTTCAAAGGCAACAATAACGGTCTTTAATTGACCCAGGTGACCGGATCACACAGGCAATCAAGTAACCTTTGCTTACAACAGATCAACATGACGAACGTTGCAAGAGTGATCTTAGCCAGCTGCCTGCTCAGCGCACTGGCCATTCAAATGAGCTCAGCATCAGCCATACCCATTTGGGAGTTTCTATCGCGCAATGAAAAGGTATGTCTTATGCTATATATATATACATATCGAATGATATACATACTTGTATGTACATATGTATGTCTCTCCTCATTTGCATTGAACGTCATAGTCACAATTGAACATTACACATACGCAACGTGTGCTCCAGTTATGACAATGACAATGGAAGTTGTATGTGTATTATTAGAGTGTCCTTGGCATTGACTAACTGGCAAATCTGGCACAGGTTTTCGCACATTTATGTACCCAAGCAGCACATAATTATCATTATATTTATGAGATTTCATATTCCATATTATGATAACTTTTCAATGAGCATCATAAATAGCAGTGCTGCTTAACAATCATGCATATTTCTGCACACACTTAAGTGGTAGCTAGTTATGTGTATGTGTGTGTCGTTTGTGTGTAAATAATTATTAACGGCGCTTTGCTGATATGAGTATGTATTTTTTTGTGTTATGTCGTTCGTTTCCACACTAACATATAATATTGAACACATGTTGAATAATTTGAATATTGAATATTGAATATGCATGGGCAGCAGACATTAAATTGAGCCTGAGCCTGGGTGAGCGGTATTTGAGGCTCATTTGCATAACTGTTTCGCAGACTCGAAACACACACACCAACAACTAATAGTTAACTGAATCACAATAAAGACAATAAATACTTGAGAATATTAAAATAAAAAAACATAACATAACATAAACAGAAGCTGTAGCTGTAGCCACTTTACTACAGTTTTATTCACAATATATTCACATATTCAATTTATGAATATGTCGCGCTTGTCTTTTAATGGGCTGAAGAATATCGGAGTTTGGCCATCCTTGACATAAATATGAAAGACATAGTACCATGCAGCATGCCTGAACTTGACATCGTCAGCACAGTCATTGCCACCGTTATCGTTATCAATTGTATCTTACTAGTCTGTTAACCATTGTTTTTACACATACGGTTCCATTCCTTTAGAAAACCGAGCTAATGGCAATGATCATCAGACACTGGGAGTCACTAAAAATATCAAATACCGGCTAGGCCGGTCTATATATTTAGATACTCGTTCGAGTATGATCATCGTTTGAACACTTCACGCGACTGCGTTTAGATTTTGTTTACCTTCGGGCTTGTTCGAGTGTTTGCAGGTTGCAAATATATACTGATACTCACGACAGACACACACACACACACACATACACATAGATATGAGCATAGTTATTATAATGCCGGTTTCAACAGAAATGCTCGAGACTTTTATGGAAGAGACTTCAAAAATACAAAAAAAAGCAATAGTCGAAAAACGGAAATTTAGAAAGGCATTGAGTGATTTAAAACTGGCTGGCTTAAACAAAAACTTAAGCCAAGTTAGTTGGGCATTACTCAACGCAAACACACAACTAATAGATATCAAATATTTGTTTGGCTAACCAACAGTTTACCTAGAAGTATTCCAGCTAACTGGAGGAGGAAATGTTCGTTTCCTGACGTTGTCGATAGGCAAATGTTTTTCCCTCAACTGCATTCAAACAATTTAAACTATTTTTAGCTCAAATGCAACTAAAGCAACCTGCTGCAATTCCTATTTACCATAAATGACAGCAAACATTTTGCTAACATAATGAAAACCAATTACCAAAGCGAACCATAAAACCAAATTAACTGCTCTAAAGCCAGCGGAGCGGGACGAGGACAACAAGACAAACATTAAATTTCGTTTATGATAAACAAAAAGCAAAAACTATTTTCATTTACATTTGCAATTGCTTTAAACAAAAAGAAACAAAACCAAAAACTATAAAGAAAAAAGAAAAAAGCTTTTCACTTTTTTGCGCAACAAAGCGTGACATCAACGGCGCCTGCTCCATGAGTTTCGGGGATCGGACACCGGTTCAGTACGAGTATCTGGAATTGTTGCAAGTTCGGCGCTCGTTACACGCTCCTAAACAGTTAATGAACTCTACGTCTAGTCCAAACGTATTATATATATACTATTTATATATATATATATGTAGTTAATGACAGCTTAATAAGATTAGATATGGCGAGCCTCCGCCCATTACTTATATTAACACTTTGCCAAGTCATGCGGCTTTTTAACTACATCCTACAATCCACTTGGACAGCGCATCAGTTCGAGCTGCTCGCACGTCAACTGCGCCTTAAAATTCCCCACCATTGCCGATTATTGTTCCCAGCTTCCTCTCGCCCACACATAATAGAGAACAATAGAACTAAGTCGCCTTTGTAATGCGATTTCTCAAAACGAGCTCTAAAATATATGATATATATGTTTGTATCTATATATAGACATCCGGTACCCGCATATCAATAGACAAATGAGAAAATAATTTCCAAAAGCTAATTAATTACGAAATTCTAAAACGCAATTTGCAAAAACTAAGTAAACAAAGTAGAAACAGAATACAGAAATTCATTAGAATTCGAATCGCACCCAGACAATAGAGCTGTGTGTATATCTATAGGGCGACTCGGAAGTTTACTTTTTATGCAATTTTGGTTGTTTTTGTTGACGGTGTTTTAATTAACTTTTCCTTACCTTTTCCCCATTCGCTTCATCTCTAGCGCTTTCGATTTTTGGTTGCAAAAAAAGGCATCAAGAGGAGCTTAATCATTTAACAGTGTTTGTTGTTTTTGCCCTTAATGTTTAGGTGGAAACGCGTTTAGCCGGTTTGTCCCGAACTTCAATAAATAAATTATGTTCACATTACTTTTTTACGTAAAAATATGTAGTTATATATATATATATATATATATAATATATACCCATGCACACATAAGCCAATAAATGCAGCATCGTCATCATCATTTTGAACGGGATTCACATTTCCAATCTTTAAGTTGGACCGTATCTGCCACGAGCAAACGTTTCTCCACCGGTTGTTTATTAGGTTTTTGTTGAAATCTTTACCCTTTTCGTTTCATAATGTAAACTGCGCATATCAACAGGTTATTGAACCAGACACAACACCAAATAATGAAAACAATAAATAGTTGAATATTTGCTCAGACTTTTAGTTCCGGGCATACCCCAAACTTCGAATATTCTGTCTAGATTTTATTGCGAATTAGAAACGCTGTTAATGAAATCATTTGTAAAACAGGAATTTCAAGGTGAAATTAGAAATTCCTTAGAGCATATATTATCTTAAAGTGTTTTATTGTACTATTTTTAGAATAATCATAATCACTTGTGCTGGGGTCATGTTTTGGGTCAAGAACGTTTCTAATTTGAAAACTTGTTCAAGACTTCATTATTACTTCAGTTTTTTGCACATTTCTCAGCTTTCCCATATATGCCATGTTTATGCATTTATTACAATATTTGCAATTAAATGTTTTTTTTTCATAATTAATTGCAATTGATGCCTGACTGTTAATCATCTTATAAGCTGCTAATAAATAACATATAAAACCTGCCAGACGATCGGCCAGTACGATCAGACATTGCCGGCATTAACAAAGTTAAGATCTACATAGGTTGTACTCGTATTTATATTATATACTCGTATCTGACTTTGACAACACCCGCTTTATTGTGTCAGGGATTGTTCCAAAAATACAATTTGTTCAAATCAGATAAAGTACATATATGCGATTTGCTGACGTATTACCCACAAAAAATAAAAGAAAATAAAACAAAAGCCTACACGTACACAAATATCATCATATACTCTTATATTATAAATTGTGCTTAGTAAATTGAGTAATTTTTTGTTGCACACGAATTGGTTTCCAACCAAATACTCAGACATACAACAAATAACAAAAAACAAAACAAAAGAAAAACATATTGGTCTCAAATTGCATTTTACAGTTTGCACACGTTTTGTGGTCAATAAACATATTCGCTACAGGTTGTTGCCATTGTTTTTGTTGTTGTTGTTGTTGCTGGTGTTGCTGCTGTTTTGGCTGTTGTTGTGGGCTTAACGGTAATTTGTAATTTGAGCCAGCGTTTTGTGCATATTGGCATATCATTATGCAAACAGCGTTAAATTGTAAAACTCTGAACCAGAGCCAAAGCCCAGCGCCAGAGCCAGAGCCAGCGCCAGAGCCCAGAAGCAATGCAAAGCAGTGTCGCAGTCCAAATCGAAATACATTGTTTGGTGTTGGAACGAGATCAAGGTGCAAGCCACCAGAACTGTTTTACATACATAAACATATATATATACTCTTATATATGGTATATACTATATGTATCTGACACATATCTCTTTAGAGGTTTTTGCATACTTTCTCTGTTTGGGCTGAAATACGCAAAAGAAGCTATGCTAATGTTTACGATATGCCGGATCTTGGCGTTTCTTTAATTAATTATCATGAAATATCTATTCATTAGCATCGAGGCAGCGTCAACAGCTGTGAAATTCCAATCTTGAGCATGTGTCATCCATATAGATAGTAGAACATTCTGCAATTAAATCTTCATTCAACGCTTCGCTGCACGCGAAGAATAGCAAATCGCTGATAAATACAGTTGGACATGCGCTGCTTTGACTGCTGAACCGTAGAGCCACATCAAAAACTAGAGCACAGCTGCAGACCCAATCCCTGCCCCACACCCTTCCTAACACATACTTACACACATACACAGATAGACTTAAAAGCGGCGATTGCCAAACGCGAAGCGCTTTTGAAATGCATTTCATTTGAGGCGCATCACTCACACGCACCGTTGCCATCATTGTTGCTGTTGCTGTTGTTGCTGTTGTTTCTGTTGCCTAATGCTGTCTCCCCATCCCCATCTCTTCCACAGATGTCTTACCTTTACTCGACGTTTGCGCAGCTGGTTAGCGTGCACTGCAAATCAACGGTGGGCGGTGGCTTACCAGTGAACCACTGTAAGCACAATCTGCTCAGTTATGGGTATGAGAAATTACAAACATTCTCTGATGCGCAGCTGGAGTCACTTGATCCGTATCAGCGCGATGCCAATGAGCTGAGTGAGTATTGCATATTTATGAGATCAGACCCAATTTTATCCAGGCGGAGCTGAGCGTGGGAATTCAGAGATCGTTTCCGCATGCGATAACAGCTGCAGTTAATGCTTGGAACCGCTTGAAATTCCGCGCTTAAGCTGAGAAACGTGTTTTCAACTATTATTAATTAATTTGTGATAACGATAAGAGGACGTACGTGATTTCAATGTATATTCTTTCTTTCCGTAGTATGGTCATCGATAATGCGGGACCATCCCAGCGCTACGCTAATAACCACACGCAAGCCACAGGCCCTGCCAACGCCTCCAGCGTCCTCCCTCATCATACTGACCCACCAGCAGCCACCTCAGCAGCACCAGCAAGAACAACAGAATCCGCTCTTCGAGAGCAGTGGCAGCAGTAGCGAGCACAAACACAACTATGCCATGGATATGGACATGGCCTATGGCTATGGCAGTGAGCAGACACCAACAGTTCAGCAGGCGAGTGAGCTGCCCGTTGCCGCCGCCCTAACAGGAGAACCACCGCAAACCTATCTCAGTGGACCATTAGTCATTCGCCTACGCCCTGATGGCACGCCTGTTGAGGAGGATAAAAACCGACCCCTGCCGCGTGACGATGATCTAGAAACCATCCGGCTGGCGAACAACGGTAACATCCCGCGGCCCAACAGACATCGCAAGATCGCAACCATCAGCGCACTCAAGCAGCAACACTTTGCGGCCATTGCTCTGCAGAGAGAGCTGCAACCACCTCATCCTCAACAAGTGCGACGTCAGTTTCGTCAGACGCAGTCGCAGCCGCTCGTTAGCGCTGGTTACTACTATGGCAGACCGCAGGCGTAAATGCTATAGTGTGTCCTTTATTGATTTTTAATAGGTCCTAGTTAAACTTAAGTATAATGATTGAGTGTGTCGAATGGCTGAGAGTTTTGAATGTGATATTGGTCGTGCATGTGGAATCTTTGTTTAAATGTGTAAATGGTTTCGATGCACTTGAGCTTTAGAATTTCGTAATTGTACAATTTATATAACAACGTTTAAGTTTTCTTTAATTTTATTTATTTGTGTGCATTAGTTCTAAGCTGAAATGGAGATTCTTACAAAATAAAACTTCATATTTTTATTTGAAAATTTAAACTACGAGTAAAATCTTTTTTATTGTTTAACTGCAGACGTTAAATGAAACCAGTTTGTATATGACTGTGTATTACTTTATTTCCATATTTACGAGTATACTGATATTTATGCAATGAAAGTGAAGATAACAAAGCGTCTTTTTCTGTATACCCATGAAAGTATTCGGATTCCAGTTCCTTGTTTCGTACACTGAAAACTGAAATCATCATGCAAGCGCCTCATAACCCATATTAAAAGTTGTATATTTATACAAGTGTATTTAAAAAATGGGCATGTGCTTTTAACCATAAAAGGCGAATCCGGTTCTGTATCAGATTAACATTGTAAATGAGGTTAATTCTGGAACAAAAGTAATTAGACAGAAATTTGGCAATTACAATCTCATGTAATTTAAATAACTGGCTAATCCAGTTAATCGAATATATATTCAATTTTTTCTGGAATGAAACAGGATCTGTTATTCAAACTGATAAATGGTAATTGACATTTTAATTACGATTTTTAAGTGAATTGTTATTAACTGTTTGCAAATAAATTTAAATTAGAAGAAAGGCGCGCCCTGCGTGCCCTTGCCTGAACAGTGTTGTAAAACTTTGAACATGCTTCTTCTTTTGATTTGTATAATAAACAGCTGTTATGTGTTACTGCAGTCTGGCCACACTTAAAGAATTAGGCCTGAAAATGCACAAAAATAAATATATATTTGACTAAACTCGCACTCGGTACGGCCACAACGCGAAAAAAAAATATATAGAAAAATAAAAATATATATTACTATCAGAGAGAGGCACTGATAAAGCTACCGATAAGGTGTGTAACACTGCATTATTTTAGTAATATTTGTATGGCGCAGTAACCGGGGAACCCAAAAAATCATATACACTATGAATCATTAAGTAAAAGAACCAATAGATAAAATCTATATGTACTTACACATGTGCATTTCACATATGAAGCATCAAAACCAAAAATATGTTTGGAACTCTAGTTAAAAGTACTTATCGATTTTATCATTTGACACATGACCTCAGAATCAATAAGTTAGTATATGTATATGTAGGGGACTCCCATTAACGTCGGTCACACAATTTTAACACATTGTACAGTTTTTTACTTTCAGTGGTGAAACGAACGTGTAGACAAAATGGCAGAAGAGGAATCATTCGTTATTTTGGGCAGTTCGCCTGTGCCTTCGCTTTACTCTCATGGTAATTCACTGCTACACGATGCACTCGATGACGAAGAACAGAAACCCGACGTAGAAGATAAAGAAAAACCAAATGGGAACGTCGAAGCTCCTGTCAGTTTGACTCAGCCAAGTGTTACACCGGAAAAGGCTCTGCCTAGCGAGAACAGTCTTCCCGCAACGTTGCCCTCTGAAGCTAATTCAATGGCAGCTAGTTTTTTAATGGGTGAACTTAATGCCGACGTGCTTAAGGTATGTAAAATATACGTAACAAAAACTTTTATTGAAATTTATACTATAAAGTTTATTTATTGACTCACCACAGAACAGCGTATACTCACAATTTCCAAGCCTCTGTTCGATGCAAGCTTGCGCCGAAGATGTCGTAAAACTACAAACAATGATGACCGAATACATGGCTTTGAAACGTATGTGTAGTGTTATTCATTTTGTGCTGTATAAAAGTGCAATGCTGGTATAATCTAGGTCAAATAACTGATTATGAAGTATTTGCAAATATGCTTAGGGTGCATATGTATATATGTAAGATTACCTATTTTGTATCAGCTTTGTACTTTTTTATATCAAATCTTGAGTAATCCTTGTCATACCCTTGTGCATATGCAGCTTATTTGTAAGGTCTCAATAGAATTGCTACTAAAACCTACATTCATATACACTTACTATATATAAATACAGAAACTTTGGATAAGGTGAACAATACGATGCAGGAATATTATAAAATCACACAGCAGTGGCGTGGTGAGGCAGCTACCCGGGAGAAAAATTATCTAGAACAATTGGAACAATGCCGCATACAGATAGAAAAGTTAACTGAAGAAAATCAGGCTCTTAAAATGCAAGTGGACACGAACACGGAGCAAATGCGCTTGGTTGAAAATATACGGCAAAAGGAGCAGGATGAGCTAAGACAAAGTGTGTCGGAGAAATCAGCGTTGATCAACAACATGCGTGTTGAAATTGATAAACTGCAACAGAACCAACTGGTAAGTGAACAAGATACAAAGAGCACATATCGAGTGAATTCATCAATACGTAATTAAAATAACTCAATATTTTCTACAGAATTCCTTCGAGTACGTCCCTGAGGATGGAAAACCGGATCCTGATTATGTAAGACGCGATGATCATGAGAAGCAAGTCAAGGAATTGGAACGACAGATGTCGAAATTATTGGCAGAAAACTTGGAAATCAACGACATGGTTTGTACAATGAATACTTATTGATTTGGATATCTCAACCCATTAGTTTTCTTTATATTTGCAGAAGAAAACATATGTCGATGAGATAAACTGCTTGAAGGTAAACTTGACTTGCGCAGAAGAGCTTCTAAATGCAATGCGTGCTGATGTTAATCAATTGCAACAAAAAGATACACAAAAGGATGAAGAGATTGCACATTTGACTACACAAATTGAAATTTATCGTCGTGATTTTGAAATGGAACGCGCTGATCGAGAAAAGAACGCTGGCGAAAAGGAACAATATCTGGTGGATCTACGCGCCTTACAGCGACGCAACCAAGAGCTAATCGAATCGTTGTCTGAAGCGCACAAAGCCAACAAGTCCAGCAGCACAACATCCTCAGCAGCCCCCAACAGAAGTAGTCTACGCGCAGATCAAAGACCAGTAAGGGTATGCAATAAAGCACGGTCCAATTATACTTCAAAATTAACACATTCTTTTTTTTATTTATATTTTTTCTGCCACCAGGTTTTGGATCCAACAGGTGCAGCCGCAAAGACATCGGATGCTGTATTGCGATGTCCAATCTGCTCGAAGTCGTTCAGCGCTCTGACTGTCCTGCAGAGTCATGTAAATGACTGCTTGGATAAGAATTAATCCGTTATCTAATTTAATTTACAATATTTTTTGTTTTAAAATATTTTAGCATTAGTAAGAAAACTTGTATAATTATATAATTAATTATTGAAATATTACACTCAAAGTTACATATTATATTAGAAGTGTCAAACATATTTGATCTATTAAAGTTTACTTTGTATGGGAGGCATTTCCAGAGACCAGACTCTACATACATCATGGTTTGCTACGAGGTTGCTTAACACTTTTATATCTAAAATGAAAGTAAATATAAGAAAGATAGACATGTAATCAGATCGAATAAACCTTCTTGAAGTCATACATACCACTGGTTCTAGCGAACTCCTGTAGGGTCTGGCGTATATCAAATATCGGTATAGCGGTGTTTATGTTCGGATAGACAATGTCCTCATGCTTAATATTAGAAACGCAAACACCGATTATGTTGCCGTTTTGGTCAAACATTGGTCCGCCGCTTTGGCCAGCCTGCACACTGCCATCGGACATTATTGCACCCTGATCACACTTGATAATGCGTCCTTGGAATATGGATGGATTAAAGTCGTATTTAAAGTTAAAGTTTACGTAGTATGGAAAGCCAGCATTGAACACCGTTTGGCCCAAGGTGGCGCGATTACGTGCCAAGCGAACGCAATAACGTTGCGGCACATCAGCGGGAGCACTGAGCAAAGCTAAATCGTAGGGACGATTCTCGTTTGGATTACACCAAATAACATCTGAAGTAAATTCCCGATCAATCGCTCGACAAATATACTTTTGAGCTAGGCTGGAAAGGCAATGAAAAAGGCAATTAGTTACATTTCCATTTCCATTTACGTATTTGCAAAATATTTACCTGACCAACGACATGTCCGCAGGTAAGAATGTAACGTTTGTTTTGAACTCGGATGAAAGTTCCAGTCCCTTGATGACCAGCCGACTCAATGACTACAATTGTATGCTCCCCTTGAGATCAAAAACGATCTAGGTAATATATAAATATTTAAAAATAAGAATCAAATAATACGTACATGCAAAATTGGAAGGTGTCCGTGTTAAGTTAAACATGGTAATGGACGTGCCCAGCTGTTCCATAAAATCACATAAAAGATAGCCAAAATTGGCAACCAAGGCGAGGTTTACATTTTCCTGATCCCGCTGGAATGAAGTACAGATGATAATGCCTATCAACCGTCTATAATTTCATCATGTTAGTGTCCAGCTAATCTTAAGAGTAACGAAACTTACAGTTTGTTATTAAATACCGCTGCCCCTTCGCATCCCAAGGGCAAAGCATTGGATATACCAAACAGAGATCCACCCATCACATTGGATACTTTGCCAATGCTGATAGTCTTGTAGAAATTTTCCAAGCCGAAGGGTGAGCACATGACCAACACGTCGTCGAGCGTATGAATCGGCTGTAGATAGCGCAAATAGCTGGCAATGTGCTGAAGAAAACGCTTAAACGATTCACGTTCCTTTAACGCTCGCATTGTTAGTACCAAAAAACTAGATCTCAGCACGTTTTGGTCATCAGAGTTTGCATTCATCAGGATCTTGTAGAGACTACGTGAAACTTCTGCTGCGCAAAACACATACAAGGGCTGAGCTGAATAGCGGGTGAGTATGTGGGCCGTTTGGGCGGAGTTTTGTTGTGCACTGCGATCCGTGAGAGCTCGCCGTTGTCGATCAAAGGTCACAAGATAATGTAATGTGCGCAGCATTTTGCCCTGTTCGCAATTTTCATCTTGTGCATCAACCAGCTTGCCCTGCTGCAAATTATGAATGATCTTATCTCCATTGCCAGCTGGACGCACAAATGGCTGCAGTATGCTTCCTGAGCTAATTATAATTTCATTGTTGATTATAACCGCAGACTGCTTAATTGACTGTTTTGCTGATTGATTAGTCACTTCAAGAATTGCATGTCGAATTTTCAGCAACATTGTCAATATTTAGAAACGAGAAGTTGCCATTACAGGCCACAAAACTCAATTGCCACAATCTTATCTTTGTTTTGAAATTAAACACCAATCACATGTGCAAGCAAAAGTAAAAGTATGCATTTGTGACGTCAAATGAGTTTTGAGATAATAACCTTTTGTCTTGAGCATTCACGCAGCAGCTGTTGCCTGTCAGCTGTAGCCGCGAATTGCAAAACATTCAGTGTAACCTCAATTCTATGTACTCTTTCATTTACAGCCGCAAATTTAAATCTATGGTGCAGTTTGCATAATGATGAATATAAGGATTCGCCTGTTAAGGCCTCTGCAGAGAAGCTTTTGCTACTCTAAACGCAGTTTCACACACAAAAATCTTTTGGAATTGTCGGAGCGCGGTTTTTTTCAAAGTATTTTTCCGGACACAGCAGCGTAAGTTGGTTATAAAAACATAGATAAATTCTGAATGATAATCACTCTATACAAAGGCCAAAGATGGAGGAGCTGTTTAAGAGCTCACCTCAAAGTATCTATGCTGGATTTGATCCCACTGCCGACAGCCTACATGTTGGAAACTTGCTTGTGATAATGGGTCTTCTACACTGTCAACGTGCTGGACACAAACCAATAGCATTGGTGGGTGGCGCTACAGGTCTAATTGGAGACCCGAGTGGGCGTAAAACAGAACGTAATCAGTTGGGCGAGTCTATTATTGAGACGAACCTACGAGGAATAAGACAACAGCTTCTTAAAGTATTCAAAAACCATGAAGACTGCTTATGGGACACACGTAAATACAAATCAGAGCTCGCGCCGCTTACGTGGGTAGTTTATAACAGATCTTTTTGTACAAATGATAATTTCTCTTTCTATTTGCAACAGAATTGTTAACAATGCTGAGTGGTATGAAAATCTTAACCTTGTTGACTTTGTTGCCAATATGGGTCGACATTTTCGCATGGGATCGATGCTGTCGCGATCTTCCGTTCAGTCGCGCCTAGAAGCGGAAGAGGGCATGAGCTTCACGGAGTTTACGTATCAGATCTTTCAGGCCTACGACTGGTTGCATTTATTGCGCAAACACAACTGCTGTTTTCAGATGGGCGGCTCTGATCAAATGGGTAATTTAATGACCGGTCATGAGTTGATAAGTCGAGTTGAACGTAGTCGAGAAGTCTTTGGCATGACATTGCCAATAGTCACCAACGAAGAGGGTGACAAGTTTGGAAAATCGGCAGGAAACGCTGTATGGCTGGATGAAAATAAGACATCTCCATTTGCACTGTACCAATTCTTCTTACGTATGCCAGATTCAGAAGTGGAGAAGCTATTAAAACTGTTTACTTTTATTCCTCTGCCCGAGGTAGAGCAACTGATGCGAGAACACGTTAAAGAGCCAGAGAAACGCAAGGCCCAGACCCTGCTGGCTGAAGACGTAACCTTGCTGGTTCACGGCGGTAAATACAATGGTTCTGTATATTTTGTGTATTATTCTAATCTTTGTCAATGCGCAGAACATGGCTTAAAGCAGGCGGAGCGCGTCACCAATGCATTGTACAAAGGCAACGTTGATGGTTTAGCTGAGTTGAACTATGCCGAAATCAAACAAACGTTCCAAGGTGCTGCTGTGGTCGATATATTAACCGAACCTGGGATGTCCATTCTACAACTAGCAATGAAAGCCAAGTGCTTCCCAACAGAAAGTGAGTTATCCAGACATAAGCTTCGAACTGTATCTAATATGGTATTAAATATTTAGCCGATGCCGTACGGATTATAACTGCGGGTGGCTTCTATATTAATCAGAAGCGAGTGCAGAACATCGCGGAAGTGATAACAACCGGCATACACATACTCCGAAATGGAGTATCCCTCCTACGCGTTGGAAAACGTAATTTTTATATTATAAGATGGAAATAGTTTTAAAACGTATAGAATTATTTTTTAATATGTAAATAATATTAAAATACAAATAAGAGTTTCCTACTAATTATGCGTTTTACTTTCTTGGCGCAGGATTCTTGCGCCAGCGTTTACGTGCTAGCAGCTCCTTGGCCTTTTCTTTCTTTAAGTCTTTATCGTAGAATTTGCCACTCTTTGTAAATGTCTTATCCTCGTTTCGCATTTCGGCCAATTTGCGATTCTTCTGTTTGATTATATTTTTTTTGTTGGCCGACTTCTTTTTGCCTGCTTCGGATATCTGCACCTTTATTTTTCTGCCCTGTAGTTCTGTGTTGTGCAGTTGAAACCCCTTCTGGAAACTTGGCAAGTCTGCCATTTCTACAAATGCAAATCCTCCTCGTCGTTTTTTGGGGATACGTATTGACTTTACTGTCCCAGCAATTGCAAAGTGAGACTCCAAGTCGTCCTTTGTAGTCTCAAAGTTCAGGTTAGTAACGTACAGTACGTGTCTGTTTACTTTCGAGGCACCACGCAACAAGGAATTCAACTGGTCGCTGTTTAGACCTTCGACGTGGGATTCTTCCTCGGACTCGGAAGCTACGTTGTCACTTTCGGAACCATTCGCAATTTCGCTTGCTTTTGCATCTCCGTTTTTATCCAATGTTTCAGATTCATCTTCGTCGCCACTTTCCGAATCGCTCGAATTTTTTGTAGGCTCTTTGTCTACATAGGTGCCTTCAAAAATCTCTTTCCGTTTCTGGTCATCAAAGTTACCCAGAAGATCGGCAGTGTCATCGTTGTTTGAACGTCGTATTTTTTTGGGTTTTATATACAATTCAACTGCATAGTCACTATCAGAATCCGACCCGCTTGAATTCGACATTATTCGTCGAAAATATCAGCACGTGTATTATTTATATTTCTAGGTGAATGGCAATTTAAGCAACTCATTCTTCCTCTTCAGCACTGAAAAGTATTTTTTGGCGCCAACTTCAAATTTCTCTACAAACATTTCCTCTTTAATTAATTAATACTATGATAATAAATGTTAGGTTTGGCGCTTTATAAATCCCTCGATTAAAACTTCTGTAACTGTTTGCTTATTTTAATTAAATTCTAAATACACCTGCTGTATTTGTCAATACGCCGATTGCAATAAGCACTTTCACAAACCGGTCTTGTTGCAAACATTTTTCTTGAAAAGTTACCTAATGATCTTTTAATAATAATTTGTTAGTCTGGCTTTAATTATAAACATAAATATACAAAATAAATATATATTTATAGCTGTGTGTGTTTTATATAAATAACAAGTAGGACTTGTTAAGATAAGACGATAAGATAGTCTACGAAATTATTAAACAAAATAACAATATTTTTTAATTTAAAGCAAAAGCCCTAATGATCGGAGAAATTTATGTTAGCCCGTTAAGCCAGTTCTTAAATGTCATCCGACTTTTTGGTAATGACTATATAAGCAGTCTTTATTTTTAGAGTTAATTAGTTCTGTTTCGCTCTCTGCCTACAAACAACTAAATATCCTTTTCAATATGAAGTTCATGGTGAGTGTAAATAATAATTTTAGCTAAAATAAATATTATAAATTATAAATATTTTTTTAGATTGTCCTTGCCTGTCTTCTGGCCATTGCCTTCGCTAATGAGGATGCTAAAGTAATTAGTAATGAAGCTGACGTCAACATTGATAGCTTTAAATACAACTATGAATTGGATAATCATATTAAAACCGAACAGAATGGACATCTAGAAGAATCCAAGGGAGAGGACCATGGAAACTGGGTTGTAGATGGCTATTATGAATACATATCCCCTGAGGGAAAACCTATCAAGGTTCACTATACCGCTGATAAGAACGGTTACAAACCAACTATCCTGTCAAATTAAAACAAATATCCATGTCCAATGTACAATGATTAGAAACATAAATACATTATTGCACAAATATTTTAAACACAGCTCATAACTATTCAAGGGGAATGGCGAGTTTTCTTCTTCTTGTTTTATGTGAAGTGCTGTATAACGATGCAGTAAAATGAAGGAAAAAGTTATACAGCACAGGTTTAGCATCTGCTCTTGTTCTTATACGCAGAATTGTTTAAATATTTTGCTTTATATAAAATACAAATAAATTATTGCAAAGCGAAATATGGCCTCGGAGTCTACTGACATCGATTGCTCCGAGAGCGAAGTTGCGTCCTCGACTAAAACTTCGATATCTGGGAATGAATCTCGTTCACTAACTACCGCCGGCATCATTGATGAGCCGATGTCTATGGATAACAGTCCGGATGAGCTACCGACGCCTTCTAATGCTTCAGACTCCGGAGAAATCGTTGAAGTCTCGGCAAGTAAACGTGATGTAGATAAAAACAAAAGTAAATTAACCGAAACCGACAACAGTATTGAAATGAGGGATGCTGCTTACAAAGAAAAAGACAGTGTTGCAGAAATCACCTCTATGACAGATTCCAAAGAAGACACAGGATCTTCGGTAGATAAGTTTGATTCTGCAAAACCTATGGAAACTGATTTCGATAGTAGCATTGAACTCATTAGTAGTCCAAGTACCGAAGATATAGAACCTGCGGGAAAAATCAACAAATATAATGAAAAAGTTACAAAAGGCATTAAAGAGTATTTGAAAGAACATCTCAATTTGGGTAAATCAACCGACGACGACTTGGATAGTAGCATAGAGTTAATCGAAAGTCCTGTAGCTGGGACAACATCTAGTAATTTAGGTGCGGATGAGTTGCTTGAAAAGCGAATGTGGAAGGGATGTGGAGTCGACAGTGACAGCAGCATTGAAATGATCAGTAGTTCAGACAAAGAAACTATTGATGATTCCTGTAACATAGACTTGTTCGAAGAAAAGGTAGAATCCAATATAAAGGATGAAATAAAAAGCGCACTTGATGATACTAAGTTTGTCGAACATCAAACAACAGATGACAAACTTGACATCACTGAAACGACTATTATGGACGATACCAATAGGTCTACCGATGTCAATACAAGCCTACCTAAAGATGAAATAAAATCCTCTGAATACGAAATTGAAGAGCGTGAGAGTAGTTCCTCCCAATCCATAACAAAAGAAAGCCTTTTCCAACTGGATGCCGATGTGGCTACTCAAAGTGTTAGAAGGAAGTCTGTAATACAGGAAACGCGACCAAAACCTGATCCCATGGAAACAGATGACGTATCCACCACCTGCAAAGAAGAAGATATCAATCTCGCCGGAATAAAAATGGATGATGCCTTGGAAACGAAATCAATCAAGACCGATCCCATTGAATTAGCAGCGGATAATGAAATCTACTACAATAAAGATTGTCTCAATTGTAATTGCAAGAAGATGCACAAACAATACGTTCGCGCGAGTCTGGCAGCGCTCAACTACTACCGGGTGCCGAGAAAGGCCCACAAGCGGCAGTACATTTGCATGGGTTGCTATGATACAGCAATTGACGTGTACGAGGTGAGTAGCTTCATCGAAGTAGAAGATTACTTTCAATTGAACGCAATTCAAACTATCTTTTAGTCCTACTCTGGATATTTGCTGGCAAAACAGCCACTGCTACTGCGTGAGTTTAACCAAGATCATGCGGACTTTGTGGCACTGGACAGCAGTGACGAAGAGGAAAACGATGATGAACCAGGTAAATGCTTATAATTCGAAAGTCTTACAATGTATATAACAATTTATATATTTGCAGACAAAGGCGAGTTTTCAGCGAATGATTTGCAGCTGATTGAAAGGGAACTTGAGGATGCAGTAAAAACTGTAATATCTAAGGTGGGAATCAACGACCAATTAGCTTGGTCTAAAACCATATTGGAATTAAAGACTGAGCGCATTGGACGTGAGATCGAAGTGGCCAATGAAGAACTTAGCAAGCTGCAAAATATGGCCGATAAAATGCACTTTGCATTGTATAACTCCTGTCAAGTAGTGCACAAGCATATACCTCCACTTGAATTGTATCAAAATTTAAGCGAGTATGCGGTAAGTGTTCTTAACCACCGTAGATCAACCAATAAACGTTATTATCAGAGGTTATCCTCTTCGCAGCATGTGCCACCAGCGGGTGAAATCGATCGACCGCCTATAAAATTAAATGAGACCTACTATGCGGTGAAAAATAAGGCCATTGCCAGTTGGGTTTCAGTTAAAGTAGTTGAGTTCACAGAAAGCTCAACAGTGGGTGGCAACATAGTAAAAAGCTACAAGATCAAGTATCTCAACACGCCATATCAAATGGTTAAAACGGTTACGGCCAAGCACCTTGCCTATTTTGAACCACCCCCAGTGCGTCTGACCATTGGTAAGTATTTTAAAACACAGATTACCTTTTGTTTTCATGGAATGCTTAAAGTGTATTATATTTTCCTTATTCGCCTTTTAAGGTCAGCGCGTAATAGCCTTTTTTAATGGAAGTACTTTGTCGCGTAGCAAAGAAAAAGGAGTTGTACCCAGCGCCTTCTATCCTGGCATTATTGCCGAGCCTTTGAAACAGGCTAATCGTTTTAGATACTTGATCTTCTACGATGATGGTTACACGCAGTATGTTCAGCACAGTGACGTGCGTTTGGTTTGCATGGTGTCGGACAAAGTGTGGGAAGACGTGCATCCCGGTTCACGAGACTTCATTCAAAAATATGTGGAAAAATACTCTGTGGATCGACCTATGGTGCAGTGTACACGTGGCCAAAACATGAACACGGAATCAAATGGCACTTGGTTGTATGCCCGAGTTATTGACATTGATTGCAGTCTGGTGCAGATGCAGTTCGATGATGAAAAAAATCACACTGAGTGGATCTATCGCGGTTCCCTGCGTCTAGGACCAGTCTTCAAGGAAACACAAAATGCGCTTAACAGCGCTAATGCAATGCAGCAGCATCGTCTACCACGAGCAAGTTTTATCAAATCTCAAATTCTTACATCTCAAGCACATGTTAATATCGGTTTTTTATATAGCGTACCGAACCCTTTATACGCTATACCAAGGAAATGGAGACGAGCTCGAGGCAGGTTAACCAGCAAATGCGTGCCATTGCGCGAAAGAGCAGTTCCACTCCACAAAATGTTAACACATCGCCATCATCATCGGCCATGGCAGCTGCCAACGCTGCTGCTGCAGCTCGAAACACAGTGCGGCATCTAAACAACTCCACCATATACGTGGATGACGAAAATCGGCCCAAGGGTCATGTAGTCTATTTCACAGCCAAAAGGAATTTGCCACCAAAAATTTACACACCGCATGATTGTATGCCTGTCTGTTTGTATAAGATTCTGCATCGATTGGACAGTTACAGTCCGTTAGCCAAACCACTGCTCTCTGGGTGGGAGCGATTGGTTTACAAGCAAAAGGCCAAGCGCAATGTTGTCTATAGAGGCCCTTGCGGCAGAAGTTTTCGCAATTTGGCCGAGGTTCACATTTATCTGCGTGCGACGGACAATGTGTTAAATGTTGAAAACTTTGATTTTACGCCTGACTTGCGATGCCTGGCGGAGTATTCCATTGATCCATCCATTGTAAAGGAAGCGGATATTTCAAAGGGACAAGAAAAGATGGCCATACCTCTGGTTAATTACTATGACAACACATTGCCACCGCCCTGCACCTACGCCAAACAGCGCATACCAACAGAAGGAGTGCATTTAAATCTCGACGAGGAGTTTCTGGTGGGATGTGATTGTGATGATGATTGCTCGGTAAGTGATTTGAAAGTTCATAGTTCCATAACAAATTACTAAGCTCATCTTTTATAGGATAAATCGCAGTGTGCTTGCTGGCAGCTGACAGTTGCGGGTGCCAGATACTGCAATCCCAACAAACCTATTGAAGAGATTGGTTATGAGTATAAGCGTCTTCACGAACATGTACCAACAGGCATTTATGAATGTAACTCGCGTTGCAAATGCAAGAAAAATTGCTTGAATCGTGTGGTACAGCATTCCCTGGAAATGAAACTACAAGTATTTAAGACCTCAAATAGGGGTTGGGGCTTGCGCTGCGTTAATGATATACCCAAAGGTGCATTCATTTGCATATACGCCGGCCATTTGTTGACAGAGACCATGGCCAACGAAGGTGGTCTTGATGCGGGCGATGAGTATTTTGCCGATCTGGACTACATTGAAGTGGCTGAGCAACTGAAGGAGGGCTACGAATCTGACGTCGATCACTCGGCGACAGAAGAGGAAGAAGATAACTATGGGCCAGATCCAGAGGACGATGATGACTTTGTACCGAAAAGGTTTTATCAACCACGTAAAAAGGATAAATTGCGAGTCTCTCGAACGCCCGCAAATCAGAACAATGAATTGGACTCACAGGAGCGCGCAGTGATTAACTTTAATCCAAACGCTGATTTGGATGAGACAGTGCGTGAAAATTCAGTGCGACGTCTGTTTGGCAAAGAAGAAGCACCCTACATTATGGATGCAAAGACAACTGGCAATTTGGGTCGTTATTTCAATGTAAGTGAATCTATAAATTTGAATTTTAATTGATAATCTGTAATAACCAATGTTCCTCTTGCAGCACTCATGTGCACCCAATTTGTTTGTGCAAAATGTTTTTGTGGATACGCATGATCTGCGATTCCCCTGGGTCGCCTTCTTTTCGGCCAACCACATACGCTCTGGCACCGAACTGACGTGGAACTACAACTATGAAGTCGGTGTGGTGCCCGGCAAAGTTCTGTATTGCCAATGCGGCGCATCGAATTGTCGAATACGTTTACTCTAAACTATATATATATTTATATATGTAGCTGGAAGCTAATTCTGGTTACCAAATTAAGCATACACGAAAATAATAAACATAATAAATAAACTCACCTAAAACCTTTAAATATATCGTATATACATTATTCTCTGTACGATTAGAATCCCGCGCTCTTATTCAAATGTTCGTTGGAACGTTAAATTTCAGTTTTTTTTCAAGCCTCTCAGTCAGTTCAATGGCTCCCAAACTGTAAAGACTGCAGCACTGTGTTCAGTGTTGGTAAATGCAATAATGCAGAGTGTGATTGAAGTGTTGCCCAGCACTAGTTAGAGGCCGATGCTGAAAAAGGCAAAAGCAAATTAAATTTTGAAGTGTAATTAAATTCTAGCCGTAATGTGCTCTACTGCAACACTGTAACTGTAAAGTTGTACGTGCAACACGCGGCGCTCGTGACTTTAGTGGCTGGCAAACGTACAACGACACTAGAAACACACACTTGAAGCGAGTTCCGCCCTCGCCTCACCCTAACAGCAATAAGAGAAAAAATCGATTTTGTGATAGTGATAACAGAGCTTACGCTTACAACGAGCCAAAGGCCGAGGCTCGTTCTGCATTCAAATTGAAATATAAATAAGAACAAATTCATCATGAATTTAGATTTTGTTAAGGTGTGCGGAAAGCACACTCACGTCTACGAGGCTTACTACAAACAGGTAACTTATTCGATTCGTTAGACCCGAGTACATAGGAATTTCTGTGTATGGCATTGGATTTCAACCCCCTATTGATTTTTACGCACTTGTGCCAAATTTGTAGATTGACCCAAAGGGCACTGGTGCCATCGAAGCCATGACGGCAGCTAAGTTCTTGAAAAAGTCCGGCCTCAGTGATGTGGTGCTGAGCCGCATCTGGGATTTGTCTGATCCGAACGGAAAAGGCTTTCTCGATAAGCCTGGCTTTTTTGTTGCTCTAAAACTGGTCTCATTATCGCAGACGGGACAGGTCGCCAACATGAACAACATTTACATTGATACAGCGAATCCCCCTAAAGTAGTAAGTAGTAGGACAACAAATGATTACACAACATCAACAAACTGGCAACTGAACGATGTCAACCGCTTTTCCAGGGTGATATACCAAAAATGCTGCCGCCGCGCGTAACACCGATGACTGTTCCGAACGCCGCTGCCGCAAGTGGTGACTGGTCAATTAGTGTCATCGATCGGCTCAAGTACGAGCAGCTGTTTGAATCGCTACATCCCGAACATGGCATGCTTCCGGGCAACAAGGTGAAGGGCGTGCTAATAGACTCTAAGCTGCCGATGAATATACTGGGAACTATTTGGGATCTGGCTGATCAGGATAAGGATGGCAATCTGGACAAGCATGAGTTCATTGTAGCCATGCACCTTGTTTATCAGACACTCCAGAAGCGTACAGTGCCCAGCGTGTTGCCCCCAGAGCTACGCAAGGGGCCCAGGCCAGCTATGCCACCACCACCAGTGCTTTCCGCCCCTGGTGCTGGTGCTGCCATGCCTCGGGCACCCAGTGGCGAGGGCTTCGCTGATGGAGGTTTCGTTGCTAACTTCCCAAAAGATATTGCACCGCCGGCAGCTGTACCTTTGCCCGTTGCAGTGCCACCTATGACGCGCATTCCCCAGTAGGCGCAGTCAGCTCACAGCCACTGCTACAAACTGATCCACTGATACCAATTGGAGCACCACCATCGGTAGCGGCCAACGCTGAGTGGGTTGTCACTAAAATCGAGCAGCTGAAATTTGAAGAAATATTCAAACAGTCCGATCTGGACAAGGACGGCCTGGTTTCTGGTCTCGAGGTGAAGGATATATTCATTAAATCGGGTATACCACAGCGCAGCCTCGCTGACATTTGGTAAGCAATTGCTTGTAATCAATGTATATAATTTATCCCTAATCTTGATCTAAACAAAGATGTCTCAATTATACTTGAATTTATATAGTATTTCCTTGAGGAAAAAACTGTTTAATACAGATTTAATATTACGGATTCTTTACCTTGTAGAGCACTAAACCAAGAAGATCTTTCGTTTAACAGGGCACTTTGCGACACCAATCAATCGGGAAAACTGACTATGGACCAGTTTGCTTTGGCCATGTGGCTGGTAGAACGCAAACAGCGTGGTGTGGATCCGCCACAAGTACTCACTGCCAATATGGTGCCGCCGTCAATGCGTGCTACAGTATCGGGTGTCGAGCTCCAGGCGCAGGAGACAAGACCGACATACTCAAATCCTGAACTGGAAATGATATCAAAGGAAATCGAGGAACTGGCACGGGAAAGACGTGCCCTAGAAACGGAAATCGCCCAAAAGGAGGCGGACGTGCGCATCAAGAATGGCGAAGTGCGCAGTCTACAGGTCGGTTATATTTTTAATCCCTATTTGATTCGTTATCTCAAATAATTGACGGCGTATTGCAGAGCGAACTGGATACATTGACGGCAACACTTAAGCAATTGGAGCATCAGCGTGGCGAGGCACAAAAACGACTGGATGATCTGCAGGCTCAAGTAGTTATCTCTATGCATGATCGGTTAATCCTTGCTTTTATTTTATGCACTTTGGTTTAACATTTTCTGTTTTATCTTTAACTTTGATTGGTTTAACTTGAATTTTTAACTTGATTTCCTTTTCTTTATTATGTTCTTCCACTGTTAACCCCAATTTGGTACCCAAAACGCAATTGTTTTCCCCAAAAATTTCTCATACTAAAACGGTGAATGACCCTTAAACTATATAACTATACCATAAGGTATCCCAAAATCTGGCCCTGCTGGCCAATGTAAGTCTTGACATAAACAGCACCAATACTCAGGTTTGTTTATTTTATAGTTTCTTTTATTTATGTCTCTGTGTTTGTATGTATATTATGTTTTATATTATATTATAAGTGTTATGTGTTTGTTTTTGCTTGTTTCTTCGTTCTAATTGTGCAACATATTAACCAGAAGGTTGAATCCCGACTAACTTTAAATCTCTATAATTTGCAGGTCAACAAAATACGCGATCAGTGTCTCAAGCAGGAGGAGACTATTAATGAACAGGAAGGAGAACTGAATGCTAAACGTTCGGAACTGCAGAAGCTAAAGGACGAGGAGTCGGCTCTTCAAAAGGAATACGATGAAAACAATCAGGAGCTGTCCAAGCTGACCAAGCATCTGCAAAACACACAGCTCCAAATCAGCTCGGTAAATATAAGAAACTATAATACTTGATATCAATTTACTAACAAATCTCTTGTCTGTATCAGGTTCGTTCGATGGTTACGCAGCTGATGGAAACGCAGCGACAAATGACCGATGCACTACTCATTTGTCGCGCCGCAATGGAGAATCAGAACCATGAGCTCGTCTCGGAATATCAGCTTAAGATCGAACCGGACTTTGACGATGCGCGCAAAACACTTCAAAAGGAAATCGAAGAACCAAAAGAAGATCCGTTTGAAGAGAACAACAGCGGTGCAGCTAACAAGGCAACTAATGGCTTTGACAATGATCCTTTCGCTGGCCAGAGCAGTAAACCCAAGCCTATCGGTGGGTTTGACGACAGCTTCAATATGGGCAGCGGGTTTGACAGTGGCTTTGAAGCCTTTGGCCAGGGCGCAGCCAGCAGCTTTGGGCAAACACAACGCGATCCATTTGGTGCTGATGCATTTGGTGCTAATAAAGCCAGTGCTATAACGCCAGAGGTAAGAGTTATTCAAACAAGTGTAATGGATGCTATAAGTGGAAACGATTTACAGCCTGGAAAGGATGACTTTGGCAGCGATCCATTTGCGGCCCTGCATGCGCCAACGGGCCAGGGTCAGGTGCTCAGTCCCAATACAAACCGTTCAGGCCCACCACCAAGACCAGAGTCACCTAGTCCAGCATTGCCGCCAAAGAAATCTAAGGTGCCGCCACCCAGACCAGCTCCACCACGTGCAGCACAAGTAAGCTATCATCACCAACATAACATAGTCTAAAAACTTACCGCATGATCTTATTCCCTTGTAGCCAACTGGCGGTTTCGGCTCCAGCGCTGCCGGCGGCGGAGGATTCGCTGATTTTGACGATTTTGACAATAAGGTTGGTAGCAAGTTTAACGTACATTGGGATCGGTGGTAATGCATGTACACCGCACGAAAGAAAAACAAAATATATGATTGTAATTTAGTTCAATTATCACGGCTGTATAGTAATTTTTGTTTGAATTAACATTGCATATGATTAACTAACTACTATGCGACATTTATTATTATTCTAACTATTATTATTATAATTTTGATCGTTATTACTAATTATGACTAACCATTTTATAAATTTGTTGTAGTTAGTTGAACAATTTTGTGTTAACTTCGAGTCACGTACAAAACAAATAAACAAGTTTATTGCACATGTTATTAAGTAGAATTTTGATTTACTTTTGGTAATAAGTTATTTCTTTTGGCCAATTATGCAAACGGTATATACTATTCCCACTTGCCTTAACTGCTGCCCGTACGAAACTAACTATTTGCTTTCATCTCTTGCAATTCTCTATTTTCAGTGAACATCTTAATAATTATCATATTTCTATAAACGCATATGAATATTTATATATATATTATAATTTACATATATATATATATAAATAATATAATAATACACCCCTAATATAATATGAAGGTACTCGTACTAACAAAAACACAAACATAATCAGTCAATAGTTGAGCCTAGCAACATCTGCAGCAGATCTATCAATTCTATATCTCGTATATAGCAGAGGTGAGATTTGATAGATAATCCGATGTCGTATCCAGCGTTTTCAGTCAGATTTCATGCCTAATTAGCTAAAAATGTATTAAATCGAAATCGAAGCCTAAATCAGTTAATATTTCAATCTCCCAATAACGTTATGTCGTGTTTAATGTAGTAGTCAAAGATTAAAGTTTAAAGTTTAAAGGTTAAAGGATTAAATTAAAGATTAATGAATGAATCAAGTTTTCAAATGTTGTGCAATATTGTATTTAACTTATTATAATTATGAGCATTAAATTATTGAGATTTCTTTTGTTGTAATACCATAAATTTCTTAACCAACTGAGTGCACACCTCTGACCGTTTCATTTGGACCCTCAGGGAGTGTGTGTGTGTACTAGGAGAAGATAGTCCCACGTTTAATAGAATGAAATATAAGTCAAATAAGGAATTTAAATGCAAATTGTTGTTGTTTCTGCATATGATACTAAAGTTAATAGCAATTATACACAAATGCTGATGCATCTATCTACATATACAACTATGTTCACAAATGTATCTAACTATCGCGTATAGATCGAATTTCATCCATAGCGTATTACTTCCAAGATTGCTTTACTCTACTTTACAGAACGATTCGTTTTCCACTAAAATGGAAGTTACTTTGAGGTACTCGTATTGCTTTCTTACTAAAGCTATAGATACATATATATAGTTATATACCCAGCCGCCGGTTTTTTGAATCAAATTGTTAATACATTAATAGCACGATGCCAGAATTAATGGCAATACATAATACATAATTGTTTTCGTAGATATTTGTATGGTATTCTCTTTGGCAGTACATAGATCTATCTCGAATATATATATATATATATATTTGTACAAGTTTGTTAGGATTGAAGAGCAGATATACAAGTATTTACATGCACACCACAAACTGTTCAGATATCGAAACGAATAGCTTCCCATAGTCGTACTACAATATATTGATTTTAATGTTCAAGACATATTTACACATATAACGAGAACCCTTAGACCCTACTAATAATGTTTAACACATATTTGATGAACAAGCGTTTTGCATTAAAATTAAACAAGAAAAATATCTATGTTCGAAATCATTAATAATAATATTAATAATAATAATACATACATACCAAAAAACATACATACATATAAAAGTGAGTTATGATAAACCGAATATAACGAAAATAAAGAACTCTTTTTGTCGCATCCGGTTAAACGTGGACTCGTCTCATCTTTGATTTATGCAGGATTCTCTTCCACAGCTGCAACCCGTTAGCTCCAATCTAATATGAATCCATTTATGCTTTTTCCGTTGGTTTTAGTTTCTTCTATATATATTTATTTTGGTGTTTGCTTCAAATGCCCTTTAATTTGATTTAATTCTTCATTTATTTTATATTAATTTGGTTTATATTTATTTTTATTCCTTCCATTCACACACACACATCACACACACTTTATTTTCATTCCACCCACTTATACAGCTAAAAAACATTCCAATAAAAAACCAAAACACAAACACACCGATACCCATGCCCATGCCCACACCGGCGACAAATGCTACACTGCTCGATAGCTTCTCGCTGTTTGATGATCCTCAGAGTCAAGGCCAGAGTAAGGCAGCTAGCACCAGCACACCGACACAGCCACTGCACACACAACCCATACTGCTACCGACATCATCGCCATCGCCATTGACATTGACATTGGTATTCGCATCAGCATCAGCATCAGCTACCACGGCAGTCACCACAAATAACCAACATTTGTCGCGTTCCAATACACCGCTTCAGACACAGGCAGCAACAGGAGCTACCGCAAGTATTTTTGATGCCTTTGGTAATAGCACTGGGAGCAAAAAGGCACCAACTCCGGTGCCTGCAGCTGTACGTGGACCCACGGACTTCAAGGATGATCCATTCAAGGACTATCGCTATGAGGATCCATTCAATATTAAAGATCCATTTGCAGACGACGATGAAGACGCCGCAGGTGCTGCTAGCAAAAAGAACTTTTCCGAGGACTTTAGCTCAGAAGGTGCGTTATCAGAATAAATTTATATATATACATGAGCTAACGTACGATTTCTAAATTGCAGATGAGATACCATCCAATCCCATCAACAACAATAACAACAAATCAAAGACAACTACTCCGCACAGTGTTGAATTCTTGCAACAACTCGATGCCTTCAACCTGAATGCAAGCCCGGCGCCATCGCATCACTCGAACGCATCGAATCCAAAACAATCGCAAATGGCGCTGGATGCATTCGCGGACTTCGATGATTTCGCGCTGGACAAATCTATGCCCGCAAGTGATACAACGCTTACGAACGCTGCATCGAACAGCAATACAAATACTAACAAACTGAATGATTCCTTCTTCAATGCATTTAATGACAACTTCAACGATAACTTGGGCTCAATGAAAACTAAAACCACTGAATCAATCAGCGCCAAGTCGCAGGCGGCAGCCTTCGATGCTTTTGCTGTGACCACAAGCTCAACGACTACCGCTGACTCCAAGCTCTTTGATGCCTTTAACGACAACTTCGAGGATAGCTTCGGCAACACGAAGCCTGTTAACTCAACCACACTGGATAATAATTTTGCTAAATTTGATGCTTTTGATGTTCACAACTTCTCCAATGACTTTGGGAACTCGATCGACGATAGCAATGCTAACAAGAGCAAACACAATGGAAGCACTGGAAAGAAAAGCAGGGAACCACACGATAAGAAAACGGACAAGTTTTCTGCAGACTATTCAAAGCCTGACAACTATGATGCCGATCTGGAGGAGGCATTAAAGCGCAGTATGCTTGACAACTGAGAGAAAAAAATACCCAAATAAATATTAAAACATAAATTGGAACAATCTATATGTGATGATGCATACGAACAATCTCTTGTCCGCTTATCCGATTTTATAAAGCTCAACCCCTATAAGTTATTTTCAAAATGTGTAATATGTGTTTTGAAACAGTCTATCTAGTTACTCTTTCGTTCCATGGTGGCGTTATAGTAATCGTCATTGTGTATTATATTCCATAGTATGTACGTTGCAGATATTGTGATTGTCAGAAGCAAAATCAACCGATAAAGTTCGCATTATATTCAATATATCATATATATATATATATATATAATTAATAGTTATATATGTAATCGCATACTCGTAATCGTTGATCTAATATTATTACGTTTACACATGTACCAAAAGTCTATGAATAAACAAGAATAATAAAGTATATCCAAGTCTCGTTATGCCCCTCTTGCGCTCACTAATACTATCGAAAGACCTGATTTCTGACTCTCTTGGGGAGCATTCCCTGAGCGCTGTTCGCACAGTTCGTTTCGTTGGTTCCATACTCAGTCACGAATCCGAGCTAACAGTGAACGGTCATAGAATACAACTTGTGAGTCCGAATCCGAATCTATAGCTGTTTTTATATACTATGTAAGTACATATATCTGATGACCAGAATCCCAACCGAATGAGTTGCACCATTGAGGGTACCCCCTCTAAATCATATACTACATACATGTACATTTGCTTTGTTCACACACACACACACACAAAGATAATCGCCATAAAAACAATTTGCCGGCAAAGTTAATGTTATTGTGTGTGGGTTAAAAAAAAGGCACGCTCTGTCAGTATTTTTCCCATTAGCTTCTGGACTCAGTGTGAGTGCTTGTGAGTGTGTGTATCTTGGTGTGTGTATGTATGTGAGTGTGTGTGTAAATCTAGCCCCCTACTAATTAAATTTATATTGCCTGTGCTCCGCTCTGCCGCTTTTCACAACTGTGTTCATATGCACGAGTATATAATAAATAATGTATATATAATATTTTCCGGGCAGTAGCAGCATAGATAACGTTCCCATCAGTCTCGACACTTGTTCAGGTGTCAGATATACTATATATATATATATATATATATATATATATATACATACATATAAATGTTTGAACACCGGTTGAAAGTTGATAGCGGCTTATCATTTCTTTATATTATCAGCCTTTGTTGTGAAAAATAAATATAAGTACCTGTAATGATATATGTACACATCATATATATATATATATATATATGTACATATGACAAAGACCGTGTATATATATATGTTTAAGCAGTCGTTAGCGAACTTTTCAGTTTTTGATGGAATATTTATCTAACGTTTCAAACAAAAACAAGACTGCAAAGTATCTTTTAGATACTTTTAGAAAAATGTTTGCTCTAAGGACTACATCGAATACACCTTGTTATCCTATATATATCTATAGTTAATGATCTTCTTTTTTTATAGATTCGTTGCAGCCATGTCTAAGCCAGCCCTTTACTATGCCACATTGAGCCCACCATCGCGCGCCGTCATGCTCACGGCCAAGGCTATTGGTCTTGAACTTGAACTACGGTATGTGCTCCCACCGGGGGAATTCATAGGCATTTAACCAATTAACAAGACTATTTTATTTTATTTTCCTGCATCAGGCCAATTAACCTACTGGCGGGTGAACATTTGACGCCAGAATTTGTGAAATTGAATCCACAGCATACCATTCCCACGTTGATCGATGGCGATGCGACCATCATAGATTCGCATGCCATTTGCGCCTATTTAGTTGAGAAATACGGCAAGGGACATGAGTCCTTATATCCCAAGGATTTGGTACAGCGCGCAAATGTGGATGCACGACTGCACTTGGATTCGGGTCATCTGTTTGCGCGTTTGCGTTTTCTCTACGAGCCTGTACTCTACTATGGCTCGACAGACTGCTCCATCGATAAGATTGCCTACATACAGAAATGCTATGAGATTCTGGAGGGCTTTCTCAAGGAGCAGGCATACTTGTGCGGCAATGAAGTGACCATTGCTGACTTGTGCTGTGTGGCAACGGTAACAACCGTAAACGAAGTTGCGCCCATTGATGAGTACAAGTTTCCCAAGGTAAACGCTTGGCTCAAGCTTATGGCTGAGTTACCCTACTATAAGGAGATTAACGTGGAAGGTTCTGAGGAGTGCAAGGCACTCTTCAAGGCCAAGCTGGCTGAGAATCGCGCCAAATAGTGACAAATCGGTTCTATTCATTATACGATATACACGTTGTACACAAAGAGCGGTGCTTCAATAAAGTTTAGTCTAACAATAACCAAATGTTTCCAATATTATGTATATTCTATGATATCGTATAGTAGTCTATTTCATTAGATCTTTATTACATACAATGCAAATACACGTTATCCCTTATTATGTTACGTCGTGTTATTACATTGATTTACAAACTACATACAATATTATTATTGTTATTGTTATTAATATTTATATTAAATCTTAATTTACATTTAGCAACAATATTCTTAAAGGTACATAACGGAAACTGAAATCGCCTTGCATAGACCGAAACGGCTAAAAGGCAGAGCGGTGCGTGGTTTGGTTGCTTGATTTCTTCTTATTATTCTTGCATTTTTTTGAGTAGGGCTTACACATTTATAGGGAGGGGCACCTAAACACAATGCAGGATTAAGAGTGCCTTATACATATTAATATACCTATGTACGAAGCACAATGGAATTAGTCGGGGGAAATGAATCGCTGGTTTGATAACAGTAAGTAAAATAGATGTGATGTTTTCAAACATATTCTAGACATATGTATAATATATATATATAAATATAAAGAACTGGTATCACGGAACCAAAGTATTATAAGCTATATCTACAGAAAGAAAAATACAAATTCGTTTGAAATTCATCAACACAACAGCGCGGGCAGAGGCAGGCAATCTGATGAAGCTGATGAAGCAACGAGAACGCCATCTGGACGCTGGTTGGGAATGAAAAGTCATTGAACGGCACGGCACGGCAATTCAGATGCCTACAATGCGTATAAAATATAATATAAAATGGGTAAACAGGCTATCACGTCGCACGCTCATGCACAGGCACTCTATTACATAGATTGTGTGTATGTCTTGCTGTCTCTGTTGCTAGTCTCGGCGTTGCAAGAAACGCTTAATGCTTTCCGGCAGCGGCAGCCGCGCAATCGCGCCTGTTGGGATGTGCTCCAGGATAACGTTGCGACATGCACTTTGCAAGGACAGAACTGAAATTGTACCGTCTACTTTTAGCTTACTATTTTAATAACAAATGAATTACTCACTGCCTTCCAACTGTATGATGCGTATTTGCTTGGTCGTGCCATATACATCGATAACGACATACAACGGCGCCCTGTTCAAGGGTATGTCCTTACAGACTGGGCCTCTATCCACGCCATTTATAATAAAATGCAGTTCGGCCATGGACGCATCGTCCTCCGTAGGCACATATATAATGCCAATACGCGAGCCTCTGTCGGTGAGCAGGATATCAGAGTTGCCATTGTCTATCGAGGGGCGGAGCAGTCTCTTTGGTAGTAAGCCACGCGGCGTGCGCACATGCGTCGCATCACCCAGAAGGTTACCTGCAAGTGGTAAGCCAGATTTCAGTCAAGATGCTCAGGCTGGCTTACACGGATACACAGTTATACTTACGCTGTGGCGGTTCGTTTTGAATAGGCTCTACGTTCTCTCCAGTTGGCTCCTGGCGTTGGTTCATCTCAAATTTTGAGATCGGATATATCCAACTGTTGCCCAAATTGGCCAAGTCGGGTAAGGCAAAGTGCGGCAGACCCTCGCTGCGCATACCAATGACATTTGGTGTAAGCTCTGTAAGACCCAAACGCATGTGTCCCGACCAGCCGCGCTCAATTTTCTCAATCTCCACAAGGAAAATATCGCCGGGAGCCTTAAATAAATTTAAGCAATTATCAAATTAAAGCACAAAGAAACTGAGCCACAAAGCCACTGAACCACAAGCACGTATGTACATACAAAACTCTTTATTGACATACACATCTTTTGTAATGTGTAGTGGAAATTGGATATGTTTACTTACCAGCGGTCGCTCGGAGAATGTGAGTGCATCGGCAAAGCTGGTGCGGCGTAATGCGACTGTTGCGTCGTCATCTAGGTGTATATTGGAGCCGTGGTACGGATGAAACCGAAAGAGCTGACGTTCCCACACACCAGCACCAGTTGTTGAGAATTTTGCAACATTATTCATGGCTGCTGCGGCATCGATCTGATCTCTGTCCGCCTCATTGTTGCCGGCAAAGTCGGCAAGATGCGGCGCCTGGTGATTCTCATCAACGGCATCCATGTTATGTTTTATTATTTACTCCTACCATATGTATTCTTTATTTGTGTAATTTTTTATTTGATCAGAGGATGTTGCGCGGCTGTGTTGGACAACGTTAAAGTTGCCGTCTGGCAGTGTTGGCTAACGCCATTTTCTCTCTTTGACGTAACAGCGAACAGCTGATCGGTGCGGCAAGCAGACATAACACAAGGTAAATTTATTAAAAATTTCAAAATATTAAATTAAATATGCAATTATTTACAAATTTTCGTACAGATGCGTATACCAGGAGCACTATATGCACGGGGTCGCACACCACAGAATGAGAAGGATGTGCCTTTTCAGGAGATTCTGCCACTGCGCTTAAAAAACACGGTGAGTGGCAAGGCTGATTCTGGTTCGGATGTCGCGTGCCTCCAAGAGATGGGTGTGCTGTTTGCCTGCCTGAAGGACAACGAGTTCGTTGAGAAATATTGCCACAAGGAAATCAATCAGTTCCAGAAATGCTACAAATTCTATATGGACCGGAATTTGGAGGCGAAAAAGACCGTTAATCAGGGCATTGTTCAGCCCGGTAACAATCTGAACTACAAACAGTTAAACAAATATATGAGACGGTTTCCGAATCCCAAGTAACATGGTCGCCACCCTCTAGTACATAACGCATTGTTGAGCCATTTAATAAAATATTTACAAAGTAATTCGTACTCCCGTTCAGTAAACAACATCCGCATCTCCCAAACCAGCGGAGGATTGGCTAACAGGCGAAGGCTGGCTCAACACAAAGTCTGTTATATTTCGGGTTCGCGCTGCCCGTAAATTATGAAACTGTGAATGCTGCTGCTGCTGCTGCTCGTAAAGATCGGACATAAGCACCTGCTTCTCGCAAGCTAGTAGATCGGCCTCGTTGGATGGGTAATCCTTGAAGTTAAAGTGCTGCAGAGGCTTACGGGGTAGAGCCAAATTAATGTGCAGTGGGTAGCCACCATGCTCCCAGGTGTCTGTCAAAATGGCCAGACTACGATTAGCTTCCAGGACGCGGCCACGTTGATAATTTAGTCTCTCTTGCTGCAACTCCGACCACTGATCCTGCAATGTAGATAAGATTTAGTGATTGATAAGGGATATATAATTCAACTAATGCTACTTACGAATCGTGTACCCAGGCGTCCAAAATACTTGATCTGTTCCTGCACATTAAGCACCTGTTGCATGTAAAAGTCGCGTGCCTTTTCCACGCCATCCAAGCCAAACAATAGCAGCTCGCGCTGCTCCTCCAGGTGCTTCAACCGCTTCAACATATTGTAATCTATGCCATGCTGCAGTGTGTGTCTGCGCGATTCTCGCCGCTTGCTGTTGGTTTTCTTGGGTGGCAGGGCTAAAGTCATTCCACCGAGCACATAATCCGTGGCCGAGGTGGAGGAGGACCCTCCATCAGCAGAACCACGATGCTCGAATTGCTCGCGTGCAGTCTTTAAACTCTTTTGCTTGGCACAGGCCTCCGCTGCTCGCTCGCTGTGCATGAGGCTGAGCTGCCAGTTCTGGAGCGCATTGCGTATGTCTGCCTTGGCCAAGGACGGAGCAGTTGTGGACTGACGAGGTGGTTTTGGCGGCGGCGCTGGTGTCTCATACTCATCATCATTCTCCAGTTCGGGACTCAGCGATGGAGGCGTGCTCAATGTCAACTGCGAACGTGGACGTACTTTGGCTGTAGGTGCAATGCTGTCCATGCCCAAAGCCAGGAGCTGAGGCGCTGACGGTGGACGCGGTGGCTTAATTATCTTTTCGTGGCTCTGGCTCTGTGCCTGCTGCTGATTTCGTAGCAAGCAGAGCTTCAGGCCTGCACAAAAACGCTCAAAGGATAAAAGGCCACTGGGCGGCGTCACCCTGCGTAGTGAGTCCAGCACGCCCTGTGGCAGTCCCTTTGAGCCATCGTCCTGCCAGCCCTTCTCGATGTCCGTGTATCTCACATAGCCGCTCTGCTTGTCATCCAGTATATCGAATAGCTTCTTCATGGATAGCACAAACTGTTTGGGCAGTGCATCCAGCGAGCTGAGGCTGCCGGTCTTGCTGCAGCTGCCGTTGGTTATCATCTTCTTTTGATTATCTTTCAAAGATTTGATTTAGAAAACAAAATGGAAAGTATGCATAAATTGAATATATCAAAGCCACCGCCCACACACTCTACGGACTCAATCCATATATTAAAAAAATAAGAAGGTATTTGCATAAATAGTTTAAAGAAGACAAACGAAAGACTTTGACACGAAACTTAGACTGAAACTTCTTCTAAACACGAAGTGAACTTAAGAGATTCGCACAGCTTTGTTTATAAACAAAGATTTGAAGAAGTTCATTAAATAACTCACTTATGGCGGGCCAAAGATGCGGAAGGCTTCGATTGCAAGCAACATAAAACCCGAACTGGAAGTCTGAATTCTCTGGCAGCCTTTTGAGGCCGTTCGTCAAGGCTTTGGCTTGCACAATTTTTGCAATTCGTATGAGTCTGTTTATATTGTGGCTATGTAATGCAATGCTAGTTTCCTCTAAGAGCGGCACAGACCACAGAGAGCATAGCACACACACACACGACACCCAAACCCAACCGACTGGTTAAGATGACTGCAGAGCCGAGTGGCGCACGCATGCGCAACTGGTTAGCTCGCTGACTGGCGGGACAGGTTTTGGTTTTGGCTTTGGTTTTCGTAGAGCACACAGATACACACAGAGATACACACTGATACATTGAAACCAATACCAGAACGCGTGCCATGGCCTAGCTGAATCCGAATCCGAACCCTCGTCCGAATCTCAATCCCCAAGACAGTGGTACAATTATAGCAGAAATATTTATTAGTAGAAATTCAATGTGCTTGGTATTCAGTCAAGGATAGCTAATTGCTTACTTTAAGATACACACACACACGCACGCACACACTTAAGTACTATATTTGTGTATGTGCGTGTGTGTGTGTGTGGTATGTATTTATGTTTGCCACAAGAAATGCAAACTCTGCGCAATCCGCAAATATGAGTATTATAATGGACATAATGGATCGCTAGAATGAGCATTTCATGCCACATGTGCCTCGCTCTAAATGCTATGAGTTATGGTTAACTAGGAGAACGCCTGGTGGATCGGATTGCCTACAAATCGGCCACCGACTTTCGGCGCACATATTTGGCAAAGTAATCCGGACGCCAGCACTTGCAGGAGCCGGGTATCAAGAACCAGTCGTAGTAGAGCCGCACCTGGAAGCAGCCCAGTTCATCATGGCCATCGCAATGTGCATCTGCGGGTGCGTTCTGGGCACCTGCATTTAGTGCGCCTGATGTGCCATCGGAGGCGGTGGCCACGCCAGCTCGCTTCTGCAAATACTGTTGGTAGGCCTGGAAGTCCTGCACAGAAGGTGCCGCAGTTGTGGTCGTACTACTGGGCACAGTGTCCTCTGCATTGGGATAGAAGATCTCAGCGACCAGCAGACTGACCCAACGCGGTGAGGACAAGCAGCCACCGTCCAGGTAGTGACAACGCGCCTGGATGCAGCGCGTCACCTCAACAGTCTGCGTGAAGTATCCTTCATAAGGAATTTGCACGACATAGCGCCAGGCTCCCTGGTAGTTCTTAGCAAACACTGGCGTCGCATACTCCACCTTGGCTGGACACGGGGTCGGCGGTCCCTCATAGCGTATGGGGCCAACCTCCTCACGACGCTCCGCTGTCTGGGCAGCAGGAGCAGCGGGGCTTGTGTCGCCTTGGATGGCGCGGTACAATGTGCAGAAACTGCCAAAGGAAAAAGTCAGCATTACTTAGAGATAATATCGAGTTCCTAATCTTTAAGCAGCAGGATCAAGAAGGACATTTAGGATCTTAAAATAGAGACTACTTACACTCCGCCGCCATCGCAGAACTTGCGTGGTTTGCGCTCCTCAGCGGCACGTTGCTGCTGCTCGTGCAGATGCTTCTGGTGTGGATCCTCCTCGTCCAAGGCGGGATCAAAGTAACTGTACTCATTGGACTGCACACCATCCGGCACGCTGCGAGTGACGCGTGTGGCATAGTGACGATCGATGTTGTTGTTCTCCACCTGGTCTACTGGTTCATCACGTATGATCTGGGTAACCTTGGGCAGTGTGTCGTCTGCCTTGAGTACGGGCAGTGTCTTTGACAGAAACTTTAAGGTCTGATTGCGTATCAGTTCACTATAGAAACAAGGAAGAGGGTGAAGAAATGGAACTGAATCACAGGAAGGGATCAACTTACAAGGGATAGGGCTCGCCGAGCACACTCTGGCCAAGCGGATTCTTGGGTATTTGGCCCTTGTTCAAATCACCGCAGATGTTGTGCACGGAAACAGCTGACTTCTTGCCAGAGGCCACGTCCTTGCACTCGGAATTGATAAAGGTATAGGGTGGAGGACGCACACGAGGCGGCACCGCATTGGCAGACTCAACAAACGCATAGTAGCCCTCTGGCGGCTCCTCGCCATAGTCTGTCTGCGATTGCGCCGGACTCTGCTGGAGCTGCGACGTCGCCAGCTGGGCAAGCAGCAAGAAGCTAAGTATTTTCTAAAAATAGCAAATTAAGTTAACGAGCATATCATTAATTGGATGCGTTCTTTCTTTTATGAGAGGTTTGCATAAAGAATACGCCAGCATAAATCAAATTAATTGCCAACCCGTATGAATGGATAGCATTGTGGTTGCTGAATTAGTTGTCCACTGTCCAATGGGCACAAAGACGCGATCTCAGCTCGCTTGGCGAAAGTGCGAAAGTTGTTGGACCTGCGGCGCGGTTCGAGGCATCAAAATAAACAAACCACAACAACAACAACAATAAAAACATGAAATGGAACCTTAACTGGCGCTGACCAGAGTGTTACTTTTGCATCTTAATCTCATTGTTGGACACTTGAAGAGTAAATAATGATAGAAAAAAAAACTTTCCCTGAAATTCTGTCAGACACTTGGCTCAAGCTGAAGCTGAAGTTTTTCAACGAAATCAAAAGTTAAAGAATGTCTCTGTCTCGGGTTTTTCACCATGACCAATTTCATTTTGGCCGGAATCAGGTCAAGTGGTAGACTCTGGCTTTGTAGGCGTTGCGACGTTGCGACGATGCGATTGTTTTTCCTTTGGGTAAGCGAGTAATTAGGCCAGCGAGAAACACTTTGGAATTTTCTAGTCACAGACTCACTTGGAGAGTCACTTCGAGAGTTTCTGCCGTTGCTCAGCAGTTTCCATTTGAATGCGGGTGCCATGGCCCGTACGAGTACTTTGCATCTCGTTTCTGTCGTCGTGACATGATTCACACAACAGTTCCAAATTCCGAAAAAGCGAAATTGGGTCAACCTCAGTCAGTGTTGATTCTGTTGTTCTGTTTATTCTAATGAGTAGCGCGTCTTTAGTGATTTCCATCTCGATATGTGAAACTCGTTTTGTTTTGTCTTTCGACAAAAAAAGTCTGTTGACTTAAAGATTAGTTAGGACGGCATTTGCAACTGCTGCCAATGCTTTCCTAATTGCACCTTCAACTCTGACCACCATTAACCTTAGCCTAACTGCAACTGGTGGACGTGTTTTTAAGTAATCTTATGCGTCATATGACTGTCAGGTAGTAGAATGTTAATGACTATATTTAAAGATGGACAAAGTCAAAGAACCGCTGGTCAACGGGGCCAGAATTTGTCGTTAGTGTCGCGTGTGTGTGTGCGTGCCTGTGTGTTGGTGTGTGTGTGTGTGAAATTGTTCTAAATACGTTTTAGGTAACGGGAAAGTTGCTCCACTCCAGGCAAAAAAAATCACATACAAACAACAGGCAAACCCGCAGCACACTCGTTGTGCACAATGTAGCATGTCTTGGAGCCAGCGCCAGCGCCAGAGCTAGAGCTAGAGCCGATTGGAGCGTCACTTTAATTCATTAGCATGTCCATATAACATATTTGTACATATTCGTATAGACGGAACGTTCTTGCTCCAGAATTTATGCTAACAGTAAACGTCAAGCGGTAGTGCAAAACAAAAGACTTAGGAGACGAACTTGCTTTAAGCTTACCACTAGTAAACGATAATCCATGTTGATAGCTCACACACACATATACACTTAACGACCAAGTTTTATATAGCTTTATTAAGTGTTATTCTGCAACTGTCGCAGCACACAGAGAGCTCCAAGAATTTCCTTCCTTTGATTTTAGTCGTGCGTATGCACAGAACTCGACGCGGCAAGTGCAGCAACTGAACTGAGCCAGCAGACAATGAACCTCCAAGAAGCAAGTCTGCTTTTGAACTTGGCCAAGAGAGTTGAGTGCCCACCATTGTCATGGCCATGGCACAGACAGTAGAAAGAAAGCTTCGCCTCAGAAGTTTGCATACCCCTCGAGAGTGCAGACAACTTTTGAGAGAGCTTCCTAAATAGAGTGGCATGCTTTTAGGATGCCATCAAATACTCCAATCAGCAGTCTAAAATATATACCATATTTATGTGCGCAGAAACGGGGAAAACTAATACTAAAAACTAAAACATAAAAAACTACTACTAAAAAGTAGAATACTACTACTAACAAGTAAAACGTGGAAAGCTACTACTAAAATGTAAGTGAGTATTTTTTAGTTCTTATGTTCTTCCATTAATTAATATGTCGGACTGATAGGCATACCACAGTTGCTTTAGAGGCTGCCATACTACTATTTTTGTGAACAGCACTCTTTTAAGGTTATTCTGATTGACTGACAGCCACATGCTTATACCCTTGCTATAATTATCAATCATAGTTGTTAAAGAAGGCAGGAAGCTTTAAGCATTGCAGAGGAGTCTTGTCTTCCAAATTTCTTCTTTACTTAAAGACAATCTATAAGAATTACCAAGAAATACTATAGGTACTTACCTTATGCGGGCCTTATGTGAGCAATAAATAAATGAATTAAGATATATCACACTTTGGTTCACGGTAACTTTGAGTCGGGCAGACCCGAGTAACGTTTTGCCACTTATCTTGCTTTCGTTTTAAGTAAAAATTAGAATTTTATGTCCAACAATTTCACGTTTATTCATGAATACAATATACATTACACGCTTCATCAATTAATAAACATGGTCTTAACATACAATAGTTTTATCATGTGTATACATGTATATACCTATATATATATTAAGATATATATAGGCGTATATGCTGATGTATATAATAAAGTGTACAATATGCAAAAACAATATCTCAAAGTCTTTAAACATCATTTGTTTATCAATATAATGGTTTTGGTTTGGTTTAATGCTTTCTACCCATACATACCCTAAAAATACAACTGTATAGATCCCCCCACATTCACGATAAAGAAAGATATATGCAGCTGGTGTGCCATTATTTCTTGTAAATCTGTTGCAACTATTAAAATACAAAATACTCTCACAATAATCATAAATATACGATAGTAATTGAAATGAATATAATGTATGGTACGGTACGGTATTGTATGGTATGGTATGGTATGTATATATAGAGGGAGAGATAGGTATACATAGGTATATAGGTATATAGGTATATAGATATAGGTATAGGTATGTATATATACACTTATACATATCAGAGTAGAGTATGTATAAATACGTTGATTGAAACTTGGTTTCGTGTACAAACTAAAGTGTACTTATATGCCATGCACTTTTGCGTTAAATCGAAATTAAATGAATTATTAATAAACTATTGCATGAAAAGAAAATAAAATCAAATCATGTTGTACTTTCAAATTTCGTTAAATAAATAATCGTAGTATAAATAATGCAATGTCAATTGTTTTCCTTCTTCTTCTTCTTCTCTTTTGTGTTGTGTGTTACAAATTCTCAATTCAGTTGTCGTCGCAAAGTTCCTGATGCTTCCATCAATAAATTAACTTAATTCAAATTTAAAAGGATGCTCAACTTTTGAACTTATTGCAATATTGTAAACTGCTTAGATATCTAATGGTATATGTATATATATGTATATATATATACGAGTATGTGTGAATATATATGTGTGTGTATGTGAGTCGCAAAATCTGAAAAACTGCGACTGCGACTAAAGTAAAGGTTTTTCTTGTATAACATCAATATCCTTATATACTAAACGGTTATGCAACTGCATCGATCGATAGAAATGTTTCATATATGTATACATACATATATATATGGTATATAAAGTAAACTTTAGACTTATGGCTATAGTGCGTTTGTGTGTGAGTGTGTGTATGTGTGTATACGCTCCGAATGAATCTGAATCTGAATCTGAATTAAGATCGCAATTAATTCTTTGGCGATACGGTGATAAGTTTATGTGGAGTCACTGGAGAAATCTGGAAAGAGTATTGCAAATTGTAAGTTTGACTTCTTGTTTGGGAGAGCTTGGGTGCACTTACCCATAGGGAACGACCCATGTACGTATCATCGTCGTTCTCGATCAGACCGGATGTATGGTGATGACTCTGCTGGTCAATGAACAGCAGTGTGTCCTTGCTGCAGGTGTTGGCTGAGTTGCGCAGCAGCGACGACAGTGTCTCGCTGCACTCGCGCAACTTATAGTTGGAGCTGGTGGAGAAGGAGTGCCTCAGGCTCAGACTAGCCGCGGCTGCCTGCTGCTGTTGTTGCTGATGCTGCGATACACTCTCTACGGCCGAGACGCTGCTGCGGGAGCCGTGCCAGTTATGGTTGCACTGGTTGTGCAGCGCGTGCCGCGAGAGCTGCAAGCTGGAAGACAACTGTGGCGTCGCATTGCCGTTTAGCAGGGCAGCGGCAGCAGAGGCTGCGTTCATGTGTCCATTGAACTTGTTCTGCAGCGTGGAAGCTGCCGTTACCGAGGTGCTCAATGAGCGTGGCGAGGAACGTGACGACAGCGAGCTTACCGATGAAGCTGAGCTGGAGGCAGAGGATGTGCCTGAACTGGCAGCATGACCATTGGTTTTTGCCACAGTCGGGTCAATAATGTCGCTGGCCGCCTCAGCAGCAGCCAACGTTACAGGAGGCTCGCCAACAATCGGCTCGGGGAGCTTTTCAGCACAGTCCTCGTCCATGGCAAAGATCGGAGAGGCATCAGCATCTTCAGCAGCATTCACTAGCTCAGCAGCAGGCAGCGGCAGCGGCGGCGGCGGAGTTGGATTTGCTGGCAATGCCTCAGCGGGCTCAGCTTTACGGACAGCATTTTTGTCTGGCAAAACAACAGTTTCCAGTCCCGGTTCGGCATCGGCATAGGCCAATTCCTTAATGTTGAGCACCTCGTGTGGTGGAAGCTCTACGGCAGTTGTCTTGGCATCTGGTTCAGCGACAGCTGCAGAGGAGTAAGGATTAGCACACATCTTCCAAGTGTAATCCAAGCCATGCCACTTACCTTCTTCGATGTCACAAGCAACTTTGGGTATAGCTACTGCGATTGGTTTGGTTGGAGCCTTCTCAGCTGCTGCTGCCACTGGTTCTGGGGTTTCAGTGGTCGTTGGAACACTTTCTTTTGCTGTCTCTTTGATGGTAGTTGCTGGCGTGGCCGTTGTGGGTGCAATACGTGAGACCCAGTGGTCGCCAGAATTGGAGCTGGAGCCGGAACATTCGGCAGCTGGGTCGACGGAGCGACGCTGATAGAAGAGCATGTACGCCTCATTGTTGATGATATCCTGCTCGATATCATCCTCGGGCACCTTGCTCACGCGCTGATCATCAAACTTATACCACTGGCGATCGTAGGGATTCTTGCAGGCAGCCGTGTAGTGGCCCGTCTCCAGCGTATCGCCCTGATGGTAGCACACGGCGTATAGATCATAGCGTGTATCCTTGGGATCAGCGCGCGAGTTGAGAGTCGAGGAGCGTGAGTCACTTGAGCGAGTCTTCTTTGGAGGCTGCTGCTCCATGGGATGCCCCAGAGCACTACCCTCCCGCACGCCGCGTGCCAAATGAGGCGACATATCAAATGCGGTTAGTGGAAACTTGACCATGGTCGTCAGTTTGGCCGCCTGCGGTCCTTTGGACTGATGCTGCCTAAAGCGTTTGAAGTGCACAACCAAGATGTCTGGCAAGGACCAGAGGCCTAGGGTCTTGACCACAGGCAAATACTGCTGGCAATGGGGACAGCGCCAGGCATCCTCAGCACTGAGCGTCTCCGCCTTGGTGTAATGTTCCAGACATTGCTCCAGCGTTAGGGCGACAGTATCGTTGGGTTTGCTGGCGCTCAGTCGCGCCACACTCTCGTGGTCAACAACGGCATCCTCGTCCGACTGTAGATTGACAAAGTGGGTCTCCGGATCAGTCCACTCCAATAGTAGCTTGATGTGTGTCGGCCCCGCATCCGAGGAGAGCACAGAGAGGGCCATGTCAATCATTTCCGTAAGCAGCGGATGCTCCACCTGCTCCAGATAAGTGTCCGGATCGGCAGATGGATCCTGCAGTCGTATCTTAAACATGTCCGTCAGCGGTGTCGCATAGGAAAACACCTCCGGCTTCAGCAGTGATGACATCTCTCGCAGCATGCGCTTCTGCAGATCCTGGTAGCTGCAGTCGCGGGGCGCCTTCATGCTAAAAGGTGCTCCAAAGCGCTCACAAACTTCTTTCTCTTTCTCTTCCTCCTCTTTGGTTGGCTTTCTGTGCACATTGGCCACCAGTAGGAGCAAGTGCGTAGAATGTGTCGCTGCTGCCGGAGTTGCGGATTTCTCGGCAGCATCCGCTGGCGACACGTTCGTAGAGCCTTTGGCGTTGGGCTCACTTCGGGCACCTCAATACAGTATATGCTCTCCACGCTGCTAAGCGTCTCCACGGGTTGCGTGTCAAAGAAGACACGCGTGAATCCCTCAGCGTTGAGATCCACGAGCACCATGCGAGAGGCGGGTATGCCCGTTTCCTCAAGTTTCTCGCGCAGAGCGACAATTGGCGAGCCTGCGGGAACACGCAGACCCATCTTCAGCTGGCGTGGCTGCCGCTTCATGAACACAACAGTAACAAAGATGGTCAACTGGGTGAGCTGCGGCAGCTGTACGGAAATGCAGTGGAACGGATCGAAGGTGTTCGACTGCTTCTGGCAGCGCGGACAGGTCAGCGAGGAGCGGAATTGAGCCTGGAACACGGCCTGAACAAAGCTATTGTTGCAGCGTATGTGATTCGCCAACGTCTCGGCGGCAATAATCTCGTCCGAGCGTCCATATGAGTTCTGTGTGGAGAAGAAACAATGCAACTTTAGTGGATGCACAGGAGAGAGAAGAAGAATTGATCAAGAGCCCATCCTTTCATATCATTTTAAGGAGTGGGTTGTACCTTGGATAAGGAACTCACCTTGATGCTCTTATAGCGTCGTTTGCTTGCCGTGTTTAGATCCTCGTGCACCTTGTCCAGCAACCAGAACAGAAACTCCTGCGCATCGTGTTGCGTCGAGCTGCGAAACTGTGTACCATAGCGATCCACGACCGCCTTGAAGCTAGTGCTATGTTCGCTCTCATTGCGGCAGGTCCACAGCGCCTTCAGCACATTGGCCAGCTGCTCGGTCAGTTCCCCTTTGGTGCCAAACTTGCGTGAGTTGATCTTATTGCGTCGCTTAAGGTCCGCCTGAAGAGGAAGCAAAGGTTTTAGTTGAAGTGTTAAGTTAACTAAAGATGTTAGTCCTACCTTGTACTGGTCCAGCACAAAGTACTCGGCGAGTATGTCCGTGTGGCTGAGGCACTGCAGCACGGCGTTCATGAAGCAGGTGTTGCCATGATTCTTGAGTCCCATGACACCGGGCGTCTGATCGGCGGGCCACTGATAGCCAATGGGCGGCACACGCTCCGTTCCATTGGAGCTACCCATGTTCGCCTGGCCATGTTTATTAGCCTGCAAGATAGAAATGCACACAAGACATAGGGGATTACTCACTGGAGACTACAAATTGATGATTGCAATAACCCGTTTCCAGCGGTTGCCGGCAACACAAACTGCCTGGCAATCCGCAACAAACAGGCAGCTCCACAGCTGGAGGCTATCGGGCTACAGAGGAAAAGCCGGAGGCAACAGGCCACTGGCAACGGCCATCAACAGCGAGGGAATTAGGTTTCAATTTCGTTGCCAATTAAAAATTGTTTAGCGCTGCGCCAATTTGCGGGTAAATGAAGAATTATTTAGAAAACAAGCAGAAAGCAATAAAAAAATTATGAAAAACCAATACAGAAGCAATCGAGATGAGATGAAAGAAAGCTCCACGGAGTTTTCCTCTTGTCTCCTTATCATAAGTGTATATAGACATAAGTATATATAGTATATAATAACTAGCCGTAATCTACCACGCGATGTGCAAATATTTAGCATTAGCATTATAGGCGATAATACCTATATACATACGGTTATACAGGGGGGTTATACACCCACTGCGTGTGTGCTAATATTAAGGCAAACAGAAACAACAACTTTAACATAGCATCCAGATTAGATGAAGAAAACAAACAAAGAGCGGGATAGAGATAAGGAATTAGAGTGGGAGTGGGAGATAGAATCTGTTGCCAGGTAGTTAAGATCATAATTAGATTAAGTTTAAATCATGTGCATGCAGAATAGGAAGGTAAAAGTAACTATATATGTATCTACTCTAAGCGATATCTACGTCAAGCTACATCTACTTCAAGCTACATCTACTCTAAGCGATATCTACTATAACGAAATCTACTATAACTATATCTGTTCTTAGCGATATCTACTATAACGATATATACTATATCCATAAGTGACATAGTATATTGATAGCTACTCTAAGCGATATCTTTTCTAAGCGATATCTATTCTACGCGATATCTGCCATATCGATATCTGTCATATCGATATATACTATAAACGATACCCTATGTAGATGAAGGGATCGATCAGGCAGATGATTATGAAAGAGAAATTAATATTCTATATACGAATCTCCATCTGAAATGCCTTTACTATTGATACAGACACGCGTTAATGCACCTCGTGTCACGCGCTCATCTCTGACAACAGCATGGAAATGCATTGAATATACATATATACATACTATATGTTTATACACATATATATATATATATGAATGAAATGAAAGAAAATGATGCCAAAAATGTTGTCAGGCCAATGAAAAGCTTGAAAATTGTGAAATGCAAAGGAAAAGTCTCAAGTTCAAACAATATAAGTAAGAAATGAGTCAAATTAATGAGTAAACAATGGCAGGCATAACCTCAAATATATATAAACTTAACCTCAAATAGTACTGGGCATATAACATGTAAGTGGCACGTGTCATTAAAATGGGTCACAAGTCGAACGGATTTACGTTATTATAAATAGGCTTTTTGTGTATATTTTTGCATGCACTTGCGGTTGCCACTAGCGCTCACATTTGCGAGTGTTGCAAGGTGGTGCGGAGTGTGGCAAGTTGAATTTAACGCATTTGGTGTGGCAATGAAATTCGGTGAATTGTGAAATGAAATGAAATTGCAACGAACTATCAAATTAAACAATAGCAATAAAAACAACAAGATACAAAAACAAGCAACGGTCAAAGGTTATGTGTGAGGTCAATGCTAAGTGCGACTGTACGTGTGTGTGTGTGTGTGTGTGAGTTGGGCAATGCAGCCAAAATCAGCTGTGGAAAGTAAATCTTTTAAAGGGGGGCAATTTATAACGTCATCGTGGAGCAGTTCACTGAATGGAACAACAACAATGAAAGCTGAAAGAAGCGCTAAGCGAAATCAAAGCCGGTTTTGTAAAGGCTAAAAGCCCACGCAAAGCTCTGGGCCAAAAGAAATAGAAGGAGAAACAAAATCAGCTAAAATAAATAACCAAAAAGTGGTGCCAATAAAACTAGACTCGATAGCACAATTGGCCAGGCTAAGCCCCAAGGGAAAGGCAGCAAGATTTGTGGATGTGTGTGGCGTGTGGGTGTTGCACTTGGACTTGGAATCGGTCTTGGAATCGGTATAGGTATAGGTATTGGGATTGGTTTTGATCATTGAGAAGGTGGTGGGTAGTATGGAAAAGAAAAAACTAAAAGGGTATTATACCATATATATATATATATATGTGTGTGTGTACATATTATATACCTCTTTTCGACGCCAGCATCCGGTGTAGAATGGCACGATTTCTACGAAAGTTGTGCGATGCGCCACGTTATTCTCTGGCGACTGCAGTTAGAGAGATAGTTAGAGACACAGTTGGAGAAAGAGAAAGGACTTTGAGTTAGAAGAAAGTAGCTGCAGTTAAGTTTTATAATCATCAATATATATATGCATATGTATCTATATAATCGATAACGACAGGTTGTTAAGTAAGCAATTGGCCACGTGTCCTGGCCAGGTTTATGGCACCGTCAGCCACGATTTGTTGCCAAGTATTTAAACTGCATGTGACACCAATTCACATCGCAATCTCAGGCACATTGTTGTGAATTGCTGTCACATCCTCCCTTAACCCCCCCATCCTCCAGCCAAACCATGTCAGCAACAAGTTATTGCTATTGTTATTTTTTATATTTAAAATCAACCGGCATCCGCTGACATTGCTTGGTGGCATTGGACCGCATTCAACCCAGTGGCATTGGGTTGTCCCCCTCCATTAGTTGGGCAATCTGCTAGAAAGGGTCACTCCATGTCGGAATATCCCAGCAAAAGTTCCGAAGGTTAGTTTCTGTATCGAAATCAAATCGTATCTCACAATTTGTATCTGAGTAATATTTAAGCCAACGTTCGATTCACTGCTGCAGCTGCTGAGGTCAATTATAATGCCCTAATTCGATAAAAAAGTCCGATCCGGTCTTAAACTTAAGCTAAATTGCTTTTGTCTTCCAATTTGAATGAGCTTAATTCATTAAACAAAGCCCAGTTGAGTCCTAATGATGTAAGCCCAGCTTAAGACCCAGCTTAAAGCGCTCAAGAACCCTTCAAATCAACAGCAACAACAACAACAATGAGAAAATCCAATTGAAAACACAGACGGACGGAGCGACAGACAGACGGACAGACGGGAAGACATTTGCCGTTAAATTTGCTGAATCAAAGGCATTTCAAACGCACAAATGGTCGGCGACGAGCCTCAATAAGTAAATTGAGTGGAATTTGCTTTAAACGCATGTTCACTTCTATATACATATACATATATATCTATATAAATATGTATATATGTATGCATATACCTATTTGTGCTGCGGTGGCTAGTGACCTAATCGCCAGACCAAATGTAAAGCATTTCTCACACAGCTGGAGACGTCGTTGCGCATACGCCACATAAGCCGGCCACGGAATCCATGCAACAACATCGCTTAATGCCTATGTATTACATTTGTATGTAAAGAATTGGGTGGCATACGGATATGCTAAGTCTTGGGAAGCATATAGGAACTAGCAGCAAGGCAGCAATTGCCAGTCTACTTGATTTAAATGCCACTTTAAGGTTTGCATGTCTCATGATGATCTCAGATATCTTGGATAATAATGAAAATAAATTGGTTTCAACAATCTCGGTTTATTTTTAGTCTATTAATCCTACGACTATTCAAGATAGTATCTATTAAGAGCACCTGGAACTAATGTTGTGTTATGTTAGATAAACTTGCTTGGGGCTCCTCTCAGAATATACGATATATGAGACTATATACCCTATATACTGAGACATTGATTGAGCTGCTTATAAAAAAATTTATAATTAATTTATACTGATTCCAGTTTTTAAGTTAAACGACGCTTGAAATAAGATTTGAATTTCTTTGAATCAGTTATTTTTGTTTTCGATCATCTTTCAGGGCTACAGGGTAGCTTTATGTCGAGATATATATACATATATATTATATATGTCTGTGTTCAGGTTTTATTTTCTGTTTTTATGTTTCTCTTTTTTTTGTTAATTGAGCAGCCAAGACTTAGAAGTCACCGTTGCCGTCACCATCACCGTCACCGCCACCGTCACCGTCTACTGTCTGCCTTCACCCTGCTCTCTGCTGCCCTCCCCTTGGCAGCAGCTCTATTATTGTTGCCACTTGTCTCAATTTACTGTAGCAATTTTATCATCATTATTATTTATAAATTTAAGCGAATTTATCTTTGTTTTGCATTTGTTTTTATTTTCTCTTCTTTTTTTGCCTCTTGTTTATTTACTTTAAGCCCGAGCCGGGTCTCGAGTAACAACTCTGCTAAATCTATATATACATATATATAATACTTGTATATATATTTATCTCAAAAGTCTTGTATTCATATTTGTTTTTATATTCGTATTGAATCATTCGATTTGTTTGTCTCTTTGTTCACAGCAGCAGCTGGAGGGGGAGTAGGTGTCGACTTTTGTGTCTGACTGTAAAAATTCCATTGCCCAAATTGTTTATGTCTCGATAACGCGATCGTTTTAAAGTCTTATCTGTCCATAAGTACTTGTTCTACAGCTCACACTCACTGTGTGTATATACACTTAATGTGTGTATGTGTGTGTGTGTGTGTGTGTATTACTGTTTTACGTAACTGCAAGTTGCACTTGCATGGGCAGGGATTGCTGCCGTTACGCTTACGTTTTATTAAATAATTGTAAATAATTGTAGATAATTGTAGTTGTAGTGTTTTGCTGCTGCTGCTGCTGCTGCCGGTTGTTGTCATTATTTGGAACCAACTTGAAAGCCAGCATGAATGAAACGACAAAACTACAACAGAAACAACAAAAACTTTGACTATAAGCTTAAACTGGGTTTGGCCTAGAGAGCTATAGAGATCTTACGTGCTGCTGGAAAGTGTGGCTATCGTTTGTTCTACCGGTTCGTCAAGTTTGTTTAGGAATTTATAACGAAATATACATACATATATAGTACATATATTGATGTATTGATTGCTGTATGTGAAGTAAGGTAAATTCCATTTGTATTAGTTTTACTATAATCGTATAATTGCTCCGATTTGTGCTGCCCAGTGATAACTTTTATCACGTGATGTGGTAAATTCATCATCAAAATCGATTTGCTAATTAATTTTATGAGACTAATGAGGAAATGTCTGAGAGCTCTGATTATTTCTGTGATTTAACCGTTTCGATTTGAATTACGAATCATAAATAAACCTTTTCTATTCCATTGAAGTCTGATTGTTGTCTCGTTGCGATCAATTGCCGAAAAACAAAGCAATTGACACTATATACACTAAATAGATATATTTGATTTTCATAGTTGTATAAAGCCAATTACAACTTGATGTATTGATCGCTTGCCCCCCAATCAATTGACCAAAACAACAAGCAATAGACCAACATTCAGTTGACACTTAAAACCAGTTGATGAATGCTTTTCCCATCTAAGGGTGAACACCACTCGACAAACTGCGATCTCTATTCAACAGATAGAAAATGATAATAATAATACAATCGATTGCAATCCTCTAACATTTGTTGTTGATTATGTAAAAGCTATTTGCACGTGGTTAAAATTAAAAGGCCAGAGCCCCGCCCCCTCGTTTTAATATATTTATATATAAACTTTTTCGAGCGGGAGAACAGCCCCAGCCAAGGTCGTATCTATGTTCTCTAATCAGCTTGCTGACTGTGTGTGTGTGTGTGTATGTGTGTGTGAATTGCTCTTATCAGTGGTGCGATATATATATGGTAACAAGTGTGAGTATTTGTTAGCCAAGCCCCATGTGTTTATACAGTCAGTTGGTCGCTGCTGTCATACGATACTCGCACCACAAGGACAAATAGTTCAACAGTTTCACAAGTTCGCATCTAAATCTAAATCCAGTTCCAGTTTCAGTTCCAGATCCAGATTATATGCGAACAAATTTGCACTTTTTATTTGACACTCGACTGCATGACAAAAGTTATGGCTGAGTTACGTCTGAGACAATCTGATGACACTTTTACTAGTGTAAGTTAGACAAATATATGTATGACCGGTATATATGACCAGTATCTAAATTTGTACATACATATATATATATATAATGGGTGTTACGAGCTGAAATTTATGTGTGTAATTAACTCGTCATGAAGTACAATTTGCTTTTGTCTCATTTTGATGAACTTCAGTTGGACATCAGTCATAAAACAACCCACAGCTATATATATCCATATAATTTTGTATACATTCATTATACATATATATATATCTTTATATTTGTATGTATGTTAGTAGGTCCAATGAGTCCGACGAGATCTTCTTATAATAAAGTCTAACCTATTTCAGTAAATTATATATTGTTTTTTGGTCCGAAATTTCAATTACTGAAATTTACCTTTGGTTTTGATTATAAAAAATATACTGAATGTGTCTATTCTTTAGTCTAAAATGTTATACGTAGTGTATTAAAAAACCTTAAATAACGTAACAAATGACAGTTTCTGAGATTAAGAAAAGGCTGAGGCAAGATTAAGTTCATAATTCATCTAAGTTCCGCAAACATAGACTAAGAAAAATGATTTAAACTGAACTAATACTATATTATATACTAATGCTATACTATAAGTAGTTTTCACTAGATTATTAATACTCCTTTCACTGTGAGCTGATAGCACTGTTTATAAATAGACAAAGATCCATCTATTTTCTAGTGCTGCTGCTGATTAACTGGGAAGTTGGCAACACAGCTAAATGGCAATTACAGCAAATCTCAGGATTGATTATAACGAGTGAATGAACTTGTTTTGATGATCATTTTGCATTTGAATGTTCTTTGCTTGTTGCGGAGCTCTAAACTAGTTTCGAGCAGCGTTTAACAAATTGTGTCGGCTGTTGCTGCTATTGTTGATGCTACAGGCAACTATTTTTACACGCGCACCGCACATTTGTTTATGAAAATATGTTGCTACAAAAATACACACACGAAATAAAAGTCAAAAAAAAAAAAAGATTCGAAAAAAATACTGAAAAAAAAACACATCCATTCTGAAAACATTTTCAATTAGTTTGATCTCAATTGATTTTACCTTGAAAGCAAATTCAAAAGAGCAATCCAAAGAGAGACAGCTAGAGAGCGGGAATGAGTAAGGTATAGAGACAGGGAGAGAGAGAGAGAGAGCACAAAACGTGCGCACGGTAGCAAAGCAACAACAGACAATAATAATTCGCACAGTTTGTTGTACAACTGCAACAACAGCAGCAACAACAACAACAACAACAACAACGACAGCAGCAACATTAGCGGCAACAACAAGCACGAAAGTTACGTGTTAGCTTTTGCCTGGCGGAAATACAAATACGCGAAATACTCACACACACACAAACACAGACACGTGCAATACACATTCACATGTACGAGACTGAGTATCATAGAAAATCAGCAACCAGACAAACACACACGCGGCAGGCACACGCTGTTACGTACTAATCTTGGTCTTCAACAAGTGCAACAACAACAGCAACAGCAACAACAGTTGCTACGAGTATTCGGGCAACGGTGGGTGGTCGAAAAGCTTACGGAAATAGTTTAGAAATGACACTCGCTGCCCGGGTAATCCGTCCCACGTTGCCCTTTGTAGCTTGCTGCCCTTCATGTCAATTCCCTCCCTCTTTGCGGCACCTTTTCAATAGTCATTCACCGCCAACTGCAAATCACGTGTTGTTGTTGTTGTTGCCGCGTGTGAATTGCACTTCGCACGTTTCATCATTGAGTGTCATCTTTTTGCCGTCTAGCTAACTAGCCCACCTGCCCCCCATCCCCTGCTAGACACCCAACGTGGTACCAAAAACACCTTCAAATATATTTTGTTGCCTTGTTTTTCTGCAATTTTTGCTTCTTTTGGCCCGCCACTTGCACAATAGACGACGACGAGGAGCAACCCACGCGCAATGCACCAATTGTCATTTTAATAAGCCAAAATTGAATTGTTGTTGTTCTTATTGTTGCTCATGTTGTTATTGTATTCGAAATGCACTTGCTCCGAGCGTCGATTTGAATAAAACCAATACGAGATGCTTGAAGCGTGAATCATAAATCTGCTGCTGGCAAGCAGCTGGACTGTGAGGTAATCATAACAACAGCAGCAACATCAATAGCAACATTAACAGCAGCAACAGCAACAACAACAACATCTGCAGTAACAGCAGCAACAATGGGTAATTGCCTCATAGCAGTCAGCAGGCAGCAGCAATAGTTGGTGAAAGGTGCCAAAGCCGAAACTTTGCCAAAGAAAAGAGGCCAAAAGTGGACAACAGTGCTGCCACCTTTTGAAAAGCAAAAAAAAAAAACTAATCAATGAAAAAAAACTATCAAGCTAAATTTAATGCAGACGAATAAAAAACCTCAGTTGATTTATTCATATTTCTGCGATATTATCGAAACTCATTCATCATCCATATCGTCATATGCTGTTTTTATGACATTTGATTTTTTTCTATTATATTATATGTATGTATGTACAGTAGACGTCCGCTTTAACGTACTCTCGGTTACATACATACATACACATACAAAAAAAAAAAAAAAAAAAAAAAAAACACATACATACACACACACATACATATACACACACACACACAAACATACATACACACTTGTCCACTTGCAAGAACCAAACACACACACACATAAACTTGCACTTCTATGAAAAATTCACCAGAATGCGCTTGCTTAGGTACTACTTATGAGAATCGCAGAGAAGGGCTGCTGAAAAGCATTTCTTCATAATTGAATAACTCGAGTTGTGTGTAAGATAGAAAAAAATTTATGAATGGAACTGAAAGCCCTTTTGATGACTATATGTATATATATATATAACATATGACATCGTTCAGTTGTCTTCATAAAAATAGTAGTATTAGTACTAAACTACGGCATCTGCTATTGAATTTAGTATACTCACCCACACTTACATATACACATACACATTCACACAAGAAGACACCAAAAAATGCATGTCCTAATATGAGCTTAACTTATACATTTGAGAATCGACGAGAAGGGCAGTTGACCCACTTAAAACGGGTAATTCATAGGATTGTTTGTGATGTCGAAAAAAAAGTGGTAGTAGTAGATAAAGTTGAAGACAAAACGCACTTCTGTTGTGTAAAAGATAATTTTGAATAAAGAACAACAAGATATGTTCCATATAGTGTATATAACTAATAATCATATGTATATAATAATGATATTTATAGCGAATAATAATAGTAGAAGTCAAGTTTAACGTACACTCCGTTTGTTGGATTCGTTACAGGGATTCTCAGTTGAGTACTCGAAATGACGAACTATTTGATTTAACGTACAGTGGCTTGGATTTAATGGTTCGTTAAACCGGACGTCTACTGTATACATATATACATATAATCTTTAGCTATGTACTTTAGCAGCAAAAGACCACAATTTCAGCTTCAATTACATACAAGCTTGTAAAAAGCCAAATTTGACGGGAAATTAGCGCAGTTGGCAGCACAGAGTTTAAAACAAAACTTGGTTCAACTAACGGCTAACTGTAACTGTAACTGTACATGACGCCACTAACAATACATAAAAAGAAAAACAACAGCAACACTTGCTGACGTTTTTCATTGAAGTCGCCTCGATTCAATTCGTTTCGTGCATTTGAAATTGAGTTTGTTTTTTTTTTGTTTTACCATTTTTCAGTGTTCCGTGCTGCCATCGTTTGGAATTCGAAGCGCGTAAAAGGTCAGCAGTGCTTAAGGTCTTGCCCTCTACAATTAATCAAGAGGCGAATTACAACCGCAGCAACAACAACAGTATCACATATGTATGTATATATAAATACATGTGTACCATATACATATTTATATATATATGTGCATTACTTATTAGATCAAATTCAATTTGGGGCGTAACAGAGCAGTGCTGTGCGGGAAGGGTAGGGGGTAGCGTATGGTAGGGTGTTCTCAATGTGATTGGAAGCAACTGTAGACTGTCATTTGGTGCCCTACACTTGACGACAGTTTCGCATTCTTTCTGGGCTGTCTGAAGGCGGCAGTTCAGACTGCCTCCAGCGTCTTTCACAAAAGCGTGGCACACATTTGTCAATCTGCCACGGGAAGGAGTCGACTCAGGACTGAGTCCATTGTCTGGCAACCGCTTCGCTTCGCTCCAACAGCGCACGACCCGAAACTTTTGTTGTCGCTTTGATATTGTTTTTATTTTGTGTGTTCCTCCTTGCGTTGTTTTTGTTGTTGTTGTTACTGTTTCAGTTGAGGTTGGCTTATTTGTTTATTGTTATTATAGCGCGAACAGGGCAACAAATGTTGCCAACATTTACACAAATTGTTTGAACAATTGTCGAGCCACAAAACAAAAGCACCCACCTACAACAAATTGGAACCCCGCCCTCCCCATGGCATTCCCTTAGCAACCCATCACATGCTTTTCAGTTAAAAAAAGCTTTAAAAAATATATTATTAAAATAATAATGAGACAGCAATTGTTAAAAATAACATTAATTTTCATTCCATGCGGTGTTCGCATGGTAATTCTGTAAAGAATATTTAAAAAGCTACATGAACGGATCATCAAGTCGCACTTTCTGTACTCTACCAAAATGAAATTAGCTGCCGTAATTAATGACAGAGAAGAGAGTAAATATTGCATCAGCTTTACAATAAATTCCTCAAGGTTTAGCTTATATACTCGTCGTTTTCCTTTCCGTCTGTCTGACTATAGAAAGCGTATTGTGAAAGAAAAGCAACAGCAAATAAATTCGTATAGGGCGATACCTCGTCTGTTATCAACACGCATTTATGTATGACTCAGCAGACGAGCAAAACAACAACAGAGAGTAGTAACAACAACAACAACAACAACAACAATAGCAACAAAAGCTAGTGGCGAACATGGAAACGTGGCAAATGCCGATTTGGCCAGCGTATGCCGTGTCCCAGTGGGTGGCAACAACAATTGGCACGCAATGCAGGACACAAACGCGTATATACATACAAATATTTAAGTATATGTATGTATATATTCAAGTATGTGTGTCAACTATTTGAACTTTCAGTGTATTGCACAAAAGAAGGCAGCAAAGTGCAAGCGAGAGACAAAGACGCGACGGCAATGCTGAGCAAAACAAAGGCAACGATAACGCCGACACACATATACACACTCACAAACACACACACACACACACACATACACACTCTTCTATATACGCTATAACTCCGCTTCTTATCAGAGGGAGATGCTGCTTCTGCTTCTGCTGCTTTCAACGAAGACGAACAAAGAAAGAGAAATGTATACACACACTTTCTTACACAGAATAGTTGACAATTATGAATATTAGGCCACACTTATTATACATACATATGTACATCTTTTAATTTATATATAGATATATTTACATGCATATACATCTAAATTTACACTTAGTTGAAATTTTCAGCACTTACCCCAACATTCATTGTAGCGCTCAAATGCTGCGCGATTCGATTGAGAAATTTCCTGAAGGACGAGCGGCGCATCGCACGTGCATGTTGACCGGTCGCACGTTTGTTGTTGTTGTTGTTGGTGTTCTCGTTGCTGTTAATATTGGTGGTAGTAACTGCAATTGTAGACGCCCTGTTATGACCAATTGTGTTCTTGTCCTTGCACATGGGCCTATCAGTTGCCGCTTCGTAGCTGTTGAGCGATACAATGCTGCCGCTTCGTCCACGGCCGCCGCTAACGCAGGACGAAATGGCCGTACTGCTACCGCCGTTGACGTCACTACCTAATGTTGTGCCGGCTGAGGCGGCGACTGTCTTGAAATTGCGCGACCATCGAAACGGATTGCGTGGCATAGAGAAGGCGCGGCGTATCTTTTTGGCGGCCTTTGTGGCCATCGTGGAAGCCTGGGCGGCAGGAATGATTAGCACTTGCGGCGCTGGCGTCGGCGCTGGAGCTATGGACGTTGCTGGGACTGTGGATGTCGCATGTGTGGGCTGTGTCTTCAAATTTTGCTCCGTATCTTGCGTTGGCGTTGGTTTTCTTGCTATATCGGCTGTCTCTACTTCTGTTGTAGCCGTAGTTGTTGTTGTTGCTGTGTCGTTGGCGTTGCTGTGGGTGGCGGCTGCTTCTGCCGCTGGCGCAGCGACAACGTTGGCGGCGGCAGCATCGTCGTTTTGTTGCACTTTCGTTCCCATTCTTGATATCAACAATTCGTCACATAAATAAATTGCACTGTAGGTTTTTTGTATACACCTTTTGACTATAAGAAAATTGACCTCTTAACACTAGATTTCACTTTTTTAGCGCACTTTACTCCTGCTTTTTCGTTCGATTTGCTCGTGTGTCTACTCCACTCTTGCCTTTTGATGCGTGAAAAGAGTATATGCGCGTTACAGTTTGTGAGCTGTACACGCAAACCTGGTGTTTCCGCCGAATATTACACCTAAAAAATATTTTTTCGCAGGAATTATCCGCCGCGTCCAACCCGTTCAATGTTAAAATGTATAATGTATAAATGTTAACAAAACTAGCTGTGTTACATTAATGTTAAGCTACTGTTATACTCATGCGGTGCTGTTAACGCTCTCTGAGAGCGGCTATCGATTTATTTCTGATGCAACATTAAGATTTATTTTATTTTCTATCGATTTTCTAATGTATTTAGAGCTATGGTCACACGGCGGTGTAAAATAAAACAGTCTGGCCATATTGGACTGATGTATCATAAAATGTGGTGGCAACATCAGGTACCTAGCGCACAGAAGCTGACTGTTATAATATCATGTTGTGTACTAAAAGTCGGTAGTCTCTTACGTTGTATTTGGCGGGACTACGTAGTGACTGATGAAATTTAGTAAGTTATTTATAAATGACATAGGTTCACTTTAAGATTTGTTGTTGTTGTTATAATAAAATATTATAAATTTAAATATGGGTATACATGTATTTGTATGTATACACTTTACGCCACCATTAGTGTTTGTGAAGAATGAAAGTCAGCATTTTTCCTCATATAAAACTCCCCATATGTAGTCAATTTGTCAGGACATTGACATGACCCTTAAATCTGACAGACTTTCAATGCAATTTACTGTTATTAGAGTCGCAGCGCAGCTGCAGTAAATGAAAACTTTTTAGTATTCATGGTTTTAGCATTAACGACGCCAATTATGGCAGCGTTTTATTTCATTTTACTTTATTAGCTCTTAGCAGCGGTTGCGACGTCGAAATCGACAGCGATGCCAGCAGCGGCGTCCATAGCAGAAATAGCTGTGACAGCAGGAGTACAGGGCGTGTCTGCTTTAAAAATGGAGCAATGGGCTCCAAGTGAAACAGCCAATCAGCAGGCAGCCAACTTGTGAGCATGGAGTCTGCGCATGATAGAAAGAGAGACAGAGAGAGGGAGAGAGAGAAAGTGAGAGGAGTTGTGCGCTCTTGAATATTTTTAGCTTTTATCATTGTTTTTAGTGCTTTGCTTCTGTCTTTGGTGGTTGCTGCATTAAAATGGCTGTCGACGCCGACGTCGCTGTCAGCGTCAACAATTTGCTCTAAAAGTCACAATTATAGGCACTTATTCATTGCGGTGTATGATGCAAAGAACGATGATGCTGCCACTGCCACTAACGCTGAATGTTGAACGCTGCTTTAACCGTTTGCTTCAGGTGTGGCGGCTGCGTTTAATCAAAAGCGGCAGCGGACCAGCTAAACAGGCAATTCCCTCTCACAGATCCTGACGCTGACGCTGAATGACGAGTTAACAGCAATTAGACGCCTCTGTTTGACTTTATTGCAAGTTTATCGTGCGGAATGTGCCGCCCTACTGAGGTCAGACCCAGAGCTCGGCACAGACCCTTTGCTCCCTGTTGTAATTGTTTTGCTCATGGGGGTGGCCTCATTCTGATTGCTGTTGCTGTTGGTGTTGTTGTTGGCATTGTTGGTGTCGGGGTAACGACGTTGCTCTGACATTAATTGGTTGTGTATGAAACAATTTGGTTTGGAATCGAGTAAAAGGCGCAAATTGATTGCCTTGCGGTTTTAATCGATGCACATTCATTCCAAATCACGCACATTTATCACCCACGCGAATGCAGGAGCAGCATCTATCTCCCGCTTCCACTCCCACTCCTGCAGGATGCGCCACATCTGCGCAGTTTATACTTGTAATTGCCAGCAGCAGCAATTGCCGGGACGGAGTAATTAACGTTCATTTTCACACAAAACTCAAAAATGGTTGTCTTCAGCCAAACGCTACGGACAAGCGTTAGCCTTTCATCTTCCGGCTGTAACCCGAAACCCGTTATATAAGCAAAAGCCGGCAAAACGGTTGCGTGTTTATTGCGAAACATTGACAACATTTTCTCTATCTTTTTACCTGTCAATTGTTTGGCCCTTAACAGTTACGCGGAAGTCAATGCTGTTTTTTAGCCAACGGATTGGCAAGAGGTAAAAAGGATAAGGCTGCAGCATGAAGGATGCGCTTTCCGCGAATTAACTCCGCTCAGCCGTAGGGTTATGAAATTTTACGCAAGTTACGCGTAGAAGCGTCCAAGGTCCTGGGCTCAGTTTTTTTCGCTAGTTTTGCTTACAAAAGGGGTGTTCAAAGGATTTAGCGTGAATCGTAAACGCATGCAGTTTCCCTTTCTCCAGGCCCGGTAGGAACAGGACCTGATAATTGCGCGCAATCAACTGCATAATCCTCGCATAATCTACGCAATTTGCAAAAATAAAAAACAGATTTCTGCTTAAAAAGTTGACTTTTGACTTCTGGTGATGCATTGTCCTTGAGCGAGCAGCAGCAGCAGCGGCTAGGACGTTGTTGAGTTGGTCAACAGGTATGGACAGGATTTGCTGCGCACGCCCCCGGTTACGGCTCCGCCCGGAGCCAGGCTTGAAATCGGCGCAGCAAATCGCCAACTTAATTGCTAGAAATTCTCAAAACAAACGAAAACAAACAAATAAACAGATTGAACTGATCTGATCTGGGCTCAGGATTGGATTTGGGAGTTTCGAGTTGGCTGCTCCTGATGCTGCTGCTGATGCTGCTTCAATTAGGCACTGAAAGGCCGATTGACTTCTGCGGATCATCTGGAGTAATCGTAGTTAATCCTGTTAGTAGCAGGCACAACCCGTTCGTCTCTCGCCGTTTACCGCTTGCCTGTTTGAGGATTAGGCACAGATTTAGTCCAGAAGTCAGCGCAAAGCGAAAGGATTAAAGCTGAAAAAGAAGAGCAAATTTGTAGGCTGGGCGTGGTCGGTGCATGCCGGTGCAGGTCAACCAGTGCCAGTGCCAGTGTCCTCGGCGGTTTCTGGCTGCGGGTAACGCCCAGCGAAGACGCCCTAATCCGTTTACGCCTCGAAATTAATGCAAACATTTAGAAGGATTATCCGCGCGGGGTTGCGCCGCCAGCTAAAAGGGGTACGACGGGTAGCTGAAAATTTACATACGCTTCGGATTCGGATACGTCGGGTAGAGACCGGGACCTGGACCTGGACCTGGACTCAACCCAAGGGTTGCAAGGGTTCGCGAATCGAAGAAGTTCGGCTGAAAAACTGAAACAGAAACTGCAAAGAGTTGGGCGGTCATAAAAGCATGATAGGATTGATAATTCGCCGCTACTTGTCGTTCATTCTGTGGCCATTGTCTGGGCAGGGATTTGGCACTTGGCTGCGGTATCCGACTACGACTGGCAACTGCAAATGGAAACTGTTCTCTGTAGAGGACAGGACAGGTCAGCAGCGTATCAAAAGCAATGGCACAATTATGCGTTTCGTGGAAGTGATTAGAAGCAGCGATTAGAGCCAAAGAGTTGAAAATATTTGTGGATTAGCAATCTGACTTTGACTAGTCCAAAGGTCACACACACACATGATGAGTGTGTGTGTGTGTGTGTGTGTGTGGCTAAGTCAAGGGCAGGAAACGCAGGACTCTGAACTTCCGCACTGCGTCTGGGAGCGCTCAAGTGGATGCAGCAGCTACTTAGCAGCCAGTCGATAGTCGGCAGGAGCTTGTGGCGCCAGAGGGCCACCACAGCGGACAAGCCGCAGCGACATTAAAAGATACAGCTCGATGACACACAGATACAGATACAGATACATAGATATATGGAGCATTAAGTGTTTGCTCTGGCCATGTCTAAGTCGTCAGAAAACTGTGAAGTGAACAGCAATTATGTTGTCGTCGTGCGCTTTGATCTGCAGCCACTTAGAATGCATCTGTATCCAAGTATCTGTGTGTGTGTGTGTGTGTGTAGATGTGCATCTGTTGCGAGTTGATTTCCTTGTTTAAGCATTTTTTAATTGTATGCTAATTGATTGCATTGTCAGCCATAAGATACTTCTGCATCCATGAGATACTTGTACTATTTTTGTTTCACAGTTCCGGACACCACAGCTGCCTCTTATCGATTGGGGTGCCATTAAAGAGATTTCTGTGACGAGTTCATTAAAAAAGTTCAGCTACAGATGTAGAATAGATACAGATACAGATAGAGATACAGATACAGATACAGAGATACTTTTAGAGATAGAGATTAGCGGAAAGCGCTTAGCGTTTTATTGGCACATTTGCCGTCGATGACCGTTCGCCGGCTTTGTTTTTAGGCTGTGCTGCGTCATAAAATGCTTAATCCGGCTTGGAATTCTGGCTAAGCTGTCGCGATTTTTAGCGTGCTAAAAGGACACTTGCAGGACACTGTACATGTGTGCCTGTGTGTGTGTGTGTGTGTGTGTGAGGCAGGAGCAAACGCGCAAATTGCCTGTGAAAAAAAAATACAGAGAGAGATTGTGAGAGGGCAGCAACAAAAACATCAATAAAAGGTCGAAGGTCATTGCTGCTGCCGCTGTGGTTGTTGCCGTTAACGTAACAGGCAGCACATCAACACTCACACACACACACACACACAGAGGGGCGGCTAATGGGCGTGACCGCTGCATCAATTAATCTGCTTAATTTGCATCTGCGTCGGCGCAGCACAAAAAAACTGCATCTAATCGCACCGAATCTTCGATGGAATTCGCGCCGGCACATGACATTTGATGTTGTGGTTCCGGCTTATGCATCCTGCGGTTTTCCACGTAGGAATAGTATCACTTGTCTGAGTCAGCAATGGCAATTGAAACCCTTTTCCAAGCAGCAGTCGATAAAAGGTCATTAGCAATGAGAAACCTGCGAGATAAATTTGCATTTTTAATGAGGAATCAAACTGGGATAGAATAGTATAAAGATTGGGTTTATATGAAAGGGTTCTTAACAAAGGATATAAAGGATACTCTTAAGATTCCCCAAGTTGCCTTAACCCTAAATTTTAACTTAATTATTAAAGCTGAGCTGTATCTTCCTTATTCTGATAACTTTTCTTCTAGCGTCTGTCATAAATAGAATATTTTTATTATGAATCAATTCTGTCCAGGGAAACATCTAGGATGTCCTCTTTTAATATCTCAATCTGCCCCAGAACAACCTTCTATATGCTCTCTACTACCCTCAGAATTCTATATACTATTACTATATATATAAAGTTTGCCTTCGAAGTCCGTCCAGCCGTGAGATCTCTGACTTTTTGGCTTTGTTTTTTCAGTTTGTTATTTTTTTAGGCTGCCAATAAAAAAATGATTTCTAGCCAGGTTTTTTGATCTTTTTTTATGATGAGCTCAGATCACAATTGGGCCTATACGAAAGTCAGTTCTTAAAAAATATTTCGCGCACCGCAGCGAGTCAATTTTGTAGCTCTCGAGTGAGACGGCAAGGTCAGCGCAGGATCTTTGTTCCGCTTCCGAATTCCTCGAAAAATTAAAAAAAAATCTGCACTGCAAATCCTGAAAATCTGAAAAATCTGAAACTAGAACTAGAATTCCAATGCAGTTTTTTTATGCCGCCTAATTTTTATGGCCTAAAAAACAGAACCGAAAACGAAAACGAAAACAAAACCGAAACCGAATATAATCGCTGTCATTTGTTTAACCATAAAAGGAGGACTTGGACTAGGTAAAAAATTGCCAAAGGAAAAGGACGAGCTGGCAGCAGGATAAGGCGAAAATGAAAATAAATGACAATGCTCTATGGAACTATGGAACCTCAGTGGAAGAAATTCATAAAAACTGATTTCATTTTTTAGAATCAGTGCGCGAAAGTTGCCGCCGACTTGAAGTCAAACCCGGAGTCGAGCCCGGACCACTGTGGCTTTACGATGGCCATTAACGCCCTAAAAAAATAACGCGAAAAAAACGAGCGCTGTAAATCATTGAAAATAACAGAAGGCACAGCCTCAGCTTCAGCTTCAGCTTCATCTTCGTCGTCATCTCCATCTTCAGATTTGGTTATTTCCTCTGCCTCCGGCTCTGACTTTTGAGCAGCAAAGTCAAACCGCAATAAAATTGACACGCTCGAAATGCGCAGGATCGGTAACAACAGGACCTGGTCCGAGTGTAGTCCGTGTCCTGTCTCCTATGTCCTGTGTCCCTTGTACATAATGTATGTCAAACTGGAGGCTGCTATGTGCAATCCTATTGCTACTCCTGACATGCGCAATGAATCGCAGCAGCCACAGCCCAGTCCAGTTGAGTCCAGACCAGACTCTGCATAGCTGTCCCTGGCACGTTCTGGCCACACCAGTCATTGCCGCAATCATTCTAGTTTCATTATCTCAGCTGCAGATTTATAGCGTTGCCCAAGCCCAAGACCCGACTACTGCTCCTACTCCCACTCTGAGTCCCACTCCCAGCGAGAGCCGCAGCATACATCAACAGCAATTGATTTTTATTTCGCTTTGTTTTCCCTCACTCTGACTGGTCAATTTCCATGGCAATTCCTTTGGCTTTTGTTGTGATTCCATTGCGATTACCCGGAGCTTATCACGCATCCTTAATGTGCCCACCCTTAGCCCTGCTCCCTGCTCCGCTTCCAATTGCATTCGAGTTGCGACAACTGTGGCGAATCGCATATGGAAATATGTGAAAACTGCAGACCAAGTGACATCATTCCTGCTCCTTCCACCCCCCCAACGACTCGCTATACGGCTGTATAATTGGCAATTCTTTTGATTGTTCCGATTATCAGTTGTTAATATCCATGAAAATGATGAGACCAACAGAAACGCTGCGACGGGACGGACACGGGCCAGATAAGCGGCGCATGGCCCGTTAATGGACAGCGTGCAAATTGGCAAATTGCCAGGGCCCAGAGCCAGATCCATGCCCAATCCCACACGCAGACCCCCAGTTCCACTCAGCCAAAATATTAATAACTTATAACAATGACTGTAGACATGGTTTATGCTCGTTTCACAGCCAAAAGACAAACGACAAACGAGAAACAAGTTTTTTTTGGCTCTGACTAATTGACTAATTGATTGAGTGATTGACCAACTGACTGATTGATAGACTGATAGACGGCTGTGTATGCCGCAAATGTGTGAAATTATTTGTGCGACGGCATCATCATTTTACAAAGATCTTTATTCATCAGCTCCGACCAATAGATGCCACCAATAGATGTAGAAACCACAAGGCGCTTGCAAAACTGAAACCAAATCCCCAAAAAAAACACAATACAAAACTCAATTGGCATCTGCATAAAATAATATGAGAGTAGCTTACACTCTGCAACAAAACTAGGGTAGAGGTAAGTACAGACTAAGAGCTCATCTTTTATTCCAAACTTAACCTCCACAGTGCCTCCTAATCCTCTGCTCCCTCAGCCATTACTCGCCTCGCTCTGAATTTCCATTTGAGTCGGGATTCAAACATGTTGCATAGTGTCTAGAAATGAATGAACTAACAACAAAACAAAGTTAAACTAAAGACTAAGACCTCATCGTTTACTCCAACCAACAGTCGGACATCCCTTGCTCCCTTCATAGTGAATCCTTCTCATAGAGTTCCTCAAGTATTTCATGCCTCGCTCTGATTTATCCCTTGAGGAGAGCTCAAACCATGTTGTATAGTGTCTGTATATGAATGAGATAACAAACTAAGAACAAAACTAAGCTTAAGCTAAGCAAAGATTAAGACCTCATCCAAGTCACAGTAACTCCTAATCCTATACTCCCTCATCCATTGCTCGCCTCGCTCTGATTTCACATTCAAGTCGAGTTCAACTCATGTTGCATAGTGCCTGGAAATGAATGAGACAACTAACTGAGAGGCTTGGGAATGGAGCCAGTTGTATAACACACGGTGGCTCTGATCTTGCCGATCTCTAAGCAGTGCCCGCCCCACAGAGCAGCCTCTGGCTTAGGCTATAGCTCTGACTGTGCCATGATCACTTTATATTCATTGACACTTAGTGTGAATTTCGTACATCATAAAAGGGTGTGGAGGGAGGGGGGAGAGCTGCAGATTGTGTCTAAATTGCGGTCGCCTGGCCACAACACACACACACACACACACACACACACACACGCACAACACACACTCCGAATGAGAGAAACAAAAGCTGGCTTTTGTGCAAACGCCGACGGGGATTGGGCAGCGGGTTGGGAAAGTGGCAACGGCAGCCCAAAAAACAAGTCAAAACACAGTCAGTCAGTCAGTCAGTTGGGCTGTCAGTTAACAGAGAGTCTCGGCCAAATAGTCAGATGGCCATAAAGCCAAGTCAAACACAGGCCGACACAGCGTCGAGGTGCTAATTCACTATTAAAAGAAATCAAGAAAACTGAAAAGACGCCCAAATCCTTGGCATGGTATTAGGGAACAGAGTACACACACACAGAGGATGAGGAGGAGGAGGAGACTCAGCTGTGCCCAATTTCCCACTCATCATCGCATCTCTCACGCATCATCTCTAGCGGCGACTGCGCACCAATAAAACTTAATTTTGTTTGTACATCTCAACTGGAGGCGTCCAGGGATTGGGATTGGAATGGGGATGGGGGGGAACTGCTCATAAATGCGAATGGGCCTGGCTCAAACCTTGAGCTATTGAATTATGCATTGTCTCGGCAGATATCTATTTGGCTGAGGATTGTGGGAGAAGTTCTCATGAAGTGGCAGCCATTCATCGCTGCCATTGATGGGCCCCAATAAAAGTGCTCACAGATCACAGTTGGAATCGAATTAGATAGAAGCGCCTAATTGATAATAATACCGCATTTATTTTTCGAAATCTGTTAACTCTTTTATACCCTCCATCTGTCTGTGTGTGTGTGTGTTTGGGAGCAGCTGTTAGCCCTCCATTGGATAATCCACTTGCGATTGTCTCTCCTCGCTCTTTTTTTTACAGCGCATAATTTTTCAATAAACCCACTGATAATTTCCGGATTGCAAACAACCTAATCCCCCTATGATTAATTATCAACCTGCAGTCAGTCAGTCACACCCCTAAAACAAGACTTAATCGAGTTGTTCCCCATCCCAATCCCAATCCCACTCCAGCGCCTGTCGTTCCGCTTGCTTTTTAATTTACTTGCAATGTTCGCCCTGGACGCGCAGCCGGGTCCCCAGGGCTATCTGTATTATCAAATCATAAAATGTTGCCACTTGGCTGCCAACCCAGAGATAGAAAGATACACAGAGATTCACTGAGATTCGGAGATTCGGGTAAACGGTATACAGGCTGCATCCCCCAAGAGTCGAAAGGGGTGCAGACCATTTTTTATGCCCTCGTCCTGCCAAGTGTCAAAACATGTTTTGATAGAGCGCACACACACATTTCTCTCTCTCTGTGTGTGTGTGTGTGTGTGTTCGGGGGTTCAGGTTGAACTTAACTGCGGGATTAGCTGGTGTTGATAAGCGTCAATTGACACCCTTTAAGATTGGCAATTGAAACATTTGAAACACATGTTTTGTTGCTGGTAATTAAATTCAAATTTGATTTGTGTCGCGGAGCAGTTGTTTGTTATCCCTTTGGTCCCGGATGTCCTTGTGCTTATGATTTCCCAATTATGACAATTGTTGGGCACAAACAAACAAACAGGACGCACAACGGGTGATGCTAAAAAGGCGACAATTAATTAGAGAACGAGCGAGGACACTGATACCCATTGACAGCTATTCAATGCAACCTGACGCGTGGCAGGGAGGCAGCACCACAGCCAGAGTCAGAGTCGGAGACAGGAACAGGGGCGCAAGGACACAGCGCCCTGCGGGTGTCCCTGTGTCTCCTCGATTTGCTTTGACTCGCATTAAGTTAATAACCAATTTGCAGTCGAAGCAATCTGCGAGTGGCTTGTGCCAATCCCCCGCTAGTCAGTCCGGTGGGTGGCCCAGCTCGAAGGTCAGCCCAGGGTCCAGGGAGTTAAGCGTGTGCCACGTCCACTCAATTTGCCATAGTTTCTATTTGCTGTCGTCGAGGTCAGTCCGGAGTGCAGCTGCGCCCCTGGCGAGGGATTCTCCACGTGGTCAATAAAAATCGCAACTCTCAGTTGGTCCGTAAACCCATCCAAGGAGCAGGTAACTCAGTTAGAAGCAGCTGGAACTCTCCAGGTAAGCAGAAAGATTTCTGAATAAATTTCAAATGTTTCTATTTAATTTAATTTAATTTTATTTTGATTGAGTTTTGTTTTAAAATTAAGTTTGTTTCCATTAAAAATTAAGTAAAATTAACTAAAATTTTGTACAAAGGATAAATAAATCATTGACTGAATGTGATTCTACACACTGAGGATTGGTTGGAGTTGCGATGGGTCCAAAAACAACACAACAATTAACGCTAATTTGTACAATTGATGAGGGAAGTCGAGCGGGTGGAGCAGGAGGAGGCGGCTTGGTAGGCGTGGTTGCGCCTACGCCTCAGTCTTGTAGGGCTTGAAGAGCTTGGGCTTGGGCTCGGCGATGACTGTTGTTGCGGGTGGCGGCGACATGGACGAGGCTGGACGCTTGGCGCTGGGCATGAGCAGACCGGGAGCGGGCAGCGGGCTGGTGGTGGTGGTGATGGAGCTGCTGCAGGGACCGGGCGGCAGCAGGACGGAGGCGTGGCGCAGTGGGCTGAGGCTGCGGTCGAAGACCTTGGTGTGGTCGGAGCCGACGGGACTCAGCGAGAGCGTGGAGGAGTGCGGCGACGAGGAGGATTGCAGATCCAGCGGCGGCGTCTGGGTCTTGGGCACCTGCAACTGGCCGGCATAGTTGGGTGGCATGGCGGCGGCGGCGGCGACTCCGAGCATGGCGGCGGGATAGCCCATGGGAGCGGCGGCGCTCATGGCGGCCTGCATGGCGGCTGCGGAGTGGGGATGGGCGTGCGAGTGGGAGTGCATCTGCATGTGCGGAGCAGGCGGCGCTGGGCGTGCAGGAATGTGGTAGGGACTGTAGCGGTACTGGCCGTAGTGCGAGTGTCCGGGCACTGGCATCGTTGGCATGCCGGTGGCCAGCATGGGATTGGCGGCGGCAGCGGCGGCGGCGGCGGCGGCTGGTGCGTACGGAGGATAGGGCATGCCCACGCTGTTGGCGGCGGCTTGCAGGATGGAAGCGGCGAAAGCGGGGTCGGAGTAGACGGCGGCGTATGGCCAGGCGACGGCGATGCGCTGGCGCTTGTCCTTCATGCGGCGGTTCTGGAACCAGACCTTGATGGTCGACTCTGGCAGATTCAGCTGGGCGGCCAGCTCGCAGCGACGAGGACGCGATACGTAGTTCTCCTTGTAGAACTCCTTCTCGAGACGGCCCAATTGATCACGTGTAAACGCAGTTCGGTAGCGACGAACGGACGGATCAGCGGGTATCTCTGAGTTGCGGCTGCCATTCAATGAGTTGTCCGGACTAGACAGGCATTCTATAGAAAGAGAGAGAGAGGGGTAAAGAGTTGGTTAGTCACTGATTCCGACTGCCAAATGGAGGTGTCTTTGTGTAACTTACCATTTGGGGAAGGTGGCGGCGTCTGTGGTTTGCCGTATTGTGTTGAGATCAGATCGACGACCAGCGGCTTCTGGTCAACGGCGCTGCTATCGTGATGATGGTTCTCCATATTGTATGTGCGGTATCCGTGCATTTTAAACTCTGGGCGTTGTCTGCGGCGGCTCTTTAAAGGTGAATCTCAATCTCAAGCTCTCGACTTGCGATGTCAGTGGAAAAGATCGTTGGAAAAGACTAAACGACTCGATGTGGACTCTGCGATGGTTACAGCTCAAGTGTGTCGCTCTCAGCTACCCCGGCTACCTTTTATACTCAGCCGCCGAGCAATGGCTGCCGCAGGCAGCAGCGCGGCCAATGAGCGCGTCGTTTCTTGTGTGCGAGCGAGATGGCAGCACGGCTCTGATATCGCTGTTGCCTCGCACTGCCTGCTGCAGTGCAATGAACGATGGTGCTAATGTTGCGGTGCTGCCTCGGATGCTGCTGCTGCCGCTGCTGCTGCTGCTGCTGCTGGCGGACAATTATGCGACGATGAAGGCAATTACGATGCCGGAACAATGGTACATAAAAAAGGAGCAAGGATGAGACAGAGAGACAGAGAGAGAGCGTGATAATGCGAACCCTGGCGGTGGTCCAAGCTCCGACGGGGTGCAGCCGCTGCTGGCCATAATCAAGTTATCATGGAGCCAGCAGCGCTGGCACCAACTGCTCTCGCTCTCTGTGAGAGCGGGAAACACTGGAAATTTCATATATTCATAGCGTATGAGCGAATCTTTTGTTTCGCTTGTCCGCAAGCGGGTCGCGCCACGGGTGCGAACGAGACGTGAGTGGCCCCCTTAATAATGGGATTTTATCGGCTTCATCAGGCACAAGAATGATATGGCATAATGCACAGACCGAGACGGAGCAGCAGCCGCCTCCTTTCTCCCTGTTGCCCCCTGGACCATCATTTCGCTTTAGGGGGAGGTTGTGCTATCGATCGACTCGACGTCGCAGCCAGCCAAATTATTTGCTCTTTTATGAAGTCTTAATATAATGCCGCACGTTTAACAGCCTCACACTTGCTGCGAGTGAGAGAAGGAGGTGGGACTGAGAGAGAGAGAGAGAGGGAGAGGGACAGAGGAAGCGGGTCGCAGCGTTAACAGTAAATGAAGTTTATCTGAGCAAATAAAGCAAAAGTTTGGACAACGCCCACAGAGACCACCCCAAAGCACACACACACACACACTCACACACATACACACACACACACATGCATAAAGAATGAAATACTTTTGGGGGCGCAGTTGTTGAAACTTAATTTGAAAAGTTTTAGTTTAGTTGCGGCAAACATTTATTATGATGATATAATCATTTTGCCTAAAGGCGCAACTGTACCCAGAGAGCAGTTACTAAGTGGGAGGCATCTCCTGCTCCTGCCCCTGCTCCGTTGGAGTTCTGCTTGCGTAAGCTATCAATAGCTCCCTTTGGCTTATGCTTGTTACCTGCTGGCGAAAGGGCTGCAATTGGGTTTGGATTTGGAACTGGACTTGAGCTGCGGCTTAGGATTAAGAAAAAATACAAAAAATAACCCAATTTCAGAATCCGCTAATTATATGTGTGTATGTGTGGGTGTGTGGCTAATCCCTAGACGCATTATTATGTGTTTTATGACTTTCTAATGAAAATGCGCTGGGATCAGCTTAAAGCCCAGATTCCACCCAGACTTGGCCCCTGGACCCTCTAATCCACAAAACAAACAAATAAACAACACTTTTGGCCTGTGGAAACTCCGCGTCTGAAGTCGGAGCTGAAGTTGAAGTCAAAAACGGGTTCGAAGTCGCAACTAAAGTTAAAGTCGTCGGTAACCGGAGGTAACCCGGTCAGCAAGTCAAGAGACAATGCTAAATGTTGCATATTTCTGGCTAAATCAGCAGCCAGCGGGAAATGTAGAGCGATGACAGCACAGCATGTGTCCAAATCCAAATCCATATCCACATCCAAGTCGATTGTTCAAGATGCGGCAATAAAATCTAACTCGTCGCAGACGAAAGTGAAAATGAGAATTGAGAAATAGAAATGGAAATGGAAATGAGGGAAAATGTGGAACTTTAAACATGAAAATTGACTAATAATGTCGCTGATGGCAAAGGGATTAACGCACAGGACGCACCAATGCCCTGTCCAGTCAATGCCAATGCCCAAGATCTCAGCCTGAGCTAACTGCTCTCTCATTGTTATGCATTACTAAGTAACTCTCCCAGTTGTTGGTGTTTGGCCTACATTTTGTGAGTTAGTTAAAATTATTGGGTTATATTGCGCGGCAATTTGCATTAACTCGCCGAATATCTCCCTCTACCTGGTCACATCTCCTCTAAGGCTGACCTGCCTCGAAGTCCAAGTCCAAGTTTGCGGCCGAGTCCAAGCCTTGCCCACCGGCGAACCCTACCCACAACCTTGCCTATTGTGCATTCATTCCCTTTGCCTTTGTCTCAGTCCGTCCATGTCCAGAATGAGCCGCAACCTTTTGGGCCAAAAGCAAATAAACGCGACACTGCGGCAGCGACAGTAAATACCCTTTATGAGGGGACAGCACAGGACAGCACCTTCAACCTTTCACTCTGCGCCGGCGAAAGTGTCGAGCCAGTATCAGCTGTACCTGACCACTGACCCTACCCGATCACCGCTCACCATTGTCATCCGTTATCCGTCATCCGCGCTGAACACTTTCGGCATCAGCGGCTTGGCCCAAACCTCAATACCGAGAAGCCTCCTTTATGCTTGTTCTGCCTTTCGCTCTTCTCGTTGTTGTTGTTGTTGTTCCTCTTTTATTGGCATTTTGCACTCACAAAGCGCCGATCTCGCTGATTATGCTGATTATGGGAAGAACACACACACACACACAGGGCATACACACACACACTCGTTCTATAAAACTGCAATAAAAATCTTAATAATATTGCTCCAGAAATTTATACCAATTAAACATGTGATTTGAAAGTCGCAAAGAAAAGATTCTTTACGCGATTTAAATCGTTGGATGAGTTAAGATTGAAGAGAAAATATTTGGAAAATACTTGAGTTAAAGTAGATATTAGTTTTGCTATATAAAGTATTATACACATATATATGGAAAAATAAAAATCGAGAACTTAAATCTATATTTTATACGTTCTTTTATATTTTTCCAAGAAAATGTCTAGGGAAAGATTATTGCGAGAGGAAAACTTTTGATGATAATAAATCATAGAATAGAGTAGAATTCATAGAGAATTTTTAAAAGGTTTTTCATTATTATAATGTAAAATATAAATAAATCAAAAATTAACTCATTTAAATCTTTTTAAAACTAAAAGAAGCAATTTATCTTTTTGTACAAGGTAAAGATTTATTTTCGCAAAATCAGTATAAATATTTTAATATTCTTCTATGATATACGAAAAGATGATGAGTGCTCAACTTATCTGAATAGAAGTTATAATTTAAGTAAAATATATTATATTTTATTTTATCACATATTAGATGTGGACTACAAGATAAAATTAAATAATAAAGAATAAGGAACTTATATTATATTAATGATAAATTAATAAAAAATATCAGAAAAAAGAAACTTAATTTGTCAAAATGTAAAGATATAAACTTAAATTATATAAATAATAACAATAATAATATAATGAAAAGATAAAGTATATATATAATATATTTTGATTAAATCATATTTAAGCTCACTTTATTTTAGCATTAATTGGCCATATCCTTTTTTATATAGTGATAAATCTACAGCAAAGAATCCTATCCCCAAGCTGAAAGAAGAAACTCAACTAAAACAATAAAATAATAAATTCTAAATACACCAAATTGTATTTTGACAAGATTAACACAATTTGTTTGGTTTCTTAGAATGTTTCTATTTCTTTCATAATAATATAGTATAAATTTTGACTGTTTCTTTATCTTTTAATTACTTTTAAGACTCTTTCTATAGCTTCCATTAATAGGAAAGAACAATTTGTTTTGTTTCTTAGATTATTTATATACTTCTTCTATTACTTTATTAAACTTCATTTATTTAAAATATAACAAAGACTTCTTTTGTTTCTTAGAATCTTTCTTTCTTAAACTTAAATTTATTTAAATATAATATAGATTTATGTTGTTTCTTGAAATGTTTTCTCTATTTTCGATTATAATTTAGAGTGTTTCTATATCTTCTCTTAACTAAACATATTTCCCCAGAAGTCTTATGTTTCTTTTTCTTGTCTTTCCTATAAAAGTTATTATAGAAGCGAGAAACTCTTTTCGAAAAATGTAAACTCTATTGCAGCGTTACGTGTATGCAAAGTTTCCGGAGTTGGTACATTGAGAGCTAGTAAGATTTATGAGCGGAATGGAAACCCAATAAATACGTACGTATAATGCACGCCCTAATAAAAATATGGATAGCTCCGGCAGGATCTGTGTAGATCTCTCGAGGTGAGCTCTTAAAAATCTGAATTATTGCCACAATTAACAGGTAAATAGAGCCTGTGGCTCTCAGTGTGTCTGGGTAACCTTGTGGAAAACAGTTTTCAATGTTTTCCACTGTCTGTTTTTCCGACGATCATAAAAACCCGTGAAGAATTAAAAAATTAGAGCACTCGGCCGCATTCGGGGAAAAAAACTAGCGCAGCGAAAAAATGCACAATGGAAACAAAAAACTTTGATCTACATTCCTAATACGGTCGCCTGCTCTCGGAATGCTCTCGACAGGACATGGCCAGGACATTTTCCGCGGAAACTCAAAACTCAAAACTCTGAGCCCATAAAAATCTGCATATACCATAATATTTTGGACAACATTTCTTTGCCGCACAAACAATGAGAAACGGGACCAAGAAAAACAAAAACTAGTCATAAATTTTCCAAAACGTTGCACAGATTTTCCTCCTCTTTTTGCTCTACATCTTTTATGGAACTGCAAACTGCAAACTGGTACTGAAGACAGCCAATGGATCAATACAAATCCTGCGGGATGAACTTTCAGATATTTCGACTACTTTGATAGGCAAATGCTGTTGGAGCTTCCAGAGAGGAGCGTCTGGTCTTAGCTGCTTGGCAGAAGTTAAGGAGCCTCATATCATATTATCCCATAAAGCATTCGATTTGCGTTTTACATTCCATATTCCTTATATATATTTATGATGTTATGCATATTTTTTATTGGGTGCATCATATTTTTATTCCTCCTGCGAGGTCGCTGGTGCTACATACCTCTGGAGTAGGCGGCTGAGGAGGACTCGCTGCAGGACTGCGGTCGCAGCGCAGTTTTCGCCGAAGAAGGTGCACCAATAAAAAGGCGCGTCGGGCATCTACCTAAAACGGTGGACGGCGGTGGACGAGTCCTGGGTAAAAACAAACAGAACAATGGATAAAAATGGCACAATTTTTAGTGGAAATGCGAGCGCGCAATAAAAGCAGAGCAGAGGACTCCGGCCTGGGACAAGGACTATGGACCAAGAACAAGGGAACTGCCGCAATTAGGACGTTTGTAGATTTCTAGAGCAGAGGACACTGGACGAAACTGTGCACAATGGAAAAAACTCATAAAAAGAGAAACAAATCGTTTAAAAATTAGCTCGCTTTTTGTGGACAAACAAAAAAAGCGAAAACGGAGCACGAGCCAATCCCACAATTGAGCCAAATAATTAGGTGAACCATTGTCGGATATTGTGTGGGCGCATGATTAGCGGTTTCTTTTTTTTAGGGCCACGTTAAAACGGTGCTCGCTGATCGCTGCTGGCCAAGTTTGTTCAATGAGTAGCAGCACATGAGGCTGATACCTGTGCCTGAAGGAGAGTTGCCTTAAAGCTGAAAATGGGAGCATTCTCAGGACTCCTCTGGAGGTTTGTTGTCAGTATTCGAATCTTTGTGGCAGTTTTCCATATGTCTGAGAGGACCTTGGGAGTACCTTAAGTGCTGGCTTGTTGTTTTGTTGGTCACTCGCAGAACCGCAAACATTGGCAATCGATCGGCTACGTTTACTATAAATACGGCGCATTGCGGTATGTGAAGCTCTGGGGGGTAGACCCGGATAGCCATGAGCCTGACGAATGGCACTCCAGCAAAACAGGATAACAAATAAACAAGACGACTGGCCGAGACAGATTCGCCAACAAACGCTGTTGGCAATCGCCGAAGATGCTGGGTCGGAGTCGAAGCCGGAGTCGGAGTCGGTAGCCAGTAGTCCACCGCATTGACGAATCACATCAAAGTGGAACACAAACTCAGGGTCAAGCGCCCTGCTAACAAACATGTCATAGCACAAGAGATAACAAACCGACGACAGCACAGGACACAGCATAGGCAGAGCCGCCAAAGAAGAGGACATCTAAGAGTCCTGGTAACCTCCTAAGACCCAAAACAGCATCGACTTACCGCAGCAAATTCGCGCTGACTGTGCGCAAACAGCAGGGAACACCATAATATTTTGGTTGCTCGGCATGGTCCAGTGACAGACTCAGCGCTGAGAGGGAGGGAGAGACAAGACTCTGACTCTGACTCTGACTGGGAGATGGTTTCGGTCAGCTTCTAGCTACGCATTTTCGATGGAATTCTTTACACTACAATTTATTCATGAGCAATTAGCTACGGTGAGTGGCGGTTTGAGTGAGCTATGCCCGATCCTGTGCGCCGCAGGACCAAATGCAACAGTGGCGGCGGCGGCTATCAGTCAGTCTTCGATTTGTTCAGTTGGGTTTTCAATTCAATTCTCGGGCTTGCCGTAAATTTGTGAAAATTAAGTCGTTCCGGTTAGTCCTTTCGATGCTACGTTTTAGGTGGTACTTCTGTAGCAATTTTATTTGTATCGTAGGTGTTGTATTTGTCAACATTTAGCCAAGGAACGAGATCTGCAGCCCCGTTGCTTCTCCAGGCAGTGGCACTGGATTAGACGATTTGTGGGCACGCATTCGTAATGCCTCCGGCAGCACTAATTGGGCTACGCTCTAAGAAAAAGCGACGACAGAAATAGAGAAATTATGCCTCTAAGGATGTGCCCTGTGTGCGTTAAGGACGTGCTAATTTTTTACTAAGCAGAGCTTCGGCGCACACAATTTCGTTGCTTGATGGACTCATTATTTGTCGCTCTAAAGGGAATACTTAAATAGGTAAATCTTTACTTTTTCTTAGGTTATATTTGGTTCTACTTAAATTGTGTAAAGTTATAGTACAACATTTTATGATAAAGTACGTTTACGTACAGCTTTAATAATTATTGAAATTATGGCCATTATTCTGTGCTTCTTTTGTTTGTTTCATTCATTTCAATCAATCGATTTTTAAGATTGTAATAAGACACACCCTTTATATGGTGAGCACACACCCCAAACTCTACTACATCCAATCCAAATTTACGTGTACGTAAGCAACTTTACGTTTTAGATCATTTTAACGTTTAGTATCAGGCAGCCTCTGTCAGTGAGCGCATATTTTCCAACTGGCAACTTTAATATTACATCTGAGAGTACTATGCACAAGACATCTGGCAACGTTTATTAAGATGGCGCTAAGAAACAAAACACAATGCGATTATTTTTCTCAAGTGCTCAAAGAAACTTTTATAACATATTTTAATCAGTTCGACAAATAAACTTTTTCGTACAACAAATTTTTAAAGAACGCGAGTCCGTCAATATGGATTTTTATTTCGGGATTTACTTTTCGTTTTGCTCTTGAATTTTTCACTGGTAACGTTGCTGCTGGCTTCAGGTGACCAAACGGTAATTATGCCGCCTTCGCCGCCAGTTACCAGCAAATTACGCTTCGCATCGTAAAGGCTTTCACGCACAATTTGCTTGTTACCAACAAAGTTTGTAAACGGCGTCAGAGTTTTCTTGGCAGGAACAGTTACAGATCGTAGCACCTCTCTGTAAATAAAAATGTAAGTCGACTGTGTTTTTAGTATCTTACTTTATTAGCACTTACCCTCGGTTAAAGTTGGTTCCGGCTAGCAGAAAGACGCCTCCGTCTTGAAGGTTGTGTGCATTGATTAGGTTAAAATTACCAGCATTTAGCCGTCGAATACCTGCTGTAATATCTGCACGGTCAAAAGAGACAATTTCATCACCTTCCTGACACTCGTAGCTCTTAAAATCGTTGGTGTGCGTAATACATGAGATAATGTCCTGATTGTTGATATCCCTATGCCAGTTAAGGCGATGCACACTGCTCTCCGTATTGATGGTATTCAGCAGCGCATCATCCTCATCACTCTCCCTAATGTCAAACACATTTATCAGGCCATCTGTGCCTCCTGTGCATAAAAGATCTGGGTTGCTTTCATGAAAACGTATAGCTGTCACATCATCCTGGTGGCTCTCTTGATAAACGCCAAGCTGTTTCCGTTCACGAACATCGTAATAGATTAAATACACGCTATTCATATGTTGCTCCGTTCCACTGCAAATTATGCGGCTGTTGGCATTACGATCAAAGCATGTGGTTGACTTTGGCACTGGCGGAATACCAGGTTCAGCTCCTGGGTCGCTTTTATATTCAAATCTCGCCTGTTCACCAGAAGTGCGCAAATCAAAAAGGCGCACAAGACCATTTGTGGTGCCGACCAGCAATGTATCCGGGCTCTCATCCAGAAAACGAACTCCACAGATTGTCACAGCTTTTTCTGAATTTTCGATAGCAGGAACTCGTTCCTCATGAACTGCAGCTAGATCTCCTTTCGCATTGAGGTCGTACAATTTAACGCTGGTATTAGAGAGGCCAGCTGCTATGCGTGTGAATCCACTGTCAGCACATAGACCCAACACGTATTCCCGCTTCAGCGACAGTGAAAACTCAGATAAAGGGTATTGAAATTTGAACTCGGTTGTCAATTCCAGAATACTACATGAGTCTTTGTCTTCAATGTCAGCTTCATCCTCGGAACTGGATTGATCCCTATGTTTAGACATTTCCACAAAGTATTAAGTGACAATAAGAGTTTAATAAATTTTAAAACTTTCAGTCATGTTTGTGTCGGCAAACAACAAGTAGTAATAAACGTGCATTGCCAGAGCTGCCACCCTGTAAACAGTGTTGTATATTAATAGTGTTTCCAATAAAAGGTTACGCAATAAAGCCCATACATTTATTACGTCACAAACTCAGATACATACAGCCTTGCAAGCAGACCAACAAAAAAAAAAATGCATTAAGCTATGAATTCATTTATTTAAGAATGATAAAAAATAACAGTGTCTACATTTAGTATAATTCGTATTATATTAAATATACATTCATAAACTACAAATATGAAAACTTCTAAGATTTTGTGATTTCGACATTTGAAGAAATCATTAAAAAGGATTAAGTAAAAAGATAGAATTTGTTTTAAATTTTAATATCGCTTTATAATTTTATACAAAAGTGATTTACAAGAAGCCATTCATGTACCTAATTACTTGAATTTTGTATTCTGAAATATATTCGTTGAGGTTTATTTGATTGCTTTCTTGACTTGACTTTAGTTATTCTATTAATTCTATATATATATATTTTACATACATGTATGTAGGTATAATGGTGTGTCCTGTCATACAAATATATATATATGTATACACATAATGTACATATATTTATATTAATATGGCTCTAATCAGCATTCAAAATCAACAAAAAGGATTCAAATTCCTGCGCAGTTTCTTTAACAAGAAGAACTCTCCCTTCCACATCAACAAGCAACTATATATTCAATAATTAGATATATGGGTGTAACTACCATTTTTATTCACATGAAGTCATCGTAATCGTCGGTAAAATCATTTCCATACTTCTGGTAGCCATCAATATCCTGGAACAAAAGAAAGGAAGGATTTGATTAATATCAATCATCAACAGTTTCTAAACGAATCGATTGACCTACATCATTTTCTGTGCGTAATGAAACTTTTCCCTTTGCCTTGGCATTTGCCTTCTTTGCATTGGCCTTTTCCAGCTTGAGTTTTTCCGAATGCAATATCTCCACGTTCATTTTGACCTTTTTAATGTCAGCGGCACTCACTTGATAGAGAATCATGATAATATTTGTGATTATAATATGCTTTCTAGTTGCAATTTGTTTGTTGTTGTTGTCACTTACAGTTCACGCATAAGCTTCGTACCAGATCCTCAACGAACTGTGGAAAGTGCGGTGACTCACGGTATTGTCCAACCTTCCAGCTGATTGCTGAACCAAAATCTTGAAATTCTTCTTTACTCTCCGGATTGCTGGCATCAAGATTACCCCCTATACTCGTCACGCCGAATGTGTCGAGTGCACTCTTAAGATCAGATTCCTCCTGGACTTTCTGTAGACGAAGTTTCTCGGCCAACTTTTCCTCAGCTGTCATATTCGCAAGGCGTTTTTCCTCCTCCTCTTCCAGTAGCCGCTAATTAAATAAGAATTTTAAATTAAATATATACATTGTTTGGTACAAATTATAATACAAACCTCTTGTTCCTCCAGTTTAGCTTTAAGCGCCTTGTTGGGTTTGGTTTTCACTGGCACTTCTGTTTTCGTAGTAGGTTTTTCCTCATCCTTTTTTTCTTCCTCATCCTCCCAGCTTTCCTATTGCCACACAAAAATAAAACACAAATCAAGTGAATGCTTTAGATGACTCATACACTTCATAAGGTAATCAAAAATGCAATCACAAAGTGACCACGTGTACACGCTTACTCGCAATACTCTCACGAAAGTGAAAACTGTTAAACAAAAGTAAAGCGTCGAAAACAAGTTTTTACTTGTAACAACAAAAGTGGCACTACAGCATTAGTAATTAGGCTGTTTATCAACAATATGCAGATCGAATTTTGAAAGTCTGGTAACATGTACGCACCTTAACATCCTCGTCGTCGTCTTCGCCCTCCCACTTGTTTACATTGTTAGCTGCATTCGGAAGTATGACTGCTTCACTGTCGGCGGCGGATTCTGCAAATTCACAATGAAACAAAGTTTGGTTAATTTATGACACTCGCATTGCTAAAAATATACAAAAATCAAGGTTGGGTGCACGTTGCCATACGCGACCGCCGTGTCTGCCTATTCTCCTTTCATGTGGAATGGTTAAGGGGGGTTAGGTGTGTTAAAGGCAACGAGCGCCACATGCGCAGCGCCCACGTTATTTTTTAAGCAATTTCCACAAGCACTTACCCCAGTCGTCGGCCATTTTTACAAATTTGTTTGTTTGCCTTTAAAAATTATGTTTTGACGAGGCAATTTGTGTTAATTATAATCGAATTTAAGCAACAAATCGGTGAGGTGCCTATGTAAAAAAACCATCGAAACTAGTGATGTGCAAACGCCGATAAATCAATACTTGATGACTGAGCGATTGTTTCTGCAATTAGCATCGATTATTATCTCGATATATTGAACTTATTTATCAATTATGAATCAAAAAACTAATTAAAAAACCCAATTAATTAAAACTACTTTAAGTTTGGATTTATTTTTATACCCTTACTAAGCAACTAAGCATATATATTCTTCGTAAATAATTATAGCCGTAAATAATTTAGCCCTGTCCGTAAGTCTGTATGAACGCGATTTCAGACTGTATAAGATCTCGAAACTTGAAATGCAGGCGCCGATCCTGATCAGCTGCTGCATCACAGAAGTCGCAGCAGTGTGTTTGTGTGTGCTGAGCTCACTCCAGCTGGTTTAACTCAACTATAAAAATCTACCTTGTTTTTTAATTAATGTTACAAGCATATTGTAATTTTTATTAGCCCTTGATATTGTTATCTATGGGTAACATTATCAGTAATTTTATTTAGCTTATAAATTGTATAAAACAAAACATTTGAAGTTGTATACAACTAGAACATACCAGTAATAATTATTATTATTATTTTGAGTCCAACGGGAAAGTAATGTCTTTCATGCCAGCCAACCACTCGACAATATCCTTGAAGAACACATCATCCAGCTGTTCAACAATACGAACATTGACCGGAAACTTTTCTTCTTCTCTTAAATGGTCAAGAACCATTTGCCCACGTGTATATGTGCCAGATAGTTCAACAGTGGCGTGCCAGGTGCTCTCCTTTTTAATCACCTGCTTATCAAAGAGCCATGCAGCCACTGCCAAAGCATCACACGGATTCCAATATTCAAAGCCGTACGGCTTCCAAATAGCACGCTCTACCTGGTTCAGAATTTTAATAGCGGGGTGATCGATAGCAGCTTTTTCTCCGAAGTCATCCAGTCGCCAGCTCTACAATGGAATAGATACATAAACGTACACAAAGAGCTTTATGTGGCCAATGAATTTTACTTACAAGAGGTATGAAAAACCGATCCTTGGTACATGACTCCCAAGGCAGTACAGTAATTGGACAGCGTGTCTTTAGCAGTACGGCGTGGGCCGCTTCCGGATCTGAGTGAAAATTAAACTCCGCCGCACGTGTACTATTACCCACGCCTTGATAGTTTCCGCCCATAATGTAGACGTCCTTGAAATTCACGCCGAATTGCTCACCATACATAGAATAACCCAGAGCTAAATTAGTTAGGGGCCCCACAGCAAAGATTGTTACTTGTTTTGGCCGCGCTAGACACATATCACGAATGGCGTTGACGGCATGTTCTGGCTGCACAAAACTGGACACATCCGCGAACTGATTATCCTTTAAACAGTCACCGAATCCGTCGCGCCCCATGAAAAACAACTTCTCCTCATCAACACATCCTACAAGCGGTTCAACTGCACCTAGATAAATAGGAATCTAACAGGCGATTAAAACAATTGTTATCCATAATCAACAGTAGGATTACATACACCCACACATATATATTACTTAATTAATAATTACATGAAATTTATACACTTACATCTTCTCTAGAAGAAGCTACGAGAATACGCCTTATATTGCGGGCGGCATGCTCGAGAGATGTGTTGCCACCACCGATGGTGGTCACTGCCAGCAACTTAATGTATCCGCATTTATCGGCGTGAAGAAGGAGAAGGAGCGCCCAGGCATCGTCGCATCCGCCATCACTATCAAATATAGCAAATCTCTGACTTTGTTCCAAGTTGTTCATGATATTTCCCGTGCTTATTAAGTACTATAATGTTTGCCAACACAACTCGTGATGGTACCTACTGGTTGAGTGAGTAATACCTAATGCGCCCTCCAGTGGTAATCTCTGTTGAAACAAGTTTCTATTGTACTTTTGTTTGAGCAATTTTAGCAAGAATTACTATATAAAGCAATCTTTGTTTATTATACCGATATCGCTCTTACCTTTATCTTATCAATATGTGTAGAAGTTTTGACAGTTGTAGTGTCACAAACTTTGTAAATCATCAGACATGATTATTGCTAAAACGGGAACAAATTGTTTGCGAATTATATCTGGCTCGATCTGTTAAAGAATTATATGAAAGTACAAACCTTTTGTTCCGCCAGTTTAGCTTTAAGCGCCTTCTTCGGTTTGGTTTTAGTTGCCACTTCCGTTTTCATAGGATCCTCAAGCTTCTTCACCACGTCGTCATCCCAGCTGTCCTAGTAAAAAACAAATTTAACAAAAGTCAAAATAATGCTTCAGATGTACACAAGGTGAGTAAAACTAAAATCCCAAGGTGACCTCTACTTGCGAAAGTGTTTAACAAAAGCAAAGCGTCGAATCAAGGTTTAGCTGTTAACACCAGTTAATTGCTAACAACAAGGCAGAAATTACTGATTTAGGAATTGGTCAGTGTGTCCAGATTCAATTTACCAGAAACCAAAGACTTACCTTAACATCCTCGTCGACGTCTTCACCGTCCCACTTGTTTGTATTGTTATCTGCATCGGGACGAAAGACTACTTCTTCTTGGGCAACAGATTCTGCAAAAGCAAAGAGTGGTTAATTAACGACAAAAACGATGCCAACAAAATCTACAAGCATCAAGAAGAGGGTAGAGAGTAAGATGTGCTGAAAATAATGAGCGCCACATCCACAACGCCCACATTAATCTTTTTCGACGCTTCCAAAGGCACTTACCCCAGGCGTCGGACATTTTTACAGGTTTGTTTGTATGGTTTTAAAATAAATATACTTTAACGAGTTAATTCGTATTAATTAAATTTGAATTGAAGCAACAAATAGGTGAAGTGCCTAGTAAATAAAAACCATTAAAACTAGCGATGAGCAAACTCCGATGGTTACATTTTTTATTCAGCGATTTTTCGGTCATTTATATCGATTATTATTTCGATAAATCGATATAGTTAAAATCAAACAATAGTTCGTTTTTTTTTGTGTTGTAAATATAGTAATTTATTTCTGTGTGGGTTTTCTCCCTACATAGTATATGTATATAGTAAATGAATTATCAGTTACTATAGTTGATAAGGTAAAATAAGCAAAAATGTTATTATAGTAAATAATAACTATACATATTAACATAAAGCAACTAATTTAATTGAATTGAATTATAAAACTTGTAGTAGAATATGTTGAAAACTCGGCGTGGGGCCATAGGTTCAACACCAGCTACGCTTTTGAGCCTACGCTACAAACAATTTCATTACTATTAATAAAAACTAGTTTAAATATTGGTGTCACATTATTTAATGTTATAGTCTCATTTTATGTTTTTGTCTACTGCGACTAAATCTGTAGTTTTACTGACCTAATAAATGTTATAAAACCAAATATTTGAATAAGCTCGACCTAAATCCAAAATTCATGAAAACAAGGTCATATAAAAAAATTGCTACTATAATGATATACAATCTCAGTTATAAAGACATTCTTATAAAATAATAATTCTTTTTACTAATGGAATATAACTTTGTTGGGTACATTTTTATTTTTTTATGGGTCAGTAAATTATACGCATTATTTTGAATCCAACGGGAAAGTAACGTCTTTCATGCCAGCTACCCACTCTATAATATCCTTAAAGAACACATCATCCACGTGTTCAATGATACGAACATTAACCGGGAACTGTTCTTCTTCTCTTAAATGGTCAAGGACCATTTGACCACGGGTATATGTGCCAGTTAGATCAACGGTGGCGTGCCAGTTGCTCTCCTTTTTAATCACTTGCTTATCAAAGAGCCATGCAGCCACTGCCAGAGCATCACACGGATTCCAATACTCGCCTTCATGCTCTGGAAGCGGCTCCCAAATAGCTCTTTCCACCTGGGTTAGAACTTTAATAGCAGGATGATTGACAGCAGCAGCATGTTTACCAAACTCATCCAGTCGCCACCTCTGCAAGATGTTATATAATAATTAAAGGTTGCAAAGTCCGATGTCGTTTACTCACAATTGATATGTTAAACCGCTCCTTGGTGCATGACTCCCAAGGCAGTATAGTTATTGGACAGCGTGTCTTTAGCAGTACGGCGTGTGCCGCTTCCGGATCTGAGTGAAAATTAAACTCCGCGGAGCGCGTAGAGTTACCCACTCCCTGATAGTTTCCGCCCATAATGTAGACGTCCTTGATATGCACTCCAAATTGCTCACCATACATAGTGTATCCCAGAGCCAGATTAGTTAGGGGTCCCACCGCGAAGATTGTTACTTCTTTCGATCTCGCCTGGCATATATCACGAATGGCAGTGACAGCATGCTGTGCCTGCACAAAACTGGACACATCCGCATACAAATCATCCTTCAGGCAGTCACCGAATCCGTCATGCCCATTGAAATACCTCTTTTGCTTATTAACGCAACCTACAAGCGGTTCAACTGCACCCAGATAAATGGGAATCTAAGAGGCGATTAATGTCTAAGCAAAGCACTACGATTTCCATTCATAATCACAGAAACACACTTTGTACTTAATAAACACACACACACAGAAAATATAAACTTACGTCTTCCCTAGAAGAAGCTACAAGAATTCTTCTCATGTTACGGGCGGCATGCTCCAGCGTTGTGTTGCCTCCACCGATGATGGTCACTGCCAGCAGCTTAAGGTATCCACACTCCTCAGCGCGTAGAAGCATAAGGAGCGCCCAAGCATCATCGCTCCCGCCATCACAATCCAATATAGCAAATCTCTGACTCTGTTTCAAGTTGTTCATTGTATATTTCTCGTAATATTACGCTAATGCTCGCTTCCACACGTTGTACCAGACTGAGTGACTGAGTAACAACTAATGCCTCGTCTGCTAATAATCTCCGTTGATATACATGAACCGCATTGGAAGCTAACGCCTTTGATGAAATTAGTTTTGATAGCGAACCTACGTACATATATACAGCACAAGTGTATAATTCACTTGCACATTTGTATGTGCAATCTATACAGAAACTGTGGAGTAGAATGCGCTTAATAGTTTGTAATTTATAAATAAAAACATAAGTAAATACACACGCAGTAGGTTCACGTGTGGGAGAACACGAGCACGTAACTATGATTAACACGTTTGTATGTACATATTTTTATACTTGAACAAATGCGTAGATATATATTTATTTATTTGTGCCATATGTAAATGTGTCAGCACACGCATTTGCATATGTATTTGTAAATAAAAGTGATGCATATATATGGATATTGCAATACATACGAAAGCAGCGAGTATTTATAAATACTTTCGATTCAGCAATTCTTATAAAAATTACTATATAGATAACGCTGTTAAATATTAATATATCTTACCTTTATCTTAACTGTATGTATTACAAATCCAACACAAACTGTTTAAATCGCGAAACGCCATGATTTAGCGCCTAAACGGAAACAAATTTTCTAGAATTTAGATCCACTGTTGGATCAGTCTGTTAAATGACTGTTAAATTTCCATTAATCCATTAAATCTGTTATTAACATGTTTAAAATAATTTGAGTGTATTGAAGACAGCTAACAGCTGTTAATTTTAAATAAAAACTTCTTTTTGCAAATAAAATGATATATTCGGGGATTTATTTTTATAAAAATTGGCATTGACATGATAATAAAATTATTACTTAAATCTATAAATTTTAACTAAAATATATATAGACATGACTATAAAACTTATAATTATATATGTATATATACATTTATCTGTTACATACACAAAAATAATAAACTTTCAAAGTCGTGACAATTTGCATTCCCCGTGTTTAAAACAATTGTTTATATTAGATATATCAATAATTTGTAGTCTCTGTTTCTATCCTATTATTTAAATTTTACCATCGTGGGGCTTAGTGTCAGTGACTCTTTGTAACGATCCCTTTGCTTTCCGGAACGGCGATCCAAAAGGATGGCAAAGCACCGATTTCCTCATGTGGCTTTAATATTTCAATATCTACAGTCTCGTACTCTAACTCTGTTGTTTTCTCAGAAACAAATTCTTTATCCTTAATGTTAATTTCGTTTGGAGATTCTGCAGTTTGTGTGTGCTTCTGCATGTGTCGCCTCATATTCCGCTTCCATTTTGTTTCAAAAGAGCAACAGCTACATTTGAATAAAGCACCGTCTACTACTCTTACCTTTTCATGCCTCTTCTTGTGTCTTTCCAAATCGTACGCTCGTTTTGAAACATAGTGACATTGCTCGCATTTAAAGCTTTTAATGGATGGACCTAGGTGTAGATAATGCTCGGTGTTGATCACTATTTCGTTACTTATCAGATTCGCATCTGGTTCCGAAATAATGTCTCCTGTATTTTGCAACTCCACAATAAATTCTTCTTGCGTTTCATCATTATCACTACCGTTAATGTATGGACGGATGTGCTTTTGCATGTGTCGACTCATATTACGTTTCCATTTAGTTACAAAGTGGCACATGGGGCACTTATGTCCCTCGCCGTCGATTATTTTTACTTTCGTATGAATCTGCTCGTGACGTCGAATGTCAAACGGACGTTTGGATTGATAAGAGCAATGTTCACATTTGTGGCGTTTCACTTCATTTTCATTTGGTGGGTGAGTAGAGGGCTTTTGTGATGGTGAAACTTCAGTGACTATCCGTTCTTTACTATCGCCTGCAGCTTCATCAGACTCTGATTCCGATAATATAACCTCTACAATATACTCCTCAATTTCCCTCTCGTCCTGTTTTCCAAGGCTTAAAAGTTTTTCTGCAACGGAATCTTTTCTATGACATTGCATATGACGCCTCATGTTCCGTTTATATTTTGTTATGAAGTTGCATTTGTTGCAATTAAAAGATGTGCCTTCTACTGCCTTTAATTTTGTGTGCCGCTGCTCGTGACGCCGTAAGTCAAACAAACGATTAGACTTATAGCTGCATTTGTCACATTTGAATGATTGTTTGGTTTTATGGGTCAGCATTTCAACAAGCATTTCAACAGGGACTAATGCTATTGCACAAAATTCCGCATTCAGATTTAGTTACATGCGCTTTCCTAAAATAAACAACATTCTATGATATTTAGTGCACTTCAATATAGATTATAGATGAAGCGTATATACTTGGCCTTTATTTCAATACCAGAATTCACAAAACAAACGTTCAAAATGTACACTGGGAAAGTTTTTATTTTTAAAATTGTTAAATTTACTTGAAAATTGGATTAAATTCTTTATTTACCAAATGCACAACCATTTTTAACACAATTCACACAAAAATACGTAACTGTGAGAATGTCGATACCATATTCGATATTTCATGCAGCCTTATCGAAATAGACTTACCGCTCGATTCAAAACAGATAGTGGAAAACTCTATTTACAATCTAATATAACTCTGTTTTCAGCAAACAACAAGATAATTTATAAATTTATTATGTTATCAATGTTATATTATAAAACAATGTCATAATATTATAATGCAGTGTAATTTATCATCGAAAAACCCAGTTGTATTCAATTCTCGATAGCTTGATCTATCGATGTGTGGTGCCATCTCTAGACGCTAGGCCATCTCTTTTAGGAATCTGTTGCAGGCACCGCGTGGTGTTTTTGCTAGCGATTCCCGTTTATTTTCCTTTGATTTGCGTGGAAAATAAATAAAATCTTACAAAAATGAGTTTGTACAACTTTAAAAAGATAATGGTGGTTCCGCCAGCAAAGGTAAGCAATGGAGATATATAATTTTGTTTACATACATGTGAAGCACCCAGTGGGTGCTGCTCATAACATAACCTATTAAGAACTGTTTACAAATGCGTAATACGTAAATAATGCGAACCTTTTTGTTTGTTGTGCTCCTTAGGACTTCATTGACATTATGTTGTCGAAGACACAGCGTAAGACACCGACAGTTGTGCACAAGGGTTACAAAATCTCCCGGATACGTGCATTCTACACACGCAAAGTGAAGTACACGCAGCAGAACTTCCACGATCGTCTGTCTCAGATCATACAGGACTTTCCAAAAACTAGACGATGTGCATCCTTTCTACGCAGATTTGATGAACGTCCTCTACGACAAGGACCATTACAAACTGGCTCTTGGTCAATTGAACACAGCAAGGCATTTGGTGGACAAGTAAGTAGACAAATATTCTAAATATACCTGTTTATATTTATATAAAAATTCATTTTGCTATAGCGTGGGTAAGGACTATGTGCGTCTGCTCAAGTACGGAGACTCTCTGTATCGCTGTAAACAGCTTAAAAAGGCTGCGCTTGGTCGCATGGCCACTATCATGAAACGACAGGCATCGAACTTGACATATTTGGAACAGGTGCGCCAGCATTTGTCGCGTCTGCCGACCATTGACCCCTATTCACGCACCATCATCATCTGCGGATTCCCTAACGTAGGCAAATCCTCGTTTATCAACAAAATCACACGTGCCGACGTCGAGGTGCAGCCATATGCCTTCACAACAAAGTCACTGTACGTGGGACACACCGACTATAAGTACCTTCGCTGGCAGGTGATTGACACACCCGGTATTCTCGATCATCCCCTCGAGGAGCGTAACGTTATCGAGATGCAAGCCATTACCGCTTTGGCGCATTTACGTGCCTGTGTGCTGTATTTCATGGATATTTCAGAACAGTGCGGCCACTCATTGGAAGAGCAGGTGAAACTGTTCGAGAGCATAAAACCCCTTTTTACCAACAAGCCATTGATACTGGCTATCAATAAAATTGATATAATGACGGTGGCGGATCTGTCTGAGGAGCGACAGGCAGTAATTACCAAACTGCAAGAAGACAAACAGGTACCCGTCATGTTTATGTCCACTGTACAAGAAACTGGCGTTATGGAGGTAAAAACAGAGGCCTGTGAGCGTCTGCTCTCGTATCGTGTGGACCAAAAGATGCGCACTAAGAAAGTCGACAATATACTTAATCGTCTACATGTAGCAATGCCAGCGCCACGTGACGAAAAGGTTAGAGCTCCATTCATACCAGACCAGGCGTTGGCGCGTCTGGAACAGAACGCCGCTAAGGCCGAGCGTAAGCGCAAGCTTGAAAAGGAGATCGAAGAAGAAATGGGCGATGACTACACGCTCGATCTGAAGAAGAACTACGAGGAAATACCTGAAGATGAGCGTTACGATGTGATACCTGAATTCTGGGAGGGTCGCAATATTGCAGACTACATCGATCCGGATATTTTCGAGAAGTTGGAGGAATTGGAGCGTGAAGAGGGTCTACGCGAGTCGGGTGGTGTCTACACTGTGCCAGATATGTCCATGGACGATACGCTCAAGGAGATTCGCGAAATGGCTAAACAGATACGAGGCAAACGCTTCGAACTGCGCGACGAGAAACGCCTCTCCCACAGAAAAAACAAGCCCATCATTCCGCGCCACAAGCAACCCAAGGTGCGTGATCGTTCCGTTAAAAAGCTTGTGGAGACCATGGAGGGTCTGGGTGTCGATATGTCTGGCAATGAAAACGCACATTTCACAAGATCAGTTGTGGACATTCGCAGAGGTCTTGTTCCCGTTGGGGATAAGAAAACACCCAAACAGCCTCTGCTGGACAAGGAATCTTCAGCGGTTGTCAGGAAGACAGGCAAGCCACTGAAGCGTGCACCCGCTCGCGATAGCCTTGGCATCAAGGACGTTGCCATCAGAAAGAAGGCGCAAATTATGGCTAAGCGTGATATTGCTAAGAAGGTTACACGGATGGGTCTTAAGGGTGAGGCCGATCGTTTCATTGGCACCAAGATGCCTAAGCACTTGTATTCCGGCAAGCGTGGTACGGGCAAGACCGATCGCCGCTAAGTGCCTTAGCTTTACGAATAGTTATTTTACTCTACTGATGTATAAATGTATTTACATCTTCCCTTACACACTCGCAAATCAAATACAAGTTGAATTAATTTTCGTACTTCCATTCAAATTCATCTCAATCAGAAGGCTAGGTTGAAAGCCCAAACTAATGCAAAATTTTTTTTCGGTGTCTGTTAATTAGAACTAATGCTTAACATTGAGATTGCTGCGATGCGGCAAAGCATTGCATCTGCAGTGTAACTGACCTATTGGCCAACTTTGGCTCACTGTTAAGGGTCTGTTAACAGACGCTCAAGGCTCTCTTTTTCTGTAGGCTGGTTCTGTTGTCGCATTATGCGTGGGACGCTAACAGTCGACGCCGTGCCTTTGACGCGTACGCACGTCAGTTAGAGTGCTCTCTGGTTGCCGCGTGGTTTCCCCTGTCCCATTCCTAGGTCTAGTCAGTCAGTACGGAATATACTATAAGACCCAAACAATGGTCGCATCGAATAATTTTTGGGCTTAAGTGGTCGCCGTTTTAAATGTAATTCAGAAGCGCCTTAAAGAAGGCTAAGGAAATCGAGAGCTCATTATACAAATCCACATACATCTTTACATGTGCATACATATGAATGTATGTATGTAGGGATGTATGGGATGTATGTATGTTGGCATAGGTACATGAACATATGTATTCCCTTTGTGGCAGTGGTAACAACATCAATATAAGCACACAGCTCCATTAGCAAAGTGGAGTCTGCGAGTGTAATTGTGTTGGGTGTTGTATGTGCGTCTGTTTGTTAGTGTGCGTGTTACGCACGCCGCGGCGCGCTTCAATTACAATAAAAACAAAAAAAGGACAACAACAACGACTACGGACAAGGAGCACACATTTGCCTGTCTCCCAGCCTACACTTTTAGAACGTTTCATTTTGCGTTACTGCCTCTCTTGCTGACTTGGCTGATTTTTATTTTTTGTTAGGGTCCTTGCCTTTGGCTTACACACTTGACTTTGGTAGGCAGATGCCCCCTAAAACACACACACACACACGCTCACACCTCACACAACATCACACAGATATATGTGCACAAGGGCTGCAGCTGCTACTTTGTGAATAAATTGGAGCAAAAAGTTGTGCTGATTATTTCCATATAGTTTTTTATGCTTTCTATAAATAAGCGCATAAAAAATGGCCGCATTACCGTTAACGCATGCACGACTGCCGACTATCATCACTGCGAGATTACAGTAAAAACAACAACAACAACAACAAGAACAAAATAAAACACAAAAGCCATTTTGCATATTGCTCTGTGTGTGCGTGTGTTTCCTGGTAGTGAACATTTTTCCGCTTGGCTAACGGAAACAGCGCCATAAAACGCTTCCAAATCCAACGTGCTTAAACGCTTATATGCATACCTTCACACAGACTCACACACACACATGTACCGACAGCAGCTCGTCGTGAACGTTCACAACAAAGTTTGATAGAAAACAGATGCTTGGGCTAAAACATGCAACAGCATCGTATAAATAACAGACTAAGGCTAGCCAGATTGAAAAAAAAAAAGAAATGATTTCCTGCGGCTGACGCCAACGTGAACGTGAACGTTGACGCCGACGTCGCACGAGACAGTTAACAGTTAACATGCCAACGATGCGTTAACAGAAACAGAGCCTGTGACTGTTAACACTGACCTATTGCCCGCATTCAATGCTGCCATGTCATGTTAGACTAACAGCGTAACGTTAACATTTCTTAGGCAGCAGCTTGGTAGCTAGCTCCAGCGCCCTGTGCCATTCCCAGTGTTGGGCGAGATTTGGATCTGTTTGCATCGTTGGCAACGCGTTTACTCACACAAAGATATACCCAAAACACACGGACACGCACATACGCACCCATACAGTCAGAGGACAGTCGAAAACTGCGCGTGGTCGCCCCACGGGCCTTTGAGTGAGTAAATGTGTGTGTGTGTGAGTTAGTTAGTTGTGCTCGTGTATGTGTGTGTGTTGTGCGTTGCGACTTCATAAAAAATTCAACAGCCTACAAAAAGAAAAACAACATGAAAATTCCCAATGGACAAAAAAATATACAAAAATATAAATAAATGTGTATAAACAAGCGCGCAAGTAAAACCAAATATATATTTTAACGTTTAACTTAACAAACGGTGCGACTATTAAATATATTTAGTGTGTTTAAAATCTAATTAAGAAACGATTAGAAATTTGTTTAAAGTTAAATTGAATACAATAATAAGTTAAGGAGCTACTGCGAGACTAATGGTAACGTTGTGTTTAGATTTATGCTTGAAGGCAGATTCACACACACCGACACAGACAATATAATATATATATTTATACATGACCATATATATTATGTACAACTGAAGTTCAGTTGCTTTTTACGCACTTTTTGGGGTAGCCACTGGGTGGCTACTGCTACTGCTACTCCGGCTATGGCGCTGCTCCTTGGAATGCTTAACGGTTAACTTCGCTGTCTGTGTGTGTTTTGCTTCATCTTTTTCGTTTTTGTTTATTTCGAGCCATTTATTTGCTCTTTAACGTTTCAACAGGGCTCCTCTTAGTAAGTGTTTGTGTGTGTGTGTGTGTGTGTTGTGTGTCCCGTGCTCCATTTTGGAGCTTGACGTTCCGGCTGCTGTATCGTTCTCTCTTTATTCTTTTGCTGAGCACACATACATATACAATACATTCAAACACATCTAAAGAGCATGCCGCAAACCGTTTGCCCAGCACTCAACGTGTGTGTGTGTGTGTGTGTGTTTATTTCGTTTCGTTTTTACATAAAGCGAAAAAAGTCTGACACACACATACATATGCCTACATCCTTAAATGTATAGGCATATAATATACATTTATATGTCTGTATGTCTATATGTTTAACTGTGTCTCTGTGTATGTATATATGTACATTCAACAATTTGTTGAATCCAGCAGCGCCTTGTGATTTTTTTTTGTTGCCTGCTGCCCCTTGCGGGTCGCTCGCGTCCTTCCAACATCAGACGCCCACTACTTGCGGCTGCTTCCGTCGTCGTCAACAAGTTGAAGCTGTTGCCGCTGCCAGAATTTCAATTTGTTCAACTGTGTGGACTCTCAGTCTCTCTGCTTCTGTTTCTGTTTCTGCTTCTGCTTCAATGTATGCGTATGTGTGTGTGTGTGTGTGTAGCGCCTTGAAGTATGTCAAAATTTTTGTGTAGGCTCTCCACTACGCACAGATAAATTATGAGTGTAAATTGCCCTTGTTGCTCAGTGTCTGAGTATTGGCAGCTTACATATTGACTTTTATTCATGTATAAAATATAATATATAATACAATACATATAAATCTGAATATATATGTACATATTTATATGTGTGTGTGTAGTATATATTATATATTAGATTTGCTGCAAATAGATTTTCCTTTTTGGTCGCTCCTTAACTCGATTTCTGTCAAATTTACAGTTCTTGGCAAACGCATTTGAATTGCATTTTCTTGCTGCCAAGAATCCACCATACTTCGACGTACTATACAGATACTATATAGATGTACTATATAGCTGCATAGCAGTACCTAATTGAACTGTCTGCCCCGTTGGAGCCATACTCTGTTTTACCAAGCACAGAAACATCGACCAGTCGACGCCGAGCTTAGGACCCTTTTTTTGTAATTAGCTGAGAATATCTTTCGCTCCTTTAGCAGGGAACCCATTCGGTTTGGAGCTTGGTTCGTAAAAAAAGATATATATTGAGCTAATTAAAATTAATGTACAATTAATTGTCAGCTAAACGCTTGGCACGACGGCACAGTTGGGGCCAAGACTAAAGTATTTCAGCTCAAATAAACAAACGACTCATCCGGGTGCGAGTCTGTATTGTGTTTACGTATATAGAGCAAAAAAAGAACACAAATAACAACAAATTCTGTTGGGCTTTGAAGTCAATATATATATCCAAAAGGTGTTTACTGGTTCGTACAACAAAATATGTTTAGATACAATTCAACTTCCTGCCCATTGCGAATTCCCAAGGGACTCAAATTTACACAGAAAATGCGGCTCTCTAAATATTCTTAGAAAAACAATTCAATTTCGCCCTTTTAAATAAATCAAGTGATATCCAGTAGAACATTCGTTTACGGATTTATTGATAACTACGCCGTGTTTCTGTATAATGGACAAAAATAAGTGCTAATAAAAGAATCCTATATCTCGTTCAACGGCATCTGAAAAGTCTTTCAACTCAAATGTAAGTAGAAAAGTTTTTATTCCTTTATTCTTATATAATTATGCGCTTTGTATTCATTTTTTCGCGGAAAAATACTTTCCTTTGCTCACATTCTACTGTTGAGAAGCACGACCCGCATTTTCATGTAACGAGTTTCCGAAGAACTGGACAGTCTGTTAAATCTGCCTCCGGGGAAATGTGGTCCTTTTTCGACTCTACGGGTTGTTTTCAGAACGCAGATGTAACCAATTAGGGTACATTCCTTCCACTTCCAGCAGGAAAGCAGAAAGTTAAAGGAAAAACAAGTTATTAGTTACCAGGGAAATTGATTTTACCGGAGCAGAGAAAATTGATTGCCTGGAAAATACCATAAAGCTAACTACTTTTCTTTCGGAACTCAACAATCTCTCATATCTATAGTGTAAACTGTTTTTTTGGCTTGTCAGAAGATACCAAAATACCTAAATAAGTATACGTTGGATTCATGTGGTTATGTGTGTGCGTGTGTGTATTTTAAATCTCTGCCAGAGACTGTTTATACGCACATGTGGAAAATGCGTTTGGATGTATTAGCCACAGCTTAGGCCATACTCGTTGCGGGCAACATGACGTATGAGTAACAAAAACTTAAAACTTCTTGATGCTTTACAGGGCTGCGTAAGAGTTTCCATTGTTGTTTATACCCACCCACACATACATATATACATAATCAGAGGCACACACACACACTCGCAAGTAGTGTGTGTATAGATAATTGTATGTGACATGTCTGACGTCTCATTTTCTGCCTTATAAACTTCCGAATGAATTTGCAAGCCCTTTTTTCATTCTGATGACTGCCTCAACTTGGCAATGAAAATTTATTTTAAAGTTTCCCCATAAGTCTAAGCATAGGCGGCAAATCCTAAGCCAAAACCGAAGCCGAAACCGAAACCGAACCAACCCAAATGTTTATTGTGTGCATGGAGCCCAATGTGTGTTTTGGTTTGAGCTCGACTCGCCGACCAGCGAATCTGTGAGAACGTGGCATATGTATGCCCCTTTCTGCAAAGCATAAAATACATATGATATATACATATAAACATGTGTGTGTTATTGTATATAGGGGCAGGTATTGGCTACATAACATATACAATATACATATAAAGACATTTATATATATATATATGTATCCGGTATATGGCAACATATTGTGTTAGCGGTATAAATAATACAAATCTGCGTGGCATTGGCATGCGATTTTGGTGACTGGCAACATGACAGAGAGAAAAAAACTGACACTCATCTGGCAAAAATCAGCAGGAATTCAAGAGTTTGCCACAACAAACGTTGCCAGTTGCCAGAGCTCAGCATGTGAAGTTGGGTATAAAAATTCTAATTATAACTTGTTTTTCTTTCATATTTGTTAAAGAATGTTTTATTGCTTGAATTGGCTAAGACTTTGGCTTAAAAAGAATTAAATTTGCTTTGACCGAAGCTTTTAACAGATATAATGCTGAAAAGTTGAGCTCATAAGCAGTTTTATATATAATTTTAATCTTTAAACCAAAGGAGATTACTGCAATCTCTTAATCTTTTTGCTCTCAAAGCTGTTTGATGACCAGCATGGCATATCGATCACTCCTGAAGCTTTCAAAGCAGTTGCTTAACTATCATTTTAGCTTATAATTCTAACCTTAAATCTTAAGAAAAAACGTCTTACTACACCATTCAGGCTTTACCTTACTTATACAGAGACGTTTTAGATGCTCAACCTAATCCCATCGAGCTGCGGTGTTCCTTAAAGAAGCAGAAAGAAAGAATCCGTTCAAATAGTTTATTCATATGAGATTAGTTTTTGCTTTTTCTTTTGCTCAGTGTAAGAACTGTCACAGTCTGTGTCTGATTTTCTGTAGAATATGTACAAGGACATATTGAGGGGGACAGAGATACAAATACAAAAGGACTGCTATTGTTGTTATGCTACCATTGTTGGCTTTGGGTAGCATATGACAACTCCTTAATCATCGATATATGTCGTGGCATACGAATATTTATGACATAGACACCACAATAGCAAGTCAACCAATACATCAGCAGCAGCAGCAAAATTTGTTACTTTTTTCAAATTATTAGACAGGCACACACAGAGACACACACACACACACACACAGACACATACATTTGCCTGGAGCCAGTATTAAATTGCAATTTCCCATTTTTCGGTCATGTTGCGGATGTTTCACGGTCACCGTATAACCAGTGTCCCACCACTGGCACCACGCCCACTTTGTGGCCGGCCTCTGCCCTGTGACTTGCTCTTTTTTCGTGCGAAAGCACACACAATTTTCGGGCTGTGACATTGCTTTCGGTTGTTGTGCACATTTGTTGTGCGTAATTGATGAGTCTGCCAATAAATTATTGTAATTGCAAAAGTCACAGCCACAGTCATAAATTCTGAATTTCGCCTCATTGCACGCAGTATTTAAATGCCTCCGAGGCGAAATTCCAAACGCATCAATTATACCTATAATAAATGTGCATGAAATGCAATTTGAAAGTTTCCATAAAGAACGTCTTGGCTGGAGCAGCTGCTAATCCATCTACAGGATGCCAGCACATCCGCAATTATGCGTCCTTCGCACAACTTTTGCTCAACTTTTTTGGATTTTGTAAAATTCAGCATAAAATTTGCCTTCGGGGCGTGCCTAGCAAATGCAATTAGCCTGACAATTCCAGCTAGGAAGTTGCTCAAGCAGTTTATACGATTTATTTGCCAGCATCACCAACTAATTTCAAACAACGTCTAAAGGCCAACTATGTAAATTAAACAGATAAAGCGGAGACCACAATTCAAAATAATATTTGCATAAACAAATAAGCACGTTCATTGTGCGGTTTTCAGTCAAAAGCCAGCCACAAACTGCAGTTTTAAAAAGCTTACCATAAATTAAGTTGAAACTTGCAATTAAACTATATGAAAGAGCGTATATTTCAATTAAGCTAAGCCAATAATGTTTTCAATAGGATAAAACTCAAAGAGGTTGCAGATGAACTAAACGAAGTGTAAATACTCCTCTGGTTAGCAAATTGTCTTTGTTTAAGCTGAGTTAAAGTAATTGAAACGCTAATTGTGAATGAGGAGAAGAAAATGTAGAACAAGTAGTTGAAATTATTGTCTAAAACAGACTCTGATTGGGTGCTTCCTGCTCTAATGATAGCTTTATAGCTTTAAGCCTTGTGTTTGTTTAGTTGGCAATAGAATCGAAGCTAATCAAACATAACTCAAATCAGCGTTAGTTCGCTTCAATTGCAGTTCATTGTTTAGTCAGGTACGTGACTAAGCCGCTTGGAAATTATAAGTAAACAGAAATCGAAAGCGATTTTCTGTAGGGATATTCGGCATATCCTTTCAATACTCCTGAATTCCTATCAAACTTCGATGAGGCATAACTACTTTATATATACTCAACTAACTCACACTTAACTATTATATTTTATCAAGCTGAAGTTTCTAACTATTTATTTAAGCCAAACTAAGCTTTGAGCCAAGAACTCTAATTACACAAGGACATAAATTGCTGTCGGAGAGCTGCAAACTTCATGACAAAGTTATAAGTACCCCGTTTGCATGCAGTAAAAAGCAACATAAAAAAAATGTCAAAAAAGCAAATGCCAACATCGCAGCGGACAAATACTTCATATACGAGTATGCCACACATCGCACACCTCACATACCACACACACACACACACACACATACTAACAAAAAGCCACAAAATGTGTGTGTTGGCAAGCGACATGACATTGACTAACGTGCGACGTGGACGTGCCATAGTATACAACACACATACAAGTGCAACTCACACGCACACACACACACACCTACACATAGATGGTAGCAAATTGCTGCAGTGAAATTTAACACGAACAATTTAATTTCAATAAAAACGCAGAAAAAAGAAACAGCTAACAAAAGTGCTCATAAAAATTGTGTTTACACGAAATGCAATTTCATTTAATTGCTGAACTTTTATCTTTCAGCAACTTACAGCTAATCTGTGGCACGTTATTCACAGACCCAAATGCAAATGTTCTCTCTCTCTGCCTATCTAAATAGTTGCAGTTGAGGGCTGCAGATTGCGGATGAAAAGGAAGCAGCGCCGCATGCTATGCAACACTTTTTTCTACCATTTTTTTTTAGCAAGTCAATTGCATTGAATGTGGCAGGGGTGGGGGCAGTAGTGGTGTGGCAATGTTGCGACACAAGGGCACAAGCCTGGCAGCTGTGTTTACTTTTGAATCTGTGTCTGTGTGTGTGTGTGTGTGTGTGTGTGCCATGCATACGCCTGCCTGAGTTGCTTAAATGTCAGTTTATATCTCAAGGATAAGCTGTTTTCCCATTGCTGTTTCTTTCTTTGGCTTTTCTTTTGGTCTGCAGCAAGAGGCAGCCGCATGCAAACGCACACACACACACACACACACACACTACTACTGCTGGATGCTATATAGGAACATATTATTTCTGGCGGCTTCACACATCATGATATATGCAAGAGCGCATATTCCTGGCATATGCCAACAGCAATGTGTTGGCTGTTGGCTGTTGCTGTTGCTGTTGCTGATGTTGCTATTGTTGTTGGTGTCAGCAACACGCTGTATAAATGACCACTTTGCAACAAAACGAAATGCAGAAATTGCATTTTCAAATGGGGAATTTCGAGCCGCAGCTATCGCTCTGTCAATTGCAAGTATTCCCCAACATATAATTAAGATTAACGACCACATATCTGTCTCTGAATACATGGTTTTGTATTCGATTGAAGCAATCGACTCGATCCACTCGCTCAATTAGTGTCAGGCTACCATGTTAACGGTAGCAGTGCGTATGTATGTATGTATGTATGTGTGTGTGTGTGTGTGTGTGTGTGTGTGGGTGTGTTACGAGCCCATTAACTTTTAATGCAACGTGTAAAATGTGCGCGTCAGGCACAAATATCATATCTAGCTATTTTCATTACTCATACGCCATGTTGTTTACACGCAAATCGCCCAGTCAGCAGCGCCAGCTTGGCCAAAATCCCAGCAAGAGCAGCCAGAAGCATCAACCTCAACAACGTGGAACAGCGGGGGTCGTAATGAGCTCCAGTTAGCAGGAACACGAGATAAACTTGTTGCAGCGATAAAATGCTATAAATTTGCCATTCACTTTGTGTGTGTGTGTGTGTGTGTGTGAGTGTCTCGGTATGTGCGCGTCTATCTGTGTGAGTGAGAAAGAAGACGCGTGTGTATCTCTGCTTGTGTGTGTGTGTGTGTGTGTGCTCTGTGTGAGTTTCTCTAATTAATAGCTTAACGCATGTGACGCCCCCGTTTTACCCACCATTTGACTAAATGTTTGCAATTAAAGCGCACTAAAATTGCGTGTGAGTCGCTGAGCATGGGAAATGGGCGGAGGAAAAAGGAAATAGGAAGTGGACGGGGCGGAATATTTAAGCGGAAAAAGCTGGCAAACTTTTCAAATACCAAATTCAGCTACATTTCACTTTCCTACAATCTTTTAATCAGTGTCTATAAAAGACATCATTAAGATTTCTTATGAAGAGCTTAGATAATGAGCCTTAAATATTGAGATCTTAATAGGCTGCAAAGGATATACGCTTCAAAAAGGGATAATGTGTACATTATATATTAATTTATAATCGAATCTATAATTTTTATCTTCATTAAACCATTTGCCATAAACTGTTTAAGCTACTCGCCTGGAGGTTTTCATGTAGTTCTGTGATAGCAATTAGTTCAGAAACTATGTTTTATATTCATTATCAGAAAATTATAATTTATTCAAATGTTATTATATGGTATATATAGATATTCATATGATATTAATGCCTTAATTTGCATAATATCTATGAAAGAACTTATACATTTAGTTCGCTGCTTTTAGCTTAAACCAATTGTTAGACTTTAATATAATTGATTGGCCTGAATGTTGAATGTATTTAAAGAGCATTACATGAATATTCAAATTGAATTTTGGTCAGGAGCTTTTCTTTATATGTTTTATCCGCTGGAAAGTTATTTTGATTGGGAAACCTAAATAAACACAGTTGTGCCTGCTCGTTAAAATAATCAAATCTAGCGTTTGTTCAGATGATTTAATAGACATCATTAATTATATAAATTTGCATAGTTTCACACAGACTTTCGCAGCTTAAAAACCCGTTTCAAACGTATAGAAAAAGTAGTTAAAATTTCCCAGGCAGTTTTCCTTACCTTCAGTAGGCGTATCAACACCCTACCAGCATTTCCCCCATGCGAGTCGCATGTGGAGCGCAGTCTCTAGACTCGACTATGTAATGAGTGTGTGAAACTGTGTGTGTGTGTGTGTTTGTTTGTGTTATGTATATGCTGTTGTTGATGTTGTTGTTGTGTATGTTTGAGTTAGCAAACTCGTAGAAGGCAACAGCTGTGCTGTGCCTTGCCAGTGATCTGGAAGCGAAAGCGCCATTAAAATTACAAGTGTTGGCTGAAAATTCACAGAGAAGTTTTTGGCTTAGTGAGCAGAGAGAGAGAATACTGGTAAGGGCGCTAGCTGAAGTGTTGAGGGGAGGGGCTGGACCCATGGGGCGGTCAAGGCCTGCAACGCTCCAGCAACTGGCCAATTGTAATACATATTTGATTTGTATTTACGTACTGGGTAGCACAAATCGATTGTCATTCAAGTGCTGGCTGGGAGCCTGAACAAATGTTTGGCCATTACTAAGTGAAACAACAACAACAATGGCCGCAACACCATATTAAAAGGAAAACTTTAAACAACAACAAGAGTAAATGCGAACTTACTCGTAAATCCTAGGACGTGCAACCGAAAAGTTCATGATATTATGCTGAAAATTAATGAAACTAATGGACGCACTTAGTGCTCCAGTGTCTGTGGCAAGGACAACGCTGCGTACACGCAATATATATTTCTGTATTGTGCGTAGTATACAAGCAGCAGCCAGGCTGACAGGCAAATGAAACGATAAATTAAGCGGAAAAATTAAATGGCTTTTATTGTTGTTGTTGTTTGCTGTTATGGCCCACACTGGTATTGACGCTGCCCATTCATAAAAATGCCAAACGCAGAGATACAATCGACAAGCAAATAAAATGAGCCAAAAACAAAGGAGCGAAAAAAGCGAAAAGCGAATCGAAACCAAAACAATGCCCGGTAAACATTTACTGTTCGTTGCATGTTTATATCAACGCATAGTCCAAATATCATACGATACTTCATAGAGTCGGGTCTGGCAATCTGCGGGGCAGAGGAATTCCCTAGTTGGTTGGCTGGTTGTCTGATTGGCTAATGTGACTGCAAAAGGTCTATAAATAAGCGACGTTCTGGCCAAATAAACAAAAGTCGTCGCATTCCGACGCAGCTACGCAGCATCAGCACATTGCTCAGTCGATAGGAAACTTTTACCTGGTCAATTTGTTGGCACTTAATGGAAAATTCATGTTACCAAAATATTTAACAAACTTTTTATGTATTTACCACAACAAAATGTTCAGCTACATTTATGGCAGAGCTATTCAAGATATCCATTAAATTTTTCTTACTTTCTGATAAACGAAAAACCAACAAAGCAACAAAGCAAATTTGATATCTCAGACACAAAAGGACTTTTAGCCAGACGAACAAAACTGCAACGACTGTATATATATTTTATTTGAGTGCAAACATTTTCTTTTGACTGATATACACTGATATACCCTATATTTGGTCATTTTCTTATTGCAAGCCATAAAAATTTCTGCAAAGACGTATACATTTTCGTTGATAGTTTTCCGTTCTATTTTAGTTTAAATTTTATGGCAAACACATTTTAATTGAATTTCTATTGCTTTTGTTGAACATAAAAATAAACGGAAGGATAGGGAAAACTTGCTAATGGCCACGATTCTATATATATACTCATTTGCTATGCAGAAACTTGTAAACATGAAATGCATTTAAATTGAACAAGTTATCCTGCACTCATGCAAATTCAGACTTGTGTATGCTTTAGGCATTCAATTGAGAGTGAACATGCTTAATTGATACATCCTGAGAATTACGTTGTAGTAATGACTTAACAATGATACAGGATACAATTGATTTGGCTCTGAATGGCCAGAGTTCAAGGCATCTCTCATCGATGGATCAAGAGTTCTGCTCCTAAATAAATCCAAAAGATTTCGTGCTATGAATAGCAGTCGGGCAGACAAACATTTATACAAGAACAACAACAAGACAAGTTGTGTCTACGGCTGTCATCTAAATTGTAACTGCTATAACAGCACACACACACACACACACACACACACAAGCTGGTATTCACTTGTTTTGCATGTGTATCTGTGTCTGTTTGTGTGTCAGAAAACTGTCAGGCTGCATTTTATATGGCTCATCTGGACGAAGGCTGTCAGGGTGACAAGGGGCCAGTGGGGCCGAGGGGCCATTGGTTGCTTTTACAGCATGACATTGCCGTGGACGTGAATGTGGAGCCTCGGACTCGGACCTGGCGACAGACTCTTCTTCACAGACAGTTTTCACTAATTATCTGACACGCTGCTGGGGCACAGACTGGGGACTGGGGAATGGGTACAGGTGCAGGGCCAGGATATACTGATGCAGCACGTTGCGGCCAAGGACTCATTTTGAATGTGTTGTGTTGTACAACCTTTCATACACACACAAACACACACACACACACACTTAACATATACAAAGAAACACAGAAACTTTACGTGCGCATCTCAGAACTCTAATTTCAAAGGTCGTGCCACTTGCGAAAACCGTTTTCTGTTCTCTATTTTCTGTTTTTATTTCCCTACCCAGCATCCAATGAACTTTACAGGGTATACAAAAGCAGCGTATGCCCGTAGAAATGTAACAAAAACCGGGAAAAACACATCTGCGATCCAATTAAGAATTTGTATACATTAAAGATATTTCAAATACCCAAGAGACTATAAAAACTGTAGCTACAACATTCGGTCTGCTGGTTTCTCTCAACGCACCCAAATATTAGTTCGTTTTACTATAAATATATATATATATATATATATATATAATATATCTACTATAATTTCTGACAGTTTATATAGCGACAGTCTACATATTCTGTGAACTTTTGTAACTCTTGTAAGCACCACGGAAATAGGTTTTGCCCAAGGCAATGGATACAAAAGGATGCGGCTTAGAAGTTTCGTTATGTTAAAGTTGAGAAAGTTAGAAGAACAGTTTTGCCCTAAGGGCACGTTTGTTATGTGACACGTTTCTAGCTGGAGCAGAGTATCCCTTAGTCAGGCAAGGAACAGAAGCATATGCTAGTTTTTTTTTGTGTACTTTGCTGCTGAGCTTCTCTCGTTTCGGTGTCATGTGTTTTAAGCCATGTGCATGTTTTATTTGGCATTCGCCTTTTGTGTACTCGTATATGCTGCATTTGATACTACGCCCGCCGAATTGTGTGAAGGCCGTCGCGGGGTAAAGAGGCGTCAATAATTGAATACCCAGTTGAGAGATTCGGCCAACGAGAAGTTGATTAAATTTAAGCAGCCGCCGAGGGCGCTGCCAACGTCTCTGCCTGCCAGGCCCATGCCCAAGTTGTATGCATTTACTATTCTGTACTTGATTTGAGGGGTAATTGTACTTCAGAATTATTCACAGTTATGTAAATTAAGCCATGACCGGATGTTGCATGCCCATTATTATTTGATGGCATTCGAAAATAAAACTGTGAATATTACGTATACGTATGTCACACAGTGTAGCTCGGAGTAGGGCACTAATTAGCCATTGTTAATGCTTGTCATTGACATCGAAAGTTGAATGTAACGGAATCGCAAATACCATTGCATAAATTTAATGGCAAAACCTGTCAAGTGGGCAAAAAGTCCGAAAAGTTCTGTTGACAAAAACAGGCTGACGCACACAGTTACACATGTAGCATGTTAGCTATTCACTTACGCCCACACTCTTCAAATGGTCAACTAAGAAGCAACAGTCGCATAGCGGTTGTTAACAGCGCGTTTACAGCAAAAGAGCGACAGGTAACAGTAACCACAGTAACAGGATGCTCTCCCACTCACTTCTGTAATGTTCAACTGTTGAGCGAGCTCTGCTGCTAGTGCTGCTGCTGCTGCTGTAGCAGATGCTAGCCTGTTATTTACATTTGCGACTAGCAGCGGCAGCAACAGTTATAATTTTTGTCCTCGAATGATTTATTTTTGGCCTGGCTGCGACGCCAGCAGCGCCAGTGCTGTTGGCATTGCCGTGCTAAGGCATGTGGTTTTGTTTGGATTTATGCGTGCTTTCTCTCTCTGCCTTCTCACTGCCTCACGTCCACACCTCTGCCTGGGACTATGTGCCGTTATGCCCAGCTTGTTTGCACGCCTGGCTTGTTTGATATTGTGTTCTGCAGCAGAGAGGCGGACAGATAAGATGCTTAGGCAGCAGCTTGGTGGTCGTCAGGTGGTTATACGTACCATACCTACATTTTTATGTCTCTGTGTGTTTGGAGGAGCAGTGAGTATGGTAATGCCATTGTGGTTAACTTTGCCTAGTGGAAATTTATGCATTCAGCAGCTCCAACTTTTTCTATTATGAGTACCCGGGCAATATGAGACGGTATCGTTTAATTAGCGCCTGCCACAAGCCGTTTAAGTGCACGCCAAACTGGAACTTTCCCCAGGGCTGTTGGCGTTAACCGCCTTTTCCATGTTTTTGCATTTAATCATTTTTATTTGTAATTGCTGTTTTTGCCGTTGATGATGTTTTTTCTGCTGTTGCAGTTGATGGCGCTATTGTTGTGACCTTTTTTTGCGCCATTTGCGCCCATAGCAAGGGCAGGCCTATGTTAACACATGCACATACATATGTACGTTCACACAAAATACATATGTACATATTTATGTCTTTCTGCTTGTGTGCATATTTCAAATGGTGCCGACATGAACAGAACTGAAGAGAACAGAAATGAACAACGACTGCGACTGCGATTCCGACTGCGGAAATGAAAACAATATCCATTTCCATTGTATATTTTTATATTTACTAGTACGACAGCTGCAGCAGCGACAGAAAGCGCAACGGCCGTGGGGAAACCTGTCACAGTCGAAGTCGCTGGCACACGCCCAATGGCCCAGAGCACAGTGTCCCCGTGCCTCAGTGCCACAGTGCACCCATACAGCAGCTATGGCTCCCACGTGGCATCAAGTTGTTAACGTTTGAAGCAGTTTCCCCCAATGTCCCTTCAAAAGGATTCTTATCGAATAAATTGAATCTGATCCTTATTTCCGTTTAACATTCAGTTATGGTTCATTTAATTTATGTTCACTTAACAGTGGTTATTGGATCAACTGAATGCGAACTGCTGTTATGCATTAAGCCAGTGCTACCCCCTCTTAAAAAAATGGAAAATGTTAGTTTGAAAGAAAAAATGCAGAAGCTAATACTGATCGTGCTCATTTATTAAAAAATTAGTTATTTTCATTTGTGAAATGTCTTAAAATATGTATGTATTCTGAACTTAACTTGCTCTATATTAAGAGAACCTTGAGGAATTCGAAAATTTGAGCCAAAAATGTGATATTTGAAGTCAGTGTAAATATTTGCAGCACTGAAAGTCGCACATTTGTGAAAGTGTGAGTGTGTGTGTGCAACAAGTAGAAAGCTACAGTCATGAATAATGGAGGGAAGGCGTGAATCTGAATTTAAATCAGAAAATTGTGGAAAACTATTGGCAAACTGTTGACGGTCCTTTTCCCTGTATTCAACGTTACCTTGTAGAAGGGTATTGGAAGCTGTTGTAAGGCTTTATATGGCCTTGTCTATTGGCAGGCTATTGAACCGATTTCGCATTTGATAGTCTAATGTTTTTGTCTTCGTTTCAGGTGTGCGCCATTTGGCCATAAGCACCACTTTGAGCCACTTGAAGTCGTTGCGGCAACAATAGAGATTCATTGAAAAGCAATTGAGAAAAAAGCTGTGAAATTGTAAACTGAAACTGGCAAGTGAAATTGAAACCGAAACGGTGAACAATTGGAAAAATATGCGGCACATCAGTACAGAATCGATGTGGCTGCCACCGAATGGCGTGGCATCCACATGACAAGCCCCAGGACGAGGACGAGGCAAACGAAACGATCAACGTGCCAGTACCAGTACCAGTGCCATTGCCAGCGGGAGCTCCACTCGACACAGTCAGCCTGAGGATAATGCAAATAGTCGTAAACAACAGCAGCAAAAACAAAAACAAGCAACACTTTGAGTACACAAACCCAACTGGCATTCGCAACCCATCATGGCGGATGCGGACGATAGCAATAGCGGCGAGGGCAGTGGCGGCGGCAGCGGAAGCGGCGACAGGGAGGGCTTGGAGTCGCGTCGCGATTCACTGCAGCTGCTGACAAAGCTTGACAAGGCTGTCTCCACAAATGACGTATTGCTGGACCTGCAGCGGGCTTTAACCTACGAGGCAGTCTTTAGCACCCTTGTGGAGCACAAGATGCAGGCGCTGAAGCGCGATTATGAGGACCATAAACGAGCCAAGCGTAAGAAGCGCAAGTCTATTGGCCGTATTCTGTTACCTCGAAAGCTTTTCGGTACGCGCCGACCCAGCAAGGAAGAGTCCGATGAGGAGGATGAGGTGTTGCCTTCAACGAGAAAAAGCCTGCGACAAGCTAAGACTGCCCTGAGCCACTGCGATGACATCGAGGTGGCATCCGGCTCATTGCCTGTGCATCGTAAGCCAACAAAGAGCATAGAGCCTGCACCAGAAGACAGTGTGGCCAGCACGCTTAGTAACTCTTCGGGCCATCAGTCGGGATACGCCAAGCATAGCCTTCTCGTTCAGGCTCAGACTCATACGCCAGCACACTTGCAGGCGCACCGGGATAGTAGCACCGACGACGAGGTGGGACCACTCCAGACGAGGCAATCCACAAGTACAACGACCAACGGCGAGCTCGGTCTACATACTCCGGCCGCCTCCTGCTACGACAATACCTCGCTGGCCACGGCCACTGCAACCGCTACGGCCACTGTGATTGGTGGTGCACGTGTGCTCCACAGCTCTACAATGGCGGACGATAGCGTGACGGTTTCGTTACGCGACAGTCTCGAGAGCCTCTCCTACTCCAGCTCCCGTTGCACAGTCAGTTTTGGCGGTGCCGAGATCATCGCTCTCGCCCACGGCGAGGCAGACACTCGTGAACGGGTGCGTCTTGCTAAGCGGCTACGTATCCTGGAGGCCAAGTCCATAAGTGCACAGTGCAGCCCAATCTTTCCGCGCAGTATGGTGCGTACGGTTCAGCTGCCAATGCCGCAGCAAGCGGTAAGTAACACTTTTTTTGAGATCTGACATTCGATAACGTTCCTTGACAATGTGTTAAATGACATCTCTGTTTGCAGCGCATGCATGTTAATGTTCCCTCCAGTCTGGCGAAGCCACAAGCGCATGTGGCTGTGGAAATAGAATCGCTGCCACTGCAACAGCCTCAAACTCAACAACCGGTGCAACCTGAGGCGATGACGCTGCAACAGCGCAAGAGGTTGCTCCCTAAGCAGCTATCCTGCACCGAGAGTTCAGGTGCGGGCAGCGATTTCGATGGTGCTGCTGCCTATGCACGCTACTTTTCCAGGCAGAATACCTCTGAGGATAGCGCCAATGTGACAGTCAGCACTGTGCTGGCCCAGAGCGACTCGCAGTCGCTGCATGCACTGCCCAGCTATGCAAACACCCCAACGGCATCAGGTGGCCGAGATTCGGAGCGCCTTATGTCACGTAATAGCGGATTGCTTGCTATTCGACACCCGCCTACGCCAGAGGCGGTTGTTATTCCTATGGAGGACGAGGATGAGCAGCCATTGCCAGCAAAGCTTGCTGAGAAGCTGCACCGCATGACCTCAACCTCGACGGGTTCCAGTGTGGCACCCACTGGCTGCTGCACTGCAGCCAAGTCCGTGGCATCACGCGCCAAGGACAAACCGGTTCAGAGCTTTAAACCTATGCTGCCAATGCCCGTGGTAACGGCAGCCCAGAGTACCGGCAGCGATGATGAGTACCGACGTCGAAAACGGAAGTACAGTAAGTCGAAATGAAGTCAGAGAAACGAAATAGCGTAACCCGATCCTCTTGCAGAACGTCATCATCGTTGCTCAGATCCTGCGCTGGTCTATCCCACGCCCAGTGGCCTGCAGCACTGTGTGCATGTGCTCGGCCTGGCACCCGATGCCCAGTCCATGTAAGTCCTGTACGCTCGTTTAACACATCAGCTTCACCATCTCACCATCAACATCAAAAGCAGCACCACAAAGGCGTCGCATGTCAACTAATGTCATTTATTACCCACAGACAATGCCCCTATGGCGGCGACTCGCCCTGCGACCTGCCGCTGGACATGGACACTGATGCTGATAAAATTGACGACCTTGAGCACATGGTGCCTGGCAGCGGTCATCAGCGACATCGCAGAAAGCATCGGTAAGCCACTTGCCCTATCACTTCATGTCCATCAAGCTAAGGCTATAACTTGTACAGTGGTCACTCAAACAATGGAAACAAATCTTAAGTTTCTTTCAATGTAACTTCTATTCTTTTCGAATCTTTTGTTGTGCTCATTTCATTACTTAACTCCTTTATATAATCCTTTCCCCTTGCTCTTTTGAGGTCCTTCTAATGTTAGTTCTATAAATCTCTATTCTTTGCTACAATAACTTGGATAAATTGTCCCGATTAAATCCATTTCTAATTTATTATAAAGAGTTTTCGACATTTTAGTTAACTGTTATTGAAATATCCTTCGTCCTCATAAATTATATTCCTTTGTTCGTCCTTTGATGCCACTGTATTTGCCGGCTATTTGCCCAAGCTAAGAAATGATTAGAGAGCTTATAAATGATTGCGCATTAAGGCCATTGATGGACGGTTGGACCAGTTGGCCAGTTGGTCAGTTGGCCAGCCGGACAGTTGGCCAGTTTAGTGCAGTAACAATAGGCTCCTGTCTGTTTTTGTCCTTGAGCTGCACTAATAAATGTCCAGCTTCAAAGTGATTGTCAAACGTCGTCTAATGCGTTCTACCGAGTCTCCTGCTACCAACAGAAGACAAAAATTGATTGACAGGCTTTGTATGTCAGCTGTGGGCGAGTGGGTGAAGTAACGGTATTCATTGTCACCACCTGGCCGAACCGTAAACGTAACCGTAAACTCAAACCTAAACCCACTGCCTTCCTGTCTCCACTTCCTCAGTACCTGAAACTGTTGTTGGGTTTTTTTTCTGGTCGTTTCTGTTTTTTTGTATCCACCAGGAGGCACTTCCGTTGCGAAACGAGTAACGGCAGTCGACGCCATGTTGTTTTTGTATCTTTGGCGTGCAGCGAGCGGGGAAATTGTGGCAGCTTTGTAATGCGGAAGTTTTGCAAAACCCAAACGGAAATAGAGCAAATATGTTTAAGCTGTTGTTGTTGCACTCCCTGCCTGAGATACACCACATGGCACATACCCATGTACTGCTATAATTGTGTGTGTGCGTGAATGTGTATGTGTGTGTGTACTCTAGCATTGGGTTTACGACTAATTGATTGAGCTAGGTATTGATATAGGGGATTAAATCCCTTATTAAATTTCTAACTGCTCTGCGGTTCCTCTTCAATTGCTCTGTGCATGACATACTTTCTTGGTGGAGCAAAGTCCTTATGGCGTCTGAGTACTTAAGAATATTGAAAAAAGAATATGGGAGAAATTTACCTGCAGGATCTAAGCTGTTCAGCTTTTACTATATATGGTAAAGAATCCTTCCATTTAACTTCTGCTTTTCTTTTTGCAGGCATCGCCACAAAAAACGTCACCGACATAAAAAACCCAAAATACTTGTACACGATTTGGACACAGAAGTTGTCAAGGTGCGTAGCTTATGCCCAGGCATATATATAAGATATTATAAAGAACTGTTTTATACCAATTCTAGGTGATCGATCCACATGATCTCTCCCAGCGCGCACGCTGGACAATTATTGCAACTGCCTGCCTTCTGTTGCTGATGTGCCTAATGTTAATTGGCGTCACACTACGGATGGCACCCATCATCGATGATATGGGTAAGTGCTAAGATCCTTATATTCCAAATGCTTCTCTTAATACCCTGACAACCAATATATAACATATATATATCCATGCCTGCCCTAGACTTAAGCAAATCAACTCTAATGGAACAAGTTATAGGCATAATACATACATAGCGTGTATCAGCTCGTTATTATCCTTTCCTTTGTGCTTCGTCATGATAAACACTGTATATAAACATAATTTAATTGGGAGTTTGGGGGTTCCATTGAACCCTGCACATAATCGATGAGAATCGGTTCTCATAACTATCATATATGTCTAATGCCGTGTGTATTGTGTTCTGTTACGTTATAAATTATAGAAAACCTAACGAAATGTAAGTACGAGCACGAAACAAACGTATTTAAAGAGAGAAGTATACCAAAGTTTTGATACCCTCACAGACTTTTGTTAGGGTATCAGAATTAGGAAGTTTCGTTACCGTTTTGAAATGCTTTGACTTAAATTTACCCCTATTATAAGCTTTAATGCGTTATTCTAACCCCAAAACTAGAACCATATAAAAGCTTTCTGTGCTACTGTTATAAAAAGCTTTCACTGTTAACTTTAGTGTGTTCTGTTCAAGTTGAGCTTCTGTTCCACTGCTTACACCCAAACAAAAGCTTTCTTTTATGTTGCAGCTTTGAGCTTGTGCCTGAACTTGTGTCTTAGCTTGCAGTTTGAGTGCAGCTCTTGAGCGTGAAAAGGAGCTTTCACTCAACTCTAGGTTTGACTCGGAGCCAGGCTCAATCTCAATGCTCGTTGGCTACGCTCACACCTACAAACATACAATTATGTGTGCCATTGTATTGCATAACAGCATAGTAATAGTCGCGGAACTAGGACAGCGTATCACATGTTGCATTTCATACACTCGCACACACAGCGAGCAGGATGCTGTTACAAATTCGCTATGTGTGTGTGTGTGCGGGGGTGTGTGCGTGTGTGTTTGGCATAGATTTGTGTGCTGCTCGATATTTTGGCGACTATCAGACAACCCATATATATCATCTACTCGTATTTGGGACCTACAACCTTCAACCTAGCTGCCTGCTGTTGTCCATATCCTGGCACTAATCATTAATTATAATTGATAATTATGTAAACTGCAGGCAACAGGACAAACTTCATTAGCAGCGCGTACTGAATCCAATTAGAAGCTGATTAGAAACAGTGTCAAGGCGTCAAGTCATCCAGGCGTCCACCTGGTTACGTTGGAGCTGCAAGGGAGCGATAGCGTAACTTTTCCAACTAAGGGTGAGGACAAAGTGTCAACAGGCATCTCCTTAAAGGAGCAGCAGCTGTAGTTGTAGACGGAACCGTAGCCGTAGCCGTAGCTGCTGCCGCACTTAATCGGCAGCCACAGACGCCACAATGGGGTGCACCACAGCGTGACAATGCCTGGTTAAAACTAATTTGTGTGTTAGCAAAGGGCGGACACCCACCCACACACACACACAGATGCACGCACGAGCGCTCTTTTGGCAAATGGCGGACGCAAAGCGAGTCGCTGCTGCTTCAGCTGCTGGTGCATTGTGCGCCGTGTGGAAAATGTAAAATGCAGTTATGCATTTCTTAAGTTGAATCAGCGGCAATGACAAAGCGGCTGTGTCACAAAGGCTGGGCCTGCCTCTAAACTAAACTTTAAGTGTGTGTCTGAGTGTGTGTGCGTGTATGTGTGTGTGTTTTGGGGGGCACTCAAATATGCAAAGAACCCAGCTGCAAAAATGTTGAGCTGATGACGTCGCCCGCGTCGTTGACGCTCTTGACTTTGTGCTCTACCAGAAGGAGCCCTGTACGCCACCCCACACGGAGCAGATCTTCTTTTTTTTGGGGGGGGAGTGGGTGCGGTAGGTGTATAAAAGTTTCCACAGTGCACACAATTTCCGTCCACCATATTTTGCCTGGCCCGCGGCTGAGTGCGTTGTCATTTTGGTTAGCTGCTGAGGCGCTGCTGCTTTCTGTTGTTGTTTCATTACTTGGTGCATAAAACAAATGCACATAGTTCCGCTAGTTATTATCCACTTGGTGCGGCACTTTGTGGTTGTTGCGCTTGTAGTTGTACTTGTTGTTGTTGTTGTTGTTGTTGTCGTGTTGTGCCAAGACAACGACAGGAGTACACTGTCTGCAAAACAATGTGCCCTGTGCCCGTGTGCGTTTCTTTTTGGCTTAATCAACACTGCTGCTATCATCATCATCCTTATATTCATCGTCCTCGTTGTTGTTGTTGTTGTTGCTGTTGTTGCTGTTGGGGGGTGGACCACAAAAAGCATTCCGATTGCCCAGAAAAGCCGCAAGTATTTCAGGACCAAATTATTTTCATAGCTTTAGCTTAAAAGCTGAAATGCCGGCAACGTTGCTTCATTGTTGTTAGCCAGTTCCCCAGTTGATGTTTCTACAGTTCTTGTTGATGTCGTTGTCGTTGCTGTCGTTGTTGTTGTTGCTGTTGTTGTTGTTTTACTACTGAAACGCATTGCCATTGCCATTGCCCCTTGGCGCTGGCAAAGAATTAAAAATATTTACAGTATTTCGACTGAGCGAGCAGCTCAAAAAACAAACAAGCGGCGCTTGGGCGCAATCTGCATGACTTGGACGAAGTCGAAGTGCCATAGAGCCAAAGAGCCACCGGTGCTGGAGCGACTGGACGACAAAGACAAAGGGAATATGTCGCCCTATACCCATAGATATATGTGTGTGTGTGTTGTTCCCTTTTGGTAGCAACAACCATCTGTGCGGTTAACAGCACCCAACGACAACAGGAAGAGGAAAGCAAAGAAAAAAAAACATAAATGAAACCAAAACACACCCAAAGCATTCCAAACAAATATGAGAAACATAATTTTATGCCACACAACCACACACACACCACACACACACACACATCCTAAATATAAGTATGTTGTAAGTTTTTCCTTATCGCTTTTGAAGCTAAGAGGCAGTCGTCAGAAAGATGTAATTTTGTCAGTTTCTTAATTTGGACAGTTTCCCCATCGAAAAACAAATATCGACAACTCGGCTGCTTTTGCGAGCCGTCCCAGCTGCTGTTCCTGGTGGCTTAGTTCTTAGGCTGTCATGGATTAAGTCCTTGTGAACTTTTCATGATTAATGATGCTTTGAAAACTTGTCATTACTTTACCCCCACCCCCCTACTTCTTATAGTTATATATATACTCTGGATTTGGTTTCCTAGCAATAGGTTACTAATGTGGTCCGAGAGAGAGAATAATCCCTCTGCCAGCTCAACTTAGCTCTGCTCCAACTAATGTGCACCTGCATAGTTAATTTAATTATCCAAATCCAAACACGAGGCTGCATTACCTTTTACGATGGAAAGGATATATGAAACTTTTTGCAGTAAAGGAATTCCTATATCCTTTTCTTCACTCTATAAGTTAAATCTCTCTGGCGTTTATTAACCTACTTGAAGTTGTTGCTTCCTGTTTCAACTACTTTAGATTTCTGCTTTCATCTCTAACGTTGCATAATGGATCCTCTGCAAAGTCCTTGACTTTCGAGTCCATAGCTTCTAAATGGTTGGTATTCGGTTTCCTGCTCTGGCCACTGTTTTAATTGCTTGGAAAATGAAAGCAGCAGCAGCAGCAGCAGAGGCGGCGGCGGCGCCTTGGCAAAGTGCCTCCAACGCCAAAGTGGCAGTCAGCGTTTAGCCAGGAAACGGCAAAATTAAATTAGGCATATTTAAGTAGCGAAATTCCGGCGAAATTAAGCTTATAAATGTTCGACAGACATTTAAAAATAAAGAAAAGAAAAGAGAGAAGAGAAAATAATAATTTCGACTGGGGAGATTCCATGTGGATTTGTTTAAATTTAGCCAAACACTCGAGCGCCTAATGAGTCCAAGTCAGTTTCAGCTGAGGGAGTCGCCTCAAAAACCGCAGTCAAATCAGATCTAAAAGGAAAAATGAAAAACTGAACACAAAACGCTTTTGGCTGCCACTGACAAAGGCAGAAGGACTCGTCAGTGTGAAACCATAATGAGATGAATGCGCTCTAAAAACAGAAAACAACAACAGCAACAGCAACAGGAAAAACTTGCTCAAATATTTGGCAATTATTTAGTTTCGGTTTTCAGTCGAGCTCCACTGGAGGTTGGGTGTCCATGTCCACGTCGGCATCGGACATTATTATAATGAGTGAATGAATGAACATTTGGTGCCAAATTAGTATTAAAAAAGTTGGCGGTGTGAATGAGTCAGAGACAAAAATAAAAGTTGATGCGGGCTGGCTGCTCTCTTGGTGTGTGTGTGTGTGTGGGTAGAGTGGGCGTGTCAAAGGCAAACGCCAGCAAAGTGCGGGTTTTCGGTGTGGTTCAACGTGCGGCAAGTTTCGGTGTCTCTTTTTAAATACTCATTACAAAAAAAGAAAGGAAATCGCCAAAAAAAAAAAACAAAAAGTTTTGATAAAAATCCTATTATAAACATAAATAAATAGACTGACAACAGGGCAGGCAAATGGCCTGGCATGGCCTGGCCTGGCGTGCTCTGCCCGCAACACACAGGACACACCGAAAGCAAAGGACTTGCCGCCTGTGCAAACATTATGAGCTTTCGACTTGTAGGCACAAGGATGGCGGCGTCCTCTGAATGGGACTAAGTCAAACAATGAGGCAGCCAGCTGTAAAAGGACATAGCGAAACTTCATTAGTGCTCTCATCTCAGCTCATCCACAATGTACAAGAATATATATATGTATATATGTAATAGTATGCCAGCCTGCAGGCCACATACTAATACACACACACAGCCACACACACGCACATGCACACTGAGAGAAATGCTCAAAGGCATTTAAATTAATGAAAGTGCTGCAAATTTCAAATGAAACAAGAAGCAAAATGAGTTTTAAAAGAGTACAAGAGAGATTTGACAAGCTAAAACATACTCCCTTCTGTGTACACTAGATTTTTAAATATAGTCCAGATATCCGTGTACAGTAGAACCACGCTTGAGTGGACACTTATCGCAGGTATATTTCTGTGTGAGGAAAGATTGTTAGGCAAAAAAGGGTAAAAATCAATGAAAGTTGAATGAGAATTCAGAATGATAAAAGAAAAAAGTGAAAAAACTGCATACAGGAACTCTAATAGTGATGTTCGTCAAACCGAGACTGCACTGTACAACTCTGCTTATTTCCTGAACGAGACTTTCAGGCAAAAGAGGTTGAAGTCAATGAGAATTGATTGAATTTTAAAATCAAAAAGAAAAGACTGAAAACTGCTTTCAAGGACTCTAATACTGATGTTCGTCTAAAGAGGCTGCACTGTGCAACTTAGCTGAACATCTATTCCATATTTCCTTTTCTCTTATATGCATATTCCTTTCCTAGTTTTGAGCTTCGTTGCATTTCTTTAGTTGTTTCTTTGAGCCACTGCTTGTTTTCTCTCAGTGTATGGACCTCTATAATACTCTTTCGTTGGAATTTTAAATAAAGTAGTTTTTCTGTGGTTTCCACTCGCCAGCTGCCGGTTACCCAGGCATCGCTTGCTTGGGCTGTGGCTTTCTTGTGGCTTATTATAAGACTGGGCTGGGGCTCAGTATAGGTACTCGTAGGCATATTCAATATTCATATTTCTCAGCGAAAGGAATATTTATTACCTTGCAAGTAAAACACACAGCCACACACACCCACCCACACACACACACACACACACTCATATGAGGTGTTTGCCTGTGAATATGAAGATACACAATGATTGGATTGAGTAGGGCTCCAGCTCATAGATGGAATGGGGACATGTCAGTGTCGCGTAACCTTTTGTTACCATACGCTGCAGTCGAAGAACCTTAAAAACTAGAAACAGAAACTGTTTGTTTGGCGAACCGCTGGCAACAAAAATTTAATCTCAAAACCGAAGACATTTTGACGGTGCCAGCGCCGGTGCCACTAAGCGAAATTGCTTTGCCTGCCGCCTGAGGTGACATTTTCATGTGGGTAAAATAACGGTACAAACAGAGTACAACAGCGCCATTGCAAGGGTTGTGGGTGTGGCTGTGGGTGTGAGTGTGGGTGTGGGGGCGGAGTGGCAAAGCCTGCCATGCTCTACGGATAACTGGCAATGTGAAGGAGTGTTAGTTTAAGCCAAGTGACCGCCTATACGGGCCTCGCATCGAGCTCTGCTTTAAAAAGTCAATTTTCCCAGACCAAAATGCTGCAAAATATCGAACTTATAGCAATTTATGACTCATAAATTGATTGTGTGTGTGTGTAAGTGTGTTGTTTGGGTGTGTATTCTAGACTAGCTGGAAATTTGCGACTAGGTCGCTCATGAGTTATGCTAAATGTATTTTCAATGTGCCGACAAGATTCCTGGTATTTTATCATAATTTTCTTTCTTTCTATTGCTCGGTAACTTACTGAGGGTAGTCCATGCATGAATTTGTGGCTAGGAAGGCACAGCTTAAGGCTGCTGCTTGACAGCGCACGTGGTAGAGCATCGCCTGCTGCAGCTGGTGGCAGGTTGACTGGGGCAGATCAGCATATGAAATCTACTCGTTGTTGTTTCAATTATGTCTTAAAATAATATCCTTGACTATGAACTAACTGGCAGTGTGCAAGCCATAATCTGTTGCCATTGGATACCACATAATAGACTTGTTTGCCCGGGTTGCTTATTGCCCACGTTAAGACAATTGTTCGTTTTAAGCCGTTGCAATTTGCTGCAGTTGGCCTAAGCCGTTGCAATTTGCTGTATTCGTCGTAAAAGCAGCATTTGGCCTAAACCTGTGCAATTGGCAGTGTTCGTCTTAACAGCTGCCGTTGCCTGGAAGCCAGCTTAAGCTGTTGTTCAGAGTCCTTAGTCCTTGGCAGCTCCATATGGAGCAGCAAAATTGGTTGCAGCTCAAAAATCTAAAATCTGTTTGCAAATAGTTGAGTATAAAATTACTTGAAGTTGTTTACAAAAATGTAATTTTCTTTATTTTGTAATAGTTTTTTGATTGGTTTTTACATTTATAATTGACTTCAGATAAGCGGATAAACAATTATAAACTTCAATCCGGTTTTAGGAAATGAACTTAATTACTTTATTGGCCTTTTAGTCTATAATTTGTTTTCGCTGGCCCCAAAGATCGGATCGCATTGCATGACGATTGTGTCTGAAAGATAAACATATATTTAACACAGAGAGCTATAGAGACTATATAAGTCCGGTTGGAGCTCGATGCTAGTTTAGTTACAATTCCCACAATGAAACAGTTCACTTTGTTTGGCGTTCTTTTCCTGGTTCTGGCCGTTGCAATGGTGAGTGGAAACCCGAAACTGATTAAATTAATTTTATGCAAGCCTTTCCCAATGTGGTCTGCAGGCAACCGCCGTGCCACAAATGCCGCAAATGCCACAAATGCCGAAGATGCCAGATATGCCACGAAATGCCCATAGGCGCTTCTCAATAACTGGCGCTCAGATTGCTTCCGGTTTCTTGAACCGAAACGCCGGACAACAGAATCCGCCAATAGGCCAAAACTCTGGTCCACCGCCACCGCATCGCCAGCCTGAGAATGGACAAGGCCCAAGTGAACACAACTAAGAAGAATCCGAACATGGAAAACAAATAAACATATTATTCTTGCAAGTTTTTAGAAGTATTTTTGTGGCATTTAGTTAAAATTTGATTGAAAATCAATTTCACTAAATTCTGCACAATTCGAGTGAAGAGACTGTTTAAATGATTTGAATGATTGAAGTTTGTCCTTGTCTATATGAAGATTAGTCCCTTTGGATTTGTTAATGGCCAATGCAATAGGCCATCCCTATAACTCATTCTCTTTTTATGGTTTGATGTGAACCAGTCGAAACTAAAGCAAATAGGTTCTTAAAGAAAAGATAGTTATATACCAACACCAGGAGGGATTCAGCAAGTGTGACTCTAGATAGAAAGCAGATCTCATCTGTTTCTGAGAGCTAAGGGTGTAATATAGAAAAAACTATGTAATGATCTTTTTATAGTTCCAAATGAAGTAGATTCATAGACTTGAAGCTACTAAAGGAGACAAAAGAGAGAACTTCTTCGTATTGATTAGATCAGTTGGTGCAAAATGAACCCGAATCGAATCAGTTCTGCAAACTCGGAGAGATGTAACAAAGCTGAACAAATATATATCAGGAACCAGGACTAGGACTAGGAGCAAACCCAGTCCCAGTTTTCTTACTTGGTTTTCTAAGATCAGAAGAACCAAATATATATCAGAATATAGTGCAAGAGGAATATAGTTCAAGAGGAATATATTTCAGTAGAGCACCAGAAACAAACATATCCTTTTCTCTGTTTAACGTGTAAATCTCATATTTATGACAGGATCAGATACTATAGTATATATAGCACTAACTAGAAGAATTATCATATAAAAGATTACGTTAGTCCTTCTAGAAATGCTCTAAAGTAAGTTGACAGCAAAAGTTCTTAATTTCTACTGTCTTTCGTTTATAATTCCCAAACGGTTTAAGCCTAACTTTAACCTTCTTAAGACTCGAGCTGATGAAAAATTCTTTGTTAAAGTGTTTGTTTGTATGCATTTCTCTGTTTAACGTGTAAATCTCATATTTATGATAGTATAAGATACTATAGTATATATAGAGCTAACTAGAATAGTTATCATATAGAAGATTACGTTAGTCCTTTTAGAACTGCTCTAAAGTAAGCTGAGAGCAAAAGTTCTTAATTTCTACTGTCTTTCGTTTATAATTCCCAACCGGTTTAAGCCTAACTTTAACCTTGTTAAGACTCGAGCTGAAGAAAAATTCTTTGTTAAAGTGTTTATTTGTATGCATTTCTCTGTTTAACGTGTAAATCTCATATTTATTATAGAATAAGATACTATAGTATATATAGCACTAACTAGAGGAATTATCATATAGAAAACCTTTCTTATCCCAACTTTCTTCTCTGTTTTTCTCAGTCCTATAGGCTTACGAGTATCTAACAAAAGCAGCTTAAATATATATGAGAATATTGTTGAGGAACTAGTAAAGAACTGGAAGCAAACCCTTCTCATTCTTAACCTTTTTCTCGATTCAGAAGGACTATATATTATATATATATCAGAATATTGTTCACGAAGAACTACTTTTTCTTTTTACTTCGAACTTTCCTCTCTGTTTTTCTACGTTCTGTAAATCAGCTTATATATAATTCATATTTCTAAATATAGTTATAGTTAGAGAAACAGAAGTAAATTCTTTCTACCCACAACTTTCCCCTCGTTCAGAGAAACTTAATAACCTTTTGTTATATGGTTGAGTAACCTTATGAATTGAAATTGAATCAATTTAAAGACCTTCCTCTTTTCAGTGCAATTGTTTTTGAACTTAGCTTTCTAAATTCAAGTGAAAAATTCTTCCGAGAATTCCTATTAGCATTTTAACTATACGAGTACATATTTTCATGTGAAAAACAAGTGAAATGTAAAAGAGGTAAAAGAGAGAGAGAGAGAGGAAAAGTTTTATATAATAGCCCAAAAGTTTTTCCAACTGATAGAAATAATTTAACATACTTTATTTTTACGAAGTACACGTAACTTAACTAAGAGTCAAAATATAATCAATTACTGTATCAGAAAAGTGTTGGGGCTCTTAAACGTCGTGCAGATTTTCCAAGTTTGATGTTTGAATATTTGTTAAAAGGTAGGAACAAAAAAAGGAAATGGAAAACTTTTCAGTTCAAACGAAATGTTAAGTAAAGTTTTATTACACGAACCGCAGCTGTAAAAGAAAATATGTAAAAAACTTTATTTATACTCGTATACATTTTAAACACCAATCGGAAGGAATATACATATGTTTATATCTCTATATATAAGTGTATATATATAGAGCTGTTTGTTTGTGGGGCAGCAGGAGTATCTACTAAACATAGAAACAGATACTTGCCACACACTTTGCTGGGGCAGCCACGAACATACTCATAACTCTGGGGGGAAACTTTATTAATAAAGTGCACAGAGTGAAACGAATTACGAGCATCAAATTCATAAATAGTCATTGTATAATGCCTTAGGTCCATTCTTACCGCCTCTTTCTCTATTTACGAGTGGGCATGGTTGCGTAGGCGGAGCCAAAGCTGTTTTGGGTTCAGGTGCACAGAAATATAAATTCTTCTGTGACTTTACTTCATTTTGCAAAGTGCGAGTGCTTATTATGTTGAAGTTTTGCCTTCAGGCATATTATAATTGCATTACAACAACGTTTCTGACTCTGTCTCTGGCGCTGACTGTGACTCTGCGCTTAGATACAAGTTTGAAACAGTCAACGCCCCATTTCCCCGGCTGTGCATTACTCTAATTTCCGAACTATGCAGCTGGGCGCTCATGTGTGAATGCACCTGTGAGAATATCCCGAAAAGTTATACACTATCAGTCTCTTTGGCATGTTGCAAGTTAAGGACGACAAGCATAACTAACCAGACAGACACACAAACAGACAGAGATAGAAATAGAGAAAGAGATGGGGACAGAAGCAGATATGAAGCTGGTTGGGGCAGAGGACAAACGCAGTCTTCAATTACCAAATGCTGATGAAACGTTACACCTGAAAGCAGAAAGAAAATATGAAGACATTTCTCATACGACGGCTCGATGGAAAAGTAATGCATAGCCCCCCGATAACCCCGCCCCCCCCGCATCCATATTCATATCCATCGCTATATTCATACGTCGTATTATCAGCATACATAATTTCCGCTACGGCAACAATGCAATGGCGTTGGCGCTGACGCTGACGAGGGCGAGGCAGCAGTCAGGACACACACTCATACACACACACACACACACACACGCAGAGCAAGACAACAGTCGTTGCGTATACGCCCTGTGCGCGCGCCTTTGCCATAGTTTGAGCCGCAATACAACCAAAACAAATGCACAAGTGCCACGCCAAAAGCAAAGTTGAGTGCAAAAATTGAGTGGAAATTGAAAGCTTTCACTCAGACGCTAGCAACACAGAGCAACACGTGACGCTGGGCCATTGAGTTGCACTCAAAGTAGCCTTGAGAGGCAACTCCCAAGGATGCTGCGTTGCTATTGCTATCGCCGCTGCTGCTGCTGCGCCCGAGTCCAACATGTTGCTTCCATTTGCTGTCCTGGCTCGGCCCACAATCGAGTGAGATAAGCCGAAGCACGAGTCAGCCAGAAGGCACGAGGACACGAACGAACACGAGCTAGACGAGTGCAAAGCGAAGATGGTGTCGCCACCACGAGCGGCACGAACTGATAAAGCCAACGGCTGCCAGTGGCTAAGCGTGGCAGGCTCGCGATTCGGTCAGTTGAACATATTCCATGCTGTGATCAAGTTGTCTTTTCCTCTGAGCGCCGAGCGCTGTGCATGCCTTGGACTTGGAGCATTCGCCACGTATATCGCAACGAAATCGAAGCGTCATTGCAATTTCCAACTAGTCGTAAAGAATATAAGGAAGAAAATCCAAAATAAATGGCCGAGCATCAAGTGCAGTGCGTCTACCATTGAATGTCTGTGTGTGTGTGTGGGTGTGTGTGTGCTTGAGTGTGTATGTGTGTGATTGGTGGCTGAGTGAAGCCTGCTTAATGGACAGAGAAATTGCTATGCTGTAGGCGTGGCCAGCCGTTGCACTTTTGGTAGAGTCCAAAAAAAGCGATGCAGGCTGGAAGGTTGGCAGCCCAAACCCAGACTCAGACCCAGAGTCGCCTCAAACTTGGCCGGAAACGGGGCAATAAGCCATTCAAATGGCGCCACCAACTTTGGCCAGCTCCCACTGCTAACTGCCAACAATTGAGTTGCTAATTTCTTTCTAATTGAGCTCTGTCTGTGTGTGTGTGGGTGTGTTTCTGGTTGTGTGTGGGAGTGTGGCTGAATGGTAATGTCGCTTCTTATAAAAGTTATTGTTATATTGTACCTCGTATTCATTTTATTGTAGTTGCAGCTCAACGGCAAACAATTTGTGAAACGACGGACTGACTTACATGCATTTTATTAGTACATAATATCAATAAAAAAAACCAAAAAAAAAAACACTAAAACAAACAAATTAATCAATCCAATTGAATAAACACCAATAACAATTTTTGTAACTTAATTAAAAAAGCCTCTTTAAATAATACAAAACCAACAAGAAAACAAATTAAAACCAAATTAAATAAACAATATATGAATAAAGAGGTGGAGAAACAAATACCAACAGTTAATGACAAACTTAATTGAAACGGTTTCGTCTGAGAACACAAAAAAAACAAAAAACAAAAGACAGAAAACATTTAAGACAAATAATGAAAATGTAATCAAAAAGTGAATTCAAGTGCCAAAAATTGAGAAATCAACATTGAATGGGCAGCATATCAGCAAAGTTATCGACTGCGCAATCGTTATCGCAATCGATACAATTAACACACATTTTGAAAAGCGAAGCTCAGAAAATTCACACACAAAAGAAGAAAATCCTAATTGAAAATCACTCGGCTTGTGCTCGCTGAGGAGAACGCAGGAGGAGAAGAAGCTCAGGAGCTGGAGAGAAGTCCTAATGAAATCAACGAAGGCTCACAAATCAAGCATGGAACCACCAAAAATTGTAATGTACAACAACAGCTTTCAATACACTTACTTTTCTCTTATCCACACTCTAACGAATACTTCAATACTCTGCACGAACATCACCAAAAAAAAAAAAGAAAATAGAATGAAAGTCATGTGTCACGTTTTTCTTTTTACTTTTTCCTCTAACTTTTTCTTTTTTCCTTTAATATTGAACAATATAAATAGCATTTCATGCTCATTCTAAGACTCACACATACACATACACATACACTTGCACACCGCACTCCCACACACACAGACACTGAGCGCACTTAAATTCCTATGAAAAGTCATTTTTCAACACATTTTTTCTTCATTTGTTTTTTTGCTGCTTCCAATTTCCATTTCTTAATTTGCGTACACATTTTTTGCAAATGAAATATTGTCGTAATTTCTGAACAATTTCACAATGATTTTTCCTTTCGCTTCACAATTTTCTTATCCTCCACTGAATCGTATCAATTATCCTTACACTCTGTATAAGAACTCGTAATATTCTATCCTACAAATATCTCACTTTTAATTTATGTGTTCTTTCACGCGTATTTAACTTTAACTTTAGGTTCACCTAAGCATAAACTACTATTATAATGAACAGTTGCAAATTTGTTGCAAATTGAGTCAAAAAATCTACTATATATATTATATATCTATGTATCTAAAGGTAAATACCAATCGCGTCGTTTTATTTGCCTTCAATTAAACATTTATCTGAGAGCTCAAATTTACTTGACTCTGTGGCAATTATGCAAATATAAAACGAATATCAAACAAATATCAAAAATCTCTCACTATATATAAGTAAAAACAATAGTGGAAATGTACACAAAAGTGATTATGTGGCAACTGTGTAAATACACAGGGAAATTGTGGCTGCCACGGGCGGCAGCTGCAACTTTTCGACGGGGACTCGACTCAAACAAATGTTTCCTATTTTGCTGAGACTTCGACTCAATATCCTTTCTTTAAGCCCTCTAATCAACCAATATCTACGCCACTGCTTGACTTATTTTAAAGCTATAAGCAAAGTGTCAAATGAATTTACAATCACAGCAAAGATTTGCTCAAATTATTTGCCATTTTTCATTTATTTCATCAATCTTTTTGTGGCAGCTTGTCGCAAGCAGCCCTTGGCGACGCCTCTGCTGGTTGCAAGCCATAAATCTAATCGGAAAATTGGATTCAAAGTTCTGTTTTCGACAAGCGTTTCCTTTATTAAGTCCATTATGTAATTATATCCTTAACACAAGTATTTCTATGCGAAAAAGAGTGTCTCGGCCACCAGAATCGCTGGCCACGCCTCTGTCTGGTTTGCTATATATTATATGATATATTTGATAAAGAAACAATGTTGTATACTAAGAAGATATTATGGTGGATTTTAAAGCAAGAATAGTCGGTTATCACAAGGTATTCTCATTCCTGTTGGATATGGACCTATTTCTTTCCCTCCTTTTCCCTCAGAAACAAGTATTTCTATGCGAAAAAGCCCTCTGATTGAATCACTGGCCACGCCTCTGTCTGGTTTAGTATATATGAGATAGAATGTCGCATACTAAGTTGCTATTTTGTTGGATTTGAAAGCAACAATCGGTTATCACAAGGTTTTCTCATTTCTGTTGGATATGGGGATATTTCCTACCCCCTTTCCCCCAGCCTTTCTACGCCACTGGCTGGTCTACTTTATATGTTAAAACTAATATCAAAACTATCTCTTATACAAAGCTGTTGTTTTAGTAGACTGCAATTCAGTTATAGTCAGCTATCACAGATCAATCCTAATCCTATTGGGTATGAGGTTAATTCCCTACCCCCTTCCCTACGTCACTGTCTAGTATTATAAACCAATCGCAAATTTGACTTATAGTTAGCATATCTTAGTCAAAACTCGACGGCCTTTTGAGGCTGTGAGGTACCACTCAAAATTATGAAAAATTATTACCAAAGCTATCTCTTTTATCAAGTTGCTAATTAAGTAAGTTTTTTAAGTATTCACATGCAATCCTCAATCCTTTTGGGCATGATTCCCCTTATTTGATTCCTCTTTTTCCTCTTTTCCGTGCCTACGCCTCAAAATTTTATGCAAACTAATCACAAATGTGATTTTTACTGAGCATTTCTTAGCTGTATTTCAGGTAGCGCTTGCAGCCCTCTTAAGCCAATCCCTGGCTAAGCCTCTGCCTAATAGAAGTTATGTTCATAGGCTTATCGCTGTGTAGTTTTACATTCCCTTCGACCAATTTAACGCACAATTTCATAGTGAATTATCCGTTGTTGGCATCTGTTCAACATTCAATTGCTGAATAATGAACAACATGCCAGAGGAGGGAGTGAATGGGAGCCATAGGCTTATATCTGAAACATTATTTAATTATGCATAGATTACCAGTTATGTTTGCCAAAATGGGTTGTGGGCGTGGCCGGAAATATAATTAGTAATTAAAAAAAAAATATGAAAGGAAACAATTCGAACATTCAGAGAACATTTACGCATATTTAATAATTCAAACAATTTCAATGGAAACGCAATTATCTAATGAGTGTTTATTTAGTTATGTTTGCGGATAGATAATAACTGGTGAATCATACCCCTAATTGCCTTTCACAATTAAATAGATTGGCTAATGAATCGCCAATGAAATGCCAATTAAATTCGAAATGCAAAATTTGAACTGAAACCTTCTACTTTTGCTCTCAAAGGTGAAAACTTATAGCAATTGTTTGTTGTAAGTTTTTCATATATCATTTCTTTGCTTTTTCCCTGATTTGCTTTAAGCTTCCAGCTTAACTTTAACATCTTTGTGGTTCTTAGTCGCAAGTGTATTCCCCCCTGGTACGAGTAACGTACATAAGTGTGTGTTGAATAATAAATGATATGTGGCTTCATTTGCATATATCATTTTGCTAAGAAAGAAAAACTTTCTTGGCCAGGAAGTTTCTGGCTCGAGAGGAGGGCGCTGTAAGTACTGCAAGTAGACGATAAGAAGATAACTTCAGCTGAAATTCCGAGCAGCCAAACGTCAATTGGGTCAGTCGCAGAGAAAAATTTACATTCCAAATAGGAACAGGGAGCAGCAGCACTATAAGAAGTAGCTTCGATTTGCATAGAATGTCGCAACATAAATCAGTGAATTGCGGCAATTAAGCACTGAGCTATAGCAACTATTCGGAGAACCAGGGGAAAAACAAAGCTATTTGGCTAACAGCCAAGTGGCTGCAATTATGCTAAAGAAAAACAAAAGGAAAACTATTCAGATTGCAGAATACTAAGCAAGCATCCGCTCGTTCCTAGTTGGCCAATTAAACTAGTTGGCCAGTCAATCTCATTGGATTGCATTTCCTTTCTAGTTGTAATTAAACTTTACGCCAATTGAATTGGTTGCAGTCAATTTACAGTTGCTGCCAGCTAATGTTGTTGGCCAAAAGAACAAAGCGCATTGGATCGTAGCCGCGCTACTTAAATACAAATTAAGCTGCGTTTTAATTAGCCAACTTAACACGAAACGCACACATGGTCTAATAAAAGGGTTGAAGCTTGCACAATGAATTTAAACAGCCAGTGTGGGGTATACACGACTGTACTATAAGCAGCAACAGACGAGGGTATCTTAATAGAAATATCTATATGAACTGCGAGACGTATGCATAAGCTATACCTAGTCTTGATCAGTATCAGAGAGGGGAGTCTATATATCTATCTGCTATTCTCTCTTTATGTAACGGACAAACTAAGTGTCCTTAAAAGTAGGGTATACCAGATATTGGTATATGCTTTCCCGATTACCAGATGCAGATCAAGTTTTTCCCCATTTCGAATTGTGATAACTGCAAGAGAGCGAAGTTTGTGATTTTCGTTCTGTTAACGAGCTGATAATAGAAACTGATCAAGTTGGAGCTGTTTATATATATCAATACGACTCTTTATAACTCTTTATAGGGTATTTCTGAGTCACATACTCTCAACTGTATAATCTTAACAGCTGCAACCAAACCAAAGGCAGAACAAAGCAGCAGCGCGTCGTTTGAGTTGTCTTCGATAAGTTCGTATACAGTTGAGTCTTACTTCAACACTTTCTATAGGGTATCTTCTAGTCGAGCAATCTTTATTCTAAAGATCATTTTAACAATGTTGTTCGCTACTTTTTCTCCGATTGTCGGCACGTTTTCATTGTCTGCCTTGGGAAATGTATGAAAATGTATGCATAGAAATTATTTAAAAATTAATTAAATGTAATTTCTATCGAAAAGTTCGCTACGCCGTGTGCCACAGTCAAAAAGTAGCAGAAAAATGTTATGTCCTCGGTTTGTTGGTGCCTCCCCCCAGCCCCTTTCTAGCCACAATGCCGCCCTCCCTCCGTCTCCTCCATTACGCCTAAGCGAGCATTAACTCTCTGCATGCCATACAATTTTAATTAGAAAAGTTTGAACACACGCCCTAACGCTGTCTCTGGCCCACAGAGTTCATTGAATGAGAGGCTGAGTCTGAGTCGAGCACTCATAGAATATATCTACATAAAGATGTTACCTTTTACGCATATGTGGCTCTAAGCATGTGGCCAGCAATGTATAAATTAATCGTAGCCTACTTTTATGGGCCGCAGGTGATGCGTGCATAAAAGAAATTTAAATATTTTATTTCATTTTCAAGTGGCTCCAGAAACATATGCAAAATTTGTAACTGTTCCTGTTCCCTGACCCCGAAAATAAACGAGGCGTGGCAGCAGCAGCCTCGAGCAGAGGTTCCTTTTTATAGCACTGCCGTTACTCATACGCCCCGTGTGCCACTCAGCGCTGACCAAGAAACACAGACAATGCATTGCTGGCGTTGCTGTTATCTCGGCGGGAGTGCCAAACGTTTAGCTAGCACCTTTTGTTGTCCTCCTGTTATCCTTGTTGTTGTCCTTTTTTGTGTTGCTGTTGATGGAATTATTATGTGCCCAACGAACCGCAAAGAAAAAATCTGTTCTGCTGCTGTTGCCGTTGTTCCTGTTGCTTCTGTTGCGCGGTTTTTCATTTTGTTCATCATTTAAATATACATAGGCACACCCACACCCACACACACACACCCACACACATACACACTACTTTATTTAACAGCTGCGCACTTTTTGCGCTTTTATGCTGACTGTAAATGTTCAATATCTTTGCGGCTGCAGATGTGTGTAATGGGGCGTGGTCGGCCATATTAATCAGCAGCTATTTATATTTGCACCTAGTTGAATATCTACCTCCCTCTCTTCTGTTGCAAAATAGTCGTAAATCAGCTGTCAGTCGCACAACAAAAACAAATTTTCGTTTGTAATTTGTTATGTAATCCATTTTGTTACGAAATGACGGCCTGTCACAAGGTTCGAGCTGTGTGTTTTCTGTCTATTTTTTTGGGGTATGATAGCTGAACGAAATCCAATGCATGTGCAAATTTTTGCAATTTAATAATAAAATTCCGACTCAAAACTCACCCACACACACACATACAGAGAGAGAAAAGGAGATATACTTTCGGTGAGGGGAAGTCAACGACTTGGAGTTGCGAGTTCGTTTGACATTGATGCTATGTGGTAGTCGTAGCTAAATCTCAGCAGTTGGTTACTGCAAATTCCGCAACACGTAAAATTCCAGTAACTGGGGAAGCACATTCCGGCCGCATACCATAACCGGAACGAGCACGATAGTAGGATACGGGCACACCTGAACACCGGGCCAAATCCTTCGCCTCAGCCACATCCTTACCCTAAGCCCTGCCACATCGAGCTCCAGGCTAATGGCTGAGGCGCAGACGGCATCGTACATGGCTTAGTTTGTTATTTTTACCAGCTTTCTGTATTTTCCTTTTTTTCTGTTTTTTACTCCTTGTTGTTGCTCCTCTTGTTGCATACTTTCAGTCTACAAAATTCCACTGCGCTGCTCCGGAGTAACGCATGCATGGGCACGTTTGCCTATTTTATGGAATACCTCATGAATTTCAATTTCTCTTGCTCCGATCCAGCGGCGGCGGCGGCGGCCAGCTCTGGAGGTGCTTCTGGCTGTTTGTCTGCTCCGTAAGCAGAACAAATGAGACAGCCAAAAATAACAAAGGACAACCAGGATATGGTACGACATACAAAAAAACTTGTTTGTAGCTAATTTTATGTGCCATAGATTGCATGCAATTTCAACAAATTAGTGCATAATTTGACTTAACCTAAGCTAAACGTGCCCAGTAATTAGCCAAGAGTTAGTCAGCGGTCCAATGTGCGCAACATGGCCAGAAAGGAGCCTGTGGTCTTCAGCACCTGCAAGTGGAAAGTGGGAAAGAGGCAAAACTTGTTTTAGCTTTTATATTGCAACTATAAATACAGTTTGCTCCAGGGAGCTGCCAAGGACCTCTCAGCTGCAATTGCTGCTATAGAAACAATGCAAAGATAATTACGTTGGCAATTAACAGAGTTCACAACTAAAAGTTAACAACAAGAATTATGGCTAATACTTAGTTATATAAGTATATCCTTTGGCTCCAACCCAAATCAAAAGGTTTTGTTGCTGGAAGTATAAAGTTTGTCTAGATTGAACAGAAGCTATCAAAGTAGCTTTCGATTATAAGGATATGTGTATGAAAGGATACACTTATAGACAGGTAATGAAAGAGTATCAGAATCATACTAAAACTTGATCCTTTTCGTAGTTTCCAACTAAATCAAAAGTTTATCATTGTGTCTACCTCTTCCTAGTCTCTTTCTTGTTGTGTTTCAAACTTTTGTAGTGTATTAAAGGCTGAATATGATAGGGGAATCTCTTCGAGCTAGGACTCTTGGCACTTACCCAAAGGAGCAGCGGTCTGTCTACGTTGAACATATAGCCAGAAATCTCGGTGGGCTTCTGGGCGCGCATCATCATCAGTTGCAGCATGCGGCGACTGGTCGGTGGCACCTTGGGCCAGTCGAAGCTCTGGTAGATCTCTGTGGCCACACGCATGCTCTCCTGCTTGATATACTCCCCGCAGAAGCAGTACGCGCTCAGCTGCACAAAGACGCAGCAGAGGAAACCGAATCGGAACGGAACCTCTGGCGTCCAGCCGCCGCGGCTGAAGCGATAGAGTAGCGAGCAGAGGAGCAGATAGCTTATCGTATACTGTAGGAACACGATCTCTGCATAGATGGTGTTGAGCTCCTTGGCCAGCTCCAAGGCAATCGTATGTCGCCGCACACACTGGACCAAGCCACGCATCGAGATTGGTTGGTTGCGCAGCTCCAGGCGCAGCAGCTGGAACTGACCCACCACATTGTAGATCAGCCAGAAGAAGATTGTGTCCACGGTGATGAGCACCGCCGTAACAGAGAATAGGGCAAACATGCTCCACGCATAGACGGACCAGTAGTAGATGGGCACCGTCTCGTCCAACCAGAAGCTGAAGTTCATCGGCGTTGGTGGCCGGAAGACGCCGCTCTTCAGATAAATCCACAATCCTGTAGCCAATGGCGCTGTGCCCCAGACCAAAACGGTGAAAAAGATGGCGTCTCTGTACACGGTGCAGCTACGAGTACGTAATCCATTCTGTTGCATCAGCGCTTCCCGCTGCTGGGCTGTAATCCTCGCTGACTGCAGGTTGATCAGCATCAGGCGATGGATCAGAGCGCCAATGCGATGCCGCCTGTAGATGAAGACGAAGAACTTAAAGTTGGTCAAGGTGCACTGGCAAACGACTGCGGAACTATCCGTGAAGCGTATGAGATCGTCCATGTGCTGCAGTGACTCCACCAGTATCAGTGTGAATGATGCCATGCTCAGGATGAACAGGACGGCCAGCAAAGGATATCGCAGGCAGAGCTTGGAGCCGCGCAGCTTGAAGCCGATGGTTCTCAGTGCGGTGCGCTGCATGCTGAAGTAGTTGGCGGCCAGCAGCTGCATCGAATCGGAATCCTGACTCCTGGCAAACATGTTGACTGTTTGTTGGCCGGATCTGGTTTGTCGGGAGTTCTTATAGCCTGGCAAGGGTTAGCCCAAAAACTGGAAAGGAGCTAAGTGGATGCGTGAACGCCCAGGAAATTGTGCTTGAAATATTTATCGATGTCGTTTAGTGGGGAACGTGATTTGATTACGGGTTGCGTGAGTGTGTGGGGGTGTGGGTGTGGGAGGGTGTGTTTTTATTGGAATTTCAAATTGAACAGAATAATAGAAGTCTTTATTATGGACGAGATATGTATAGGCCCCGAACACAATAAACACAGCCCCGAGCATTGTTACTTTCGCCAGCTTTGCAGCACTTTTATTTTAATTAACATTTATAAATGCAGCCACGCCCATGTGCTGCCACTGCCTCCCCCCTCCCCCTCCCCATAGCAGTTAACAGTCAACAGTAACTGTTTTCATTTCAAATAGTTGCCAGAAGCAGCTCCGCCCCCGCCCGTTTCACACCCTGCGGGCCTCAGCCATGACACAGATAGGCAGTCATTGCCATTCCGCTGCCAATGCCAGCGGCAACAGTTGCAGTTGCAGCTGCTGCTGCTGCTTTGTTGGTGTTGTTGCTGTTGTGGCAACCGATAAGCGATAAAACAAACCAAACTGTTTTACGGAATTCCACTTGAATTTCAATTTAGCTTTTCATTGCCGAAAAATGCGGCTGGCAATTTATACAACAACATGAAAAACCTATTAGTTGGCAATTAAGTGAATCCTGCAGCCATTGCTTCGAAGCAGGAGTAGCAAGGAGTCTGCCTCGAAGCGACTAATTTCCCAGGCCGCATTCTGTTTCCCTTGACGCTGTCAAAATTCATTTGGAGCTCACTTTGTGTTGGCGTAATTCAATCGAGTGGCCAGACAAGGGAGCAAATCAACAAGTAAATCGAAGCCAGAGCACGACCACAGGACCACAGGACCCTAAGTGTTGGCCAGGACTAATGCCTTTACAATCGACGCGGCTGCCCAAAGTATTTTGTTTGCCTTGAACCTTTTTTCGGCTTAATGTCAACTTAAATGCCTTCAATTACTCTTCTCCGGCTCCAGGCGCCGGGGTGATTCCCTTCTTTTTTTTCCTTTTTTCCGGCTGCTGGGCTGTCCACAAGTTGAAGTCCTAATTTGCATGGACCACGCCCTAAGTCCGGCCTATATATGAGCATAGATAAGACCAGAGCTAACGGCGCCACAGATTTATATAAATTTTGTTAAGAGAGCAAAACGCTGCAGGACCCAAATGCTATATGACCCATGGTCCACCACCCATTAACCACATTAATCAGAGACAAGCGGGACGGCGCCTTAAGTTATGCAACAACAAGCGAATCCTGGCGACGTATCCTACCGAGCGCCAGATGAATGTCCTTAGCTTTGGTATGTGCGAGTTGGCAAAACAAAAACTTATTAAACAATTTATAAAGTTTGCGTTTTGTATTTACCAAGTGTGAGGCGGTACTGAGACTGGGACTGAGACTGTGCATGGGCGTGGCAGTTGGCATTACGATTTCAATTTCATTAACTTTAAAGGAGACGGACTGACAAGCTGGCGGACGAACCGACAGACCGGCAGACCGACAGACCAAGAGACGCAATGCTCATATCCGGCGTTTGCATATGAAATTGATATTTTATGCAAAATATTTACAAAGTAGCAACAGGAGCAGAGGAAGAGCAGGAGCAGGATAAGGACACAGCTGTGTTGTCGATAATTTTGACGGCGGTTCCTGTTCAAAGCTACTTCAGGTGTAGCAAACACTGAATCTGATCCTGATCCTTGTGCCCAGGCTTAAGTCGTTTTGTGGCTGCTGCGTGCGTCCTCATGTCCTTTCGCTTTCATTGTATCCTTTGTTGTGTCGGATTTTATATGCTTGTTGCCGCCTTGTTTAGCAGCTCAACCATAAAAGCACACACTCCCACACACACACACACACACACTGGGATAGGCTGTCCTGTCTCGACTCGACGCTTTAAACAACTACCAAAATGTTTCACTTGATGTTGCTCATTTGTTGTAGCTGCTCCTCCTGTTGGTCCTGCTGCTTGTGGCCAACGTAAGTACATGCAATTTGTTGGCCATTTTACACGGCAGCTCTTGTCAGTTACACACACACACACAGACAGACACACACATAAAGCCACACACTCAGAGCTAGAGCAAACGTGTTCCACATGAGCTGTGCAGAAATTGAATAAAGTTGCCATGGAGCTGACAGCGTTGAAAAGCAGAAAAAGAGTCGCTTTTACTCATAGAAGCTAGAGGCAGCGGCATTCAATAAAAAATTAATATGAAAACATTCAATGTGCTTGCCACAAAGGCGCCAAGGAGCCAGGAGTCCTGGCCACCCTCTGTCCCATTATTTGTGCTTGGCTGCACCGCTGATAAACAGGCAGGTCCTTTGAGTGTGTGTGTGTGTGTGTGGGGGGCTGTGTGTGTTAGCGTAAATCACAGGTAATACGGTTTTATGGACGCTGCGAGTCGTCAGACTAATATCACATACATATATCGATATGTGTGTGTGTGTGCGTGTATTTTTACATACTCGCAGCAGCTGAAGCAACCGCTAAATGCAGCCAACAACAAGAAAGGATGCTAATAAAAACATATAGTATATACATCATAACCCGCTCTTTGTACGTGTGTGTGTGTGTTTGGTTGTGTCGTGTAAGCGGATATGCATGCAACACTCTTTTTTCTCCCTCTTTCCTTGCAACAACGTTGATTATACACACTAAACTTGTTTACTTATTCTACTCGTGTCTGGCGCAGGACGCTCAGCAGCCATCGCATTGCTCCCAATAGAACCCCAACTACCGCATATAGGTGTTCCATGTGTGTGTGTGTGCATGTGTGTGCTGTTCTGTGTGTGTGTGTTTGTGGAAGTGCAAATTTCAGCATAACCAAGCAGACAGCCCACCAAACGCCGCCTGTGTAAATTTCGACTTATCCGCGCGCTGAGCAAGAGCAAAGCAAACAGCTGCTAAGCGACACCAGCGCACAGTGTCCCCAAATACCATGAAAATTGTGCTGTTTAGAGGCCAATGAATTAGTGGGGAATTGATTATATGAAATTACTAACTTACAGACTCTAAAGTGAACAAACTCTTTTCAAAACTTTAAACAAGTTTTCCACGTTTTATGAAATCTGATTTTGTACCTTAGAAAGTTATAAATTAAATAGGAAATTTACCTACATAAACTTAATACTGATTGATAACTTTATTAAGTATTCTCCTGTTGTATACCTTCTTATGATTTGCCAATCGATTATTCTTTATACTAACTAAAGGAATGCCTGACTCATCCTTAAACTTATCTCAGCAGCGATTCTTCTGCTTTTTCTTTATGTTAGAGAAATCTTTGTTTAACTTCAGCTGCTTTCTCATAGGAAAGCCTTGTCCAAAAATTTCAATTAAATATTAGTTACAAATGAAGTTTAATGCTAACATTCTCCCAGATTCATTTAGGTTAATTTAGGAAGTTCCCAATGAAAGTTTAACTCCACTCTAAGATATTTCATAGAAGCTCTGATTTTTCTGAGTTTTTCTCAGGACATGCAACAAATGTTGAACCATTTTCGAACCATTTGACTTTTTACTTATTTATTTAAATTATTTTTTGCGATTTTATTGGTTAACGTTTAATATTTTTAATACTTTACTTGTCTTTTAAATTTATAAATTTGCTTTTATTAAATGAACTTAAATCGACTCTAAATAATTCAAATAGATAAAAAATAATATATCTCAGCCAAAACACATAGTATCTAGGGCTTAAGCTGTTAGTTTCTCGACTTAATATAACATATGAACCTGGATTTAATAAGAAAAGTAATTTCAATAGCTTTTGAAGCACTGTAAAAGAGCTGGAAAAAAAACAACAAAATTTCAACTTGTAAAAATTTTGAAAACTAGTTTTGGTATATTACGAGCAACAAGCTTGTTGTTGTTGCTGTCGCTGTTAACTGGGCTCGTTGCATCTTTGCAGCTTTTAAGCTAACACAACCACACACATGTAAACACACACACGAACTAGTATGTGTGTGTGTGTGTGTGTGTGTGTGTGTGTACAAAGGGCTGAGCACACAATTTGCGAAAGTCCAAATTAATTTCTGCTAGAGTTCAGTAATATTGTCAGAGCAGGACTCGAGGAGTCAGATAGAAGGACTGTCAAAGCAGGTGGAGAGCATCATCAGTGATTTAATGGGGTGGGGCAGGGGGAGCACTTGAAGCTGTGTGTGTGCGCATTGAAATCTTTATTGAGTGCAGTAAATGCGCTCGAAATGCTATTTGCGATTCTGAAAGATTGTGCACAAGTGTGGTCATAAATAAATAAACTCTAGAGAGAGTCCAGAGTCTGTATTGTGCAGTTGGCATTCAATAAGTAGCTAACGGTACGAGCAGCAAACAAAAGTATACAATCCTATTAGCAGCTTCACATTTGTGGCAGCTGCAAGTTGCAAGTGGCAGCAGGAACAGAAGCAGAAGCAGAAGCCTGCCACAGCTCACTAATTATAGATAAATAATGCATATAATTGAGTGGCTCACGACTATAACTCTTGGAGCCACAGAGCCATAAAACCTCAGCGGTGTACTCACCGACACACACACACACAAACACACACACACACACACTCCATAGAAGCCAAAGCCTTGGTTAGCTGCCAACTGGCGCACAATGAGCTAATTTCAAACAAATATTTATGCAGCAATTAAAACGGTTCAGTTGATTTCAGCGGCGCGTTCAAGAAAGACGCTCAACTAACTGAATAATCTGCCGCCACACACACACTATATATATATATATATCTGTATATATATATTTATATATATATCTGTCTATGCAGCTAAATTTGTTGCACAAACAGAACAGAATTGCTTGCAATTCAGACCATGAATGATGAATGCGTTTAGCAGCTTGTTTAACTTCGACTGCGACTTTATCTGCTTCTACTACTCCTTTCGCTCTGTCTCTTTCTATTTGATAGTCCATCTTTGTCTGTTGCGGTAAACTTTTCCATTCGCATTCAACTGCTTCTGGGGTTATGCCAATCAAAACGGGTATTCTAGTGCGTGTGAGTGCAAAGTGCAAATGGCAGAGTGCAAAGATGTATTGTGACATTGCCATTAAGCCATCATCATCTCGTTGCCCATGCCCAACCCCAACCCCATTCCCAAGCCCATTCCCATGCTCCTCCTGGTCGAGCACTCAATGGCAGGCAGCAACTTGGCAAAGGATCAGCAACATCAGCAGGTCCAAGTCGAGGCGGGTGGAGGGCAATTGCAAGTCAGCTTAGTCAGTGCTAAGTCACTTCATGCCAATATAATGTGAGTGTGCTGTGTGTGTGTGTGCGTGTACTGTGTGTGTGTGTGCCCACATATGGTGAAGTGTCAGAAAATGTCTTTGGCTTTGGCTTTGCTTTTGACTTGGCAACACTTTTATCTGCTCATCTCTGTTCAACCGCCCACTCATCTGCCTAATTGAATTCCTTAACGTGGCTGTTACCGTGTTGGCCTGTTGGCCTCTTGGCCCCTTCACCTTTCCCCTTCCCCCTTCTGCTGCTGCTCTTCACCTTTTTCTTCTGCTGCCATTTATATGTTGTTCAAGGAAATCTCTACGAATGTTTCCTTTTCCGTTTAAGTGGCATGTTCGACATGGAGCGGGGCACCCCACAGTCTTTGCCACTGCCTTGGGCACTGCTTCTGCCACTTTTGCACGACTGTCAGACGTTGGCTCCCTCCGTTGGTCCGTAGGTCCGTCCGCCGCCTGCTGTCAAACTATGTGCCTAAGTATGTCGATGTCGAAGTTGTCGCCCGCATGCCGCTTGCCACATGCCACACACGACTTGAATACCCATTTCTCTGGCAATGCTGTTTTTAATAACTGTGTCAATCGGCTGCTCTACGTGTGGGTGTGTGTGTGTGGGTTGCATAAGTATTGAAAGTCACAAAGGTCGTTTATTCATTTCCATTTCTTAGAATCAAATTGTTCACTTGAATGCTTCGTTCTAACCACAAACTGATTGTAATTAGCGGTTCTTTATTGACCACACACACACACACACACAGCACGTACACACACATACTAAGAAATTTGCATTTCCTTAATTAATTAAAATGGACACAGCTGTCAATACACACACACACACACACACACACAACCATACACAAAGCCACACACTCATACTAGTTACACGTGCTAATTGAACTAATCGACTTCGGGCTATCCATTATTAATAAATGTGCTTGCGTGTGTGTGTGTGTGTTTGTTATGTGTGTGTCATAATTGACCAGGCATTCACCACGCAACCTGCCCACACACTTTCCAACTGATTTCTATATTGATATCCATCTGTTTACAGAATATTTACAACTTAATTGAATTTCTAAATTGAACTAATTGAGAAAGCAACAGGCAACACAAATTGCCTGGGGAAGCTCAATTAACTTGTCCTAAATATGTTTGAACAGCACTGGAAACAGTTATCGATTATAGTATGAAAGATTATAAAGTAGTTAAGCAGCTAAAAGATACTCTCAAAGAAAGTATCTCAGCTTGTAACTCAGAAACTATCTCAGAATGTATCTCAAATTCAGAGCTTATAAACAGAGAGAATTTTTAATAAGCAAAAGCTGGGCATAACTTCTCAGATATATTATCTTACTTATGCTTCAACTTTTGATATATATATAGTGTATATATACTGAAGTTTCCACTTAGATCGGATTATAAATACAGAAATAATGAGAAACATAAAGCAGCAACTTCATTTCTATCTTCAAAAATGCAGCATGCAATCTGTGTGTGTGTGAGTGTGTGTGTGGTTTCATGTTGAATATCTTATGTGGTTTTATATATTTTCATACACACACACACACACACACACACAGTGATGATTTGTCAAGGACCCTCCAAGCAACAGCATTTTAATTAGTTGCCATAATTACCTGAAGGAGTCAAACTATATTTATACTCAGGATAATTTGAGTTAAGATACACTTGGCCAAACTTGTAGTTAGTTCTGTTGCTGTCGAAATTTCAGTGGCCGCTTCTTGTTGCAAGTTGAAATTTTTGAACCAGCTACGGGCCGAGGTGAGCTCGAGCTCTGGACGCGGACTAGTTACCAACAGCGGCATGAGGGTCAAATTAGGTTTAATCGCATGTCAAATGTCTGCCTGACAGTGGCACATGATTTCGCTGAGATGTTGCTGGGAAAGAGGGGAGGGTGGGGGGTCTGTTTAACGGCAGTTGTTTACTTGCCAAATTACAGGAGGGAAGGGGGGAGGGAGGATAAAGCGGGCTGCGAAACAGTTCTCATTATCATGCCTCGATAGCTGCTGCTTGGCAAGTTCGTTATTTGATGCTTTATTCAAGGCCTTTGATCTTTTATGCGTTTTATCTATGCGCCGCTACACAACACACACACACACACACAACATACACACACACAACACACTAAGGGATAGAGTGGAGCACAGAAAGAAAGGAAAAAAATGAAAGATAGATGGAAAATTGCGACGACAATGGACCCAAATGCGGCCTTGATGTCGCCAGACGGCTGTCCTTAACAGAGACCATGCCCACAAAGTAAGTAGAAGGAGGAGGGGGCGTAACTAAACGTGCATTAATCCTATTAAAAATGCGCTAATCTCGCGTTGCTAAGAGTAGATCTAACAGAACTGATTATGCAAAACAACGAGGCGGCGACCGTGGCAACGGCTGACGTTGACAGCAACAAAAATTTTGAACCCGCTGTCAAATGCAATTGGCGGCAACGCGTCGTATACGCAATGTCTCAACGCCCACCAGCGAGGCTAATGCTAAAGCTAAGTTTGATGTTTCTCTTGATGCCGATGTATTTAATGCATGATAAGGTTCCCCGCACACACACACACACACGCACACTCGCTGAGCTTATGGCTTTGTTGAAGTGCAACACTCAGCGGTTTTTTTTTATATTTTAATAGTTGGTGGCAAGTGGAAGCTTAATTAACATAAGGGAGCACATTTCAAAATGCTCCAACCCATCCTGTCAATGAGTATGTGCTTGAAAGCTTTTAGCCCTCACACACACACAGATACAAAATGTGTGCTGCCCCCTGCGCGCTGCGCTGCGTTTTTCCAACTAAAACGCGTATTATGAAGATTTTCAAGTGCGAATGCGTCAAGTGGGACAACCAAATGCAAATGTGGCCACTTTTTTTTCATGCTGCTTTTCGTCAAATGTCAATACAGTTGCATGTCTCTCTGTGTGTGTGTGTGTGTTTGTTTGTATGTGTTTGTCGCAGTGCCAAAACAAACATTGAAAACTGAACTGCGACGTTTTTTACAATAACTGAGCAAAACTGCCCCAACCGCCGCTGCTTTATGGGGGAATGTGATTAAAATGACGTCTGCGACAGCGCACAAAACTGGCACAATGTCCTCCAGAGTGCAGGCAGGACTCGTTCATTTCCTTGACCGAAACGCAACCCAAAGCCGCCGCTCCACCCCTTCCCTAGCAAGCGTTCCCCTCCCTTTCACCACATGCTCTATTATTTACGGCCACCATTGTTTAAGTGTGTGAGTTTGCGGGTGTATAAGCCAGTGTATAAGTGTGTGTGTGTGTACTAAAAATAGCTAGCCATGTTTGTGGCTCTGGCCATAGAGGATAATCATGACGTCAGCTGATTTTTATCCGCAAAAACAAAAAAATAAAACGTAGGAAAAACAAAAGCTGCGATTACTCGCATAATAAATGCAGCAAAAGGAAAATTTCGTTCTTGATGCCAGGACATTCTAGGAAAAGGGCTCGTTCTGACTTCCTTTTGTTTGTGTCTGTTTGCGAAAAGTATGCTAAGCGACAACAACAAGAACAACATGATTGTCACTGGAAGCACAAGAGCAACAGCAGATGCTGAAAAACAATCAACTTTTCTTTACTTTTCTTGTTGTTGTTTCTGTTTTTGTTTTTGTTGCTGTCGACAAACATTTGCGCGACATGCGCGCAGGAAATCGAGTGTGCAACATTTCTCCCACTATCCCTTTGCTATACCCCACCCCTACCCCTACCCCTATCATACTATTGCTATCCTTAACGTTTTTTCCATTTTTACAACGTATCCATTGCTCAGGTGGATAGTCGTCCTTGACGTAACTGCAGCTGCAGCCGCTCTCCATCAGAAAGAGTGAACGAAAAAAACGTATCAGGGAAGAGGTGGAGCAGAGGGACAAGCACTATAGCAGCATCATCTTCAATCAGTTGGCCTATCATGCCCACTTGGGAGGCCACTTTCGCTACACTTGAACCTTTGTTTATGCAAATCAAAACTGTTGCCCATGGCCCACTTCTTGTGCGCTCTTTTGTTGCCATCTTGTTGACTGGATTTTCGACCAGCGCTTTTCATCATCGCCCACCCACCATCAACATGGTCATTATTATAACGTTCATCATCGGTATACCTCTTGCTCTCTACCCCCCCTCTCTCTCTCTCTATCTACTCGTTGTTGCCTTGGCTGACTTCCGCCTTTGCGAGTTGCACACATTTGCATGCAAAGCCCCCGAAAAGTGCTGCATACTTTTGAGCGCTACTCAAGGCGACTGTCGACCAATTTGCAATGCATCGCGCTTAATAGCTGCTTAGTTGTGTGTGTACAATTAAGCCTTTGTCTTCTAAGAAAAAAATGCGCTTTGTCCAAGTTTCTTTGTTGCAAACTTGACGTAAACTTCAACGTTCATTTTGACTTTGACGGCGACGTTGATGCTGATGCTGATGTTGATGTTGATGTAAATGTTGCTGTTAACTTTGACCAGTCGCGTGCAGGTACTGTAATTGATTGCAGTCAGCTGCAGCTGTCACACTTAATTTGTGTCTAATTAAGTGCAACTTTATACACATATATCTCTATATCTCTTTATATATATATTGCAAGTTCGTAAGTAGTTTTCTTGACACTGACAAGACGCTTAAGTCCCGCTATTTGTGTGCACAATATTTGAACTTCTAAGCAATTTAAGTCAAACAATGACTTTGAGTTGAAAAGTCTGAAAGTCGCAAGAAACTTGCTGCTCACATTTCCACTTCAACTTGTCAGAGCAATTCCTTACAACTGTTTAACTCAATAAGAGTTGTGCAAATACGTAATGCTTGTGCCTTCAAAAAGAAACTTGGACTCCACTCACACACGCACCAACACACACTTTTTTTGTGTGCGAGTGTGGCTCGTGTTCTGCAGCCACGCCCATTCATTGTAATCGGACGTTCTGTTAGCTCCACACCAACAACTCCTACAAGGCTAAGCATCAAAGCGATAAAACTTCTGCACAACTTTTGGCCAAAAGGGCGGAGCCAACCTCTTAGAAGCAACAACAACAACAACAAAAAAAAATGAAAATAAAATAAAAGGCAATAAGACAATTTTAATATGCATAAATCAAAGAAGATGCTAAAGCAGCTTCCCTTTATCTCAGCTGCCCTCACACACATGTCAAGTCTGCATATCCGAATGCTTGTGCTGAGTAAATATAAGCGAGTATATATATAACTCGGAACAAAGGGTCCTTGATTTCTGATAGTTGGACAGTCTGTCTATCATTCGGCCGGAGCTACTCACAAGTCACAAGTCACAACCTTCCGCTGGGTGTCACGTTTCCTGCAGCAGCCAACAACTAACAGCAACAATACTCCAGAGCTGGCATCACATTCGAACATTCGCTGACGTCTGTCAGCTGACGGCTGTCAATTGATCCGCACCCAAGGGTAGCAGCATGATGCCATGGCAGGATGAGTGAATAGAACTTTGGCTAAAAGCTGAACGCCATTGTGTTGGCTATTGGCCGTTAAGGCTGGCCAGCTTGGGCAGCTTGGCCAGATATCAATTTGTGGTCATCAGTGCAATGTCATCACATTGCAAGCTCAACATTTCCGCACAGTTCAAAACAATGTTCATAACACCGCTAACTGATGACTGGCCGCTGGAGGATACGGATGACACTGGCAGGTTATCATCAGCTCGTACTCGTACTCGATTGTGCTGCCCTCTTTCAAATAGATTTCCGCACTGAGACCTGTCCAACTGTGACAATTCCATTGCTATGGCAAAGCTACTTTCTGCAACCTGCTGTTGCCACTCCAGCTGCGTCAACTTGCCGATGCCCCGTAGTGAAAATTACGCATACGCAGCGTGTGTGCAACAATATATTGTATATAATAAGAACAACTTCAGGCAGAGTTTATTTGCACAGATTTGAAGCTGGCATGTTTTTAATTTGTTTTCCGAAGCTTTACGTGCAGATTCTCTGGCAAATATATACCTGCTTCCACCTGCTTTGACATACACCGCCTTTTGTTGTCATAAAACATACGCCAAAACTTTTACCATCTCCTCTCCCGGAGTCGCTTTTGTTGGCGTCGGCGTTGCCGTTGCCGTTAGCCAAACGTGCCAAAAGCCACGCTACATGGCCTAATGCCATTTGCATATTTATACGCCGCTTGATGCCGGTTTGACTGTACGAATACATTTGGCTAGGGCCCCTTGTGCCATGCGCCACGCCCACGCTGCGCCCATATTTCTATCCCTTTTTCGGATACAATTCGTTTTATTGTTGTGCACAGGCAAATATTGAAATTAGAATACAAATTAAAAAGCTTTTAGTGTAAACAGCGCAGCAAAGGTCCCTCTTCTCATCTGTCTCTCCCTCTTTGTGAGGGACCAACGTTTGCACTTTTTCTTTTTACGAGTTAAAAAAGAAATGCCACGCCCATTCACAGGCTAGAGGGCATTCTTTGTGTATTGCCGTCACTTTGTTGCCTGACTGTTGATTCTGGCCATGGCCAGAGGCATTTCACTTGATTTACTTGGAACACAAATTCAATTTCTTGTACCCAAAGGTCGATCACAAATCGAAGTCCTAAAAACAGGATACTCCAACCCGGCACTTAAACACAGGTTATCGAGGGAATGGGTAAATGAATTTAATAGGAATTTCTCTGCCGCATATTAAACGAAGTTATTACAAAAGGCGTTACGATAATATTGGGGGCTTATAAATTCTGATTCAGACGCAGAAATATAAATTATTTATGTCTAATGAATAACCACTGGTGCCTAGGTTAGTTTCCATTTACGACAGGATATTATTTATGAGTAGAAATATCCTTGTAAGCAGCTATGACATTTTGTATTCGATATCCTTACAAATCCAACTCGAACTTCAAAGCGTACTTTATGATCCGATTGCAGATAGAGAAGTGTCCTCTTTGGAGGAGATAATGCTTACTTGTTGGGACGCAATTACAGAGATCGGTATGAAAGCAGCACGTGTAGCGACAGTTTGTGTGTGTTTCCTACATAAATTCTGTGTATATCTGATCCTTTTATGTCTACCGCGCTTCCATCTCGGACTACAAAGGCTCGTGGCTTTTGCGCCATTAACAAAAAAAAAGAAAGAGCTTCAAACAGCCCACATGTCATGTCGTTTTCCCGTTTGCCGCTTTTTGCTGTTTTTCCTGTTTTTCTGGTTTTCCTGTAACCAACTGCGGGTTGAGTTGGGAATGTGAATTTTTGGTTTTTGTCAATGGCAACTCTGTCACAGATACTCGCGTTACAAATTCAGATACAGATACATATTCAAATACAAATACCTCAGTTGAGCCATGACCAGAAATTGGCATTGCCGAAATGCCGAACCCCGTTGGGTGTGTTATGCTTTAATTCTGCATTTCACAATTTCATTTCGGCTAAATGTGCGCTGGGCTTTTCCTAGCACCCACAATGCCTCTTGCTACTGTTGCTGCTGGACGCAAAACAAAAAAAAAGAGCAGAAAGACAGAAGCAAACAGCAAACCGAACTGGGTCTGGGCGACTGAATAAACAAGACCAGAAACCAAACAGGACATACAAAAATAAAAAAACAATTTTCCGTTTTACTTTATACACTCCTGTCCCTTCCGCTCATCTTCGCATGAAAAAACAACAAAAAGGGAGAGAGACACAGAGAAGCAAAAAGATGAAAAAAGTATTGACCAGCTACTGTGACGTTAAGTATACGCTTTGTATATATACATGTATATATCTCAATCTGTGGATAGAAGTATATAGCATGTACGTCGAAATATTTGAACAATCTTTTGCTGCAGCAGCCATATTCTGCAGACCCGCACTGATTGAAGGAAATATGAGGAACCTTTGGGTCCGGCCCCAGGAGTCAGGAGTAGGCAAAACCGGATCGGGTCGGAGTGGCTTAGTTATTGTACCGTGTGCTTTGTGCCCGCTGCTCTCTTTCTCTCTGCTCCAGCCTATTTGCCCGCAGCACTTTTTGCGTATAATTATGGCAGCATAAACAACACATACACCCACACCCACAGCCACACACATACGCATAACACACAGAGGAAATTTCAACAGCTGCTCAAATGTTCATCCTCATCATCATCATGTGCGTGTTAATGGATTTTACTGTTTTTGTGCAGCTTAAATTGGTGCTTTTTGTGTCGGTTGCTGCAATTCGCATAATTGAAAATTAATTATTTACAAATTTGTTAAATTGGCAGCTGCTTAATCAGCCTCTCAAAGCTCTCAGCGCAAAGCAAGTCAACAATAAATCAAAAGCTGATTGACTGACTACTCAAATAATATGTATATAGTACACTTCAAAAGATATTGAAAGATATTGTTGGCAACAAAAGGATGCAGCTGAGAAAAGATTGAATTCAATTGAGATCTATTTGATTTGTCTAGGCCTTCGTTCCCTAGGCAGGACTACAAATTGATTGATTAATTCAATAAAAACGCTGTGAACTTCTACGTTGGAACTTGGCCCCAGCGAGGGCTATAGGCAACAGGGAATATGTATAACTGCCCCATTCTATTGGCAGCTCACCTGCCAACAACGAGGCAGCCAGTTAGCCAACAGCCCGGCCAAACAAATAAACAACCAAACAAACGAACAACTGGCAATCTGAACAGAACGAAGAATGAAATGAATATCCATTTCAGAGATTGCCTTTTATGCAACCCGAGCACCAAGCACCAAGCGACAAGCTGAGCTGAGCTGGGCTCAACCAAACTGAGTTGGGTGGAGCTGAGTGTACAACTACTTTTGGTGATTAGAGTAATGCACCAGCCATGAAATATGTATTTCTATGGCACTTGCAACATCAGCAGCACCAGCACCAGCAGCAGCAACAGCAGCAACAACTTTTAAGTATTAACAGCAAAAGTCAATTTGAGTGCAACTGCGTTACAATAAACAACAACAAGTCTGAGCAACGAGCACTCCAGTTCCTCCTTGCCCCCTTCTTATATGGCTTTCAGCTGCCTGACAGCAAAAATGAGTAACAGCTCGCAATTGTCAATATGTCACACACACACAATATACACACAATATATATACACACACACACAGTACAGAAGAAGTTGAAGCTATGTAAGTTATGCGAGCTGTCGCTCGACTTCTGTCTTTAATTTGCTTTTGCCACCAGATACGATATCAATAACCATAACCATAACCCATAACCCATATCCATAGCCATATCCATAACCATAACAGCCCCCTTCACGTTTCCTACTCGCGTCTCTATCGCATATGAAATATGCCAACTGAATTGATATTGATGCAAATGAAAAATGTCAACTATTTACGCGTGGCAAACAACAAACTGTGAATACAACTGCGAATACCAACAAGATAACGAGTATGAGTGTGAGTGTGAATACCATACTGTGAGTGTTAAGGTTTGAGTGTGAGTGCCACACTGGACTGATGCATAGCAGAAGCAATGATAATGCACTGTGGATCAGCGACGTGACTTTATTTCAAATAGAAACTTTTAAAAGTAGCTTTTTTCGCATTTTCAGCTTATTGTCAATAAACTGTTCCGAAACTTTAAGCTTATCTGTCAAACATGACTAATTCTATTGCAGTGTAGAGTTTGTCGTAACTTTATCAATTCATAAATAGTTATGGCTATTTTTTTTAGTCGTAATACGTTTAAAAGTTGAAGTTTGATGCCCATCATTAAGTTATTTACTGAATACAACTTCGATCTTTTTTAATATAAACGCTTTATATTACTCTTTTAATTATCTCATTTAACTTTTCTCATTTAACTTCTTTCAATAAACGCTCCTCTTAAAATGTCCTCCATATTGGCTTAACATATTTTCAGCCTTAAGGCTAGATAAGATGCGTGTATATATGAGTGTAAAAGAGATAAACATATATGTTTCATCAAGCAAGGGGTAAAGCTGTTAAGTTAACAGGCACAAATGTGCTGAGCTTATGTTAAAGTTAACAGGAGTGAATGCTCTGCGTTATCTGCTTAAGGTAACAGCGATGCATGGCTGTTCAAGTTAACAGAGATCGTTTGCTGTTATTATGTTCAAGTTAACAGGGATCGCTTGCTGAGCTTATGTTAAATTTAACAGGAATAAATGTACTGACTTGAATGTTAAAGTTAGCAGCTGTTGGAGTTGGGGCTGTAATAAGACTAACATAAAGCGCAATATAGATATTTTAATATATTTATTATAAGAAATATAATGTTTATTAGTTCGTATACAATTATATTTGCCAGTCATTACATCAAATGTGACCACTGTGCGTTTGTAACTTTTATGCGGTCGCATTGTTATTTATTCATTACAAGTAATACGCGCATGCTTTCCACCATGTTGTTTATAAGAGATACGTGGACATACACCCCGCACACACACCCGCACACACCCCCTTGAACTCATCCGAGCGCAACAACCGTGTAATGTAATATTTTTATACATTTTATATGCATGTCATTTGGCAATATGCATTTTTAAAAATACAACACGTAGTTCTTTGGCAAGGAACGCAATGTTACAACATTCTCATACTGCATCAGGGAGAATGGAGACACGTGGACCATGGAAACGTATTAAGCACTAAGACTCCATATGGAATGGGAGACGGACACTAGCAGTGGATTGCCTGCATGGTCGTCCTTTCATAACTACATAAAGAGCATAAGTAATTCCATCTTTGACTACTGAATAGTTACTGCAGAAGCATTCCCTCATTCAATGTGTCTGTGTGGGGATAAGCTTTATTATATCAACAGTATAATGCTTGAAAATTTAGAATTAAATCTAAGTAAGTGCCATAAGAAAAACCAAAGCAAATACTAAAAATATCTCTTCAATGGTATTATATGATTTATGAGCTACAGTTGAAGGATTTGTTGCAATGCTTTGGAGAATTATGAGAATAAAATTGTGCAACTGAGGAAAATACCAACAGACAAGTCTCTGTATTAATCATACATTTCGTTGGAAATATACTTTGAAAGTTTATGCAGCATTTAAGAAATTTAATAACGTTTTCTTTTAAGCAATTTTCCATTGGAAGAAATGTTTCAAATTAATCTTATGGAAATACTTCAGATATTTATATACTTCTATACGAAGAATCATTGATTGCAAGCATGTTGCAAGCTCATCCATTCCCCAGTTCATTTAATTATTGAATATTTTCGCAAATTGAAATCTTCATATGAGAGTTCGATTATTTTTCCAAATTCAATTCAATTGGAATCTCGTATCCTTATTTACAGATATGCAATGCATATTCATGGCTCCGCTCTGTTTGATTCGGACCTAGTTTACAATTCACATACGTGCTCATAAGTACATTTGTATATGTGTGTGTGTGTGTATACTTTGTACATGGTCAAAGCATGTTTCATCTATGATATATGAGAGGAACTGGGATTGGAGCTGGGGTGGGACTGAGCTGCGTTTGCTGTGCTTAAAACTGAAAACATGGCAAATAGGAGGAGAGTGCAGAGTTCGACAGGAGGATGAATCGTGTGTATCGAACAAATGCGCCAATTAATCATACGCGCTGTATGCCCAAGCGTAGCCGCAGCTTTCATGGAATGCTTTTTATGATAATCAAACATTTCATAAACAAGCATCACAATTACAGTAAAGGAACGCTTTGTATATGGGGCTTTACATTGATGTAATGAAAAAACGTTTCGGTCTTTGTTCGTTGTTATTCGAGTTGGGTCCGAACAATTATTAAATGAAAATAATTTGCATTTCACTTTGTAAAATGAATTAATTAATTATGCAACTATTTAAGGATGAAATTGAAAATGCAATATTAAAATTGCAAACATTTTTCCCCAATCGCTTTTCAACATTTACTGTTTTGTTTTAATTGCATACCAACAAGTGGACGCCTAGCCCGGTTGCTTCAATGTAGTTGGAATCGTTTTAATGGCCAACAACAAGGACAGAAAGCAGTACAGAAAAAAAAAAAAGAAAATACAGAGAAGAGAAACATGTCGAATGTCAGGTGGATGGGTCGTCCTGCCTGTGGTCGTGGCTGTGGTCCTTTGGCTCGGCAGAACACATTCTCGCACCATAAATTGAATGTAAACAGGCAGACGGCAATTCTATGTGATGCTCCGTCTGGCAGGGAGCTTCAACAGCTGCAGCCTGGCTGACCCCCAACCCCAACCCCAACCCCAACCAAGCCCAAAAGGTTGGTCAGAACGGAAAATTCATGAATTTCAAAAGTTGCTAACGTGCGAGTATGTGGCAAGTGATGGAGTGATCGTTGAGGATTTGGCCTCTGTTTTGCCATGTGCTCGCTCACTCAGTGTCTGGTCGAAGCATTAATATGCCAGCACACACACACACACACACATGGAAAATTCCATTCTAACACACCCACACACACACACACACTCAGATTGACAACTGTGCTAATTTTGTACTCAAATGTAATTTGCGCTCAAATTACATTTCCAACTTGCCGCTCAGATTACATTTCTCCATCCTTCCAATCTCTGGCTGCTCGTCCACTTCATCCTGTTTGCCACTTGGCCACTTCACTGATATGTTTGTCAAAATTATATTACCAATTCTAATTTATATGTCGTTTAACTGTTGCCAATTTGAGCGGAGTAGCAATTGAGATGCAGGACATGTGCTTGTCCTCTCATACTCGTCCTCCGGGGCATATTTATGTGCAGCATATTACAGACATTATTGATGAATTGCTTGATTGACGCTCTCTCTTCTCACTTGATGGTCGATTTGGGGCCATAAAAAATTCAACTTCTGCTGCTGCTTCATTAAATAGCTGCATAAATTTCCATTCTTTAGATATATCTCCGTCCTAAGCAAAGGATAGACGCTTGTTCAAGCAAAAGCCAGTTTCGATTATAGTTAGATCCAAGAACGATGGAGGAAAGTTGCCAAAAGATTTAAATTGACTATGATAATCCGATTATATACTTATATATGCTGTTACGTTAAGTTTGAGCAGCAGAAATCAGAGCAGGTTTTTAAATGAGTGCACAAAATAAGTTGGAGGCAGGTATAGAGAGATGAGTGTATATAGACAGAGGTGGAAGAAGGACACGTCAGGTATAGAATGGCGTATGTAAAGGACAAACCGAATGAACAGAGGATAAAACAGAGCGCGAGTAATTAAAATGAAATTGAAACATCAAAAAAGTATTAAACAAAGAATCCTTTTTGTAATTAGTCAGGGAATTATAAAAGCATCCTTTGATGACTCTCATATCCATCTATCTATCTATCTATCTATCTCTCTCTGTCCCACACTTGGACTATAGCTTTCACATTAAGTTCGTTTATCGCGCTTTGAGTAAATCTCACGACACTCACAATATGCTTGCAACATAATCAGCTTACGTATGCAAGAGCAACAACTGTCACTGGAGCATGTCAGCAAGCAGCAAGATGGAACTTAAAAAATGCATTTACAAAACATACACAGGAAGGGAGACAGACGCACTCACATTCCATATATAGATAATACGTATACGCAGCGTATTATTTTAGCTATGCGATTTCTGTAGTTTCAACGGGCAACGGCGCTGTCGGCGCGCTGTCGTTGACAAACTGCAGGCGACCGTCAAGAGCGGAGTTCCGCATCATTGCCATATATCCGGGCTGGCATTGGATGAGGTGTGCCAGTCTGACAATGGGCGGGCTTAGGTGTGGTCCCGATGCAGTGGCAACAAATGAACATGCGCGTATGATGGAGCATTTGAGTGGCAACGACGACACTTGAAATTGTTTGGCGTGTTCTCAGAGCTCAGAGCAGCACTCCATGTGAGCCGTGTACCCAGACCCCAGGCCAGCGGACGCATTCGTCAAAATGCTGGGGACATTCATCACGTCATTCATGTCAACGTCACCATCGCCATCGCCATGAACAATACGAATACCATCATCGTCAGCCTCAGAGTCACCATCACCAACATCGTCAACGGGAACGTTTAGAATGTTCTTCTTGCTTTAAGTACGCATCTCTTTGAAGGACGATTGGATGCGAAATGTTCTCCACTTTTTGCTGGCAATGAAAATAAGATTAATTAGCTGGATGGGGATGTGGATGTGGATGTGAGTGCGAGGCTTTAGCCCCGTAACCTTAGTTGAATAGGACGTGGCTTAAAACGATGCTGCTTCACGGCGAACCCAAAGCAAACACCTGAGATTTCCGTTTCCGCTGGGACGGAAACTCGTCGTTGTTGTTGTTTCGCTTTTGTCTTCTACGCTTTGTTTCCCTGCTGCTGCCATGTATTTTGTGCTGCGGCGTTTCCTGTTGCCTTGCCAATATCCGCCAACCGTTTACCTTTTGCTCAGAACTCTCGCTGATACCCTACACGGGGTATACCAAACCTTCAGCTCTCCTCCTGCTTTGCTGCTTTGCTGCTTGGCCTAATTTATTTATGTTGTCAAATTACATGGCATAAATGAATCAATGGCTGCTGCGGCAATTGCCGCATACATGTTCAGCTCATGTGTCCTGCCAAGGACATGCATCTGTTATGTGTGTGTGTGTGTGTGGGTGTGTGTAATGCGGTTGCCATTTTCAATTTTTGGCTGCAGCTGCTGCTGCTGACTTATTATGAAAAATTGTGCATTGATTAATAAACCAGGCAGCAGAGCGTGGAGGCAGGTACACCCACCCACACACACACAACACACACACACACACACCCAGTTGTACGTGCTGATTGCACTTGGGTCGCTTCACTGATTGCATTGCCATAAAGGGATTTAATAAGCAGCAAAACAGACGCCGAAACTCTCGAAACAGTCGCAACAGCCACAAATCTGGCAACAGTCGATAAATCAATTAATTCAAACTGTCAAGTTACATTGTAAACATAAACATAAACACAATACAAACACACACACACACACACACACACACACAACAAGGACAACTCACACAAATCTTGATCAATCCTCGAGTAGTTGTGCGTATTGGGGCCAACAAAAGGAGTCGCCCAAGTTTCGCAGCACAAACCCAAAAATAGACAGCAGATATTTTACTTATGTCTGTGGCAACTCTCAGCTGCGGCACAGTGTCCTGCCCCACACAGGCTTCTGGCTTTTATTGTCCTTGTTTCAGCTCTGTTTGTTATTTACTTAGTGCCACATCATTTAATGAAGTGTACGCATTGTTATTTACTTTGATTCGGCTGGGGGTTTTCCATTTTATTAACGCTTTTCACTAGAATCGGAAACCAACAAAAAATTATATTGGAAATTTAATTCTATGCGCTATTTTTATGCAATTCGCGCGTTGCCTGGGAACTATTAAAAGGGATTCTCTATGAATAAACAAAGATAAAAATCGAGTTTCCAATTTAATGGAATACAAATATTTTCCCATATTTGCAAATCAAAGTGGCTTTTTTCACACACATTCTCGTATTTATATATGTGTGTGTTTGTGTGTGTTATAAGCTGGCGACTCAAAAGCATTTTCACACAAGTTTTTTGCTGCACATTTTAAAACATTTATTAGAGGCAGTTTTTCTGCATTGCAATTGAAGTTTTTTCTCTCAGTTTGCTGGAAATTGACTCTTTAACTATATATTGTGTTAAGGCATGTGGATTCGCTTGAGTCCCTGGTAGACCAGAGCTGCGGCTGTCCAGCTTTATTAGAGAAAGACCTGGAAACGATTTCTGTCGTAGCTTTTCTTTGAGTTTCCAGCTGAGTTTCCATACGAGCTGCGTTGCTTTGCCAGGCACTCAGCGTTTTTATCCTTAAAGCTTCTACCACAGTCTTAACTTAGGACCCACTTCATCAATGGTTGACACTTATACTTGAACTTTGAAAGGATCTAAGCCTAACCTCAGCTTAAAGTGTGACTTTTGGGATCTTTTAGTCCTTTTTAATAATTGATTTTATTTAATCTGGAATCGACTATAGGATAATAGTTTAATTATAAAATATAAACATAAGGTTTAAAGTTACAAGTCTGGGGGTTATTCCTAAAAGGATTTCAAATTGATTCAGTGTTTCTTGCAAGGATTGGGAGAAACCCAGAACAAAGCCCAAACTTCTATATATTTTGAGGAAAAATCAAGTCTCGCCTTCAATTGCTTGCGAAAAGTTTAAGTACTTCAGAAGAAATATAAATACAGCTGACTGGCAAAACTAAAAGGAATGAGGCGTACTTATATTAGGAATGAAGTATCCTTTATCCCTAGATATAGATAGATATATAGATAGATATATAGACAGATATATAGATACCCCTTCTGCCCTCTCTATCGTTTTCTCAATAAGAAACAAAAAGAGCTGCGAGAGATGCGACTCTATACAGATAGATGCGAGATAGAAGTGCATATAAATATGGTATCAAAGACTCTAAGGAACAAAAACAGCTTGAATACATATAGATATATCAATATAATTACCTTACAGGGTATCTTTTAGGCCATAAACAAGTCTGTTTAAAGCTTGAGCCAGTGCGAATGCTTATGGAGTGCGCGTGTTTATTATTTGGACATAATGTTATCTGGTTTAATTGAAAGCGGTATTAAGTAACAATTTGGCCTAATCCATTTGAATTTATGTACATGCAGTGGAAAACTTGGCGTATACGAGGAGAAAGAAATAAGACAAACAATTACACACACAGACACAACACACATATAAACACACACGCACAGAAATCATAAACAAGAATACGGCCAATACTCGTACGTGCAGAAGCAGCCAGAAGAAGCAGTCGCAGGAGCAGGAGCTGGAGCAGGAGGAGGAAGCAGCAGGAAGCTTAAGACAGGCAGCAAGGAGATGCCCCAGCCTCCAGCTGCTGCTGCTCCTGCTGCTGACCCAATCCTCAGTTTATAGTTGTTGTTTTGTTGTCTGTTTACACAATATGTTTTTGGTCAAATGAAAGTTTATGCCATGCCCTTCATTACCCATTTGTGCCTGCTTGACCAGTTTTGGCCAGGCGATAAGTGAACTAAAATGAGCTCCAGCTCAAGTTGTCGACCAGAGCTGCTGACCGCGCTCCAGTTCCTTCCATCTTGGCCTCCTCTAAGCAGCTTGTGGTTCCCTCTGTAAATTCATTTAGCGAACTGACTAAGAAATGCTTGTGCTCATTTTGCCTGTAAAAGTTTTGAGATTTAAGCTCTCCCACTCCAGCTTTAACTTGACCACAGCTCAACAATTCATCAAAATGCAGCCCGCCAGGCGGAACGAGAGCGGGACAAGTGGATGAAAGCTGGACCAGGAGCTGCTCTGGGAGCTGGACGTTTCCTCTGCACTTCACTTTCACTGGGCGAGTGATTTTACGAATGCTTTGTGCGAGTGCTACAAAAATTGTGAAAAACTTTTTGGAAAATGACAACGAACAGGCCACACACACACACACACACTTGGTGTGTGTATAAATTGTTGTGAAACTGTTGCCAAAGCATTTCAAGACGCTGAATTTTGTTGCAAAAGTTTTGTTCAGTTATTTAATTGAATTTACCACCCGAAGGCGTCGAAGCGACCCCTGCCCCTCCACACACTCAATCCCCACCCTCTGCACTTCAATACGTGTGTGTGTGTGTGTGTGTGTGTGTGCACTTGCCACGCCCATTTCCACTGCATTCTATACTGCTGGAAAATAATGTGGCCACAGCATTTTTTGCACTGAGCTCTGCACGTTGCAACTCACATTTCGAAAGTTTCTATGACTGTTTATTAAAGACCTTAGCGCACACTTAATAAGCTTATTGACAGGGCGTGGCCCTGGGAGGGGATTCGCTGTGATAGGGTGGCTGCTGCAGTGCAGCATTGGGCGGGAGTTGCGGAAAAATGTTTGCCATTTCTGCAAAACAATTCAAATTAAATTCAAACTCAGAAATGCTACCAGCCCTTGGCTTTGGCTCTCTATCTCTGTCTACTGCTCTATGCCTGTCTCGCTCTCAGTCTGTCTCTGGCTGAGGAACAATGCAGAAAGCTGCTGTTGGAATCTGTTTTTAAAATAATATTGCATAACTTCAGGCGCAGCAAAAGCAACAGCTAAAGAAATTGCTCGCTGCCTCCGTGTGGGTGTGTGTGTGTGTGTGTGTAAGCATTTTAATTGCACAAACATAAGTAGAACAAATTGAGTGTGTCAGGCACACACTTTGATGGATGGCAGAGTGCATTTTCCGGCATCTGCAAATCAAATAGCGAATCCTTCGCATCCTTCGCTCCGACTTTTGGCCCCGGAGCAGTCATTAATATGCGTGAAACCCAACCGGATTTAATAACATTAAATGACGTTGACTGCCGCACCCTTCACTGCTTGCCACAACCTTCACTTACCACTTACAATAATGTTGTGTGTGTATGTGTGTGTGTGGGGTGCGGGTTGGGGTGTTGGTTTTCTGTTAAGCGCAATTAATTGATTTAACTTCACGCGGCGGCCGAAACAGTAAACCAGGAAGACCATGGAAAGCCATCAGCAGTTAATAGTCCGTAGATCGTTACCCGTAGTCCGTAGTCCGTAGTCCATAGACCGTAGTCAGTCATCCAGCGTCCTGGACACGGCGTACTCGTGCGATAAATGCCACTTTCATACGGATTCTGATTCTGAATCTGATTCAGTTGAAGATACGCTTTCTGTTTCTGTTTGTGTTGCTTTTTCTGTTTCTGTTTCTGAACCCATCCCAGGTTTCATTAACAAACCCGAATAACCCTCACACACACACACACACACTCATACATACATATGGACAGACCCAAGTGGCCAAGTGGAAGGGGGCCAAAGGGCAGGATGAGAGACGGACTTAATTACGCACGTATGACTGTTTAAATTGGGTTTGTTTTCGGTTCGAAATGTTAGTTTTATGTTAATTAACTATTGTTTATGCCAATTAAGGCATCTTCGATGAGCTGAAGCATCTGTGGCATGCGGCATGTGGCATGTGGCATCTGCTCTTGTGGCATGCCATGGCATTCTCAGTACGAATATGATAATGCCCCCAAGTACCATCCAAATGTAGATCAAACACAGTTTCCGCATATGCGGAGACTTCTGTCTCTGCCAAAAGGGGAAATATACCAATTAAAGCGAGACAATGATTCGAGTGGAATATATATATATGTGTGTGTAAACATAACCTCATTTGCAGCTGCTGATGATAGCAAAGTTTGACTATAATTTAAACCGAAACCCAGCTAAGGCAAAGATGAGGAGCTCCTTGAAGCATAATCAAAGTGCAAGTATATAGAACAGAATGTAAACTAGAAGGGATACTCAAGATATTCAAGGATATAGTTTATATGAAAGGATATAGAAGTGTTATCATAAGAGACATAAATCCAGCTCTAACTGAAACTTCGTTTCCAACAAATTCTGTTAAACTTAAGCAAAACTATGCGTAGGAGCAGCTCAGCTTCTGCAATGGTAAAGGGACTCTTGTGGGATATCACAATGGGTCAGACCAGAGCTTAAGTGTATCACACTAAATAAGCAGCAATCCCTTTCTCAGATCCTTATGTGATTTCGCAGACGTTTCTCGGTTTGAGTTACGTTTTCTATCTACGAGTCTGGGAATGATATCAGGCCGAAGCTAACCTTAGAACTAGGTTTGATCTTTAAGTTGCTCAAATTTCACTCTGGCTCTGGCCTAATTGGACTGGGAGCCAGATAATGTACTGTAGTAGACGCCATAATCTTTGGGTACGTGCAGGTAGCAGGTAGCAGGTGCAAATCGGATTTGGTTTGAGAGTGCTCCTGGCATAGTGTAAGGCAACCACATGGAAGGACTTACGCCTAATTCGTCTCAGATTTGATATAATGCGAATTTTGACAAGTTGCTGCTGCTCCTCAAACAGAAATAGACTCCTGCTCTGCGCTGCTCCAACCCAAAGGACAAAGGGTCTCTGTAACCACGGCAATGGATATGCTCTATCTCGCTCGCAAATCTCATTCTCTCTCTCTCTCTCTGTCTTACACCACTGCCAGCAACAGAAGCTGTCACACCCAAGCGATTACCTATTGTACTATGCATGTGTGTGCGAGTGTGCGTGTGTGTGTGTGTGTGCTTTTAGTGTGTGCAAATGTATGTATATAATGTGCTCGCTCATGCTTATATATGGCCGCCACATTTCATTTCACTTAAGCTCTTTTAAACATATTTAAAGTACGTGATGTTAAACGTCTTCAGAGTATTTCACTGCCAGAGTGTGCGTGTGTGCGTGTGTGTGTGTGTGTGTGTGTGGGGCAACGGGCTTTCGTTCTTTACCTTTTGCATAAGCAAATTTTAATATGTTTAACTCGTTTCGGGCAGGCACGAACAAGTTTCGACTTGCAGAGCGTTAATTTTTTAACAGCTCTTCCCTCATCATTGTGGCCACTTCTCCCCCTCTCTCTCCCTCTCTCTCTCTTCCCTCTCTCTCTATCTCTGTGTGTGGCCTAGGCACATAAATGTCAAGCGACGCACTCATCCATCAATGAGCTTTGAAAAATTAACACTGTGAGTGACAGTGGCAAAGGACTAACCCACGCTGGCAGGCCAATTCCACCATTTTGCCAGGACATGGACACGGACATGGACATGGACACCGACTGTGTGTGCGGGCCTGGGATCCTGTGGCCCAGGATCCGACGCCGCTGACTGTGGCCTGTCGCTTTAAATTATGCAAAACGTTTCAATTCCCCGGCTCAAAGGTATTGCAAAATGATGAATTGTGTTACCAAAAGAGTTGCTGCTGCTGGCCCGAGCTTACGCTATCCTGCCGCCCTGGGGCGTGGCACAAACTGTCCTGCCGGACACACAATAAAAAGAAGTAGCAACGTGACTATTTTGCAGCGTTTGCCAACCAAATTGATTCAATTCGATTAACGCACATTCCACAGACATCCCAATCAGCTACGTGACTAAGTGCTGAACGGGGAATTGAATATTGGGGCTCCGAAATTTACGTACACTGAGCGAAAAAACCAGTTAAGTGGGTTGATAACTTAGCAATCACATATGCCGCATATATCCTTGGGTTTATCCTTACGATATGTGCGACAGTTTCAGTTGCAAATTGAAACTTTGCAGCTTCTTTGGCTGAGCTGCAGTCTATTAAGGAGTATTCTTAATGTTTCTGGCAGCTACTCATGCGGCTTAGCTGGCCATCACGAGCAAGGATAACTGCAGAACCAGACCCAAGGGTTAATTGAATCCCTGGCTAAATCCTACGGACAGGAATGCAATATCCTGGCAGCCCTTTGAAGATGCCTCCAGGCGAGCTTCGCACGAGTTGCTGGCCCTTTTGCAGACACTTATCCTCAAGAGCTGCCCCACAGGATTAGCTAGGACAACAATAAATAAGGACCAAAGGGTCGTCTAACCTAATCTTTACTTCATTTCATTTTCCTTCTGCGCGGCAAGTGGTTGAAACTTTGAACTAGATTTGATTCAATTTCTACTACAATGGGACTATATCGAGTTATGATAATATTGTTATAGCTTTATATAGTATATATATGAGATATATGAATCCTTAAGGAAGGTCCTGATTTGGTATATCTGAAGTATTTTATGTATATTTTAAAGTAAACTAAGAGAAGACTTCTTAAATGAAGGCGAAAACTTTGCAGTCCAAAGTTTATCTTTGGATACAATTATTGTTTCGGATATATTCTTATATAATATATAGAATTTCTTGTTTATTTTATGTAATTTAACTAAGTGTTAATCAATCTAACTATTTATAAGGCAGCAGCATATATACTGCATATCCTGAGGCCTTTTTTTATTGCATAACTTTAAGTAATCCCAGGAATTTGTTCACCTTGAAACTCAACTTTGATAACTGAAGTTGGGTTAGAACTATTCCTAAGATTCAATATGTTATTATTAAGAGTTATGCTCTAACTATCATGCTACAGTATAACTCAATAGAATGTCCTTTTCCTGGAGGATGACTTGGCTTTTGCTTCAACTCATCCACCAGGACCTCGGGCTAAAGTCTTATTATTGTCGAAGAAACTGAAACTGAAACTGAAACTGATGATTTTCTCTCTGAGTTTGGAAGAATATCCTTTGGTCTATATATAGCTTATCTGGAGTATCTTGTGGTCTATATATAGTGTATATATAGTCTATACATATCGGTTACAAATGAACTTGCTTTGGTTTGACTCAATTTGCAACACTTCTGAAAATTTTCCTGTTTCTATTTTCCATTTTCTTTGCATACACTTTGAGTTTTATTTTGATTTTAAAGCACCACAAAACCTATACAAACACACACGTGTGTGTGCACACAACAGTTTGCACTTGCCACCTCACCTACGACCTGCACCCAGCCCGCACAACCAACACACACCCCACACCCCAACCACCCCAACCCACCCCCTCCAGCTTGCTAATACTTTTTTATGTATTTCTCTTGTCTACTTCTAGTTGTGCTTTTGTATTTGCCCATTTTAATGAGTGTAGCTAACAACAACAACAACAACAAAAGCAACAAAATCACACCAACAACAACAACAAAAACAAAGCATTTCTTACAACAACAACAACAAAAACAACAACAAAGACAAACATCATCATCAAAACACAATGTGACAATAAGAGAAAAGAAAAAAACAAACAAACCGAAAACAAATATAAAATAGAAATAAAATCGGATTTTAGTTGCAACACAACAACAACAACAACAACAAGTGATAAAACGCACAACAACAACAAAGGATACAAACAACAACAACAACAACAACAATTAACACACGCTTATCATTGTCTTAGTTGAATGTCCTGCACATTAAGAGTCTTCGTGTTTAGCGTGTGTCCTTGTCTCTGTGTGTCTGTGTATCCGTGTCTCTAGAATCTCCCCTCTCTCTCTCCCACACACTATTTTTTCTTTCTTTCTCTCTCTCTGTGTCTTTCTATTTCTTTCTATTTGTCACGCCCCCATTCTGGGTGTCCAGCACTAAGCACTAAACCAAGAGCACCACCAGCAACCACCGCCGCCAAGCAACGTGCAACAACTCGAACACCAACAACCACCGATACCGTTACAGTTACCGTTACAGTTACCGTTATCACCCGCGCCCGACCAGGTCAGTGTCTGTGTGATTACCCCACTCCTGCTCGACACACAACCCACATACCAGCACCACAATTGCACATTACTACCATAGATACCCACGGCAGTATTACTACCGCATGGAGCGCGGCACCAGCGGTGGTCAGCAGCATCAGTCGCAGTCGCACCACCACCAGCACCAGCACCAGCACCACCAGCAGCAGCAGCAGCAGCAGCATCAGTCCCGCCACCAGCATGTGGTATCCGTGCACAGCTACGATCCGTATATGACGGCCGGCGATGCGGATGAGGAGCACACCTCGGGCACATCCTCGTTTGATAATCCGGCGACGAAAAAGAAACCACCCAAGCTGAAGCCCATACACCGTTCGCTCTCCATGGCCATCGATAACTATGCACCGATGGCAACGGATCTCGATTTAGATCTGGATGAGGGCTTCATTGTGCATGAGCAGCCGCTGATCCACCGCTCGGCGTCGCCGCTGCCCGTGCGCTCGTCCGCACCGCCGCAGACCCTAGCACTCCCAGCACAACAACATCTCCCCCAACATACGCATGTGGCTGGTGGTGGCAGCGGCTCCGTATCGCCGGCACTCTCTGCACGCCAGCAGCAGCAGCACCACCACCACCAACAACTACAACACCAACAACAACAACACCAACAACAACAACAACAACAACAACAGCAACACCAGCTGCATATGCACACATTTCAGCAACTGGCCGCACAGGCAGCTGCTGCACGACACCACCAGTTGCCACATACGCATGCGCATCCGCACCGCCAGCACCCGCACTCGAGCTCCACGAGCTCACCCACCTCGCACGCGGTCAGCCCAGTGCTGGGCCAGCAGCAGCAGCAGCAGCACAGACAGCCTCAACAGCCGGACATATATCTGGTCAGCAGCAGCAGCCTGGGCGAAAATGTGGGCGGACTGGGCGTGGGCGTGGGCCTGGGCATGGGCCTGGGCCTGTCGCGGTCACCGATGGGCGGCGGCAGCGGCAGCACATCACCGATACAGTTCATCGATGTCGATGATATGCTGCCACGTGCCACACACCATCCGCACCCGCATCCGCATCCGCACCCGCATCCGCACCCGCAAACGCAGCAATCGCTGAAAAAGAACCTGTTCCGGCGCTCAGACACAATTGACGTTCATCCGTCTACCAATTTTCAGATGAAGAAAACGCATTCCTTCCATGCACAACAGGATCCCGCCGCCATGGAGCAGATACAGCTGGCGGTTGCCGCCGGCTCGGCCAGCTCCAGTCGTCGCACCAGCTCGGTGCGTGCCAATTTTCTTATGCCCGGTCCACCAGCCGGCAAGGAGATCTCCCGCTCCCCATCGCCCAGTCGACGCGGCTGTCGCTCGCATCGCTCCTTCAACGATCCCGGCCGACGGCCCAGCAGCAAGCCGGACTCTGTGATCGAGTCCCAGATACGGCATCCCTCGCTGAACGATGATCTGATGGAACCCCTCGACAGTCGCTCCCTCTACCCCCAAGCCAATCTCTCGCTGGAGAACGAGCTGTTCGTCGAGTCGCGCTCACGCAGCAACAGCCACACCAAGATGGAAGAGCTGGGCGTGGCAGAGCTGGCGGCCGCCGCTGTGGCCGTGCAGCGCATGCGCAAGACTTCCGGCTCATTCGAGGAGACGGCGCCTGTTCTCGCCGCCGGCCACAGCGCCACACATCCGCCCGCCACCTCCGCCTCGAACAGCATCAAGCAAAAGCGCGAACCGCATCCCCACTCGCGCCAGCAGAGCACACACAGCCTCGAGCTGGACGGGCGACCCTCCACCAGTGCCGCCTCGCACACCCTCCAGCTGCACAGCGCCGCGGCAGCAGCCAGCGCCGCCTACCACTTCAAGCGCGGCGCCCAGCACGGACGCTCCCTGTACCTGTCGCCCAGCAACCTGGAGGAGCTGGTCGTGCATCGGCCAGGCGTGCTGGCGGCAGCGGCCGCCTTCCAGGGCACCAATGCCAGCGCCAGTGTGAAGCAGGCGAAGGCGCTGCACAGCGCCAGCGTTCGGCTGCGCAATTACCGGGAGACGCTCAGCGCCAGCAAGAAGTCGAAGAGCTTCATTGGCGACAGCAGCGGCGTGACGACGGCAGGCGATGACTTTGAGCTTAGTTCACCCCACCGACGGAACAGTCGTCCGCTGTCGACGGCGGTGCCCACGGCGGGCGCGGCCGTTGTCAATGTGGACGAGATCAAGCGCAGCCCACGTCCAATCTCGGCTGCGGCGGCGGCGGCGGCCTTCATCGAGGAGAAGCGACCCTCGTTCGAGCGCAAGGGCTCCCTCACCTACGAGCAGGAGCTGACCGATGCGGCCTTTGCGGCGCAGGTGCTGCGACCCTTCCATCACAAGCTCGCTGCCGGACGCAAGGCCTCCATCAGCGGTGGCTCGCACAAGCTAAAAAAGAAGTCCCTCAGCGATGAGACCGACGAGGACGAGGAGGCGGATCGCAAGCGCAAACGCATTGTCTGCATTGTCCTTGCCACGGTGCTGCTCTGCCTAGTCTGCGCCAGCGTATTCGTGGTCATTGTGACGCTCACCTCCGGCCAAAGCCAGTCCGGCAAGAAGGCGCACTCCTTCAGCAGGGACACCCCGGTCCACTACACAGGCATGCGACCCTCATGAACTCCAACTGCGACTCCGATTCACATTCCGCATCCAAATCCAACTAAGAGTGCAACTCTAGCCGCCGCAACAATGCTCGAGTGTCGCCTTACTGAGTACCCGGGCAGTTCGCTGATTTCGTTGACATTTTCTGTTTCATTTCCGTTTCCGTTTTCGTTGCCTCCTCCTACTCCGTTGTCACTTCACCTTCTTCTACTTCTACTTCCACTACTTCTGCTGTCTCCTACTGTGTGTGCGTGCGTGTAATTGTGAGACGCCTCAATTATCCTCTCCAGTGCCAACGTACAGGCCTCCCACTGAGCACGCTGGAGTGTCCACTCAACCAAGGGCTGTGGCCCAGGCGAAGTACCAAGGAGCAACTGCAGCAGTCGCCGCAACAAATTGAAAAATCACATAGAAACGCGCCTGTAAGTAGGCAACGCCTCTTAATAAACTCAACTGTGCTTTTGCTTTTGAATGGAAACCAATTATATATATCCTTAACTATGAATCAGCTCTATATAGTCTCACATTAACCCTGGGCCAGACAAAGTTTGTTCCGTTTGTTTTTCCCTGCATTAAAAACAAATTTAAAGTCAATAAAAATCCTTTAACTTTTTCCATGAAGTTTTTAAGGCAAACATTCGACACGAACTTTGCCCTGCTGTTAACTTTACAATGTTATGCAAATTAACATTAATCGCACACTCATATACATATATATATATGTGTGTATATATATATGTCCTGCAAGTGTTTAATGGCGTGTCCTTTGGATGGCTCTTAACTATATTTTGAATTCCTCTGAGGCAGCCTTTAACTATAATGTTTCAATATTCATGACTTTTCGACACTTTAACTGCATATTTGGCTGCCTATTTCAATTATGTCATCGTAAAGGATACTAGAATACATTTTATTGGTTTCCATTCGTGTCCTTTGATTTTACATTCATTCATGCACATCGACAGATTCGAATCGGCTCTGCTGAGCTTTTGTCAGTGGCATTTTGTTGGACAGCTGACCAGTCGGTCATATGGCCATATGCCGCATATATGGACCATTAAGCCATACAAAATGCGTATATGCGACATATGTATCCTTATGTATATCCTTCTATCCATTCGGCTCTCCCCAAAGAGCAGCTGCCAGTTGCTGACTTTCGAAAATTGAGCTGGCAAAAGCTCAGCAAATCTCGGGCTCAGGCATATTACATAACTGACTAAATGACTAAGCGACCGACTTGACTAACTGACTTGCAAACACCAGTAACAACAACAACACCAACACACATACACACACGCATGTGTGTGTTGGCCATAAAAAATGATACTTACCTCGGCTTTAATGACTGCAGCAGCAAAAACTGAAGCAACAGACCAAAGCCGAAGCCAGAGCCAAACTAATCAGCACCGTGTGTGTGCGTGTGTGTGTGCGAGTGTGTGCGGGTGTGTGTCTGTTGTTTAGCTAAGCACAGACAATGACAATGGGCTGACTGACTTACTGACTTACTGACTGAGTGACTGAATGACCGACGCAGGGCTGCGTCTGCAAGGACCTTTAGTTATCATGCTCACTTTTTATACTTTCGCTTAATAGTTCTGTTTGTTTGTCTCGCTCTCTATCTACATATCTGTGTGTGTGTGTGTGTGTTCGAGCAAGCATGTGTGCATCATTACGGCTGGCATCCTTTTTATGTGTATGCGGCCACAGACATGCTTATTTACACATACTCGCACACACACACACACAGTCGTAATTTTACGTTTACGACATGAAACTAGGTTATTTTTTTTATGTGCGCGTGAGTGAGTGCAGCAGAAGCATTAACAACAACAACAACAACAACAACAACGAGAACAACAGCAACAATTGTTGGTAACGTGGCTTGTGCTGGTGACATTGCCCGCTCAGTTGGCTTCACGTCCTTGCCAGAGTCCTGTGAACGCCACTCGGCGCGGCAAATGCCCACGCGACCGCCACAGCTTCAGCTTCAGCTACAGAAACAGAAACAGATACAAGCAGCCGCCTTTGCCATACCCACAAATCGCATTGAAAGCAAATTGACAGATCCGATAAGAATGTCAACGTCTATATTGATTGTCCTTATAAGTCCTTTTGCCAAAAAATAATAATAAGCTCTCATTATTTGAACTTGAGTATAAGTCGACAAGGGTTAAACTTTATCGATCTCTCTCAGGCATAAGTATAATTATATATTATTCATTATTTAAAGCTCTTTATGAAACGATATGTGTCATTTGATGTTCGATTATGAGTTAAATGAAAACTTCAATTGACTTTTCATTTAATTTCGTTAAACGTTTTCCGGAAATGCTGTCAATAGTCAGCGAAAAGCGAAAGGATTCAACGGGCTGGAAAACAAAAAAGTAAAGCATAAATAATGAAACAAAAGGAAAATCTGATTTAATCGCAATATAAATATTTTAAAAATTAAACGCAATATTTAAGCTCAGGCTTAAATTGTGGCTAAAAGCGAATCAGTTAACAGCGCGCAGTATTAATTAATAATAAACGGGTTTCAATTTAATTGCAAATAGTTTTTAGATCCGTTTCCGGTTTGTCGTTTCAGCTCAAAAAATATTATAACTAGTTTAAGTTTTAGTTGTGTTTCCCTCTCTTTCTTTTATCTATTATATATATATATATATATATATATATATCTAGGATATCAGCAGACATCTTGTGGTAGTCCTGGCTAATAGCAAATCTGTTCGAGAAGTTTATGGAAAACTTTGAGCTATGTCTGAAATCTGAACAATTTGCCAAGAAATCAAAGTCAAGTAAAACTTAAACGTCTTTTTTATAGCAGTTTTTCATTTAACTATCTTCATCTTCATTTTCATTGGCTTACAATGTGGTTGGCCGCGTTGTTGCTTTCCATTAACTTGGCCATAAATAAAACAGCGAGCGTCGCTTTTCTATTTTGGGCAAAACAATAGCGTGGGGAGAAGGGGAGGGCAGCAGCCTCAAAAGTGCATCAATAATTTCAATTTCAGTGGAGAGAAACAACAGGCAGCCACAGCTATCCGCCAGCTCCTGCTCCTAGAGCTGCTCCAACACCCCAGGACCTGCTCCTAGGGCTGCTGCTGCTGCTGCTGCTGCTCTCAGAGGCAGGAAACTAATTAGTTACATAGTTACATAGTCGTCGGTCTTCATCCGTCATGGCTGCACATCAGGCAGTTGGCTGAGTGTAAATGCCTGGCAAGTGGGGTGTAGGGTGCAGGGTGCAGGGGAGGGGGCAGAGGCAGGGGAGCGTGCCGTCTGGGGGCACAGGCTGTTGCTTTCAACGCCACATTTATAATTAAACAACATGAAAGACACAAAGAAGCAACACAAACACACGCGTCGGGCGCTTGCACCCACAGAAACACAAACACACACACACCTGGGCACCCACACACACACACACACACACACAGATAGAGAAAGTGAGGCTGAAAGTTACTCGGCGGCATTTATGAGCGCCCATAATGGTTGTTAACAATTTAACTTGTTTACCAGTGGGAAAGTTCTATGTTAATTGGTCTCAAATAGCCCCACACACACACACACACACACACACACACACATATGGCAACTCCAGCACACACGCACATGGCCAGGGGTACACTCTGAGTAGCTGCTATTCAGCACAGCACTTGCCAAGTGAATAATGGCACCCGGCCACATCGTCACCTGTTTTGTGTTGTACTTTGCCTCCTCCGCTCCTCCTCCTCCGCTTGCTCCTCCTCGCGGCTGCCATCTGCAGTCATTAACACGTTGCGCCTACGCCTCAAAGCAGCTGCAGAGGCACGAGCGTAAACGAGCGGACCTGCACACAAGGGAAACAGGATAATGATTACGGCCACAGACCACGTGCTCCAGCTCCAGCTCCAGCTCCTGCCTCAGCTCCAGCTCTGGCTTTGGCGACAACGTGCGCGCTTTCACTTAATTTTATTATTGCATCTTTAACTTAAGCGCCAACTTTAAAAGCTCTCAGTTTTTTATGTGCACATTTTAATTTATGATTATGATAAAAGCTTAAAGGATTTTATTAATTGGCCGCAGAAAAAAGGAATAGAAAATGGAAATAGTAAATCAAAATAATTTATATGCAACAGAAACAGATTTACCCCTTAATTACTCTCAATCAAAAAGGATATAAACAGGATTTTACTAGGACATACAAAAAGCATAAGTTAAAGATTAAACTCTGCTGGGAACAGGTCCTCAAACAGGACATGCCCCAAGCTACGATTAAAACAAGCTCAGAGATGGCAAACGTTCCGTTTACTTTGCTTTCTCATAGATATTCCTTAGATAAACTTTAATGTCAGTTACTTTTATTAGATCTACACTCATTATATTCACAGTTTTATTTACAGGGCATATCCTGAGTCCAGCTTTCCTACCAACAGGACCTTTTTTTGTCCAATCGAGGACAACTAATTTTGCAATTAAATAAAATCGTTTGTGAATTGCTTAAATACTTGCCAGTGTGTGTGTGAGTGTGTGACTGTGCGCAAATATGTGTGTGGCTACCATTTGGGGCAAGTATTTTTTAATTAAATTTCAGCAGCGCACATTTTGTGCAACATATCCCGTACTTGCCACATGCAGGCCAGGGCTATGCGAGAGTTTGCATGCAGATGCCGGAGCAGGCAGCGTTGCCAGAGGCTGGGGAGTGGGGTGTGGGGAGTGCTGCCATATCATGTTACATTTTATCTTTATCAGCAAAAAAGAGAAGTAAAAGATAAGCGAAGGGGCGGGGCAGCAGCAGCAGCAACTGCAGCTGCAACACAGTTGTTGCAACAAATATCAAACACAGGCAGTGAACCCTGAACAAGTTTCAGGTCGTGTGTGTAAGTGTGTGTAAGTGTGTGCAACGGTGTGTGATTGATTGGCAAACAAATTTTGACACTTTACACAGTGCCAATATGGCGTCCACAGGTCGCAGCCCCAACCCCCCGCCCCCTGCTCCCACTGCCCTGGGTGGCATGTCAATTTGTTTGCTGTTAATTAAAACTGCTGTAAAATGCACAAAAGCATCGAGCAAACATTGACAATCGGCAATCGGACATTGACAATCGAGCATCGTCAATCGAGAATCGAGAATCGTCAATCGACCATCGACATTGTCCCCGGGGCATGGCAAAGGTAAAGGCGGATGTATCTATACAAAGGAAACGCATAAAGTGTCTCGCGTGTAACGAAACCGGAAGTAAAGAGCCATCGAATATGGTGAAAATCGTGAGGAAAACGCGAGGAAAACCCTGTTGGACTGTGCTTAAAGTAAATAGTCTGGATTGATGAAAGAAATTTAAAGAATTCATCAACAGGCATTTACTTCAACTGCAGTTCAAACAAAACGCAACATAAGAAGGATAATAACGCGTATCGTAACTTGTTCCATTAGAGTTAATTTAAGTTGATTTCTTAACTGTCTATCCAACATTTATCTAATTAAGTTGCTAATATCCTAATATATATATGTTCTCTATCTGTCTTCCTACCAGTGCGCCAGGAGAATGAGCGCAGCATGCGTGAGAACCTGGAACGGACACTCATGATGAAGAACCTCACAGAGCTGAATCTGCAGCGTCAGATACTGCACCAGGCACAGCAGCAGGACCAACAGGATATACACCAGTTGCCATAACAATCGATGGATATTTACGGGCCACGCTGAAGCAAACGGAAACGGATATGTACGAGCAGCTATCTCCTATTGCTCCTTATCCTGGCGCGGAGTGCCAGCTCTTCCCACATCCTGTTTTCCTGCCTCCCCTCTTAGCTATTATCACAAAAGTTATGCGCACAAAAAGCAAATCCTTGTTAACTAGAAATGCAGAAATTGAAGATGATTTCTATTTCACATCAAAAAACCAAAATCAAATTTACAAAACAATATAAAAAAAAACAAAACAAAACAAAACAAAAGAAACAAATCAAAAGTGATCCAGTTTAGGCCTCAGTTGTGGGCAATATGTTATATTATAAAGTTGGTTTGATGCATTGTAAATGTATTTATTGTCTTGTATGCTAAATGTACTGTAATTTATAATACGTGTTATGATCCTGTTTCTACTAACTAGGTCTGCATCTGGACCCAGTCGTAGTTGTCGTTATTGTTGTCGTCGCGCTACCCCCAACAAATGATTCCTACTTAAGTTTCAATCAAACAAACAATCCATGAGATACTTCAATCTAGATCAGGAATATATATGCTCCATGTTTATCCATTTTAAATGGGTATTTGGTAAACGAAGGTTTCGAAATTCGATTCAGTTTCAGTTCATTCATTGGTTTCACTTCCTTTTTGTCCTTCCTTGCGATAAATTCAAGAAAAGTTCCAAAGAAAATGCTCCGAAATATCCTCGAGCTTGGGCGTAGCGCGCACGGCAATAAATAGTTGGTCAATAGTTATGTATATCTGAAACAAAGTTGTTAACTGAAAGTATTCGTAAGTAACCGTTAATAGAGGAAGAAGTAAAAGTTTTTGTAACTATAAGTAAATGGTAACTAGGACAAACAAATATGCTAAATAATAAACTAAAACAATTTTAATATCAATAATAACGATAACGATAACGATGGATAATTAAATTAAATAATACTTAAACATTAAATAGATTCTTTCTCACTTTGTTTTCGGTATTGCATTGAATGTGCCAATTTGAATGAAGATAAATGAAAATGAAGATAAAAAGAGATAAATTGTTGTACTATAGAGCAAATAGTATATAATCTAGACTCTAGATATAAAAGTTATAAAAAATAAACGTAAAATATAAAACATAAAACATAACGATTAAAAGTTAACTTGAATAAGTGCAAAACGAGCTTGTTGTCGAATTAAATTTAAATTTAATTTTACATTTAGCTAATTAATGTATAAGTTACAAATTGCAAAATGGCGGCTACGATTAATGTAAATGCATATTTTTGTTAGGTGTTCAATTGACAATGTATTGAATCGGTTAACAGTTAACGGTTAACGGCTATCGGTTATCAAAGGCCAGGCTATACGAAACTCTTTTTGCTAATCTCAAGTGTGTTGTAATTTTTTATGCATGTGTGTTTGTGTTTGTGTGTGTGTGTGTGTGTACTTACTCTGTTGCAATTGAAAATAATTAATTAGCTTGAAGCAAAATTCTATCGGTTTCAGCCACAAAAGCGTCTCAAGCTTAATTCAGGCACAGTATGCTGCTCTCAATGGTTCACCTGTGTTTTTAGCCAAATTTAAGTTACCAAAATTTAAGTTAGAATTGAAACAAGGGATATGAATAAACGTTAATTGTTTGTAATTGCAAGGTAAATGCTTAAAGATAAGCAAAACAGCCCGAATTTTGTGTAAGATTGTGCCTAATCGAAAGTGAGAAACATATAAAAATAAAAAATAATAAAGAGATTAAACAAATAAATAATTATAATAATATTATATATAAATTGCAGTTCTTTAGACAGAAATACCTGCAGAGTTGCTCTTAAAATTAGTTTTAAATAAACATACAGCCTAAATCGATGTCAATAACGTTAACTGCTAGTAAATACATATTATAAACCATAAAGTCATTTTTTGGATAACGAAGTTCATAGACGAAAAGAAAACTTAAGAAACAAAAAAAAAACAAAATGAAAAGAAAATGAAAAGCTTTAAATTAAATACATTTTGGAAATCGAACATGAAAACGATGTTCTAAATAAGCAAACAACGTTAAATGCGATACGAGTACATAAACAAGAAAAAGGATTACATGTTTAACACACACATAGGTATACACACACACACCCACACACACACACACGCACATAAGAATAACATTGCAGTGCAGTTTACATTTGTAAAATTTCCATTTCTGGCAATTGCATTGTGCAATCAATTAAACCTTGGACAGAACTAGACAGGACCTGTACAAATAAACATTTCAGGCATTACACACATTTAAAGAAATATCCTTTAAAAATCTTACACACACCACACCTACACACAGGCAGTTTAAACAAACAAACAAATACAGAACAGATTGCTAGAAGCCGAAGATAAACAAAAATATGAGAAACGAAATGGAATTTCGCAAAAACAAGTACTTTGTAATTGCATTTAACATAAGAAACATGAAAATGGAATATAACTACGAGTATAAAATATATGCGAATGCAAAATTAATTTAGTTGCATACTTATACCAACAAACAGAAAGAAAACTTAATGCAACACATAGCTATGTGTTTAAAATCTAAGCTGAATTATTATACAATACCAAAAACAAAGAAAAAGAAAAAGAAAAAGAAAAAGAAAAAAAACGAAAACAAAACAAAACATTTGAAGACAAAGTAAGTACTTTGTAAGAATTAATTAAAACAAACTTCAGAGTTGGGGCTCAAACAATATTTTCAAACTTAAACAGCTCATGAGCACACTTTGTAGCCTTTGAAAGTTAGACTCTGGATGCCGAATCTCCAGTTTGAGCAATTATTTACAAAGTACACATGAATTGCGGCGAAATGTAAATAGCAAAATTAAAATGGAATATTACAATAATGAATTGCTTATGTATCAAAGTTTATAACTTGATCAACAACCATATATATGTATGTACACATGTGAATGAATTCTCAAAATGAAATCAAAATGAAAATCAAAATCTTAAAAACAAACAAAACTTTAAATTTAAATCTGTGCAAGAAATCAAACTAAACTGTTGTTGCTCAAAATCAAAATGAAAATCAAAATCAAAATGAAAACGAAAATCAAAACATTTCAACGCATTAAGCGTTATATTCATCAAACAAAAATGTTGAAATAAACTAATAAGAAGTAAAACAAAATTAAATTAAATGAAATAAAATTGTCTCACCTGCGTAGTGTATCAGTATTTGTAACTGAAAGGTATTGAAATGCAAAATAAGAAAATAAAAACAACTTGAACAAAACTGAAATCAATGAAAATAAACAGAATTTTTAAATGGAAAAAAAATATGTGTCTGTGTGGATTTATTTTTCTAAGGGGACAAAAAGGCATTACAGTATACTTAATATTTCGCAGCTATAAGCAAATTAGATAGGGTTAAAATCTGTTTCCTTCTTGCCGCATACGCAATTTATGTGGTTCTTTAATTAGTTATTTGTTGCATATTTTATACATACACGGAATGTTAATCTTCATTCTAAGCTTTTAAATTTGGCGCTTACTTTGGTGCTGCCAAAGCACTGGCAGCTAACAGCTTTGCTCCCCACTTAACAGCTTACTCCCCATTTATGATAATTTCTGCTCTGTTCTTCGACTGTTCTGTTAACAGCTTGCTCCCCCAAGTTAACAGCTGGCAATATATTTGTATGTTAGTTTTTGTAGTTACTGTGTTTGAAGCTTTTTAAAATCGCGGAATAAATTACTTTGAAATAAAAGAAAATAGTTGTCGGAATACGTATACAATTTTGTGAGAAGATAAGAAAATATTGTGTGCTGACAACGAACTAAATGAACAGCAGTCGCTCATCTGGTGAGCCGCTCGATCGAACTTATTCCGATCGATTCAATTGAGCTCTAACAAATAGTCTGTTGCGCAGAAAATGGGGAAACGAACACAACTAATTAGCAATTAACGGCAGTAAATAAACTGCAGCACGGGACAAAAACAAAAGCAAATCAAACGTAAAATTCCTACAAACTAAATAAACAAAGAGAAACGACAACGCAGCAGACGCAGCCGCCTCAGTAACAGTAACAGACACAGAAACGGCAACAGAAAGAAACAGAAGCAAACCAGCAGAACAACAAGCAAGTCGCGCACTGCTCAATAAAATTTATTTTTGTGTTTAGACGCCTTCAGTTCCCCGCGCGCGTCCAGTGATTGTCAACGTGTTTGTGAGTGTGTGTGAGATGTGCTCGTGTGTGTGTAAGCACTGTATATAGATATATTTAAACAAATTCTTCTGCGCAGACAGAGTAAGGCGCAGGGGCACAGGGGTCGAAGACAGACACAGACAATCAAAAACAGAAGCAGACAGATAAACAACAACATCGTCCCCCACCAACTCTCCCCAGCAGCATCGATTTGGTGCTCGGTGACGCGGCGCGAGGTGCTCGAGGTCAGTTCAGCACATTTCGCGCACGGCCGTTTTGTCCGTCTGTTCCCCGCCCGTGCCTTCACCCCTTGTTGCTGTCCAGCCACCCGCAACCGCACGCGCAGCGACGATTCGATTCTCACTCGCGCTCAGATCACAAAATCAAGTAAGATACAAAAAAAAAAAAGAGACAACAACGACAACAATAAAAACAACAGAAAAAAACTCCGAAATAAAAAAGAAAATTAACGACAGACTCACGCGCAACTCTTTTATTGTTTAACTGATAACCCGCACGCTGTGCGCTGATAAATATCAAGTGGAAAGGCTAACAAATTATTGCAATAGCAATTGCCAAGTGCGAATGCGCCCTCAATTTGTATGCCATCCGCCGTCACCACATCCACATTCCCATTCCCGTTCCCGGTCCCGGTCCCATACGCCCACTGACGTCAGTCGGCTGGATCGTTATCGTTATCCAAAAATGGTGATACCAGGGCCCACCGAGCCCGCCAGCGCCCTCTCCGCCGTCGGCTTCAATCGAACGCCGCTAACGGAGCTAAGCGTGGAAACCAAAAGGCAACTGGCATGCATGCTAAATCGAAAAAAGGTGCTGCGATCCGAGGAGGGATACGAGCGCGACTGGCGGGGCATTGCGTCCTTGGCCGGTCAGCGCGATCTAGTCGACGAGTGTGCCAATATGCCCATGGACCTAGTGCTCATGAATTGGATCAAGCATAGTCCGCATACAGCCGAAGTTGGTCATCTCGAAGTGTTTCTAGGCATCATCGATCGCTGGGATGTACGCGACGACATTCAGGAGAATCTGAGTAAGTTAAGCCCATGTCTGCATTCCTAATTCAAGTACTGAGGTAGCGATTCCACAATCACAGTGAAGGATACAAATCGTTATAATACAAAGCAGAAGCAGCTAAGTCAATTGACAATGGCAAAGTCCCGCGATGATAGTCCAACGCCCAACATGTACATGGAGAAGAACAACAATACGCTGGGCCGAGATGTAAACATCCTCAGCTTTGATGATGAGCGGTGCCTCCAGAATGGACAACCGTTGCCTAGGTACAACGCCTGTGTGCTGTACGCGGAGGCAGACATCGAGCATGCTACAGATATAATGAATAATCTAGAGTCTCCGCCTTATCATCTCAAGGTAATAAAAACACTTGGATTCAGTGGTGTACGCAGAGAAGGGGCTTAGAACTTTCCCTCTACAAATTGTTGCAAATCATTGTTAATGAGTAAAAGAGAAAGATTTGACCTAAATTTACATAAGAAGATAGAAAGGATGACAACACTTTTGAGAGATTAGCTCGAACCCCCATAAACTCTTCTGCGTGCGCCACTGTCTGAAATCATATATAATATACAATATAAATATGCATATATTTGTACACATTCAACAGCTGTTCTTGAGGCATCGGGATCTGTTGCTGGGTGTTCCGTTCGAGCATGTCGAGTTGGCGCAGTTTATGACCACGCGCTGTAACCATTTGATAGTCGTTTTGACAGAGGAGTTTGTCAACAGTCGCGAGAACACATATTTGGTTAACTTTACCCAAAAGTTTCAAATTGGTAAGTCTTGGATAATCTTGGTAGAGCTCACAGGCTAATGCATAATCATGTTTATCGTTACAGAGAATCACTCGCGCAAGATTATACCCATACTATACCATCCACACATGAAAATACCCCCAACGCTGGACATTTACACACGCATCACCTACACAGCGCACTCCAGCCTTTTCAATTTCTGGGACAGATTGGCCAGGTCGCTGCAAGGAGTCGATGCCACGTCCATTTACAACACAAGTCAACTGTGCGCGTAAGTAATCTTTATTGACCAACTATATAACTGAAGAAAGTATAATTAATGTTTTCAATCCTCCATGCAGCCCCACAGCACCGGAAAGTGTTGCTCTGCCAGAGACTCCTCGCATACTGCTCAATGACGAGGATGTAACAGACATGCCAGACTTTAAGCTGACCGAACCAAAGCAGATCATAACGGGCGTTACGAGTGTACCGCTGACCGAAATGAGGCAGAAGAAGAAGGACAAGCTGCTGCACAAATGGTCGATCAACTTCACCACGCCTCGCAACGGCACTACAGGGATTAGACATGCGCATTCGACCAGCGTGCTCAATACGCAGCAGCACGACAATACGCTTAACGCCAGCAGCTCAAACATCTCCGTGTCTTCGGAGAGCAAGAAAAGGACCACGACATGGACAAAGCTGCGGAAGAAATTTACGCGTAGCACCGTCAAACTACAGACGCCCTGCTGAAAGTGATATGCAGCAGGAGCAGCAACATGCAAGGCAGCAAAACCACATACAGATTTTAGATGTGGGTAAAGCAAAGCAAAGATGCAGGTAAATTTCCTTATCTTGCGCCCAGTTCGTAGTAGCCGTTGCTCAGTTCGGTGGTTCGGTTCAACGTGTTGCACCAACGCCAGAGCCATTGTTAACGTCACCGTCACCGTTATCAGCACCCTCCATTTTAAGTGATTTCGTTTGTAATCTTTAGCATAATCCTAATCAAGCCAACTAACTTAATGTATTTAGACGCACTTGTTAAACTATGTAAGTCAACACAACGAATAAAGACAATATATACACACGCACACAAATACAAATAAACACAGATACAAGTATATATATATATAGAAATGAGTATACACAGACAGAAAGACAATTGCCAATAGATAATATACGTATATAACTAAAACCATATGTATACACAAATTAGAACAGAACTAGCAAAACAGCAAAGCAAACAAACAAATTTAACAATTTAACAATTGTAAGGTTAAATGTGCAACACTTTGCTAATCGAAGCAAAACACAATTTGCTGTTAGTCACGCGTCTGATAAGTGACTTTGTTAATTCAATTAAGTTTAACAAACGCCCAACTAGAAGCTGCCTCCTCCTCCTGCTACTACTCCTCCTAGTACTCCCACCCAACCAAATCCCATTCCATTCTAGTAATCGTTGTCTCACCCCAGTCAGAACCAGACTACAAATGATGAATAACTTGTGCGCGTTGGATATTTGCTGTGTGAATTTGATGAATAGTGTGCAAGCACATACTATACCCTACCTATACAATTGCATGTATATACGTATATATAGTATGTGCGACAGTTAAATGATAATACTGGGGCCTTTCGTCACTTTGTAATTGCCATAGAATGGCTGAGCAACGATTTATTGTGTCACACACTGTTGCATACCCATATATCATACTCGTACTCGTATTCGTATATAACTTAACGTTTTTGCTTACTTATATATAAGTCACGCGCATAGATATACTCATAAACATATACATACACATATACGTTTGTATGTGGGACAAGTGCTATAAGCAGTAAATTATATGATTGTTAATTTTTCTTTCCAAGTGCCTTCAGAAGTCGCGTGCTCACGCATACTTTGTACTTAATAAATTTCTATCAATGAGCTGAAGCATGTATTTGCGGTATTTGGCCGATCGGGCGATAAACCTAGAGCTGTGAACCTCTAGGTTAATACACAAACACACAAAATATGAATGTATATTTAACCTCTGAATTAAGCGTAAATAAAAAGTTTGTGCAATAATCAAGTCGATATGATCTCAGTGTGCGAGTGAATTCCCTTTTTAAATCACTTCCGTTTCTGGTGCAAAAAACTCAACGAATTTGTTTAAATATTTTTTTTATATTTTTTTTTTTTATTTATTTTTCGTTTTATTGTTTAAATCGCTTCATAAATAACCTTTTTGTTTTGTTTTTTATTTTTGTTGTTCATGTTTCATGTTTTTGTTGTAATCGAATTTTATTGTTTTTGTTTTGTTTTTGTTTTTTTACCCATGGTGAATGTTGTTTACGTTTAGTCCAAATGTTTATATCAATGTTATTTGTTTTAATTTATTTGTTTGTTAATGTTAATTTTACTTTTGCATGTTTGTTAAAATGTGTTATACATGCATTACTTGTTTGTTTTTTAAATTTTGTTCTTTGTTTTTTCTTTATAGTTTAGTTAGTATCATTATTATTATTATTATTAATATCTTCCTTTACTCTTCCCTTTGTGTTATGTTTTATGTTTTACATTTACGTTTTAAACAAATTTTGTTGTTTTGTTCTCACAACTTGAGCTTGTTCTCATTAAACTTTGTATTGTTATTTACTTTTATGTTTTTAATTGAATTCTTTTTTTTTTTCTTTCTTTCTTTTTATATTCTTCATTTTGTATGTGTGTATATGTATATTTATTTGTTTCTTTCTTTTTTTTTTGGTTTATTTAGTATTAAGTTTTATTCGCATTTTTAACAAAATTAATAAAAACAATTCATTTGGTTTTTACTCTCTTATTACTTGATTTCATTTATCCTCAACCATTTTTATTTACTTCTCTCTTTGTATATATGTTAATTGATCAATTTATTCGTAATTTGTAATATTAAAACAATGTAACGTATAATCCTGCTTTATGTGCCATGGCTACTTTATCCACATCCACATCTGCATTGAAGATATCAACTACCACATGATATCTTCCCATCCTAAGTTTTCCCTCCATTCTCCATTCTCTCTTAGCCATTAGCTTTATAGCTTTATAACTAATGCAACTGATTTTGTTTTGGGTTCTGTTATTTCTTTTTGTTTTTATCTTGTTTCTGTTTCCGTTTCGTTATCCTTATAAATCTAACTGATTGCATTTATACAGAGTGTACGTGTTAAGGTTAAGTTGGGCTTTTACTTTCAATCGGTTATGGCTTAAAGAAATAAAGGCAGTGTTTGTTGAACATGGGGACACATGGGGTTGAGGAGTTGGGATTGGGATTGGGATAGGGATAGGGAGGAGGTCAGTTCTTAAAACTCTTAAAACTTAAAAAAAGGACTACAAATTTGTTGTTGTATTTCATTACATTTTTTTCCATTAAAGCGCAATTCTCTATAGTTAAGTGTTAACAATGATTATGATTATGGAAGTCAGTTGAAGAAGTCTGTATCAGTATGGAAATTTGAGCTTTATGCTATAAACTGCGAGTTCCCTTATCATATTGTAATGCAATGTATCTTTTGAGTATGTATAGGTATTTTGTATTCGTATTTCATTATTATTATTATTATTATTATTATTATTTATTACTTGTTTATATACTTATAATAGTGCCCTCATCTTTGCAACACTCGACTCTCTCCTCCCTTCCGTCTCTCTGTACTCTGCGGCTTATATCATATATCATTCTTATTGCACGTTTTATGAATTTGTTATTTATTATTCATTTTTGGTTTTTGACTTACTAATAAATTAAAACAACGCTAATGAATTCGTTTTTTGTTCATCTTTTACTAATTGTGAGTTGTTGTTTGTTTGTTATTGGTATTCGTTCTGGTTCCCGTTCTATCTCTTCTATAGTTTCTTCATTTTTATTATCGTTTTTATCAATTATCAATTTAAATTTCATTTTATACATGCTATGTTTGCCTTTCCTTTTAATACTTTTTAGTTTTTGTTTCTTTTTTAAATTTTGTTATTTTATTGGTGCCGTGGACCTTTTTATATATATAGATCAGAAATCGTTTACGGTTGATCGTTCTCCAAAAGTTCACTTACAAGATAAAGATAGGTTATTTGGGTTACTCACAATCAGACGAGGGGAGAAACACTTAGTTTCACAGCTGATAAGCCACCAGCACCAGTGGCAGTGCTGGGGAAATAATCATACCATTGCTTTGAGTATTTCTATACTTGATTGAAATTAGATTGGGTACAGATATATTCAGGGCTTATCTGCACTTGAAATATAACCACAACACACTACCTGGCATTCTATAGGTGTATGATTCGAGCAATGCCAAAACTTTTGTACAAACTTTGATTCATTTTTACAAAAATTTCTGGATTTTTAAATATCTTTCTTTTTCATTACTTATTCTTGCTAAGAACCTGCTGTTATTCACTCAACAATTTCGATCGACTTTGAACACTTTAAACAAGGGATCTGGGGACATAGGATTAGGGATTGGGAATTATGCTAAACCGAATTCGAAAAATCTCTCTTATTATTGTTTAACAATAACATAACAAATGCAAATTTGTTACGGGTTTCTTTGGCAGTGTTTCATTTCTGTATATATATATACTATATTTAATATGTTTGGCCATTAGTAATATTATTTCTAGTTACACGTGGAACGCAGGGCAGGGCTTGGTAGGTTTGGGGGATTAGATAACATAGGGTGTGTGTTCATTGCTATAAAATGTATGGTGAGTTTTGTTGGTTTTGTTACTACAATTTAAGTATAACTACAATTAATTACGTTAGAAACATTGTTGATCATCATGATCATTGTTATCATCAAAATCAGACGATCAATCTCGATTTACTCGTATGATTAATGCCAATTGGTTTTTGGCTGCTTGTGCGCGATTTTGCTTAACGTTTTACAACTCTACAAATAACGGCAGTTTTGAATTGCTGATTTTGAGGATTGTTTGGAGATTACTTAAAATACAAAGACTAATACAATAATACAAGTAAGAACAACATATATGGAAGCCATATGAAAAGCAACTGTAAGTAAATCGGTTTTAATACCAATGTGCTGAGTAAGGAATCCAATTGAGGAACTACACAAAAGTATAGAGTATTAAGTCGTATATCAAAACTGGTCAGACGAAATCCTAGAGTATCTACATATGCCAATACTTAAGTAGCTTTAGGATGGCTCTCAATCTGACCAGATGATATAGATAACATTTCGGGGGAAAAAGTTGCAAATTGGAGAACATCTTCTCAGTGTGTATTTAAAGTTATTTTTATGTGTGTGTGTGTGTGTGTATGTGTGCACTTACATATATATACCCGTATTTATATATGTATACCCGTATATATAATGTGTATATAGATAGGAATCTCTGGGGGGTTACAACTAAATAAGGCATGCGCTAGGCTGTTTGGCACACAAAATAACAACAATATAACAACAGAAATTTATCGGTATGTGCTTTCGGTTCGTAACGCTAATCCCTCCCATAACGATAACGATAACGATTATCGTGTATCGCTATAATATCGCTTCCCGACAATGACAAACTCGCTAAATGCTACAAAACAATCGATCTTATCGGATACAGATCATATCATATTATACCATAAGGTTTGTCAATTCTGTTTCGTTTCTTGCAAAATCTGTAATCCACGTTATCTTTGCTTACTTCACTATTGTACAATGTGCGGGTTGTGTTTTTCATTTAAATTTTCCTTTCTTTATATAATTCATATTCATATTTATATATATATATATGTGTGTGTGTGTGTGTATGTGTGAAAGAGTGTGTTTGTGTGAGTTATGCTTGTTCTAGGGCAGTTGGAGCTAAGGCTTCAGCTGTTGACGTTACGCCTGCTTCTTTGCGTTTTGTCTTGTCTAAAATGCGCTAATTATTGATACCTTCTTCACTTTTCTCATTTGAAATGTTCATTTATAGCTGTGTACGCTTCCCTTTAAATTCTATCCTCCTCGTCCTCCTCCTCGATCTCCTCGCCGTTCTCTTCGAGCTCCTCCTTGTAGCCAGGATGCTCAGAAATGGCGTAGTAGTTGCCATTGTAGATGACGCCTAGTTCGCGCATTGCGTCGCCGCGTATTGTCGCCTTTATCGTCCAGTTGTAGCAGTCATCCGACTCGGATTCACGATCCAGACGCTCCACATCAAGTATCTTTGAGTTGAGCCGTTCCAGTATGATGCCGATATCCTTGATGCTGAGGTGTCGCTTTTGATCGACAGACAACTGATCGATAAGAAGCAGAAACTTCTCCGTCGTCGTTTTATCATCCTCCATCACTGTGTTCTCCGTCTCGCTCTCTGAGCTGTCGCGCTCTGGTGCAATGTCCAGGAAGCGTACATGACCCTTGGCGCCCGATGAACGGCGCTGCATACTGCCGCTGCCGCCCAGCATAGGATCCATAACCGATGATGACATACTCCCCTGATGCGCCTGCAGCTGCTGATGCTGGTGCTGGTGATGCGGCTGCGGACTGCTACTGCCGTCCTGTATGGGCGACGTGGCCACGCTCTTGTGCACGGCGATTTTGCGCCCCTCCTCGTGTAGCGCACAGCAATGGAAGTCGCACTCCGTGGTGCTGGGGCTGCCTGCGCGGCTGGGCGTGTGCGCGTGATGGGCGCACTCCGGCGTATGCACATGCACCGCTCCCACAGCACTATCGAAGGATCCGCCTTGCTTGGACAGCCGACGGTTGCCAGGTATCACAACGCCCGGTGGCAGAATTACGCCTCCCGGATGATAAATGCTCGCTGGTCCATCGTCGCTGATGACCGTTATTTGTGGGCTGGCGTAACGCGGCTGCGAAGATTGGGAAGACACCGACTTGTTATCCAGCGAACTTTGCGCGGAGAGACCCTTCTTTGAGGGCGAATACTTGTCGGAGGTAAGCAATCCATTGCTGCTGCCCAGGCCGCCACCCATGCACATACCACCGCCACCACCTCCACCTCCACCTCCTCCTCCACCACCCTGGCGCTGATCCCAGTGCAGTACGACCGTGACACGCCCTTTGTTATCCATAATCTTCCACGATGGTGTCTCATCGTGCAGTTCCAGTGCATGGATCGTCTCACAGACGATTTTCGGTATAGCTGATATGGCTGCAAGGAATTCAGAATTATATTATCCATAAATAAGGTTAAGGAGCGGTAATGCTATGATGCCAACTCACGCCAACTGCGAATGTCAACCTAGCATTACCTGGTTAACTGATTATTACTTACCAGCCTTTATGACATCCACCCCGGTTGGATACCATCGTTCGCCCTGCCTCAACAGCAAAAGTACCGTATTGTTGGCCAGGGTGCGAAAATATTCGCCATCCTCAATTTGGGTTCCATCACACTCCAGAACAACACGCACAGGTTCTGAAGCAGGAACCCCTAGCTTATCCTTGCCGCGCACCAGCAGCTCCTCAAATGTACCAACTACGACGCCTTTGCGCACATTCCGCCAACTATCCCAAATTTTCAATGGTCGCTTGCCGCGAGACTCCTGCAAAAAGAGATTGCATCGAATTAGGGTTTGGTTACAGTAAGTCCACGTAAGGTAAGTACATGATATATAGATAATATATAGATAGAAAGATAGTATATAATTAAACCAAGAGATATATATGAATCAGGAATAATTAAAAAATGTTAGAATAGACAAGATTTTGTATGTTTCCCACCTATGGAAATTATGAATATGTACAAGACAACTCGGATTACTGATTGGAATGATTCCAATGTATGTTGAGTTCAGTTAAAACATTTGTTGATCAAAAGAATTGGGACCGTAGAGTGTCAACATAGGCAGTGTTTACTGTCATTAGTGCACTGAGTAACTTATAAAAGTTTAGGAACACGCCTACAAATACTACATACAATGTACATGCTATTTATCTAAGTATGGGTGTGGGTGTGACACCTGTGTGTGTGTGAGAGTGTGTGTGTGTGCGATAAGTGGGTGTGGCAGGCCCGGGCAACGCCATAAGTTGTACTACTAATTGAGGTATGCACTCGCTAGAAAGGGCGCAAATGTCAAGGCCGCTGTCAGCTCCAGTCTGACTAGCAGCTGCAGCTGCTTCTGACATCTCTGGAAGGGATTAGGACTTATGTGCAAGCAATGCTGGACAGGGTCACACACACACACACACACACAAATAGAAATACATAAACAGTTAACGGAAAAACTATGCTCCAATGCATTTTTGCAAAACAATTTTTCTTTCGAAGTAACAGCGGGCACTGCTGTTAGTCATTAACAGCGAACTGTTATCTAACAGAGCTTTCACTACTCGAAGCAAAAACAAAATCAACAACAAAACGAAGGCATGTTTAATGTATTGCAAGGACATGAGTGTGGCGCTCCAGTGACCCAGTAACGAGTGCACCACACGAGCTGAATAAAAAGAAGAAAAAAATCTCTCACACATACATATGTACATAAGTATGTATGTACATATATACCTATACTTTCAGTGCAAGTACCCAACCCAAGTTAAAAAAAATATATACAATATATAAAAAAAATATGTATGAAAAATGAGAAGAATTTCATTTTGACGTTTGCTTATTGGACATTTTTTGCGAAAAGTTTCTTTTGTTAAATTGGAGTTGGCAGTCGAGTTTGAAATGGAATTGCAGCTCGTAGAAATTGTAATCAGTATAGCACACACACACAAACACACATACATAGAAACACACAAACATATAGAGCGAGAGAGGCAAGCTTTTGCATTTGTATATGTGGTGCAAGCGCGTATTGGGATAGGTCAAGTCTGCTGCCATATGGCCATCAGCTGCTGCTGCTGCCTCTGCCGCTGTCTCTGCCTCTTTCTCTGCTACTGAGGCTGTTGCAGCAAAAGGGGTGTGTATTTTTGGGCCTGTCACTTATGCAAATATAACGAAGGCTGATAAGATGCCTAAGCTGATTGTAAAGTGTGTAATGCCAAATGAAAAATGGATTATCACTTATAACTAATTATGAGTCGATTATTAATTATGTTTAAGTAGTTTAATTTAGGCATTTCTTTTCGAGGATTGCTTTTACCCCAGCTGATGCATTGGCTGCGGCCGAAGGTCCCGTAGTTATGGCTGCTCCAGCGCTATGGTTGGCTGCCGCAGCAGCGGCTGCTGCTGCCGCCACTTGTCTGATGCTCAGGCAATTGCACAGCGGCTTTGTCACGCCCAGTGTGCACAGAGCATTGGACCACATGGTGGGGGCGTTGCAAGCGCTAGTATCGCCTTTGCCAGCCACTTTAATGTGATTCTTTCCAATTAACAATTTACAATTAGACAACAACAACTATAACAGCAGCAGTCACAGCAATAACAATAAAAGCACTCCACAAATATGTAATTAACATTCTGTAAACGTTATATTAAATGGTGTTTTTTTTTTTGCTTTTAGATTTTCTTTCTTTTAGTTAAAAACAGTTATATAAAATGCACACATACACGCACGCACAGTTTTAAAAATGTTTGATTTTGGGTATTATAAAACGTTAAAAATGCCTAACTTAGTTAAACGCGTTTTTATTGTAGTTTATTTAAATGCCATTTGAAAATTCGTCTCGTAAAGATACAAAATGTTAACAAATTGCAGCGCACTTTTTCTTCGCTTTGCTTTATTACAAAAAAACACACGCACTCGAGTATTAATTAAAATTATCTATAAGAAATGAAAACTTTTCATTATTGGATTGTTGGCTTGTTCGTTTGAAGGCTTTTGGCAAGCTGACAGGTTTTCGGGATTAGGCCACAGCATTCAGGGGCTGGGCAGGCGCCAGAGTTTCAAGAGTTGACCTTCGCACTTTCACTTTACTACTACGCGCCTTGCGCCAGTTGCGTGTGCCTGAAACCGCCGAGTTTTTTATTGGTGGGGGAGGGGAGGCTTGGGCCGAAACTGGGGCTGAGGTTGACTCTGAAGCAATGGCTGAGGGCAGTTGCAGAGCCCCAGTTCGATTTAAGTTTCTGGCACACTTTCTTTTTTTATTTATTTATTTTCTTTTTTTTTTTTTAATTTGTATTCCTTTTCTTTCACTTCAAGCACGAGCTCTTAATTGGTAATTAATTTGTAGAAAAATGTTCGTTCTTCTTCTGTGGCTGCTGCAGTTGTCACACCCAGTTAATATTTAATATTTCACAATGTGCCAGCGGAATCACGTAGCTTGTGAAAAGCGCTCGTAAATGAAAGTAGCATCCTTGCTGGCTGTGGCTGGCTGCCTGGCACACTGGCACACTCTGAGCCTGCCTGCCTGCTCCTGGCATGTCAACAGCATCGTGTGGTCATATCGCTTGCTCATCGCCTCTGTCCGCTCGTCGTGTTGTTGTTACTGTTTTCGCTGCTGCAGCTGCTGTCACACTATAAATGCATTGGAGGCGATAGAGCGAGAGAGTTAGATACTGACAGAGATGGAGAGTGTCCAGGAGCGTAACTTGTGCGCAAATATCCCAAACTGAGAGCCTGCGGTCCTCTCTCTCTCTCTCTCTCTTTGAACACAAATAAAGCTCGTGAGTGGCAGGTCGTGAGTGAACATATCCTTTGTCAAGACATCCTGCATCGCTGCCTATGAGTATTTTGTAGTAATTTATTTAATGTTAACGTGCGTGCTGCCTTCTCTGATATCGGTAGTGCACTTTCTGCTGCAACTCTCTCTTCGTATTTGACTATCCTCTATCATAAACTCGTTCTCTCTCTCTCTCTCTGTCTCTCTTCACATCTTTACCTCTATCCCCCGGTCGTATGCGTTTTTGGTAGTAACATCTGTGCTTTGGCCTACATTTTCAATGTGATATAATCAGGGCGCGCTAAAGCTAAGGCTAACAGCTAACAAAACGCGCGCGCACACACCAACGCTCCACAAGTATTCAGGATTCACAGAAGCTCATAGCTTCACAGCTACATAAACGCTAGCAGCTCTGTCAATTAGGCACAAACACACACACACACACACACACTAGCTCTAAAATAGCGAGAGACGCTCAAAAGTTGCACAAGGTTGCAATTGGCTGCGTTCACTCGCTTTCATTTTCATTTCGTGTGCTCAGTTATGCAGCAGTTTATTTAGCCAAAGCAGCGCCTAAGGTAAACATTTGTATTGAATCAATCCTTTCTATTTGTCAATCTTGATATGATATGATATAAACTAACTCTTCTTTCCCTCCTTTATTTCCATACATACTTCTTGCTCTTAAAAGTATGCAATGCAAATCTTTAATACGTTTTTACAGCTGTTAGTTCAGCAGACGATTCGTTTTACTTTATTAAACCTATTTTATTATATTGTAAAATTATATGATCGTAGACTGACTAGCTGCCCTGTTTAAATATTAGTTTTGTGGAGCAGAGTTCATATTTTATATGGACGACCTCTGCTCTGTCCGAAAAAGGTCATAGTAAATAATATATAAATGTGCCATAGAATTTGTGAGTTCTAAAACTTCTAATGTTTGAAATATGTTTCTTAGTTTACCTAATATCATTCTCATTTAAAGTTTTTATAAAAATTCATGTTTCCAACAACAAATATAGTTATCTTTTACTGAATATTTGTAATATAATACAGTTAAGTCTGACTACATATTGCAATTTAAAGTGCAGCGACGCCCTCAGCTCAGCGTTGCCAACTGTAAGAAATGCTAACATGTTCCCGCAAATGTTAACATTAAAATGAACCTTACGGGGTCGCAACACCTTTTATTTAAAGACCAGCTCTATTTTTTATTTGTTTAACCAACGTATTAAATATAACAGCAGTGTTTAAGTATAATATTAAAATGTTGGAAAATTTGCAAAAAATATTATAATCCGTTGTAAGATTAACTGTTTTCAACAGCAAGTCATTAACATGTGGGTCATATGCGAGCGCTGTTAAGCCGCCCACTATCATATCATAATTCTGTTGACTGATTTGGGAGTGTCGTTAAGCGCAGCTTATCTGTTCGACCTATCACTGCGTAGGTATGTATAGGAAGAGGAATGTGCATGACTCTGTTACTGTTAATATGAATACTTAACCAAAAACAACAATAAATACGCAGACCACAGCACGCATAAAAACTATATATAAAAAAAAACGTTAACGTAAAAAACGGAAAACAGCAACAAAAGCTACATGTGCAAATTTTGTAGGGTGTATTACCACAGTTATTTGGGTCAAAGCTATTCACCCGCAAAGCAAAGCGAAACGAAGTAAAATGAAAGAACTGCATAAAACATGCACACACCAACGCACACTAATGCAGCAAATTGCTTAACGGGGGCTTAGTCCTGAAGCCATGAGAGCTCAGTGAGTAAGTTGAAAACAAATGAGCGTCTAACAAAGACAGGCCGGAATTAAGATATTACTTAAAATTAACGATAGAATCAGCAGCGAGAGATGAATGGGATGTAAAAGTTTTTATTATTGTACCCACTAAATAATATCTTAACATATATTTATATATATATACATACATATATATATATATATATGTGTAAGATACATATGTATGTAAATAATTTAATTTACATGCAATGTGGGCCGGCACGCCCGCGCTTTTCGCATGCCCTGCAAGAAATCTGACTTACCTCTCTGGCCATTACGACATGTCTCAAAAGCAGGGCCCGCTTAGAGGGTCTGCCATTTGCGTTGGCTTCAACAGCACGTTCTCTTTCTCGTCGTTCTTCCCGTGGTCGTTGGCGTTGTCGTTGTCGTCGTCGACGTCGCCGTCGCGTCTGTCGTCCTTTGGCGGCGGCGAGCAGGAACAGCAACAACAACACCAACTATGCACGGCTTACACTTTTCGCGCATACGAGTCCGTTAGTATGTTTCTGAGCATAAATATATATGTCTGCTTGTTTGTATGTATGTTATATTGTACAGCGTTGGCGGCGAGAGGGCACTCACTAGGGAGAATGTCGGCAGTGGGCGGTTGGCTGCTGGAGTGTGCTTCAAAAATTCTCTACTACACGTTTATTTTCAATCTTCCCGCAACGCGCCGATGCTGTTTGCTGCTGCTGCTTCTTCCTTTTGTCGTTCGTTTTTGGCACCGTGCTTTCTTTCTCTCTCTTTCGCTCTTTCTCACTCTTTTGCTCTCAACGACTTTTTTGTTGTGCGTGTGAGTGCGTGTAACTGAATTCGCATACATACAAACATACGTACATATGTTGGTGTTGCGTGTGTATTGGTATTTGTCTTGTACTATTTGATTATTTATTTAAACAATTCTTTACTTAATTACTTCTCTAATATTCAAATGAAAGATGATAATTATTTTTACTATTTTCTTTTATTTTTGTACACCTACACCCACAATACACACAAATCTACATATGTACGTAGGTGCGGCTGCGATGTTGGCGGCTCACTTTACGAAGATTTGCTTTTGGCACTTTTGTATGTGTGTGTATGCGGAAAGCATTAAAGTACCGTTATCGTTTGCGGGACCATTTTGTCTGGTTCAAAGTCTTAAATTAGAACACATTTTGTTACGTTTTTAAACTAGCACCTCCCGAGTCCTTTTCTTTTGTTGCGGCAGTTTTATTAACAAAAAATGGGAACATCAACTAAAATCTTAAAGGCGCACACGCACACATATGTACATACAGGACACGCTTAATCTCTTGCTTTGCTTCTATTTTCTAGTATTGGTAGTACACACGCCTTTCCTTTTCCACTTTTCACTTGCCTTTTAACTAATCATTTATTCACTTGATCTTCTGAGATTGAAATTAATTTGTAAATAAATATTTATTTGTTCAAAATTTAAAAATTATTGCAGTTTAATTACAAAACAAACACATTTTAACAGTCAAAAGCCCAGAACAAACATGCAAATCAATGCTCCGCAAAGGCCCAGTGCTGAAAACGGTTCATCGCTGCGTTGCTAAACACTGTCACAATGTATAATATAACTAAAATAAATCGAGCAGTTTACTCCTCATACAGCAGTATTTTTACATATTCAAAAAATACTAAAAATAAATAATATATATATGCAGTATATTACTTTAGCAATGACAGAATGATTTTCAAACCATAGTTTCCTTTAGTCTGTTATCTTTTAACAACTAGTAAAGTTTTTAATTCAAAATTTGATTTTAAATATAAAAAACTTATATTTTTCCTTACGATTTCTGTTATCAATAAAATTTCTTACTATAACTTACGAAGTAACGGCTACGAACTGAGTTTACTTTGAAATCAGTTTTATAAGCTTTGTATCGAAACAGTTTCGATATACCGGTGAACAAACTAAAGAAAAAAAAGCTGTCGATATATTAAGTTTCTTTTGCCATCTCTAAGCAGCAGCTAATAATTGCTAAAAAAAAAAAAAACTTTACTTAAAATTACGTGTCTTGGCTGGAATATTTCAATATGGTCGACAACCTACCGCCCCTAGAACCAAGTCTGCAAAATCTTGTAGAGCAAGAATCTCTTAAATGGATATTTGTAGGCGGTAAAGGCGGCGTGGGTAAAACAACCTGCAGGTGAGGCATGCCGAACAACAATAGCAACAACAATAATGACAATGATGTGAAATTCGAATTAAAAATTGCAGCTCCAGCTTAGCCGTGCAGTTGTCGAAAGTACGCGAATCAGTGCTCATAATCTCAACTGATCCGGCGCATAACATATCAGATGCATTTGATCAAAAATTCACCAAAGTGCCAACAAAGGTACGCATCTTATATTTATGATATAAAAACCATAAAGTTATACTACAGTCTATTTGGAATGCAGGTCAATGGTTTCAATAATTTATACGCTATGGAAATAGATCCAAATGCGGGGCTCAGTGAACTTCCAGAAGAGTACTTTGAAGGCGAAAATGAAGCATTACGCGTCAGCAAGGGTGTCATGCAGGAAATGATTAATTCGCTGCCCGGAATTGATGAAGCCATGAGCTATGCCGAAGTTATGAAGTTGGTAAAAGGAATGAACTTTTCAGTGGTTGTATTTGATACAGCTCCAACAGGACATACGCTGCGCTTGATCGCATTCCCGCAGGTGGTTGAAAAAGGATTGGGCAAACTTTTGCGTCTAAAAATGAAAGTAGCCCCACTGTTAACGCAAGTTATCTCCTTGCTGGGTATGGCAGATGTTAGTGCAGACACATTGTCACAAAAACTGGACGATATGTTGAGCATTATCACGCAGGTCAATGAACAGTTCAAGAATCCTGTAAGAATCATTGCAAATAATTACCAAATTTATACATATTTATTTATCCAACATTTACATTTCTAGGATCAAACCACTTTTGTGTGCGTATGCATTGCCGAATTCTTTTCGCTGTACGAAACAGAGCGTCTGGTGCAGGAGCTTACCAAATGCGGCATTGATGTTCACAACATAATTGTTAACCAATTGTTGTTTTTGGACAAGTCGCATAACTCGTGCAGAATGTGTGCTTCACGTTATAAAATCCAGGAGAAATATTTAGATCAGATTGCTGATTTATATGAGGACTTCCATGTTACCAAGTTGCCTTTGCTCGAACATGAGGTTCGCGGACCAGACAACATTCAATCATTCTCGGAAAACTTAATGGTACCCTACAATGCGACTGAAAGTTCTAATAAGTAGGTAATTTCAGTACACAGTTGTAGCTTTAAGATTTTAGGAGCTTCCAGTGTATATGTGTGTGCATTAAATAAAATCCATTAATGGTCCCCGTATCACTCGAAACTAATTTCAAACTACGCGCATTTTATCCAGCACAGCTGCAATCGTCAATTATCGATGTATCGCTCTCTAAATACGAATAGTTAAACTTATTTATAATATGATCTAAGATAACAATGCAAATAAATGCGTAAACAAAAATATAGTCAGTGACAGGCTCTTATTTTATCTTTTTTTTTTTTTATCAATTAACTATTTTCTGCACACGATAGTTGGTAATGCCGTAAGTGGTCTACAGTTATTGCTGCTTTCGATAAGCGATATCAACGATACTAATTTATCAATTTCAATATATCATCTCTGAGTTTTATTTTGCGTCGTTTTCTTGCTCGCAGTTTTCGTGTTTTTTGTTTTCTTCGTTGCTTTTAAGTCCTTGGATAAATGATTCGCTTGACTTCCTATTAATTTTATTTAGTTGAAAATCTAGAAATTTAATAAACACTTAAAGCTTGCTGTTTACGCATCCACTCAAACGCATTCCCAAGGATACTCATCGGGCCAAGGACTACAACCACAACAACGAAGAGAAACAGGTGAGCTAGCTGGCAGTTAATTAAGCGCCAAAGTTAGTGAAGGTATATAGTTGTGCGTCTGTAACTGTGTCTATGTGTATGTGCGCCTGTTGCGATCAATAATACAACAATAGCCCTCGCTAATGCCCCCCATAGAAACAGTCACCCACAAATGCCAGTACCACAACAATGTGGTATAGTATTAATATAACTACATACAATGAGAACAGTCACTTCTGTGCTCCCATACATACATATGTACATATAAAAAATAATGATGATGTCGGACAACATTCGCGTTGATTGTTGTACTAGCTTTAAAGGAATTCGACTGTCCTCTCATTTCCGCATTCCTTTTGTGCACCACATCCGCTTGAGCTTAATGCTTCGTTTGTCCTTGGGTCTGCGTCAATGTAGCTCGTATAGGCCGTATCATTGCATATCGCGTGACCTTTAGCCATTGTGAGGCGGCTATGTCATGGTACGACTAGAATACTCGTATGTATTTGAATTCGTGTATACATATGTAAGGAGTATGTGCTTACTTAATTGAATTAGACTAACGGCCAGCTAGGCGCCTTTTTTGGGCGCGCACGAGCCGCAACTCCTTTTATGGCCCCAGCACGTATGCACATATACGCAGTCATTGAAGCCGTTAGAATGGCCTTATAAGAAATTCATTTCTATAAAACCCGCTGTTGGGCCTAGTCATCATTCACCCAACGCTATCTTGACACGATTAAAGAAACACAGTGCAGGTCTTTTATCAATAGGCGTTGTCGACTTTGTTTTACACTCGCCCTGTAAACATTTCGAAGTTTTCCCTATCTACATTGCTGAAAAGACGGTTGCGGTACTTAAAAAGAGAGTTTAGTTTGTAGAAAAGCTATTTTAAAAGCGAGAAGTTCGAAAGCGCTGAATATTCAGTCAGACGAAACGATATCTTCAAAAGTGACGCTATGATGTTCTCCTTTGTCTCTATGGAATACTTCATCCCAAAAGAAGATAAGAAAATTAAAGAAATCATACATTGCCTGCGATAAATGACACTGTTGGAGGCAATGCCTCCTTATCTACCGCAATATAATAAAAATAACAAAAAGTTTGCGGGGTAGCTGTTTATTTATATAGTATTTGTATTTGTGTAATTCTTTATCGACTCATATGCTTACCACTGGATTAAATTGATCTTAAAGAAACGGGGAAAAATGTCGGTGGCAGGATTCAGACAGAGCTTGTTGCTCTGGAGTGTTGACTACTGGAACCTGGAAGGTAATTTAAGAAGATTTGCTGCTGATGTTTGTTTTGCTTATTTGGTTTGATGTTCAGTTTAAGTTTGAGTTCGAGTTTGAGTTTGTATTTCACACTTATATTTATTTTGTTATACGCAGCTTGTTTTTCCCATGCAAATACATAGTTAGATATAACTAATTCCAATTGAAATCTTATAGCAGTGATGGCGGACAATGTGTTCAAGTCGCACGATATTGGGTTACGCGCTCAAAAGAAAATACTCTCACGCATGGCAACAAAAAACATAGCAAAAACTTTTATTGACGGCACAACGGCCTCGCTACTTGATAATCTGTATAAACTGTGCAAGATGCACACTGGCAACAAGGTGCGGGCGGAGAAACTGATAAAAAATATTATTAAAATTGTCATTAAGATCGGAGTATTACATCGAAATAATCAGTTTAGTGCTGAAGATCTTCAAAATGCTGAAAACTTTAAGCGCAAGTTTAAGGTAACGTTTAGTTATTGGTTTGATTTTTTTTTAACTAATGATCTTACATGTCTTTTAGAACACGCAGCTGTCCATCATATCATTTTACGAGGTGGCTTACACCTTTGATTTAGCATATCTGCAAAAGTCCATAAAGGAGTCCCAGCTGGCGCTTAAATCTATAGTTGAACCACACTTGACGGATAAGTCGCTGGGTCGCATCGATGAGGTATTTGACTTTTTCGGCGATGCTACGCTTTTGGAAACAGCCTTTAAACCGGACTCACCATATTCCGAGGTGATGGGAAAGATTGTCACTGACATTAATTCGGCTATGGAAACCGGAGACATCTGAGCTTAACTGCATACTACAAGCTAAGGAAAAGGGGCTATTATTACACCAAAAAACCTACAACAACATGAGATATTAACAACTAGTAAAGAGCAACAACTGCTTCGTTTACAAAGTCCGTGGCCACCCACCAACACCAAATAGAAAGTAACAAAGTGCGGTGCAAAAGACATATTAAGGAAACACTTATATAGAAAAAATGATTATTTTAATTGAATTGGTGATATCACAATTAACAAGATTTAGTAAAAGTCAAAAGTCGTAAATACGTCCAGATTGATTTATAATAAGACAACGTAAACACTTGAGAAATTGTAATTGTTAAAATTTTGTTTTAGATTTAAGATAAACGCATTTCGCCAAAGGAATTCACAAACAAACTCACAATGTAAACCGAAGCAAAATGATTTTAATCGCAAAGTGTACTGTTACATCGTTGATTGTATTGTATTTGTATAATTGTATATTAAGTGTCTAAAAGTCTGTCTAAATATTTGTATGTGGATTTCGATGTAAGACGACTGCACAAAGCAATTTAATGTTTGATACTTATATCCGTTTTGATACTCCAAAACTCGCTTTTCAAATGCAATTATATACTCGCTTCATATATAAGAAATTTGTAATGTGTGTACGCCTTCAACGCGTATATTATATATTCATGTACTTAACTCCCTCCCCGATTTCGGTGATCTCCACAAAAGTTTTCCCAATTATATAAAATATGCAAGTGAAAAGTTAAACCTACAAACAGAAATCGCACACACCATATATTGTTATAGATATTAGTTAAATAGTTTTCAGACTTGTTTATGTTAAGTTGGAATTGGAGTTGATGGAAACTCGTTTAACCCGTCTGGATTAAGAGCCAGTCTTTCCTATGTATTTTATTTATGTATTCCAAACTCATAGCCAATGGCACAAGGGTCAATAACCTTAAGCATTATTTATGATATTCCATATCTTTTCAAATTGATATTTATTATACCCAAAACATATCAAAAAAGATAAAAAAAGAAACAAACAAACAAAACTCTACTATGATGCATAATATCAAAAATTTTGACTGGACAATAAACTGTTCGGATAAAAGACCGTCACATATTTTCGATATTAAAATATATTACAATTTTTGGGATAAAAACTATAATCGATTAGGTTTTTAAAACATGTATTTATTTGTTTAGATAACAAATTTATGTTGACTTCAAAATAAAAGCAACAATTATTACAAAACTCAACTAAGACTCTATCTAATGCTTAACAAATTTACTCAGCCCGTGTTTTCTCCAAGGCATCTGTACCAGCTTCCAATTTTTGCTGCTTGAACAATTCAATGAGCTTCTCTGTAGCTGTTTGTGGCATATCGAAGGGCTGGGATGCCTCGGTGTTGGGAAGTGTCTGGTTGTGGGCATCGGGCGAACGCAGAAGAAATGGTGTCCAGGGGCCTTGAATAGATGGCACATCAGTATGCCACATTTTACGTAGGCGTAACGAGCTGGAGCTTCCGTTTTGTGTCCTTAAAAGGTCAATCCACTTGGATATCTCCTCCTGTGAGTTATTGCGACAACTAAGCCATTCGCGGTCACCATTTACTAAGGGTAAAAGATTATATATTATATTTAATCATTTAATTTTATTTTAAAGATCTGCAACTGTTGTACTTACAGTATTCTCCCACCAGAACTGGCGTACGGTGGCGACGTGGTTTCACATAGACGACAATTCCGGGATTCTCTTTGGCAAAGTCCACCAGATGATTTTCAATAAAATCTCTAAAAATTAATATATTTAATCAATCACTATTTTAGTTAATTGTTTTTGTTTACAACTTACCGCATGCCTTTGCTGGAGCCGTTGTTCTTGCAGAACTTCAGTGTGAGACGCTGCAGCTGGCAAACATAGCGTCCAATACCATTTTGTAGGGGTGCACGCGGAAATCCGGACTTAAGAAATAGATGGCTGTTTGACATTTTAACTGTATGCCAATTTTAAAGTACGACCGGATGGTATTTAATACAGAAATTACAGTTTTCGTAACCAAAACCAAATCCAAAACCGACGTAACCTAGCAGTCAGCTGTTTTCTTTGATTTAGCCGAAAGACAGGGCTGTATAGCTGAACGAGGAACTAAAAGGAATGGTTCAATATTGAACCAAATGCTGTAAAGCTGAATCATAACTGAAATATTGAGTTTTGTCAATGTTTTTATTTGTAAATACTAATCCGTTTTTACAAAAATCGTGCAATATATATCTATTCGTTGAAATCACACCAGAAAAGCAAATATTCACAACCGGTTTTTGTACCTAGGGCACACTGTGACTTGTGCTCAACAACCCTGCACAACTGGTTGCTGATAACGGCGAAGAAGCGGCACAAAAGGGAGAGTGAGTTTTCAAATGCAGCGGCGTCGCGTCGTTTTTCTTTTAATTTGGAAAAAGAGAAATAGAAAACGTGCAACGTGTTAGTGGAGCACGACCCAAAGCTGGCTTTTGGAAAGATTAAAGTGCCTTATTAGATTATTATTAAGCACAATAACCTGATGATGGCCACTGTAAGTAAAATGGCATAAATGCAGTTTTCGAAGTGCGCTCATGTAAACAAACGCGTTGACAGACTTTTGCAGGTTTAAAGTACCCAAACCTCAGAGTAGATGCTGCTGATGCGGCAGACAATGGTGGCGAGGAGGAGGAAGACGAAGAAGAAGATGGCGATGATTCTGCCGAGTCGGGCTCGACAAGTACGTTTAGTCTGCAGGAGTGCATTAACGAGTTTCGTGCACGACGGATAAGACGCGTCTCAACTCAGAGTCGCGACCGAGAAATGGTTGCAGTTGGCGAGGAACACCTAGCGCCGGCAGTAGCTGCAGATGCACTTCTTATTAACCAGAATCGTTGCAACAAGGCACAGGAGCGCAAAGGCAAACCATGCAAAAATGGGTTCTGTTACTGTTTTACTAGCGACAGTGGCGACTGCGCATCAACAGCGCCGCCACGTGACTGGCACGTGCGCCAGCAGAAACGCAGCAGGCGCTCAGAAAATAAGGTGAGTTTTTATTCCAGCCCAATGAATTTTTACATAATCAATAATACAAACTTCCCTATGCTTTCGAATTTTTATACAGACCGGCATTGCACAGTCGGCAAAGAACACTCAACGGAACGACAACCAGTGTCAGAGTCGTCGGCAAACTGTACACTTGGAGAGTAGGAAACACGCTGCTGCCATCTCCGGACGCACCTCCGTTACCACCGCCAGCCCCCTGACTGCCGTCAGCACATTGCGCGCGGTGGGCGAGGATGCCCCTCTCATACACATTATACAGGAGCTGCGTAATAATTGCGTCATTTCGGAGGTGCGTGTCAACAAGCAGAAGCTGTCAAACACAGGTCGTTCAACATCAGCATCATCATCAACTTGTGCGAAGGTGAAAGGAACTTCACAGAAAATGCAACAGGCTGAACGTATTGAGTACAAACCTACAGCCCCTGTTCTATCCAATATAAGCGAGCAGGAGACACCGCTGGAGGACATTGACGTTTTACAAACGGAGCCCACTAGCCTTGAGGGCGGCAGCTTACATTCGGGACGTCGCAGTTCACGTCGTAGCTCCAACGCTGGTGGTCGTTTGTTACAGAAGCGCCTTTCCAACGGAATGGTTAACTTCAAAGCACGCGATGCCCAGCAACCGCCCCCAAAACCGCCGCGACGCAGCACCCAGAGTCTCGATGGTAAATTCTCGTTATCATCGTTGACCTCAACAACGCCATCAGTGCGCGATGCTGAACGTGTGTTGGATGAGTTCTTACGCAAACATGGGGTCCAACTGCCAACCTCAAACTTGGAAAAATCTTCTAAGACCAAAAGCAAACGCAAATCCTATCCGTTAGGTAAGTGAACGGCGCACAGCTTATAGTATAGTGTGCATACGATATAGTAGACCAAATAGAACCAAAGGTGTTGGATGCATTCAATATGTTTTTCTTTAACAATAACCTAATAGTCTTAATTCTTTTCACTAGAATGTAGAAACAATTAATTACTTTAACTAGGATTAATTAAGTTTAAATATGATTTCAAATTAAATGTTTTTTATCAAATTTGAACAATGTCGAAATTATTAATGCCAATACTCTTTGTGGTTATCTGGGTAAAGTCCTCTAAACAACTCCCACCCTATACAAATAGAATTCCCAATGAAAGGATATATAAGTAATCGTTTTATGTCTTTATTTCAGCTGAAATGGAGAAACCAATGCGCGGCGCTCAGTTGCCCACTTGCCCATCGCTCAGTGACATTGAGCGCGTTGTGGAGTCCAAGCGCGGTGTCCACTATGCAAAGAATATACACATAGGCGGCGGGAAGAACGCAGTCTTCGAAAAGCCTTCGAAGGAAATAGTTCTGGGTTGGACAGAGCCGAAGATAAACGATATGCTCAATTATGACGCAGCAAAGCAGACGCAGTTCAAGACGCATTCTCCTGATCCGGCGCCACAGGTTGCCAATATAGGCTGGCAGATCCCGGTGGTGCCTAAGGTCTCGCTGGACACAGTTGACGGTGTTAGTGAGAACCTAGCTGTCAACATGGAGCAGAAGCATACGCCGATTAAGTATCCCCGTCAGAATGCCAACAAGCATAGTAGCCCAAAATTCCTTTGGGGCGAACAGTGGCGCAATCTCTCCTGGAATGGGAATAACAAACGCACCGGACTGCGCACAAAATCAAAGAACTTCCTCAACAATTCCAAGAAGAAAATACTGCGCTTTGTCTCGCCTAAGAAGTCCAACCATCAGCATCAGCAGCCACCAGAACCTATCGAGAGACAGAGATCAACGCCTCGACTATGTACGGTGGGTGTGCAGACATCGACATCTCAATTGCAACTGGATTTGCAATCCCAATCACCACCCGGCAGCTATCATTCGCCTGTTCAGTCAACGCCATCAGGAACAACCACCTCCACCAGACATCATCAATACAAGGATAGCTCGGATCAGCCGTATTTTGATTTCGAGCGAAAAGTGAAGCCGCCAACGCCGCCGAAGAAACTTCTACGTGCGCAGCGCCCACGGAAGTTAAACTTTCAGGGCGTCGAAGCCCCTGCACCTGCCACCTATCGCTCTTATCACAAGGATCTCGACCAGGATGTCACCATCACTAAAATGGGATATCTGCTGAGCAGTATACGCGCTAAACTGGAAGCCAGCGATGATAGGGCATTACAAACCTTTCGGGTAAGTTAGTAGCACAGTAGATTTTGTGGTATTTATTAGCCGAACACATGTAAACACTATGCAAATGCAAAGATTCCGCCCAGAGCGTAGTGGTCAGAGCCGAGGTACTTATTAGGTATCGATCCCGCGTCTTCACAGGTGCTTATGGTAGGCAGTGTGTAAATGCCCAACACCTCTAGCTGATGCTTGCTGTACGGGGTTAAAGAACGCAGAATATAATCAACTGTTATCCAATCGTCCTGATGTGTTGATGCGGTGTATGAACCCGAATCTAGTGCTTCAAACAATAGATATGAGCTGGGTGTTGCTCTTGCCGTAAGCAACTCCATGGGAGGTGAATCTGGTAGGCTGTTAAAGTCACCTGTAAGAATGACGGGTGTGTTGTAGGGGTAGTGGGGATGCTTTGACTCAGGATCAGCGGCGAACTGCTGCAGTTCTGCCAAAAGCCTCATAACCTGTGCACAGCGTACATCACTTCTTTTGGGATTAAATAGCAGATGGGTGGTGGCGACAATCACCTCCTTGGGATTATTTAGCTCTTCGTAAGTGCTTCGCTGCCTCAGTCGAAATTTCGCTAAAATTGCTACATTTGCACGATTCAACAATGGCACATTGACATCGTGGAGCTCCACGCTATGTTGCCTGAGCAGCTGAAATTTGCAGACATCATAAATGATGGCACAGCCGTCCGTACGGCTGCCTGTCTTTTCTTGTAAATGTACTCCAGTCGTTTGCCACTTTTTACTGTAAGGTGGTGTACTAACATCGGTAGATGATTGTACTGCATCTCCTGCAGGCAGATTATATCCGGGTCCAGTTTCAGTATCTCTTTTTGTATGTTGTGTACGCGCCAATGCCAGGTTAGCAAGTGCTTTGGAATGTTCATATACAACTCCAAATGCTCCACCAACAGATCCTGAGCTAGAATGTTGTATGACACCAACTTAAAACAAGAGTCCGGGTTTGCCACCAATCTACTCCCCGTCCATTTCCGATTATAGTCGTATCGCGGTTCCATTTTGTTCTCTGGTTGGCGCTTAATGTACGATCTTCTGTGAATGATTGGTATACTATTTTTTAGTAGTCGGAGCAGGTATTTCGACATTTCTACAGGTAAAGGCTACTCTAGCTACCTAGCTATATGTATCTTTCCTTTCCAACATTCAGCAACCGTGCCAGCGAAACCAATTTGCGTCTATGTGCTACGTTATTATGACATTTGTTTTGTGCTGCTCTTCGCTGAGGGACAATCACTCACTTGTTATCGTTATCGAAACCATTTACAGAGAGCTTCGAAGTAAGTGAACACAAGTTCATGAACTGGTTCATGTGAAGGTGGCAAATTGAACATTTTAATGGTTGAAAACAACCGTTAGCCCAAGACTTTTTTGTATGTAATTATTATATTTTTAAAATGCAGAGGGGTTCCTAGCATGAAAATATTATGTAACATTTCTTTATTAATTTAATTAATTCAACGTATTCATAGGATTGCTCGAGATTCGCGCCTTTAAATCAAGGAGAACCTTTAAGTGATGGCTTCGATTGCACCGATGGACCCAGTACTAGAGTACACCGCACAACGGCTGCAATGCATCAGCGTCGCGATATTGAAAGAGAGCCCATTTACTCAGAGATTGAAGAGGATTGTATGCTCATCAGCGGTAGTCCACAGTTTGAGGTGAGAACTGAAGCCCAGCTAAACGTGGCGGTGACACCTACACCCACACCAACACCTACAACATTTGCAACGTTTGCAACAACTGCTACACCTACACCAACACCTACACCTACAACATTCGCAACATTTGCAACAACAACTGCCACAATTAGTGAGCCAACATCAGCGCCCTCACCATCGCCTGAACCTTCGCCAGTGGATCTAAATGCGATTTATGCGAAGGTACAAAAGGCTAACAAGGCAGCGGCAAGGCCATCACAGACAATGGCTACGGCACAGCCAAGACCACTAGGCCAATTCCTGCAGGAGTCTCTGATGAATGGCAGCTTCTTCAAGTTTATGCCCCTACCAGATGAACCTGGTAGTGATACTACCTACATGTCCACCTTAAAATCAGTCAATCGAGGCTCAGAGCATCCAACGCTTCCCATGCATCAGTCGCTAAACAACGTTAGCGAACAGCACTCGCCGCCCAAGAAGAATCGCAATCTCTCGAAGTCCGAACTTTCGCTGCAGCGTAGCGAAATTTTCTTGGAGAATCTATGTCGCAGTGAGATGGTGCTGGACCACGACGATAATGTTCGACTGGAAAAGGTGCAAAATGTAAGTATGTAACTCTTACCAAATGCTTGTAATATCTCTAAACCTACTTACAGACCTGCCTCAGAGCAAGCAATTCTGCCGGTGTGGATACAGATGACGTGTCGTATGATATGCCAAATGAATTGTATGATGGTTATGTCATTGAGGATGGCAATGCCAGTGGAAGCTCATTTGTTACCAACGGACAGAGTCAGTATGGATCGGTTCAGATGGAACCGCCGCCGCCGTCCTCAAATAATCAGAGTACGCCAAAAAAGCCAAATCAGCGCTTTACGACTAAGGTAGAGATATTTGTTGACTCCTATTAGCATCTATGGCTTTTCGGTTCACTTCTCTGTATATAACATTGCATACTGTATACAATTACACTCGACAACATCATTACAAATATAAGCCTCATGACTTTATAGATATAAAAACATTTCCTGCTGATCTTTGCTTTATCATCAACTTGATACTTTGTAGCTCTTATATGTAATCAGTTGCCTTGCGCCATTTTTCAGCCCTCACGCAGGCTCAGCATTGACATAAACGATGGCCCATCTGTGTCGGGCCGTTCGGGAAATGTTAGCCACAGCTGCCCGACGACACCACAGCAGCCAGAGAAGCCGAGTAATGTAAAGCCTGTGCACAGCAGTCTCTGCGAACTGGGTGAAACGGTTCCTAGCGAGAGTCATATGCTGTCGGTAAGCGCATTGGCACGTTATCGCTTGCTCAAGGATGCCTTGCGTCGTTCCTACCGCAAGGGAAAAGACTATTTCCTGGCTGAGAAGCAGCGGCTGACGCACAGTCTCACTTTACCACGCGATCAAAACAATCAAACTGAAGGCGAACAGGATAGCAGTACCTACTATGCCAGCTTTAATCTGGACTCCCTGCTCAATGAGTCACTGACGGCCAAGGAGCAGCTATCACAAGCCGTCAACATATGCCGACAAATGCCTGAGCTGGAGATTTCTGCCGAAATGGTGGAAGCGGAGCGCCTATTATTATTCTCCTCGCTGCGTCAGAAGACGGCACCTGCCGTTCTAAATAAGAGTACTCAGGCAGCCAGGCAAAAATCGCAGTGCTTCCTCATAGATGGTTTTCAACTGCCCGTCAAGGCCGACGCTAGTCAGGACATGTTCTTTAATTACTACTACATATGTACTATTGAGTGTGAGGGTCGTATACTCTCCACACAGTCCATTGAGTGCCAGAACGGTGCTGCCGTCTTCCGAGATTGCGGCCTTGAGTTCTACAGTGGCGGCCAGGCGGAAGCGCTGGAGTTGCGCTGTCAGATTTTTATGCTTCGTCTGCGCAAAATCTCAACGCTGTCCCTGGATCCGCCGAAGACACTGCTGGTAAGTAGTTTCACTCGGCGCACTCGCGTTTCTTTTCCTTAAATTTCATTAACAATCTACTTATAATTATAGAAACGTGGCAGCGGCAACCTTGGCTCAGGATCCTCCAGCAACTCGTCCAATTATGAGCAGATCTCTTCTCGTTTCCGTCTACACGCTTCCTTCACTCTAAAGGCCAGTGAACTGGTGCCTTTCGAGCTAGTTTTGAATGAAACGCAGGCCAGCGATAAAATGTGCTTGCGCAACTCTCGCACCTGGCAGCTGCCACTGACCCCACACACGAAATCCTCGAATTTAATGCCACAGATTGCACTAAGCGGTCGAGTGGAACTACGTCTACCCAAATCCCAGTACGCTGGCTACCTCAACGTACAGGACCCAGATCCGAACAACAAACACAACTGGAACCGGCGCTGGTGCACACTTGACGGTCTGCGTCTGGAAGTCTGGCAGCACGAACACAATCTCAGCGAGCAGCCACCATTGCTAGCAATGCAGCTTGAAAAGTGTCCACAGAGTCAATTGGATGTGGCGCCACGTGAGCTATGTGCTCGTGCCCGCAGCTTCCTACTACAGTGTCCCAACTCAGAGGCGTACTTTGCAGCCGATACACAGTCGGAGCTGCTCGAGTGGCTGCTGCAACTAAACGAGGCACTAGCATTCGCTAGACGTTGGCTAACGGCACCTTTGATATAACTTTATTATTATATTATATTTATATATTTTTTTTATGCTTAGAATAAGATTTTACATTTGTTTTTGGTTATCTAATATGGTTATGGGCCCAGAAAGTACCTGCAGACCGTGTAACTGTGTTTGCTATGCAAACTATGAAAGTCATCAATAATTTATACATATGTTGTCCATTATCGAATCCATTATCTATTTGTTATATACATAATTTAGTCACAGGCGATGTCTAGTCTAAGCTACACTCACATTCGTTCATTCATTCCAAGTCTGATCAAGGACCTAAGTCCTTTAACAAACGCATTCCGAACTTGCCTTAAGAACAAACAAATCAATTTTTTTTTGGGTTTTGTGTGAAGGCTGAATAACATGCACAACAACAACAACAGTTTATTACATAAATAATTTACATGGATTACATTATATAGGATAAGATTATATATTATATATTATTTAGATATTAACACATTTATATATATATTTGTGCAGGTTACAATATGATACAATATGATAGTTTTAAGTATTGTAGTTAATAATGCATATAGTTAGATGCGTATTCTGTGCATAGGGAGTAGTCACGTACGTGCCTACTTTATTTGTATGTATTTGTAATTATGTATGCATATATATATGTAGTTATATATACATACAATATATGTTATGTTTATCTTTATGTTTATGTCTTTATAAGCTTCTTTGTAATTCCATTTGCTCATTACAGTGCAAAACATAAATTCTGAGGTTATGTTTGTTGTGGTATTTGTTTGTCAAGCAATTTACATTCTTATCTTGTACATTATTTAATACTACTATTGATTTTACTTTATATTCATATATAAAACTGTATGTGTATGTCTATGGGTGTTTGTTGTTGCTGCTTGGTTAAGGTAGGGTTGCTACATATTAACTTTATAGATAGATAGATACATTGATAGATAGATAGATCGATAGATACACTCGTTGAAGTTGGAGTTGGATGGTTAACTTCTATTCACTATTTATGGATATGCTATTCGTCTCTCATATGTAGGTGTCTTCCGGGATGTGCTGGTGCGCGGTTTATAGTAATCAATACCTTAAGCCAGAACATACTTCCAAACGCGATTTGTCTGATGGTTGGTGCCTGTCTCTGTCACATATAAAGCGGATCCATTCACACTGGCTGCTATGGAGTGGGGATTCTTGAATTCGCCCCAGTGACCGATGATCGATTCGGAACGGGGATCAATGGTAAATCCGCGTACTGGTAACATAGAAGTGGGTCCGTTGACTGCGAATACAATGTCTCCATAGCTGCTAACGCCGAAAACTCGTCCTAAATCTGGTTCCTGTATGGTAGCAGCGGGCTGACCCTCTCCGTGGGATGACTTAAGACCAGCTCTGTAATAAATTTTAATGTGTATACTTACTTTTAGGCAGCAAACCACTGGATACTCACTTGGGGCATACAACGCGCATATTTTCACGGTCCGCAATGCATAACAGATCCAAGTGCTCCAACAACGTAATCGCATGTGGCACCTGCAACGAGAGGAATTCTGAAAGGTGAGGCAATATTGAAATGTTTTTCTATAGGAAAATTAAGTATACGCACCGGGTGGCTGTGGAATACTGCGTAGTAGCTTGCCAGCGGCATTAAATTTAAGGATACGACTGTTGCAATAGCCATCAGCGATGAAGAACTGCATAAAATAGAATATAATTATGGAATTAGGTAACACTATGAGTATCAGTAAATTCAGAGCACTTACCTCGCCTGTGGTAGCCACGGCAATGGAGGTTGGCTTGCAGAGGTGCTTGGTAGAAGATCCGGGTCGGAAGCGCTTGCCAATCACAAGCAGCGGCTTGCTGTCGAAAGGCTTAAACTATTTTCGTAGTAGAAAAAATAAATTGATTTATAATCCCATTGATGGACATTTGCAATTTAACCTTGAAAGCCTGGTGCATTGCCACATCGGTTATCCAGTAGTGTCCGTGCGCATCAATTGTCATGCCATGTGGCATGTAGAACATTTCTGAGCCCCAACCGGATTTGATGGCACCCGTCTTAGGGTCTAGCACGTAAATGGTCTTCTCTTTAATTGGGCCATACTCGATTAGGTAATAGATATTGCTCTCATTAAAGGTGCTGCAAATGCCAGGTGAAAATCGATAATAATATGAGATGCATTAATTGGAAATTGAAGCACTGCATAGGACACTTGTTACTAGACAGCTGTTGACCTACTTTACGTCCCAATAACGGTCAGCGCGATGAAAAATCACTGGATTGCCCTCAGGATCCACAGAGACGGCGGTGACCTGTCCGAAACTGTGCTGGTCTGTTGGCCAATTCTCTACCAGCACGGGCACAGGCACATTAGCTGCTGGGATGGGCACATTGTCGTAGCTACGTTGATTCTGCAAAGCCACTTCGTCGCCCACCAAAGGCATCTGTTTGGGCTGCGAAGCAAGTCATCATAAGTGGTAGCCTTATGGCTGGCTGGGCAGAGCAGTAACTTACCTCCAAGCGGCGTTTGATCAACTCCCTGACCTCGTCAAAGAAGCGTTCATTTAGGTTCACTGTAGCCTCTGGCAGGTGGTTGCCACCAACGGCAGACAGTGCACCCAATCCAAGCGCAAGGAGCGCCACAAATAAAGTGCGTCGCATTTTGTGAACAAAAAAGGAGATATGTTCTTGATTTTTCTCCTTTTTCTGCACTTTGGATAATTTTACACGATTTTCTTGACTGACAAACGCGTCGACAACCTTAACATCTGTTGGAGTTGTCTATATGTTAAGCTGGCAATAACTAAACTGGCTCTGGGCCAACACACGCACAGCACCCACGCTTTTCGCTTTCATTGCAAACGCATGCGCCTGGCCAGCACGGTGGGACGCGTCTACTGAAACAGGTGAGATTCATATGGTGGCTACAATGCTTTCCACTTGGTGCCACTGTGCCACGCACACACTTCTACACGTATAGATTATAAGGCCCTTTATTGATTTTCCAATCGCCAACAATACGCGCTAAAAGTCACGCAACATTTCACCTGGGAGATGTAAAGGTCACTGTGGAATCTTAAATATAAACTATATAGAAAGATCCAAGCGACACATTAACTTATGTGTAGAAACTGCATATTGCCAATATACTTGTATTTATTTCCATATCAGATCTGGCTTTATTGAGAGTTAATATCAGGAAATGATTCGCAGGAGTTTGCAAGGTTCGCAGTTTTGTAAGAGCAAATTAGCTGCGGCAATAATACTGTTCTATCCTTCAATATCATATATACAATATATATAATATGTATATACATAAAAATATCACCTAATTAGCTTAGGGTTACTTATAAATACACTTGCAAATTCATAAATCACTATTATTATATGATGATTATATTATAATATTATATCATACTCCTACGCTAGGATCCAAAGCAACTTTTCATATGGTCGTTTTACTTTTTACAAAAAGTGTAGCATACTTTTAGGCACATATTTTTCACTGTATCAGCTAATTGGGGCTGAGTAGCTTCGTCTATACTGAAAATCTCATATTGGTCAGGATGAGTTTTTTCTTTCTTCTATTATTATTTATCATTACTATTATTTACGAGCTTATACAAGCATTATATTATTGATATGCATCGATCCAATTGGCGTTTATTACCGAATTTGGTATCAATGCTAAGCGCACTGTCTTCAACTAGGAATGTGGTCGACACATAGAAAGTAGAAATAAATTTAATAAAATCTTGTCGCTTGTGTTTTCTCTCTGAAATCCCAGAAGTTATAAGATACAGAAACTACAAGTTTTATCTATGTTTGTGCGTTATGTAGGCGCTTGTCACAAAAACACACGCAGTTCAAGTTTATTTCAGTTTTCAGATTGGGCTAATTGATTAGCTATATAAAGTATAAAATAAATTTATCTATTTAAAATCATTAATTTATCTATTTGTAAAATCAATAGAAATCATCACACGGGCAAAGATCCCTAACTGTGATTGTAAATATGTATATCGATTAGATATTAGCCATACTTAATCCTTTACTTGGATACTTCAGGCGTATTACAATCACTTTTAAGGACCCTCAAAGATGTAATAAATATACTTGAGCCAATAGAAATATTTGTTTGAGTGGATGTTTATCATATTTAGTTGAAGGCCATTTGGGAAATGGTTGCATACTGTTGGCAGTCAGTGTTTTTATGGCTGCTGCTGTTGGTGTTTCTTTTGTCGTTGTAACTGCTGAGATATGTTTGACGTCACGCGCTCAGAGCTCAGCGCTCAGCGCTCGCCTGTGCCCAGTGCCAGTTGGGTCCAAATATAGCCGGTGTCCGTCATGGAGCAGTAAGCATTATAATAGCGTCCAGGTGAGCTTTTGTGTGCAATAATGAAATTAGAAACTGATTGAAGGCTGCAACAACACCCTTACCGGCAATACGAGAACTGTGGGCACTTGCAGCGAAAGAGATTCTGAAATTCCTCCTTGCAGACTTCATTCCACCAGCAGGTGCGCTGTAATCAGAGTTCACAAAGGTTACGGAAAGCTTAATTAACTGCCAGAATAAAGGATTACCTCGGTCATATAACCGTGCACGCTCTGGTCCGAGTATCGCTTGGTCAGATGCCCCTCGGTATTGGCGTGCAACGGTGTCAGAGCCATCACAAGCACGAGCAGCAGCAGCCACACTCCGACTCCGGTCTTGCCCAGGTACAACGTCACGGGCAGCGCCTAGAAGCGTGCAACGGTAAAATAAATACATATAAATAAAATAAATAAAAGAACTCTCAACATTTTTCTCTTTATTTGCAACACCTTTTGCATTGCGTTGCGTTGCGTTGCGTTGCGTTGCGTTTCGTAATGGCTGTATTTATTATGTTTTCGCTGAATTTTCGTGTGTCACATGACGCTTTCCCGACACAGATACAAACAAAGCCCTGTTACAAATACACACACACAAAGTTAAACTGTCAGAAAAAGAGGCACTGAGGACACCGATACGGCTGCATGTCCTGCGGTGAGTGCTGTTTTGGCTTTGGCCTACTGCTGGGCGTCGGCTTGCGCTCTTCTGGCTTCGTCGACAACCACTATTGCAAAACACACACACACACACACACACATACACGAACTCTCTCACACTCACACGTACTAACACACACATATATACAGCCATAATCGTTAGTGTGCGTAAATTCGTGCCCCAATTTGGTGGCTGCATCTGCACTACGCGCTTACAGGGTGTTTATTGTTATCAAAAAGTTGAATATACTTCTGTCAAAATTTGCTTATGTACTCTAATTAATATATTTCTAAATCTAGTCCAAATAGAACGCATGTAATATAATTAACTTATGTGCAAATTTATTTCAGCTGCGCATAAAACTCTTTTGCGTCAATTTCTTTATTTTTATCCATAATTACTTTAAAAATTTGTAATAAATCAGAATATTTTAACATATTCTGAAAAGAATTTTCTGGAAATTTGATTTTTGGTAATTATTGCTATAAGTCGTAAATCTAAGACACAATCTCACAGATTTTTGGGTATTATTATCATAGTTCTATAAATATAAATAAATACCTTCTCTAATTTGAATTCAATATTTTTTAATGTTTCAATATTTATATTTATATTTATTATAAACAAAAAACAATAATAAAATGTACGTCATTTGGGCTTTGTCTGAGACAAACAGACGCGTCGTGACTCAGCAGCATCAGATGTCTAAAATACCTTTGAAAACTCATTTATTTGCCAAGATATTTTAATAAGTGCCATCAAATCTATTTCCACGGGTCGAAAAGCCAAACAAAAATGTCAAACCCAAAGCTGTAAGGCCATATATTAGATATAATAAATATATATTTACTTTGTGTAGAAAATATAACAAGAATAATACTTAAAAAGTTCTGGAATTTTCTAGCATTTTGTTTGAATTGCTGCTGAATATGCAGAAAGTATTTAGAACAATGTTTGAGATTAATTTTCTGAAACGAAAAGATCTCATAATATTATGAAGTATGGGTACTATATAGTGCAATGATTCGTTCTGCTCGATGCAATTAAGTAGATTTAAGACACCAGATTTAAACTTGCTTTTCCTAATGATCTGTGGAACATTTGATTTGAACAGAATTTTCCATGCAAAGGCGTCATTGCTGGCAACGGAGTCTTCCCTCAAAGAAAAACTCAAAGTATGCAATTTTAAGATACCCTCGGAAGAGTTCATATATATTTCCAGCTTATGTTCAAGATTTTCTTAAACTTTGTTCATTTCATATTTTATTATAATTAAGGAATACTTTTATAAATTTGCGGACTAGTTGAGACACTTTTAAACTAACTTTTAACAGGGTATAAAATTTATTTACATTTACCCAAATACGATATATATATTCTCAGCCATAAGAATATACAAGCAGCAAAATGGATGACGCTGGGCTAAAATTAGATTTGAAATACATTTTCATATTTTTAGCACATAGAAGATGTAAACAATCTGATGTTGGTATAAAACTGAGCAGATTTTCGAAAGTCTTCACAAAATCGCTTCAACCGCGAGTTAAAACAGACGCGACCTGTCGAGGAATTATCGTGATTTATCGTGCTGACTAATCGGTGATTAATAATCAAAGGTACAAGGACTTAAAATAGATATTAGAAGTACAAACTAAAAGAGATCAAAAGCCAAAAAATTATATTATACTGAAGTGATCCAATTGACTAATTTGTTGATATGATGTGCATTAATTGCCATTAGCTTTCTCTGCTTCTATTCTTACGTCCACGTAGATGTCCGTAGTGCCTTTAATGTTCCGTGATTGGTGGGATGAGCTCGACTTTCCAATGCGCACCTCGCGCCTCTTGGATCAACACTTCGGCCAGGGCCTGAAGCGCGATGATCTCATGTCATCCGTGTGGAACTCTCGCCCCACAGTGCTGCGTTCCGGCTACCTGCGTCCATGGCAGCGATCGGCCAACAGTCTCCAGAAGCAGGAGTCTGGCTCCACGCTCAACATCGACAGCGAGAAGTTCGAGGTTATTCTGGACGTGCAACAGTTCTCTCCCAATGAAATAACTGTCAAGGTAACCGACAAGTGTGTCATCGTCGAGGGCAAGCATGAGGAGAAGCAGGATGAGCATGGATATGTCTCCCGCCAGTTCTCCAGGCGCTACCAGCTGCCAGGTAAGCATCAAATTTATTTCTTTTCTATTGCAAATTGTTTGGTAACACGAGAATTTCCATCAGGCGATGTCAACCCCGACACAGTTACCTCCTCTCTGTCCTCGGATGGTTTGTTGACCATTACGGCGCCCATGAAGAAACTGCCACCTCCATCAACTGAGCGCCTGGTGCAAATCACACAGACAGGCCCCTCCTCCAAGGAGGACAACGCCAAGAAAGTGGAAACCACAACAGCTTAAGAACTCTACCAGAAACTCAATTTTTTATACAGATTTAAGAACTAGTTAGTATTTATGCCTACAATATTGGATTTTTATATTTATCAAAGGAAAGAAAATGTAATCTGAAATACACGAAGAGTATCAAATTATATTTCATCCGCCAGCAACAGCTCTTCCAGGGTGACATTGTTCGCCTGGAGACGCTCCTCTATAATTCGATCAATTCTCTCGATATGTTCGGGCTTCAGCTCGTCTTTGTAGCCATTCACCTTGCCCTTACGTATAAAGCTGAAAGATCAATAGCATTAATCTCATCCCACTCCCACACTCTCTTCCACTTACTCATGCAATTCCTTGCAAGCGTTTTTGTGCTTGTAACGATCCCGCTCCCAGAGATGATTTGTGGTTGGATTTTCTAAGAGAAAAATAACACTCAAAATTACAATTTCTATTTTGATACCTAACTTACTCTTCATTTCTTCGAAAGAGAGATGCTTCAGTAGCTTTTCCATTTGCTGCTCCGATATAGATTTGTCCAGAAACCTGCAAAGATCTTCTACGACACCACGGAGATTCCGTTTCATACGTTCAAAGCTTGTGTAGTAAACCCAGGACTCGTTTCGTAGTTGATAAAACTCAGCAGCGTGGTCGATTTGTTGTCTCTTTGGAACCCAGTCCGACACGTAATCATCGAGGAACTGATCCAATGTCTTGCCATATTGGTAGCCAATTGTTATGCCATGATAATATGCGGAGACTATAGCATCTTTGGGATTCCGGAATACATACACCACTTTAGGTTTCTTCTGCCAGAGCTGAGCAGGCAACAGGGGCAGACACATATGGGATTTAATAACACGTGGCGATGGTAAGTCTTTAACACTCCTTAAGGCGGTATCCTCGTTACGGTTTTCTAGGAAATCAAATCTATGAAGAGACAGCTGTATTCAATGGATTCATTAATCGTACTCTACGTACTCTAAGTACGGTGAGCGCAGTTCCAAGTGCGTGGAGAGCGCTGCCTCAAAGTCGCAGTTATTCAATAGGAGCCAAACCAGCTCCTGCATCCAAGTTGTGCCACATTTGGGATTAGTTACAACCCAGACATCATCGTCCAGTACTTCCATGTCGTGAATCATTTTGTTTAAAGGTTCGGTTCCACTTCTTATATACAGTGTTCTCTGCGTCCAGTCTTTATCCAGAAGATTGACCGGATAACTCTTCGGCGTAAACAGCTCGTGTTGCATTTTTAAACTCAACTAAGTCCAAACGAAGTGTTAAGTGTTTATATACCTATAAAGCAGAAAGAGAGAGAAAGTTGTATAAAGTTAGAAAAGATTATTCTTGGGTGATAAGGGAAATAAATGTTATCAGGTAGATTTATACCTACTAGATATCGTACTCTACTCTGGTAACGATATCTCTGTACACAAATAATATGTCTTTTATAATTTCTGAAATACTTTGATATATTTAGACCTAAGCTAGAAAGTATATCCTCATATTATACAAATTTGTCCAAACTATTATACTCCACTTTAATATTGAGCAGGGTAAACCAACATATAAGAATCACTTTAATTAATCAAATGGGATTTCAATAGTGTGTTATCTCATTTTGTTTGAAAACTGTACCTTAAACTTTCACTTAATTTGATAAAAATATCAGACTAATGTATACAGAAGAGAGATAATTCTCTAATCTTTTAGTATCTTATGTAGGCAGACTTTACTGTGTCAATATGTAAACTGCAAACTGATTAGAGAATACAGGAAAATACATACAAATGGGGTTAATAATGGTTCATTTATCAGCAAAAGTTCTCTCAGAGTGACTTTTCCCCTAAAGAACTCATATTACTTATAGTATCTCTTGAGTATCTCACCCTGTCTTCTACTTACTCATGGTTTTATTCTATGATCTGGGAGAGTGCTCATAGATTATTTGTGGTTGCATTTTTTAAGAGAAAATTAACACTCAACATTATAATTCCCATTTCAGTATCTTACACACTCTTCATTTCTTTAAAGAGAGATGCTGAAGATGCTTAAGTAGCCTCTCGACTTGGCAGTCGGATAAAGATTAATTCAGAAATTTACAGAGATCATTTATGATACCACAGAGATTGTCTTTCATACGTTCGAAACGTGTAGAGTAAACCCAGGACTCGTCTTTTTTAGGAAGATTGACTCGATAACTCGATAACGACCACCTCTTATTCTACATATACAACAAAGTAAAAGTAGGTTGTCATCTTCAGTAGTCTTGGGGTTTATTATTGTTGATAAGGAAGCACTAGACAATGAGTCTTTTTTCTTTACAATTTTTAGATCGATTTATTGCATACTCTATCTCAATCATATCTGGAATCTTTTGTTCCTAAAGCTCTTCTACAGACCCAGACTTTTACACTTGTTTGGAAAATGCGGATTACTAGTATACCCGTTTTACTTAAGTGTATTGTCTACAGGGTATCAAAAAGTACATTGTATGTATATTAAGTATAAAAACTATCTTATCTCATTAAACAAAGTTGCATTTTGCTGTCAAGTGAGCTAAGATTGGCCTGATTTGATTGCAAGTTGTCTACATTTGAGATTAGAACTCTCAGAATAAATTCGAAGAAAGGAAAAGGGAATTAAAACTACATTGTGGCTGATAATCTATATTTATGTAGGAATCTGAAAGTTTATAATACCCAAAAGTAAATACTGGAATGAATTTAGCACAAGCTCCATTATGGTTCATCTTGTAGTAACAGTTCTTCCAGAGTGACGTTGTTTTCCTTCAGGCGATCCCCTAAGAGTTGATCAATTCTCTCGATATGTTCGGGCTTCAGCTCGTCCTTGTAGGCATTCACCTTGCCCTTACGTATAAAGCTGTAAGATCAAGGATATCATATTACTATCATCTCTATATACTGTGGTCGTTTACTTACTTGTGAGTTTCTTTGCCAGCGTTTTCATGCTGGAATTGGGTTAGCTCCCAGAGATGATTTGTGGTTGGATTTTCTAAGGGAAAAATTTCAATCAAAATTATAATTCCTCTTTCAATATTTTACCTACTTTTCATTTCCTCGAAAGAGAGATGCTTGAGTAGCCTTTCCATTTGCTGCTCCGTTACAGATTTGTCCAGAAACTTGCACAGATCTTCTATGACTCCACGGAGATTACGTTTCATACGCTCGAAACTTGTATAATAGACCCAGGATTCGTTTCGTAGTTGATAAAATTCTAGAGCATGATCAATTGGTTGTCTCGTTGGGATCCAATCCACCAGATAGTCATCAACAAACTGATCTAGAGTTTTACCATACTGAAAGCCAATGGTAACCCCATGATAATATCCAGATACTATAGCATCCTTGGGATTGCGAAACACATAGACCACTTTAGGTTTCTTCTGCCAGAGCTGAGCAGGCAACAAGGGCAGACACATATGGGATTTAATTAGACGTGGAGATGGAAGCTCTTTTATGCGCTTCAAGGCAGTTTCCTCATCGCCGTGCACCATAAAATCAAATCTATAGAGAAAACGTATTAGTTTAATATTGTTTTTGTGTCCAGTAGCACTTACTCTACGAAGGGAGAGCGCAGCTCCAAGTGCGTGGAGAGCGCTGCCTCAAAGTCGCAGTTATTCAAAAGCAGCCAAACCAGCTCCTGCATCCAAGTGGTGCCACACTTGGGATTAGTTACAACCCAGACATCATCTTCCAGTACTTCCATGTCGTGAATCAAGTTTGGAAACGTTTTCGCACCACTCATGACGTACAACTTCCGCTTTGTCCAGTCTTTCTCAATAAGATCGACTGGGTAGCTCTTCGGCGTGAACAGCTCGTATTCCATTTCTGAAGCCAACTAATTCGCAAGAAGTCTGTAATAATACTATTATGTGACTGCAATGGAAACTTGCAATGCTCTTGGGTTACATTGTTGCCATACCATATGGCTGATAAGGGAGCTCTATAAACCAGATGCATGACTGGTTTTGCATTCAGTTGCATCGATTTGTTGCATGCTCTACCTTTAGTATAACTGGACACTTTCGCTCTTATAGTTCACACCTATATACAGGTTTTCAATACTGATTTGGAATACTTTTCGGTTATACACATTCCCAGTACAGATTATACCCGTTTCCCTCTACAGGGTATCAAATTGCGGCACAGTATTATCTCATCTTATAAAAAAGTTGCATTGTCAGCTGCGTTAAGAATACGACCTGATTTGATAGCTTTACACTGTTTATATAATAGAGACTACAATGTGCATAAAAGATCAGTTTAACGAACTGATAATAAAAAGCTATTCTCATATAGACTTTGAGTCGTCAGAAGCAGACTTCACTGTCGCTCGACTGATTAAATAATTGCAGTTCTGGTTAAATGATTTCATACATAATGCAAATGTTTTTATGTCTGTCTGAACTCGTATACAAAAAGGTTGAGTACTCCCCGTTATCGCATAGAAATACTCATACACTTATATATAAACATACATACAAATAAACAAGTGAATGAACGTCATTTAAGCTTGTAATCTATTAAATTTGATTAATCAACTTGCTGAAAAGACTCGCTTAACGACTCGTGGATTGTTCGAGTACTCGCTGTAACCTGCAGAGTCATCCAAATCTAAACTCCTCTTCGATCTGGTTATAACTGACCTTGAATGACAAATGTTAACTATTACATCGTCTAAGCAGAAACTGAATCCGCCTTTGGATAATCCTGGTTCAGGCCACAGGAGATGCAAAATGGCTTCTTCTTTGAAGTAAAACATAAAATACAAAGAAAAGAGTATATATAAAGATATAAAATTATTTCATTACTCGGCCGATTCTCTTGTAATACTCAAAAACTTTAACTCTACTGAGTTATCCACCAACAGATCCCAAATATGATTCGTACTGTACAAATATCACTTCTAGAGTAAAGAGATTCTTTCCATTTGCTGCTCAATTCCAGATTTGTTGAATGAATCTTAAAATTCAGATATAACATAGTTATATGTTACCCTCTACATATATAATATATATATATATTTACACTTTAAGTACCTAAGATTTATGGTTTCAATAGAATCTTCTAAGCTTCTTCTGAAGGATTTTGATGGACTGCGAGATAGACCCGAATATTATTTATTATTTATTATTTAGAGACGCCTAATAACAGTCGAATACATACAAAAAGTATAATAAAAAGGATGTTTATAATCTTATAATACAAATAAATAACTATAACTCATATATTATAAACAAGTAAAATTAAGAAAAAGAATAAAATGTATTAAATTTCTGGGAGTATTCAAAAGTAAAAAGTAAGTAAGAATTATAGTACGTTTGGATTGACAGAAGATATAATAGAAAGTGAAAGATATAAAGATAAAATAAGTATAATAACATAAGGATAATATCTAAAAAAGGGAATAATTATATCTATTAAGATATAGGAAGAGAGAGGGATTTGCAGAAATAGTGGCTGAGAGAGTTATAATTAACACATAAACCATGGAAAGAGTTGTATAAATAAATAATCAGTTGTGCACGTTGGAAGGGAAAGTGGAATCTGGTTCCTAGTAGATCGATTGGGAATAGGGAATATACTCATCTAAATAGTAAATCTTAGTAAACCTTGAAATCTATAATCTTGTTGGAGACTTTCAATCTATCAGTTTGATCAAAGATTTCTGTTTAAGAAACTAATCGTTTTCTCTATTGCTTCCACTTCAGTCGATGAACTGACTTTATGGCAATAAAGTTATAAGAAATGAAATATGACAGATCATTGTTGTAATCTACTCGATTATAAAGTAAGAATTCATTTATTAAACGCATATATATATGTAATTATACTTATGTAAGTACTTGAGCATCAATTAAGCTTACAAACTATTCAAATTAATTAATCAACGAGCTGAGAAGAGCTTCCCTTAATGATTTTTGCATTGGATCTACGAGTACTTGCTGTAAGCTGCAAAGTCATCCATGTGCAATTTGTATTCCCTCAGATTGACATCTGACCAAAGGTCGAACTCGCGTATCACGTCCGCCGTCATCTCGTCCTTGTGGCTGCCCACAACACCGCGGCGTACAAATCTATGTGGAGCGATGCTTTTCAGATGTGGAGCATGGTCTGAGATTCCAATGTAGCTGTGTCTTACCTGAAGTCCTCCACTTGGCGTCCGGCGGCGGCCTTCATGCTCTCGAACTCCTTGGCATGGTTACAGGCGGGATTGTCGCGCATGCTCTCAAAGGACAAGTGCTGTTTCATCTGCTCCACTTGGCCAGTGCTCACGGGTCGCTCAAGGAACTGGGCCACCTCGTGGATGACCTGGTCAAGCTTGGTCTTCATGCGTTCATAGCTGGTAAAAAGGATGTTCGGCTCGTGGCGCAGCTGCCAGAAATCCAGGACATGTGGCCAGCAGGGCGTAAAGTTAACGTAGCCATCGATGAAGGAGTGCATGAAGTCTGCCTTTGTGCCCTGATACCCAACCATGCCGCGCCAGTGATGGAAATATGAGATGGCCGCATCTTTGGGATTGCGGTAGACGTATATGATCTTCGGCTTCTTGGTCCACACCTGGCGAGGCAGCAGCCAAGCAGGCAGATGTGATTTGATTAGACGCGGGGAGGTCAGGGCGTTAGCTGCTTCTATGGTATCATGCGGCACATTGGGCACAACTCCATTGAATCTTGAGTTACAGACAGGAACAGAAATACAGCTAAATACGAAATGAACCAAACTGGTTGAATCTTACTCGAGAAAAGGCGAACGTATTGTAAGGTCTACACTCTTGGCCAACTCAAAGTCACACTGGTTAATCACAAGCCAGGTCAGCTCCTGCATCCAGGTGGTGCCGCACTTAGGCAGCGTCACAATCCACACATCGTCCTCGCGCACCTCGAACTCATAGACGCGATCCAGCACGGGCTGGAAGGTGTCGGCCAAGCGGCAGAAGCGCTGCTCCCAGTTGCCCACGACGGGCACGCCAGGCTTATGGCTGGCATAAATGGATGAGTATCCACCACTTATGGCCAGCTTGTCGATCTGCTCGAAGGGCACACTCTTGGCAAAGAAACTCGACTCTGGCATGATAAAAACTTCGATACGTTTCCTTTATTTTAAAACTGATTTGAAGTCGCGCCCAACCGAACCGCTTAACAGTTGAAGCCACATTAAACTCAGCTCCGGTCAGCGAGTAATCAAAGGCAGAATTTCTCACCCGACACTCAGCCATAGAGATGAGCAGGTAAGCGATAATATCGTGTGATATAATGGAATTATAGCAAAGGGTTTGCAAGCTGAGATTATACGAGAAAGATTTTGATAGCCGATCAGATTAAGTTGAGCTTCGACTCAGCAGGAGTCTAGCTATGAGGTGAAGTCCTCTATATAAAGAGAGTTCCTAGATATCATGATGAAATTGTCTATGACTGGAAAGATATAGGTATAACAATAGGTATAAATATAATATATATGATATAAAGAGAAGTTACTGATAAATCGTGAGCTCCAGTTGAATTGGAGCTCATCTCTAGCGAAGTATATATAAGTATTATATAATGAAAACAACGGAACGGAAACCGAAATTGTAAACAGACTCGTTTTGTGTCATCTTCGGCTTCGGCCTGAGCTTCAACTTCGATTTTCGAAATGCAATAAACGACAACAGGTGCTGTAAGACTTTCTTTAACAAAGAAAAAAGTATCTTTTGTCAGGGCCTGGCTGTGGTCTGCTTTTGAGCCGAGCCGAGCGTCAGTTGTAAAAGAAAGTTTTTGGTGCTAACGACTTTTTGTCAACAGTTTTTGTGTTTGCGTTTACCTTGGGCCCAGCAGAGGTGAAATTATATGTACGACTTTTGGGCAGCAATTTGAGCCAAAAAGAATTTAAGCCTGGCTATAAACAGGTTGTTTGAATGCCGATCGCAGGCACCGAGCAGCAATCACTGACGCAAGTGAAAACATATTAAGTGGCATCGATACTTATGGGAGGAAGAGCAGGGGAAACAACAGAGAGAAATTATTTACATATTTGAGCTATAAATTTGGACACTATTCTAATAGCCAACCTTGACCCATTGACCCAAATTCAAATTTCACTTTTTGAATTAGTTTTTTGTTGAAAAATATGCAAGTTGATGGTTTAAATTTGATGTATGTATTTGTATTATGTATTTGCGTTTTTATTCGCGGTTTTTGTTTTGTGTTTTACAATAAATTTGACTAAATCTTAACACTTATAATCCTTAACCTGCAAGGAGCAAACAGATGTAGTATAACAAATATATGTACGTAAGTATAGTATGTACTCGTAGTCGTATAAAGATCTTTCCTTCACTATCTTTTCCATTGAAAACAAACAGTATCCAAGTATTTTCTTCTTTTCTTTTCTTTTTTTTATAGTATAAGTAATAGAAATTAAAGAGTTTTTTTGCATTTGCTTGAAAGAGCGCTCGTATTTCAAAATAAAATTGTTTCCTTCTTCGATTTTGTAAATACTCTTATATAGGATGTACGCATGTCCTTTATAGTATTATTATATATATATAGTATATACTCGTACATACGTTAAACATACACACACATATATAAACACACATTAACAACAATAAATATATATATGTGTGCACATATGTACTCGCATATTTGCTTGTATTTGTGTGTGTGTGTGTGTGTGAGTGTGTGCAGGATCTGCTAGAAGGTAGATCGATTATTATGGCTGGGACTGTTGTGTGTATAAACTGTATCAAAAGCCTTTCTATTGGTTTTTTTGTGTACTCAGTAGCACACACACACACACACACACACACACAGATACAAATACATAGACACATACATATATATTATATAAATATATTCTTTGAATATTTGTTTATGTTTCGTAAAGTTTTGTATAAATTGTATTGTATATATATATACTACTACATACTATATATATATATATGTATATGTATGCACACTCATATATATATATATATATATGTATGTATATAAGTATATCATTATTATTTTGTTTTAACAAGAACGTTTTAACGTATTCGTATTAATTTATACTTGTTTTATATGTAATATGTAATTTGTTCAGTCAATTAGATAAAAAAGATTTCAAAAAGGATTCACTTAATTATAAATTTTGCATTTTCATTGATTCCTTCAGTTATCAACACACAGTAATCATAATAATATTAAATATTAGATAGATAAAAGGTAGTTGTAGTAGTAGTAGTACTCATAGTAATAGTAGTTAAGGGACCCCATTAAATTTCACACTCTCGATTCGAATTGTTTCTTGGATTTTCCTAATCAAAATATAAATTGTACATTTTTAGAAATACATATATAAACCGATAGAAAGAAATAGTTTTTGTTTTTGTTTTCGTTTACGCTACACACATAACTATTATTATTATTATTTTTGCATATTTTCTTTTCTTTTTCCATGCAGAACACACACACACTCGCACACACACCTCGAATACCTGCCAGCCGTCCAGCTGTGGCCTTGTCCTAATTTCTCTTAATTTTAAATAGTTGGACATTTAATCTACGTGGATATATATATACCTATATGCCATACACACATACATACATACATACATACATACATACATACATACATACATACATACATAGATACATAGATACATACATAGATATATATATGTATATGCAATAGTTAGTATTTAACAGAGATTGTCTTCGTGTGTGAGAAGGAGGTGGAGGAGGGAAACACTTATGGCTTATCTACTACACATGTAAACATATGTGCATATGTGTGTGCAATGGCGGCGACGCCATTTTGTTGCTAACATGCCACAGTTATACCATTTTAGGTACTCTTGAGCGCACGCCATATTGTTCGATGGACAATATGTAACTATCTTTACTATTTTTCAATCATATCTTTCAATTAACTGTTTATCTTATGATATGCAGACTCACATTCACACTCACACACACACTTACACACACATACATAGGTATGTTACATACAATTTATAACGTTTGTTTTTGTGATGTTTCTTAAATATTAAATTTTGAGTCCAGCCCAATAATTTTTTGTTTCTTTTCTTTCTTCCTTTCTTTTCTTTCTTTCTTTGTTTCTTCTTTTGTTTTTCTTTGTTTTCATTTGCTCTTCAAACATTTGCGACAGTTTTGGGATTTGTTTGTCTACGTGCGTGTGTGTTGTGCCGAAGGACCCTGCAAATCCTGCAAGTCCACCCACCCATACACACCACATACTACACACTCATACACACACAGTGCACACACACACACACATAGACAGACAGCAGTTTTGGAAGCGTTATTTAGTTGAGATATGTATGCAGCCACAACGACAATTTGGATCAACCGGAGAGAGATGTCCTATTCGGAGAGGCAACGACGCAAACCGCGGCTCGTGGCCCGGCTGCGCCGGCACTAGAGAACATCCTCCATTTCGTTCTCCCCAATTGTGGATGTGGCAGGTGCCTGGGCCGGCAGCGGCTTCAGTAGACCCGAGAATATTCTCCGAAAAGCCGTATGCTATTTGGAATTGGATGGCTTTAGGCCCACAGGCGGCTGCTTGGCCATGATATCGGCCAGTGTGTTCACGCCCTGCTCATCATATTTCTTCCACTGTGAGTAGTTGATCTGCATGCAAGTGATCAGCTGGGGCATGTCAATGAAACCTATAGAAGCAGATTCATTAATATATATAGAAACCTTTTATAGTCTGGATGAACTCACTGTCCCAGGCATGCATCATGTCCTGTATAATATATTCGATGAAGCCAATCTGGCTCTTTGGTATGCTGCAGGTGGCACGATCGAACATGGGCATCACTATGGGCAAGTGGCGCTGCTTCTCCTCGTCCGTCTGCATAAAGTACTCCTCGGCAATGCGTCGCGCCCACTCGATGCAGTACTGCATCGGTCTGGCGGGATTGCTCACATCTGCCACCTTGATCAGCATGCGGCGCATGAGTATAGAGGTCTCCTCCTCCGATCCAGCAAGCTATAAGGGAATCATGTAAGTATAAAGTTTCACTAGTTCTCTCTCTTCTAGAACTCACATCACGGGGCTCCACCTCGCTGCCAAAGACGCTCACGAACTTGGCCAAGTGCTCGAAGTGACGCGTCATCTCGGTGGCCAGTATCATATCGATAATCGTGCTGCGTGCTTGTTTGTACGTCTCCTTGTCCAGGTTCTTGAAAATGTTGATCTTGTCGTCGTCTAGAAGTATGTATAACATATATGAGTATTTAATTGGAAGCAGTTGAGGCTGTGAGGCTGTGGTCTTACTTAGAGTCAGCTTGAAGGTGATGGCCGCATGATGCGACTCCAGGACCGTCAAGTCATTGTACAATATAGCCAGGGGACTGTTTGAGTTGGAGAGAAAGGCGGAGGAACGCCCCGGATGGTCAACATCGTGTGCAGCTGCCGCAATCAAGGCCGTCGCCTCATCCATTCGATCCATTACCATATCCCGATTGCCCAGCTGTGTGATGAATGCGCCTGTGGCCTGTACAACGATATGACATTGATATAATATCGTCATAGATAAACATATTGGATGTGTGTGTGTGTGTGTGTGTGGCCGGAAACCTACGCACCTGCATGACATCTGCGGCGTGTGTACTATTGTGATATGTGTTGCTCTTGTGATAGTGCGCCTCGATAACGGCCAGCCAGGCCTTGCAAACGTTCTCATCAATGTTCAGGGTGGCAAAGACATCGAAGCGCCGGAACATTTCCATGCCCAGGTAGAGCAGGGGATGGTAGTCGGTGATCTCTTCCAATTTGAAAATATCAAAGTCCCAACTGAGAGATTCTTCAAGTAGTTCCATGATAATGGGATTGGCCTGTAAAGGAGAGTATTAAAGGATGGGATACGATATATTCTATGACCAGAACTCACCTTCATCTTTGCGGGCACAATGGTGGCGGTGCGCGTAGAGTTGCCTGTGCGTATTATGGAGTCATTCGAGCTGCGGCGCGAGGAGTAGACACTGGGACCCTGGTACAAGATTGGGTATAAGATTTGAATTGGGGACTTGGTTTATAGTGTACAGACCGTCAATAGGGCTCCAATTAGATCGGTGGCTATGGGATCATCGGTACGTATCTCCTTCATTTGAGGACTGTAGAGTCCCTCACGCTTGAGGAACTCCAACACTTTGTCTATGAGCCTTGCCTCGTCGGCTGAACAATTCTCCTGTACTTGTGATAGTAAATTGATTATCTAAAGTGCGAGTGCGCAGTTTTGTTGTTGTTGTGTTGGTTTTGTTGTTGTTTTTGTTTTGTTTTGGTTTTTGTTTATTTTATAATTGTTTTTGTTATAAGCGACGCGCAGCGAGCAAAACGAACGAGCGAGCGAGCATTGTTTTAACAATTGTTTTGAAATATTCGTGATATTTGCATGAGTTGGTTTCATTGTTTAAGTACACACAAACATAAAAGTAAAAAAAGAACATAACAAATAAGAGATAAAAGATAAAAGATACAAGATAAAAGAGAATAAATGTAAAAACAATTGTTTTAGTTGTGCAATTTTTTGGGACTGTTCTTTGTCTGTTATTCAATTTTGCTGTACCAGTTATTGGATTAGTAGCGTTATTATATATATATCTGGCAAGTAATTGCCAGACGAGTGCCATTAGATATTTATGTGAACTATCCATGCTAACTGTATCTCTAACTAGAGTTGTGTTAACTATCCTAACAAGGCAATAAGTGTGTCTAGACTGTGGATGATGCATGATAAAGTCTTTGAAAAGTTTCATGTAAACTCTAGAAACATAAGGCTAATCTATACCAATCTTTATCTATATCACATAAGCTATATATATGCTATATATATGCTATATACTTCAGTTATCATGCTTAAAGAAAACTAACTAATATTTCCTTCACTTTTCATCATTAATTCTAGATCAGACCTAAACGAGGCACAAGACAATTATCCATGCAGACTGCGTGTCCTAACTTCAACGATGGGAACCACTTCCACGTAAATGAACCTAAACAGTTTTTGATCTAGTTTCACACCAATACACTAACTATGATATATGTATGTGTCTGTCTGAGTGTGTGTGTGCTCTCTATTAAGTGCGTGACTGCAACAGTTGTTGGTTTCTCTGGTAAACCAAGTCTACGTTCCAATGAGGCCAAAGTGCAAGTGCCTATTATGTCAGGACAATGTGATACAATCACACACACACACACAGGCACACATACATACACAGGCATACATAGACAAACCACACACCAAACGGAAACGGACAATAATTTAGTATGGGCACAGAAAGCATTCGAGTGTATTGCCAAATGTGGGCGGGGGGTTGGGTCAACAGTTTTAGTCAAAACCAATTGGGCATAATACTAAATGGAGTCATACTTTGGTGATGGGTGCCTCCAGGGGCAGAGAGGTGAGCTTGGCCAGGCTGGTGCGACGCAGTCCGTCGGAAGCAATCGAACGCACATCGAAGCTGCAGCGCCGCACCGAGTGCAGTGAACCACGTGGCGCCTCCTTTGGCTGTGGCAACGTGGCTATAAAGTCCATACCACCGCCAGGTATATCGAAGTTGAAAATCAGATGTGTGGGTGCACTGTGGAATGGAATGGACACACTTGATAGGTGGAGGGCCCACATTTAGTTAGAAGCTAATGCACTTACCTGCCAATGCAGGCCACAGGCACGACACGAACGTGCATGGGTATGCCCTCCAGGTTCTTGCGGCGCACCGTCAATATGCCATCGAACTCTTTGATGCTCTTGCCCTGCTCACTGATGGTGGTCAGGTCGGAGACGAAGATGTCTGCTAATGGCTTGCTAATTATTTCATCCTGTTGTTCGACAGCAACATGAAAATCTCATTAATGCCATCAATTGAAACAGTTGCTGCTGTTGCAGCTGCTCGTCTAGTCCACTTACCAGTCGCATGTTCAGCAGCCGCTCCGTGGCCCGATTCGCATATTGTATGCGGAGCACGTCGTCCGTGATGAGCACCACCTCCTTTAGCCGGTGCAGTGCCGTGTAGAGTGCCTGTGGGTAAATATGGTTTTCGTTTACAATTTGATTAAGGCCCCAGCTGCGTTCTCGTCGCCATTTTGAACCGCACCGTGCCACAGCGAGGCCATTTAATTAAATTAATGCATCCGGGCAACACAGGCAGAAGCTGGCCAGGAGCTACAGAAGCGATCCCCGAGCATGGCATTAACTCAATTGCGTATTGCGCTTACCTGTTGAGTGGACATGACATTGTGCGGCCGTATGATTGAGTGCAGAATCTGCTTCAGTTCCACGCTGCACATGGCCAAGTTAGTCGTCTCGGCTATGCACTAGGAGCAGAAGGAAGAAAAATAACAAAGATAGAAGCTTCAGCTTTTATTGGATTGGTGTAATTAAGACAGAGAAACTTACTCTATTAACGCCAGCGTCCAATAGAGCAATTAGCGCATCATCCTTCTCAAAGAAACTAAGAAAAAGTCATTAAATAAGTAGTTCGTCCGGCAGTGGGTTGAAAACTAAACTTACCTCTTCTTGCAGACTGCAATTATTGTCGTTAGATGATGTCCATGTGTGTGACGTATTGTTCTAAGTAGAAGATGGAATAGAGAGCAAGTTTAGTGCAAAGTTTGAGCTACCCTAAAAGCAGAAGGGGACCACATCACGTATACGTAACGTTGTCAGCGAGCTCACCTTGCAGTATGCTCGGCATCGAGACCTTTTGTGGAGCGCGCATCAATTATAATTAGGTGATAGCATTGCGCTGTGGCATATGACTTTTGCAAGGTGTCCAGTGCCTCCTCCTTGGATTTGCAGAGTGTTACGTCCAGCTGATGGCGCTGGCAGGCCAAGGTGACCACTTCGCAGAAGCTATCCGATTTGTGAAAAACTAAAAGCGCCTGCGGGTGAATTGGCATTGGATTGAGCATTAGTCAAATTGGACAGGAAAGCTGAAGGTTCTTCTACTGCTGCTTCTACTCTTTCTGTTTCAGTGGGTATTACTGTTGGTGGCACGTGTCAGCTTACCTTAAGTTGAGGATTCGGTGGTAGCACGGTTGGATATTTCAAGTCCATGAGATTTCGCTGCAACACAAGTCAAAACAGATGAGAACAGGTGAGTTCAGAGCAGGTGAATCAACGTGTAAAATTTAATAAAAATCTACAGCGCTGGCTTTGCCATCAAAATAAGAGGGCTTAACTTGGCTTCATTCTCTTTCCCTCTGTGTGTGTGTGTGTGTGGGTGATGTGTCAGTTCATGGGTGTGTATGTATTTGTCTCGCATAATACACGTTGCGTGTATGTGTCGTTCAAATGATGATAAATTAAAATAAAATTGCTTGCGCCCGACGGAAATTGCTGGGGCGCCATTTGCCTTATTGGAGACTTGCCCTGCAGATTTATTATGCTCGTCTGAATAAATGCGATATGTGAAAATCAGGGATTTTATGCATACACAATAACCCACACACACACACACACACAGAGATACACACAGTGAGTTACGTGTGTGTCAACTCGGTAATAAAGACACAAGTTGACATCAAAAGAAACCAATTTAAAAACTATTTATAACCATCTTATAGAATTACAAATGGTAATCGTTGTTTTTATAAATCGATAAACATAATCTGTATATAAGTTCATTCACTGAGCATAACTCAAAGTTAAGTATACGCAATGTATAAACAGGCGAGACAAATTTAAATCCATAGATATACCAGAGATTTGTTTATAGTATAGGAAATGCAATATCTTTAGACTTTAAATGAGATTTCTAATCAGTCTGCTTAATAATTCACTCAAGAGCTTTCGTAAGTCTCTGAACTTTATCTATTCGTCATAGTTTCCCGTTTATATATTACAGGAAAATCAACGAAATGTCGTCATATACCTAAATTTGTCACTCTAAAGCTTTACTTCCGTGTTTACGCTGAGTCAGAAGTATGTTAATTTGTTGAAAGCGTATTTGGAGTATATAAAACTTTAAACGAATTGTAAACATCAATCAATTTCATTGTTGTTAGGCAACTGATAATTGCCATGCTTAGTTAAAGGTTTACCTTTCGCATATGAATTGTTATTGTTTTTGAAAGTTATCTTTAAGTTATCAGTTAATAAATAAAAGCGACGATTCCTATTTTGTTTTATTGAGCCTGTCAAGCTGTCCTAATTACTATAATGCCTGCCTGCCTGCCAGTCAGTCAGTACCTGAAATGTTTTGAACTCATCGTCGTCACTTGGCTGGCTCGTTGGCTTCTTGCCGTTGCCGTTGCCGTTTCCGTTGCCGCTGCCCACCCAAAGACGCAGTTTGGGGCCTTTGTGGAGCCGCCGCTCGTACAGGCTGTGGCACTGGCGATCGAATGTGAAGACCTTGGGTCGCAGCACTACGCAATCAGTGTCCTCATCCGGTGGCAGGTCCTGTTGGTGCGTTAGTTTGTATCTGTCTTCGAGCGTGAGGTTGTTCAGGCGCAGTGCCTGTGTGTCCAGATTGCGTATAGCCTCGACTATTTCCGGCTGCATATTGCGTCCGCAGCCTGCTTCCAGGCCGCCAGCAGCAGCAGAAGCGGCGAAGGCCATGTTCAGTGACCTTGGATTATGTGGCAACGGTGTCCAGATATCGCCGCACTCGGCTGCAACGTTAGCCTCGTATTCCAGCTCCATTTGCTCCGGTGTTTTGTTGGAGCTGCCCGTCAACACAGGCATTGGTAATGGTAATGAAATTTCACCGCCAGCTACCTTCATTTCCGAGGCCAAATTCTTGTCGCGCATCTGCCGGATGCTGGTGTTTATCGTTGTTTGGTTGCTGCTGCTCCCGACGCTGCTGCTCCCGCTGCCAGTGCTGCTTCTATTAGAGCTGTTGCTCTGATCCAAATCCAAGCCATTCGAATTAGCCGCTACTCTGACAGCGCTTATCAGCCGGTTCTTATCGACGTCATCAGCACCCAACGACGTCGTCGATGTCTTCGTTGTCGTCGCTGTGGCTGGTGGCCGTTGCTGTTGTTGTTTCTGTTTCTGTTGCAATTCATTATCGAGCAGTTGATCAGATTCCCTTGTCATTGGCTGTCTCGTTGTTGTTGTTGCTTTCGGCTTAACATAGTGCTCCGTCTCGGACTCCCTGTCCGACTCATTTGAATGTGCGGCCGACGACGATTTAGTGCGAAAAACACTCGCAATTTTTGGCAAACAATTGCGCATTCTGCTAATTATACAATAACACTCACTGTGATACTACACACACACACACCGAATAATGAGCACAACAGAAGCCACTTGACTTAATTTTTAATCTATTTGTTGTATACTCCAAGTGTCCTTCTCTAAACGAGCAGCAACAACAAATGCCGAGCTGAGCCGCAGCACATATCACTTATGTCAAAATTTTCAAAGTTGTCCAAAAGATTAAATTAAAAAATTGTGTAAATCCAGTTGAACGGGTCTTTCGATTTGGTGTTACGGCGTGTATATATATATATATATATATATGGGACAATGGTGTCGTGAGCTATGTATAGTAAGTATATCTAGAAATCGAATATTTCACAGGTTTTGCGGTCGAAACGCGACTGAGTGACTGAGTCAATTGGCTCGACAGTGAGGCGACAGCTACGAGTAGCTGGCAATGCGGTGGGTTAATCTATTTCTTTACTTTTTGATTTCCCACCTTCAATGTTAATTGATTTGATTTCTCTGGCGGCACATTGTTTATGTGCGACACACACACACACACACACTTACTTCACTCTACACACACACACAGAGTTATAGAGTATGTATTCAGTTTGTGTAAATGAGCGGCTATTTTTAAGAAGCGCAGCTGAGCGAAATGTAAAGCAAAAGAATAAAACAAAAAAAAAGAACACTCGCAGTTCAGCGAGAGCTGCCATCATATAACGTATAGTGATAAGATATCTTATCAGAGACACACACACATGTGTGTGTGTGTTGTGTGAATTAAATAAAATGCCCACAAGGGACAGCAGAATACGTTGAACAGCATCTCGTATAAAGAATTCACGTACCTGATACACGTCCATTGACTCATCCTCGGGCGTAAGCGCCAGCGCCAGTGAGGATTTGCGGTGACCAGGACGACCGCCACCACCACCGGATGAGCTGGTGCCCGATGTGCCAGTGCCTGCAATGAGAATAACCAATTTGCATTAGATATTTGTGCGCTGAAAAGCATGCTACATATTTCTGTGCGTCCTCGAGAATCTACTGCATACTTTTAGGTTGGCGCCGCCAGCTGTAAGCACGCACACAGACAGAGAGAGAGACAGAGAGAGAGAGATAGAGAGAGAGACAACGGCGGCAATTGCTGGCCATTTTAAATTCTTTTATACTATATTTAAGTCGCACATTTTATTCAATTATAAAATAAAGACGAGAAAACTGCCTGGAGCCAAAGCCAAGCACACGCACGTGTGCATCCTTCACCCACTCAAAAGTCCCGGCAAATCCGCTTACCCACAACCAGCTCAGATTCGGAGGCCGGACGCGTTAATGAAGCTCTGCTTGTTATAGCTCTCGTTGTTGTTGTTGTTTCGGTCTCCAACGCTGGCGTTTGCACTTGTCTGCCAGCCCTGCCCATCATTAGACCTGGACCAACATTCACACCCACGCCTGTGCCTGTCCCTGTGCCTGTGCCAGCACCCACACAATTGCAGTCACTTTCGACGCTTTCTTCATTCATGTGGGTGGCCGACGAGGAGGACGTCCCGGACAGGTTGGCTGGCTGGCTAGATATTATCATTGTTCACCTTTTGGTTTATTTGGGTTTATTTTGGTTCTTTATTTTTTTATTTATATATCTTATTTTTGAATTTTTTGCTGTCTTTGCAAATTAACTACAAATATTCAACATAATTATCGCTTTTGATTATATTCGTGGCACTATGTTAATTTGTCATTTATTTATTGTTGTTGTTGTTCTCGTTGTTGTTGTTGTTGTTGTTGTTGTTGTTGTTGTTGTTTCTATTGTTGTTTGTGGTTGTTGCTTTAGCTGAGCTGTTGGCCGGCTGTTTATCTGGTACCGTGTTGGCATTGATTTCAGACAATTAGTGCGTAATGATAACCTGCTCCACATGCATAACTACTACTACTATTCATAAGTGTGTATCTTTGTATCTGTGTGTGTGTTGGGGAGTATCTATGAGTTTTTTTTATGAACAAAAATAGCCCTGAAACATAAACAACGTGCGGTATAGAGCACACTGTCAGTACGAGTACTTCTACTTGTACTCGCTTTTGGACTCACACTCACACTTACACACACACACACACACTCATACTTATACTCATATCAATTTATTTATGTATATAGAGAAAATATTTGCGTATATTCAAATAAATAGACGCTAGCCCAGGCGGGGGCCCCGCCGTGTGTATCTTATCGTTGTTAGCGTCCGTTTGCCTCACTTTCTGCTGACTGGCTAGCGGTACACGCGTTGTAATCTAAACGAAAATCGATAAATTGTTTAGATAAAAGCCGCAGCCGGAGCAGCAGCAGCGGCAGCAGCCGCCTGCTGACGTCGGCCAGCAATAAGCAACAGGGCTTTGGCTTTTGAACAAGGCCATGCTCAGATACTTTGCGGCCATGTTTAATTTTCACTTGAATCTCAAACATTTACAACTATTGCACACACACACACACACACCACACACACACTGGCACAACTTGCACTTAAATTTAAAGCATCTCTTGCGCTTGTGGTGGGAGTGAAGAGTTAGCAGCAAATACTTACAACACTTGCTCACATTAAGGCTCATATTACACACACACACACACACACACTGGCAACAGTTACTGCCTCATTAGTGTGTGTGTATAAAGTGTACACAAGTTGCCTACTGCCTGCTGCTGTTGCCTGTTGCTGTTGCCTGTTGTTTGTCTGTTGCCTGTAGCCTGTTTGCTTGTAGTCGATTGCCTGTAGTTCGCTGGCTGTTAACTGGGCTAGGACTCGGAATCGAAGGTGCGCTTGATTTTGATCGATTAGCACTTGGCTTATTTACGTGTATGCAACATGGCCAAAACGGACGGACACGTTGTGCAAACACTGCAGGCGATATTAAAATTTAACTGCTCGGCAAACAGAAGCACGGTTACAGCTCCGGCTACGTATACGGGTATACATATAAATAAGAAGACGGACACGGCAACGGCTACGGTTACGGTTACGGTTACGGTTACGGTTATGGTTTACTGGCAAAACGGGCGCAAATTCTATTTATTCAAACTTAAATTATGAATTATGAATGCGTAGCAACAGCGACAGCGACAGCGACAGCAACTGAATGGAAGAGACTCGTTGACCAGACCAGACCACTGCGAAACGTCCGCACTAATCCGTTATGAAAAACTGTTTGCCAGATGATAATTCTCGCACGGATTCTCAAACCCCAAAGCGACCGCACCATGCGCTACACTTCAATATGTCGGCTTGTTTGCCTTCTCCATACACACACACACACAAGCATAAGTGGAAAAGCTCTTAACTAAATTCCATTTCCACATGACGACAAATATATAGATCAAAATTGTCATAGAACTACTCTCTGGCATTTGCTTGAACTGCTTGTCGCAGTTATATAAATGCAGATGCGTTCGTCATAAAAAACAAAACCTTCTTTAAGGTTTTATTAAAGATTTTACTGTTACATAAAATCCTTGTGTCCTTGGTGGAAGGAAAGCCAATTATATCAGTTGACTTAAGACGATTTTCAAAGAATTCCATGCTCAAAGTAAATTCCTGAGGAAATTTAATGATGTGTTGTGGGTGGAACAGAGTTGCCTTTTAAATTTGAACCAATTATTGAAGTAAATTTATTTTCACAATTTTTCTCTCTACACTGGAAAAAATGAAAAGCTGACTTGATTAGGTTAATTTTATGTGCAAGAAAAAGATTTGCGTGTCAGCTTTAAGCGGCATCTAATCATGTCTGAGACGTGATTATTGAAGGCTTTAACATCCGCTGCGGATGTTTGCAAATCGGGCAAATATGTTGCGCCGATTCGTAGGGAATAATACCTAAAATATCTGAAGAATCTGTGCCAAGCACGAACTCAAAACATGTCAAAGGAAAGGCAGGAAACAGAGCATTCCAAACTTTTGACCTGATTCAAACTAGTTACACATTATATATATATATAGTAGTATATATTACTATATATAATCTATGCTGCAGAGCATTTGTCGGATATAACGAACCGATCATTTGTGGAGAGGCTCTTTTGCGCCTCGGTCGTCGTCATGACAACCAATTAATTTTTGATAAGATAATATCAGGCAAGTTTGCTCATAGTATTCAGATGTTTAGGTCCCGTATATATAGAGAGATACTAAAAACACAGGCGCATAATGCGTTTTCACACACTACTAATACACACACACACACACACATACAGATAGACAGAGAGAGAGAGAGAGAGAGATACATGCATAGGAATAAATAATCAAGTCGAAAACAGAACGCGTGCACAATCTACATCTATGAGGGAGAGAGTAGAGAGTATTCTATACGATTTTGTTTTGCTCTGTTTTGTTGTGCAGTGTGTGTTGTGTTGTGTGTTGCGCAGTGTTGATTCTTATTTGGTTTAGTTAGTTGGCCAGACAATATCAAATGTGAAATTGCAAAAGGAAAGAAGAGAAAAACCAACGAACCTGCCCCCGAGGCATTACTTATCTAGCGGCGATCATCGCACCGCTGATAGTTGATAGTTGATAGCAGGCATGGACATGTCGCCAAGTCCAGTGGGTGTCGCCATATTGACACTGGCGGCCAGTTAGTGAAATGGCTGTGCTCTCTGAGCGGTCTGTCTGTGCTTTAATCTAATCTTTGGGTCGCACAATACGCGGAATTTGTGAAAAGCTTCACGTGGCTTGCGGGGAGCAGTGGCAATGGCAGTGGCAGTGGCAGTGGCAGTGCCACACATAGTGGCAATTCCTTGGCACAAGAATGGATCTACCACAACTACTGAGAACTTATTTCAATTACTATATTTCGACTATTAATCGATTTCGTTACCTATTCTTCTGACTAAAAGTAATTAAGGTGGAAACTTTGATAAATTGTAGCATACAAAAGGAAGGGGGTGGGAGGGGGCTGACACTTGGCACCTGCTTGTGGCAGCTGCTTTCTGGCGGGGATTAGGCGCACATAATGAATGGGCATCAAGAGCGTCAGCATCGCTGCATTTCGGTTTGTTTTGTCTATTTTGTTTTCATTTCTCTTCGTTTGTTCGTTTGCTTTGCTGTTGCCTTTGTGTATTTTGCTTTGATTGATGTTTTGGCGCCGTTGCGTGGGTGCCCGCCTCGCCCGCCCAGCCGATTGTTATTGTTTAGATCGAACATTGATTGCCGATCGTTCACAATTCATGCGCGCTCTGGCAACGCTCGTCATCATCGATAATCGATGCGTGTGTGTGTGTGTGTGTGTGTGTGTGAGTATCTCTCTGCCTGTAAAGAATCTAAGAGATCGTCGCAGTCGCGTGTAGCTTAAACCAGATTGTCATGTGAATCTTTTGAAATGAAAATTTGTTGTTGTCCGTTCGTCTAAGAAAATATTTGAACTATGCTTTGCTCTGGGCTATTCCCATTAGAAGTTGGGTCGTTAGCCGTTGGTTCATGATGTTTGTCTGACAGTCACAACATGTTAATGAGCCACTTTTGCGCACATTTGGCGAGTTGCAGCCAAATTCAAGAATGAAAATACATACATACAAAACTATATATATATATGTATAGAGATACACGACTCGCTGATACAGTTGCAGATAGACAGCCAAATGGTTAATACAGCTACAGCTAAGTATAGACAAATACAAAGATGGATAGATACATACAGCTGGTGTTCACTGGACAAATCTTATTCTACTCGCTTTAAGCTACCAGCTAAGTTACACTTGTTGTTGTTGTTGTGGTTGTTTGTTGTTGTTGGCACACTTAGTTGTTAAGTTTGTTTTGAATTTTAACACTTTTCGATATTGTGTATAAAAATTGTTGCTATTTTTTATTAGGCGCTTTTTTCTCTCTTTTTTGCTGTATTTTTTTCTTCTTTTTTTTGGCTCGCTATGCGAAGCTGAGCTGTTTTTTTCCACACACTCACACACACACACACACACGTCGTCTACCAATTGCAGCGATCTTTCAGATAGATCTTTTTTGTGTTTTATTTTTATGTCACACAGTTTGATGCAAGTGCGTGTCATAAGCTTTAATTGCGTTCGATTTTGGTTCTCAACTGGTTGGCCCTGGCTAATACGCGTTGCAGTCACCTGCACGGCTTTTCTAGCCAAATTTGCTGTTGTTGCCGTCGCTTTAGGCCACTGCAACAAGCGGCTGCTGCTGCTGCTGCTGCTGTTGGCGACCAGTTGGCGACACGCCCGCGAATCGCGCCCCCTGCATTTGTATCTGAGAGTTTGAATCTCAGTTTGAAGCTGAATGTAAATTTAAATTGAAATTTGTATTTGAATTTCGAACGCCTTCACCTTCTGCGTCTTCGATTTGCATAACGCGCGGCCTGGGCGAAGCCAAGAGTCGAAAATACGAAAATAAGTACGGGTACGGGTCGATTACAGTGTATATATATGTATTATCGTATGTCTTATTATTATTATTAGTATTATTTTATTTGTGCACCGCACTTGACAGACGACACACACACTGACAGACAGACAGACAGACAGACAGCCAGACAGCCAGACAGACGGCAAAGGCTTTTTGTCCCGTTATGAAAGCGTTTAACAACCGACACGGCGAACCAATTTAAAGCAACTGACTCCATAAATGGCGAGCAGCTGTTGCGAGTGCGAGCTTTGAAATCAGTTTGTGGCTGTGCGGGGGTGGGGGTGCGAGAGGGGGACAGCACAGGCGTTGCCACTCACCGTTCACCGTTCAGAGAGAGAGAGAGAGAGAGAGCGAACCGATAAACGCCGCTCTCAGTGATCGGTTCATCGCTGAGCGCGATCAAGTTTCAGTCAAAGCAAAGCGCACTCATAATCTCCTGCTCTCTCTCCCTCTCTCGCTCTCAGTCTTAGGTAAACGTCTTTAGGCTGCAGCTGTGGCTACTGTCCGCACCTCCCGCACCACATACATACATACATATTGTGCATACATATCTATGTGAAGCTCTGGGCAAGCCGTTAATTGGAGTCGACACAAAACAGCTGCACTTCGCTACCAGAGATGACCAGCTCTAGCGCCATCTGACTTGACGCAGATCGTATTACTTCCACCAGTTGTGGCTCCCTTTATACTCTGAATACTTTAACCGCAGCTCACCGAAGCCTGAATGCCCTTCTAATAATAATTGTGCTAAAATTAGGAAATTTAGTTGAATGATTCAACTATCGATAAGGAAAACCAATTACTAGCAGGCAAACACAAAGAAGTTCTGACTGGCATTATATGGAAAATCAAATGACATATTTGAAATAAACAGAAATCGCAAGTGACTAACTATTAGAAAGTTAGTCTAAGCACAACTCATCAGAATAAGTCATAAAGATTATTAGTTTAAGGTACTTATTTGTATTTCAAGACGAGAATACTGTTTCTGATATATTCCTTTATTTACATTGTATAGCTTGAAAAGCATTTTTAAACATTAAAAGCTTAACTTGTAATTATCGACTGACTATCAAAACTCTAATACCCTTCAGTTCACCAATAGTTACGTTTAAAGGTGGGCTAAGTTCAGAATGCTAACAATTATAGATAACCAGGTTGCTTGACTAGATGTATACACCTTTCAGACTTTAAATTATACTCCCTGAGACAGAGCTCATCTTTAAGCTCATCTTTAATCTCAGCAGCAGCCTCTTTCAGGACTCTTTTCACTTTCAATCAATCTATAGACCTGTCGCTGGGTTGTTGGTTTTAAGATTTTGTTTATGATAAATGCTGAATGGCATTTCTAATTCTTTTATTTGAGCATTCGATCAACTTCTCTATAAGTTCTTCCCTTCAAATATTAAATTCGTATTCATATCGCATGCTTTTCGACCCTTTATATTTAAAATAGTAGTTTTCTTTTATTGACTTCATAGTTTAAATAACAAAACTTAAGTCAAACCTATTCAACACGTGCTTTTCTTCCAAGCAACTCTGCGAAACATAATAGTTTTCATTAGACCTTTATAGACCCTATATACATGGTCTTTATCAAAAGAAACAAAACTTTTTAAATATAACTGTTTCTGGTGGCGCCACCTATTGGTGGGTATATGAAAAATGTATATATATATTTATCTATAATTCGCATAGGGAAAAACGGACTTAACAATGTATTCAATATCAGCATTTAAAAGAAAAACGTAGATTAACTGTTTGACTTGATCAATAAGAATAGGAGTCATAGTTTATGGCTACACCGAGAGTAGAAACTATCTTCCTCTTTATCTTCCTATATGCACCACCGATTATGCCTTGCGCAATCCTTTTCTCATTTTATGTTCACCTTATAACTCTCATTTCCGAACATTCTCTACGTTCAATGAAACTTTCGCTTTTCTATCTACTAACACTAATACTTCTTGTTCCGATTGAGTTTTTCTGGGTTTTCCCAATCCATGCAACAAATGTTGCAACAATTCAAAGCTAAAATCAGTTTTAATAATACTTTTCTCTTTTTTTTTATTTCCAGATTACTTTTAGAATTTTATATTGTTAAATTTATTCTGTTTGCAGTCGTCTCTAAATTAAAATAAAATAATAATCCTTTTTTTTCGTATAGGGGAAATACTTAATAGTGTATTAAATATCAGAATTTAAAACCCTATTTTAGTTGCTTAATTGTTTTTGCAATAAGAAAAAGAGTCAAGCGGATGCCAGAATTTTGAATGATTGTACATACATATATATGTATATATATATAATATTTATAGATGTAAATATATATATTTTAGGTATTCTTTTGAGAACTTCCCCCTGGCAACAAAGCGTGTGTGTAGTTATATTTGAATTAGGAAACTTATTTTTAACCAGAATCCCAGAGATAAATTTTTGGATAAACAATTTATTATTTTCTAAAGCGGACTCTGCACATTTACTCTGGCTGTGACATTTATTCGCCGCTATTGTAGTATATTAGTTTTTGTTCAGTGGGTGGGGGTGGAATTCTATTGTTATATTTTTCATTACTTACTGCCCGTTCCGGTTGCACGACGCACGACGCTGTGTGTAAAGTTGCCCAGGGCAGCGACAGTCACAATGGAATCCTTTTTGCCGGTGCTGAGCTGCAGGCGGGGATTAAGATTGATGCAGTTCAATTGGTCAACGGTATCAGTGGGTAGATGGGTGTGTCGGTCAGAGTACACCGCACCACAGTGGCCACACACTCACCTTCTCATAGTCCGAGTCTTTGGTCTGTAGAGGATTGAGCAGCACCTGGTTGCACATCATGTTGTCGCCGCAGGTGGCGCTGCCCGTGCTGCCGTCGCCGCTTTGATTCTGCAGCGTAACGGCGCCGCAGCTGCAGCGGCGCATGCGGCTGCGCCGCAATTTGATGCAGAATAAGAGGCTGCCATCCTTCTCGTTGCCGTCCAGGGGCAGGGAGACATTACCACCAGCCGCAGTCGGCGCCTCTGTACCCGACGATGAATTGGGCAATGTGCTCGGTGAGCAGCCCATTGCGATGTCCTGTTGCTGTTGCTTCGCCTCCTGCTGCTCGTCCTGTTGGTGCACCTTCTCCTCCTCCTGCTCCTGTTGCTATGGCTATGCTAATTTGATGTCGGTTTTGGTTTGGTTTTGGTCGCTGTTTGGCTTGGTTCTTGAGTTTCAATGGAGCTGCCGACAGTTCGATGATGCTTAGGCATCGGCTTTTGCTGCTGGCACTGAAAGCACTGCTTCTATTTGGCTGTTGTTGTTGTTGTTGCTTGTTTGGTGTGTTGTGTGTGCTTGTTGTGGGTAACATAATTGGAACATTTTTTGGGTGTGCTCGTCAAGCGATCAATTGATTTGGCTGATTGGCTGTTTTCCCCCGTTTACATCTCAAGTAGCTGCAAGTGAGAGAAGCATAAATAAAAGAGAGAGAGGGAGAAGAGATTATAAATAGAGCACAATATCACGAATAGTCGAAAATTGGGGCTTATATTCGGTACAAATGTCTTGCCATATTTACAAATTGCTGCTGTTTCATTAAAAAACGAATTGTTGACCTGCTTATTGATTGCTGAGTTGTCGTCTCCATTGAAGCGGGTCAATAGCTAATCCTACGATTGGAGTTTAGACCCTATAAACCAGTTTAGAGTAAACATCTTGAGTGAGACGCGTATTAGCTCTACGTTCATCATAAATCATCGTTAGATCACTAAGTGAATTCATCAATTGATCTTATGGCCACTTATACTGAGCACTGAGTACTCGTATTTACGTTTAACTATAACGAATCGTGTTTAATTAAAGCTCACTGATTACTATCAGGTCTGTTCCAGTTCATCTGGTTTACTCGAAATTCTTTTTTTACAATGTCATTAATTAAGGATCGTTAGCAGCTGTTTCGAAAAATTGGCACATTCTTCTGTTACCAGGCAACAGTTATTATTGTTGACTGCTTACAAATCATCATAAATGTAGTCCAGACATGTCACTATTTAAAACTAGGCCCCACCATAATCATATGATGGTATTCAATTAAGTTGGAAGCCTATACACATACATATCTAATTGAATATATATCATATAGATATGCTGGGCAGTTCCATTCTTAGTAGATTAATGGGGGAAGTTCTTTAGAACATAACAATAGCAGCCCTTAACAACAGTCGCCAGAGTTGAGCGATCGGTTTTCAATGTTTTCAGGTTGTTTTCTGTTTTCTTAGATAAAAGTAGATACATTGACGAAGTAGAAGCTCGAGGCAGGTGAGAAAAGCAGGCAAAAAATAAGTTATGGCAGGTAAGTTCTCACATGGAAAGGAAACTTTTTGCTTGCCTCAAATCTTAAAGATTATATAGTTTATACATTTATTACGAAACGTTATTACGAAGGTTATACGCATACAAAGTTGTATATCGATTAGGCTATAAACTAAAGTAAATCCCTGCCTATACTTGACTCGAAAACAGCTGAACACTCGAGTAATTTTCTTCAGAAACCAAACGGTAGATAACCATTAATTATTCTAATCATAATTTTTATTATTATTATTATTATAGATACTGATAAGTGTGGATGGTAAGTGGCTTCGGTTTCATTTCAGTGACAAGCACATAAAAATTAAAAATAATAACGAAATCGAAAACGAAAACCGAACAAAATTGCCAAACTTGTCAACAGTAATAAATTCATAAAAAGCCCAATATTGGCAATGATAATTGAAGCCAAGGTACGAGTGCTGGAATTCCCCCTTGAAGTCGAGGTACGTGAGCAACCTGGTAATGTACCAAAAGAGAGGCTCACCTTTTGGGCCAAGTTAAGCAGAGACCCAAAACTTATTTTTTAGTGAAATTCGATATCCAAGTGAAAGACTTTTGGCCGGCACGTTTCCAAATCTGAATGCGAATCCAACAATTCACTTTCGAGCTTTGGAGGGAGATTTGGATGGACAAGGCGTAGTTCTGTATCTGTGTGTGTATGTGTGTTGTTTATGGTTGTGTTTAGTGGCTGTGTGACGTCTCTCTCCTTGACGTTGCTTTATCATCATCAGCGGGGCGACACAAATAGAAATACCATATGCCTCATCAAGAGTGCGAAACCAATTTTAAATATTTAGATAAAACTTGAACGAAAGCGAAAGAAGCAAATCAACTGATATGGGGCAAAAAACACTTTAGATTAGCAACGGCCCCAATGTCGACCTATTTCAAATATTTTTCCTCCCAAAGCATTCGCACAGCCCTCAGAGCCCCTCGTACATGGTCATATTCCGTATCCGAGCTTTTGTGTCTGTCTGGGGATAGGAAAAGTTCTTGAATGAGAAGGGGTGGGAGGGATGAGGGTTATATGAGTATCATTAAGTGGAAATACGAGATGCTGCTGCTGCTGCTGTTGCTTTATATCCTGCACTTGATTGAAAGCAGGCAATGCACGACGTTGATTGACTTGCCAAAGGGATTCAACAGTCTCAATGGCCGTAAGGACATGCACCATTTAGAGCCACTTGTTGACATGAGCTATGGCAGCAACCAGCTAGGCTGGCTGTCTGTCGCTCAGCCTGTCTGTTTGTGTTTGCCAAGTTGTATTGTTGGCCAAAAACAAAGGCGTCACAACAAGACACAAAACTAGACAGGCAGCGTCAACAGCAGCGTCAAAAACAGCAGCAGCAGCAGCCACGTCGAGACAATGGCCAGTAAAATTCAATGCTGCGAGATCGAGGAGAACATATACATATACATATATATATATATATTATATAGATAGATATACAGACACCATAACTGTAGTATATAGCGCAGTGCTTCTGACCCTGTCTGTTTGTTGCTTTAAACAAAGTATTTTTAGCTGGGCCATAACTATTAAGAGAAAATTAATGATTTTTGCTTTTCGCTTTTAAGTTGCATAAATAAGACAAACACAATTTATGTATCAGTGTGTGTGTGTGTGTGTGTGTTTGAGTGGCGACAAGGACACACGCCTGGTGCTATGCAACTAAAACTAATCACATCAACATCAGCAGCAGCAAATTCTATTAGCGTTAAGGCAGCCGAAGCTGTGGATATAAAGACGAAAAGCAAAGGTAGCATATGGAAGGGGGTATCCAGGGGGAGGGGGGGCAGGATGCAGCAGGACTATCTTGAGAAACACGAGGCTGCCAAGGTGGGCATATGGCATGCTCTGGCATACGCTATTAGTATGCAGGTGGTAGTAGGTATTTGTATAATAGCATCATCAGGTGTGTGTGTGCGTGTGTGTGTGTGTGTAGTATGTGTGTGGCACAATATAAATTATCGCGCATGTATATAGCATACATATATGTACATCAAGTATGGAGAGCCCCAGCCAGGCATTGCCATGTACAGCGACAGGGGGCCATATCCATATCCATATTGGAGGCAACTCGCCGCTGACAAAGAAACGCAACCGCACAATTTTGTATCTAATAGTTTTGTATCTAATAGTTTTGCAAACTGATGTTTTGCAGCTGCGTTCTGTTTACTTACATATGTATCGATATACTGAACTAAGTATCTATATCTATACTATATATATATAGATATATATCTGTGTGTCTGTATGCAGCTGGCACATTGTATGGCAGCCGTTTTAATCGTGCGATTTATATGCTCTCTCCGAAATAGATAATTTAAGTGTTCTCATCAAGTCGTCTATAACTATTTATTACTTCGGTTATTCTATTAACTGAATTAAAAAAATACCATTAATCGTACTATATATATAAACCTAGCAGATGTACCATATACAAATATGATCTTAGGCAGCTCTTTGAGGAGCTGTGAAGAAAAAGATTTATCTTTGAGGTAACTCAACTTTAACTCGATTCTACCTAAGGCAGTCAAAGGTTATAGTTATATTATATAGTTTGGTATATTATAGTATAGTAGAAAGGTATCTTACAATTAGGTAGATATATCTGATTATATAGACAGCTAAGATTTGTATACAACAATCAATCGTTTTCGATAGATTCCTTATGATAAAGTAATCTGATCGATATACAATAAACAATCATTTTCGACAGATTCCCTATGATAAAGTAATCCGATCTGAAGCTTTCTGATATTACTAAAACTAGTATTAGGGTCAAGTTTCCTACGTCTTGCTTTAAAGCAGATACTTCAGTTGGCAGAGAAACAGTCCAGGCTAGTCTCATAGACAGCTGGAGCTGGTTTTAGCTACTCAGCTCAAAATACATACAAATATATCCATCTAGGATTAAATATGAGTAAAATCAAATGGTTTTATTATAAAGCCCTCGTTAAGTGCATATTAAAATCAGATGAGATTTAAATATAATGTTATATAATCGCTTCCGATTGTTAATCTAGGTTTGAGTTCATTGTTTGCGCTCGCAAAATAAATTAATTTAAAGTATTTGAATATTTGTGAAAATAATTAACGATTTAACATAAATCGTGAATTGAAATGCAACTTATAATTAATGAGAATTTAATTTGATTTCCATTATTAATTACACTTTTTTTGTTTTGCTTTCAAACAAAGCCGCTTACAGAGTAAAATATATAAAAAAAAATAACAAAATTGAGAGAAATTAATTGTAAGCCGCAAGAGAATCGGGGGCAAGTTTGTTGAAGAAAGAATTCAATTTTTTATTGTTTCAGATGTATCTTCGTTGGATATAAATGAAATGATATAAATTATAGTTATATAGTACGCATAGGCAGCGAATACTGAATCATTTTCTGTTTTTAACGCTTCGATAGACTTGAAAGCAAAACGATTCTGTTTTGTTTAAAAACATTTCACATAATCACAAGAAGACTTCGGAATCTTTTGAACTGGCAACTTTCCTGCATTGTAAATATTATTTTCATTTCATTTCATGTTCACATACACTAATCGAGATTACAAAAACTGTCTAATAATCTGTAATATACCACCAGCCCCTGCCCCATCCCCCAATAATGCAAATATCCCTTGCCTCTCGAGGCGAACACGCAAACCCAATTTTTATTACGGCTTACTGCCTGGACAGCATTTAATTTATCAAATCCTCTTTGTGCAGTATCCGTAAACATTTTACGCGCTGCGCTACATCGGGGTATACTTCCACATTAAACAAACAGCTTTTGGAGCATACTACAGACAGAAGTGTATATATTTTGTATGGTTTATAAATTGATGCGGAACAGCTCAGTTTGCTCTCTGTCTGAGAGTCTCAATTGAATCATCAGCTGATTCAAACCTGGTAACAGAAGTTATGATAATAAATATCGTTATTTACCTATCGTCTTTTGCTGTAAGCCTTTCCTGTGGCTGTCTCCTATTTAATTTTAAAAAATATCCCAACTTAATTCGTGTGATGAGCTCGTTAACCCATTTCACAGCACATTAAAGTGATCGAGTTAATATTTTTATATGCAGAGCTAATTAATTTCGTAATATATTAAGTAGCTTTAATTAAGCGGAATGGAAAATGGCAAGCAATCAGTCAGCAGTCAAAGTGCGGAATGCTTCATTGCGTGGGTCGTGTGCTCTGTGTGGTTAGTTAGAGTGTTCGACCTTCGGTGGTCACTGAGCATTTTATTCGTTCTTTCTTCTGTGCGTCAGCAGAAATATGTCAGCCACATATATTTACATTGCCCTTGAGGCCCCCAGAGACGAGATGAGATGAGACTAGTGGATGGTATGGGACGACAAATGGCAGTGCCCAAAACTAATCGCCTACAAGCGCGGAAGGTTGCCCTATTTGATAATGCATGTAAATAGATATATATACTTGTATATATATACACATAAGTACATAGGCAGTTATATACAAAATATTTCTTTCTTTTTGCCAGTGGTGAAATTTGCATTTCAAATACCGATCTTAACTGGAAGATAAAGGCAAAGTGTCGACTTCCATAACGAGCATCTTAGAAGTGCTTCACAATACGAATATGAGTATGAGTATGAGTATGAGTATGAGTACTCATACAATAAATCACGATTCGTGAATGCCCTGCACTAAACCCAGACGTGTGCATGCGAGTACAAACATTCGACATATATATAGCATATATGGTAGCTAATACTAATACGTGTATGGCATATGGCATATGGTATATGGTATAGACAACTAGTAGTAGTACTCGTCGTACTACTCGTAGTAGTAGTAGTAGTCGTAGTAGATACACTCTGTAGTGCAGTCCAAGTATGTATATAAATGGGCGGCCTGCTTAACATGCAAATGATGATCAGGGGGACGCTTGCATAACGGTTGTTACAAAATGTTTGCCGTACGCTACACAACAGAAGGCAGAAGGTACTGCAGCCATTGGAGTTACTGAAGGTATCGAAGGTATCGATCAGTATGCAGTAGCACGGTACAATTTTCAATGCTCTAAACAAAAGCAGCTCAATTTTAATAAACACTTAAAATTGAGACTTCATTAAGAGATACGTATAGGAAAAACAGAGGCCAGAATAGCTAATGGGAAAGGGAAGAGGTCTGGGACAGGTACGGGAACTGAAACCTAAACTGGAACTGGAACTGGGACTGGGACATACTGATTGGCTTAGAGACAACGTATCGCATAGATAGTAAGAAAATGAAAACGAAAACAAGTAAAAAAATACAAAATACAGTACTTAAAATCAGTTAATAGATAATCGTTTAAATGGGTCACTAAACAGACAAAAGACGCTAATATATATAACTATAACTATAACTATATAAAGTATACACTATTTTTACAGTTGTTGGGCAAAAATTTGTATAAAATGTAAAACCAAACGAAACGAAACGAAACGCAACGCAATGCAAATTGTAATTTTATTGTGGCTTGTTTATAAGTACAAAGCAATATTTTTGCATTGTTTATAGCAAGTATGGCTATGGACGTCTATGGATATAGGTATGGCTCTATACGTATACCTATATATATATATATATATATATATGTATATATGTATATATCTATCTGTAGAAATGTGCAGCTTGTAGCTAACTGATTGAGCATGAGACGCGACTGCTCGACAACTTTTAAGCACCTTTTAATGTGCTCTGCTGCTGCTGCTGCTACCTCAAGAGGGTAGCTAACAGAGAGGCAGAGCGAGAGATAGCTAGAGGCAGAGGGAGTGGGAGCGGGAGAGCGAGATGTGGAGTCGGCAGCACCCCCCAGATACGATTAATACATATAAATTGTTGAAAATGTGCGCGACGCCAGCCGCATGAAAATGTTTTCTTCATTTTTTTGTTTTTTTTTATTTTTTTTGTATACAAGCACCGAAAATGCTTTTAATTTCAATTTTTATGTATTTTTTTTCATATTCGTTTTGTGTTTTTTTTTTATTTTTATATATTATGCGACAATGAGACATGGCTGAGACATGTTCAAGGCAAGTACACTATATAGTACATAATATACATATACATATTATGTATTGAAATTCATTAAAAGTTTCATGTAAATGGAAAAAAATATAAACTAAAGTAAAGAATACAAATTATTATCTGTTGACGTACCAAAAAGGTGGTCGTTAAAGTTGTTGTTGCTGCTATTGTTTTATTTTTAATTTTTAATATTTATATCAGACTCTAGATATAAATTAAACAAATACACATGAACAATGGGCGCACACACACACACACACACACACGCATACACGCATTCCTAAAGAGATTTAAGTGTATGTGTGTGTGTGCATAGATACTCGAATACTTCTTCGCGGAATATCGTCACAACAATAACAAAAACATTTTTTTCTTTTATATTTTTTGCTGCTTTTTCTTCACAAATTAGAATTTATTTTAATACGCGGAGGTCACGTTCAAAGCAGTGTCGGAGACAGCGCAGCAAGCAGCGCTGCTTGTATCCGCTGCTGCTGCTGCTGCTTCTTGCTGTTGTTGTTGACGCACAAGATCTTGAATGCTGCTGCACAACTAAATTAAATGCATTAAGCACATATAATAATACAGCATCAGTCAAACCAACAACAGCGACAACAACAACAACAACAGCAACAGGAGGAGGGGGCCAGGGGGTGGGGCAGCAGAAGCAGCAGCAGCAGCTACTGAAGTGCAATCAAAATATATTGCGATGTGACGTCACAAATGCGCGCACAGCGATAACACACAGACTGTGTATCTACGAGATACAATTGGCTCACATTATGGTTGCCTAATTTACAAGCGCACGCACACACACACACACACACAGACTGTTGTAGACACACACAGTAAGACACACACACATACGTCTTATAGTTACTTTTGCGTTAGTTTCTTTTTTTTTCTTATGTTTTTTGAAAATATTTGTGAGAAAGAAATGTTCTTGCGCTGCGGCGACGGCTACCGGCGAGTTGTGACTGCGACTTGGAGATCTCGATCCACATACAAAACGTACCGACGCTACGGCGACGGCGACGACGACGACGGCGACTACGGCGGCGGCGGCGACGACCACGATTGCCTGTCAAAGCAGAACGTCAAACTGATTTCGCTGAGAGCCGCAAAGCGCGGCGCGGTGCGATGCGATACGAAAATACAAAACAATACGAAAATACTAAAAGAAAAGAAAAACTGAAACAATCTGCGGGATACAAATGTGAGGCGAACGCACACCGCGAGAAGTACGAGTGCGAGTGCGAGTGCGAGTACGAGTACGTATTACCCAGTCTGAGTATAAAAATGAGTATATCAGGGTCTGTATCTGAACTTGGCAACGCCAATCGCCAACTGCAACAACAATAAAAACAACACCAACAATAAGAAGAAGAGGAACAACCACATGGGTAAACAACAACTGAGCGGAGCGCGTGGAGAGCAGCCCACAGCGGTTAAAGCAAAGAAATCAAAGTAAATTTCAGCAAGACACGAAGAGTTTTAGCGAGAGAGCAAAACTCAAGAATGACAGAGCGGGATAGAGCGACGGAGAACGATAGAGCGAGAGAGAGAGAGCCGAGCGCGTGAGCCAAGCAACAGACACAACAGCTGAGCATAAAACTCACTCAAACACGATCGTGCGTGAGCACAAGACGCTGTTAACAGAGCGCAACTCCCAGCGGGCGTCTGTTAACAGAGCGCAACTCCACATGGGAGTCTGTTAACAGAGCGCAAATGTTATTAAGAGCGCGATCGACCCTTAATGTAAAAGTTGAAAAGCTACAAGTAAAATTTTAAAATAGAAATGTCAATTGAAATGAAAATTGAAATGTGAAATGCGAAAGAAATTGCCTTTGCGTCTGCAGCTTAGCTTAACGAGCTTTTGTTCTTTGCTAACTGTAATTGGTTTTGCCTTCAGCTTTATCAGCTAGCGGACTACTGGACGTTAGACGTACGACGTTAAGACTATAGACGTTAGACGTTAGACGTTAGACGTCGAACGCCAGCAGCTTTAGTATCAATTAGTTAGTTATTTTGTCTGGGCCAGTGGCTGCATGCAAACAAATCACGGTACAGTGCTCTTGTCAGAAAATATACATACATACATATCAATGTTATCACACACACACACACACACGCACACATATTAATTTATATACCATATATAGAGATTTACTTTTAGGTATTCTATTTGAATTTATGGCACGCCATACAGTAAAATATGTATTGTATTTTTATTACCTGCTGCTGCTGCTGGTTGCCTGCGGCGGCCTTGCAAAAATTTCCACAGAATCGTCGTTAGTTAATGCAATTTGACTGTTAATAAAACGATGCACTCACGGAAACAGTTGCAGAGTTTTATGTGTGTTTATGGTATTAGAAATGAGTTTGTTTGTAGCACAGAATAAATCCGCAAATTTGCCGATAAAACAAATCAGAAATTAGAAATCAACGCGTGTTCAACGCGTAGCTGCTGCCACAAAATGTTTTCCAATTATAAGCGAGCTGCTGCTTCTGCTGCTGGTGCGGCGGGTGTTGGTGTTGCTGCTGCTGTTAAACTGATTCTGATTGGATTTTCGGATTCCAAGCAGATAGTCACGATATGGGCCAGTTGGGCCACTCGGCAATCGGTCAGTTGAACGGTAAATCAAATAATACACTCTGCCGATAGAACAAAACTTTTCTTTTTCCCTTCTTGTATTTGTATTTGTATATAACAGTTTATTAATGTGTGTGTGTGTGTTGTGCTGCGTTTCTGTATCTGTATCTATATATCTACGGCGAACGCTTCGATTGTTGCGCGCACTGCGAATACCCGTGTATCTATCAATTCTGCCAAAACTGAACTAAAACTCTGAAGTGTGCAAAAATCCTACATAAGTGAAGTGTATCGGCAAATGCCAGCGATGGTAGCAACAGCGGCGGCACCCGAGCGTTTATGTTGAGCAGCTGAAGCTGAAGCTGTAGCCGTAGCTGTGGCTGTAGAGTAAATGTGGGTATTGACGAGCGAATGCGAGTCCAACACGAACACATTTACAACTATGGGTACAGATACAGGTACAGATACAGATAAAGATACACACACACAAACAACAACAGGCAAACATTTGGCTTGTTGCATGCCTGCGAGCTTTAATAATGTTTAGACACATGAAAGCTCTCACAAGCTTCCCTCTTCATAAGGGTGGTTTCTCGCCATCAGCCTATCAAAGTTGAAAGTGCAAGTCGAAATCAAGTTTATTATTCAGCTCACATACACACACAACAAATACATACACACATTTCGTGCCGTCGTCTATGCAGCCGCCAGAAGTGTGCTACAGTTTTCAGGAGCGCAAGCGCCACACAGCATGTTGCAAGCGAAATCCTGCTAAGCAGTCAACAGCAACAAGTTACTCTTCCAACAGAGTCTATATATTTCACGAGAACATATAATAATTTATAATTATTTTTAACTATACTACAGATCGATTTCTATATCTAAATACAGGAAATGTAGGGTAAAAATATACAACTTTCCAATTATATTTTTCGATTATGAGAAATAAAGATTCCTTAGAGGTCCTTAAATCTTTTTGACCCACTTCTCATGCATATTCACTTCTACTACTTATTTATACCCTTTTATCTATTCCTAGTTGCTGTAGGGTATCATTATTTCGTATGTACCTTTAATATGTTGCCTTGAATTATGAATGTTGCTTCAAAATGTTGATAAGCACTCGCAACACGTTTAAGCTGCAAAAATTGTGTTGCTGATGTTGCTGGTGCTGTTGACAACTGTTGCGTGTGGCCGAAGAGCCGAGGGATGACGAGCACGGCTAGGAATCAACACTCACACTCATACACTTGCACACACATACACACACACTATTATAGGGCTGGCAACATAATTACACGCTGCCTTGCAGCCGAACAGCTCGACACGATGTGTACTAAAAAAGCCACAGCAATTGTTGTATTAAAACACATTAAATTTGTGTGCAGTGTACACATGTTTATATCGGGGGACTTCACTTCAGCTGCTCTTTATGCGTATAGGTAATACACACACACACATATATACACACGCAAACTCACACCAGCACAGAGTTTAAAGCTTAGTTGGTATTGGTAAATAATAGCCGACTTGCTACGTACTGAAAAGGGCAAACAGCTATTGTACTTTATGTAGGTAGGCATCGTATAAAGTGATTATATACATGTGTGTGTGTGAGAGTGTGTATGAGTTACTGTGTGTGTGTGTGTATCTATAGCGTGTCACATTATATAAAATTTATAAATACTTCTAAGCAGTACCTCGGAAGGTAGCTGCGTATGTGCCACAGCCTCTGAATGAGAGTGTGTGTGCATATATACGTAGTATGTGTGTGTGTATGTGTATGTCCTTGTGAGCGCTTAGACATTAGCCATTGCTTGGCCAACTGGCGACTTTATTGCTGTATTATTGGCCTTTAATTTGACCCATCAATATTTTCCCAGGCATCAGCAGCGAATTTCCTGCGTTTTCCGTTTGCCTAATTTGTGCTGTCTTTGCTTCTTTATTTCATTCCCTTTTATTATAACCCCAAATAGGGTATATTACAACTGCAAAATGTGTGTGTAACGTAAAGAGCGAAGCAAAAATATACATTTTTCGAATTTCATACCTATAGAAGCAATGCTAAGGCCCAGTATAAACGCGAACTCCTTAAGTTTCCTTCTGAAAATGCTGTAAATTTGATATCGATCGATTTATGTAAGGAAGTTCTTTAGGATTTGCCGTTACAGTTCAGATTCTTTGGCTGCAAAAGAAGTTACAGTTCAGCTTAAAACTTCGCACCTAAAAGTATGCTACACTTTTTTTCTTACTTCAATAATTCAACCTTCTGCCGTTTCTGTTCGCCTGGTAAGTGACAGTCGATGAAAAATTGGATTCTTATACGAAAATCAAATCAAATTCAACTCAAAGACGAGTCGAGTGACTTTTACTTTTTCGTACACTTAAAGTTCCTATTCTATGACCAACTGTTAAAAGCATCAGGATATGGGCAAAAGGACCTCAGTCACCGGTTTTTTAATTGTTTTTGTGTGAGCTTTGAATTTCAATCGAATTTGTCGGATTCTGGAATGGTTATCGATACTGTTGCAGTCTGTAAATACAAAATGAATAGTCCTTTCAGAGTTTCTAAGGAAACTGTCTATTTATACTCTTTGAAATTCCAAATTTCTCAGAGATAAATAATTTGATTTATATATAAAATCATCTTACAATAAACACAGATAGGGGTGTGTTTATAGGGTGTGTGATGGTGTGTATATATTGTAGTGTGTGCTATGTGCAGCTAGAATTTGTATAAGGATATTTTTTGTGGCAGCCTTAGGGTATTTAGCAGTCGACTCCACTTGACTCGGTCGCTGTTTTTTGTCTCTTTTGTATTTCAATTGTTTTCCTGCTTCCTTTGTGTTGTTGTGTGCGTTGTTATTTTGATTTTAAGACCTTATTTAAACTTGAATTTACAGCCTACACAATTAAATTGATATATTTTCTGTTATTGATTCATGAGTCGCCAAAAATAATGTCCTTATAAATAACATTAGACATTAATTAAATAGAAATTAACTATCAGATGCCATTTCTTTAACTTGAGGAACAAGTACTGAATGTTATGTAAATTTGTTGCTTAGATAACATCTTGTTGCAGGAACTTGCAACTGCACTTATGAATGAGTTGCGCCACAAATCATTTAGGCTGGAGGCATGAGGCACAGAATGAGGTACGAACGAGCTGTGAAAAGTTTTTACTGGCCAGACCAAAACTTGGGCTCTTAATGGCCATGGCGTGGAGTAGGGCGAGGCACGTGTCAGCGGGGCATCGGGGCAGAGGGGGGACTTAAACGCACTTACCACTTACCGAGGTGCCTTGGAGGGGCAATAAGAAAAGGCGCTACAAAATGTTGCGCTGTGCCTGCTCATTAACAAGAGGAGTTGGAGGCGAAGGCCTGTAAGGCTGCCACAGCCTCCCTTAATGTAGTTAGCACTTGACTTCACCTCACCTGGTCGCCTCCACCTCCAGCTGCTCTCCCGCTTTCCATTTTTCACTTTGCCCCGCCAGTCGACAGTTTTACGGATTCAACAACATTTGTTTTTCATCACTTTGTTTGGTGTGCATTTTGTGGTTTGAAATTGGACCTTGGAGGAGTATGAAAGGTGGCATTATAATCTACGGCCACTTCTGCGTGTTTATGAGTCCGCCTTTTGAGACTTCCCGTCAAAAGCAGAAAGGAAAAGGTACGACAAAAGGCAAATATTTTTCGTATCGTAAGCAAACGAAAACAATGTGCATTACTACGAACTGGCAGCCTGTGCAACAAATGTTGCCCCAAAAATGTTTCCATTTCTTTTCTTTTTTTATGCTGTTTGCTGTGGCACTTAGCGACGCCACCAAATCATCTGCCAGGAGCCCCAAACTCTTTGCGATGCTGCCCCGATCTGCCCGTGGAGCCAATTAGCGGCAATCAACCAGTTTTATAGCTAACAATTAGCGATAATTCGTACTCTCAGGACTGAGGCAGGACCTAGAAGTAACATTCCCAGATCCAGATCCAGTCACAATTTATATACCAATCGAAATACCAGTCTTAGCCGCCCCCATAAAGTCATAAGGATTCAATGCAAGGACAATGGATATTGAGCTAAAATTAAATAGATTTATTATTCAATAAATTGAACGCTTTCGCTTACAATATTTGTAGCTAAATTTGAGTTTTACTTTGGAGTGGATAATGTGGGGGGATAGACCAGTGCTTATAAAGAGAAAGACAGAGGGAGAAACTGTTTTTATGACAATATAATAATTAATTCTTCTTTATATATATACTATACATATACATATATATAGATTGTATGTATATATAGTTGTAGGCTCATACTTGTATTTGATGTCTATATCCTATGGTATATGGATTTTATGGTACTTTTCATGTGCTTTTTATGTCTGTTCGTGTATGTGTGTGCGTGTGTGTGAGTGTGTGCACTTAGAATTACATAAAGATATATCGTATATAATATATTATGATATTAAGACATTAAGATATTTACTACTCGTACTACTACATAGCAATTATTGATATGTACACAAGCTTCGCAGTCGCCTAACACATTTTATAAACTGAGCCAAAGAACGGAGGCGTTTGGGGTGGGGGTGGGCGTGGCATGACCTTAGGTACCCTAAAAACTAATCAAAATATTATATTTGCTTTATTTATATATTTGTATATATATATTTATATATGATTTGCTGCTGCTTATAACTAAAGGGCCTATCAATAAATACAATGCTCTCGGAAGCTTGTCTTTTACGCAAATTGTGGAAATTGAACATACTACGCGATAAATATATATATATTATATAAATATGTATATATATATATATATATTAGGTATGTGGGTGTATCTGCTATGTTGATGCACTTTAGTCTTAGCCAGAATAACGAGTTCTACACACATTCTTTTTTTTTGCTAGCTGCTTTCTCAACAGCTCCTTAAGGCGCTAACATGCAACACACACACACACACACACAGAGCACAACTGTACTCGCCACTCGTTGCAGCCTGTACTCGCTGTGTGTGTGTGAGTGTGGGAGTATGCAGCTCGATGCAGTTTTCATACTGAGTTTTAGTCACACAACATCAACTTAAGAGCAGTTGTAGTCATATATCCTTTAAGTGTGTGTGTGTGTGTGTTTGTTTGGGTGTATTTACAAAGGACTTTGTGTGTGTATCGCCTTGTTGTGTGTGTGTGTGTATTTGAGTGGGTTTTTTTATTTTTCTGAAAAATATGACTTTGGTATTCCTTTTTTTTAATATGCTTTTTCTTCGCGTTGCTTACGAACTGACCACAGCATCTTTTAGCAGGGATACGCCCACAGTTCCATTGCCACCCCCAATACCAGCACCAATACCAATACCAATACCAGCCCCACTCCCACTGCCACTGCCTAACCCACTTGATGCAATCCCACTTGCACTTCCTCCATTAATAATATCATCCATGGGCTGCTCCGCTTCGTCGTCAATTGCTTCGTTCTGGGTGACTTCCTGGCTGTTTTCGTGCTTGACCACATTGCTTGTAGCTTCCTCATGCTGCTGCTCCTCGGAGGCGGAGGCGGAGGAGGCACTTGGCTCTGTCTCTGTTTGCTTTGTGCATTGGTCAGCTCTGGTTGCATTGGCCACCAGCACACCCGAGTACTTAATGCCATTCAGCTCGAGATTGACAATCAACTGCTGCTCGCCGTTTGTCCCAGTCCCTGGAAAAAGATGTTGATGTTGTGTTTGAGTGAATGATTACATTGGGAATGAAGGTCCGTAATTGGATTGCTTACCATTGCGTGCCACTTGAAACTGCATGCCGGACAGAAGGCTGAGTGTCTCCAGGGGATTCAGCTTGACGCCGCTGGATGGGCAGTTGTCGTGCTGCGTGTCCTTGGGGCTCGACTGTTGCTTGCTGTTGACGCTCTGCTTCTTTTTGGTGGACACCGGCGAGCTGTGGCGATGGCCGCCCGATGCCGATGCCGTTGTGGAAGTGCTGGGCGAATTCTCAATGGCTGAGTCATCCGACTTGTCCAGATGATTCTGATGATGATGATGATGGTGGTGATGATGATGTCCATTCAGCTGCTGCGGCTCGCTGTCGTCATGCATGGATGACGAGTTTCCTGTGGTATTGTGCTCCGCATTGCCGTACTCATCCTCCGGCTCACCCTCCGATGCAGCATCCTGTTGCTGCTGCTGGTGCAGATGATGATGGCTGTTATTGTTCGCCTGGTGATGGAAGCCTGCCGCAGCTGCCACAGCCGCCATATTGTGTGGATTCAAGTAAAAGTTTGCGGGAAAACCAGGTGGCATCAGCCCACTGCCCACACGCTTAGCTGGAGGCGGCTGATGCGGTGTGTCCTCATGATCCGCTGGTTCCGGCGTCGGATCACGCTCACGCTCGCGCTTTATGTGGCTCAAATTCAGATTCGGCGGCGAGTCGGAGAGGTTCAAGGCTTCGCTAAAAGTGCAAATAGAACTGATGGTTAGTGTCTTTGCTATGAAAAAGCTAATACGGTTCGCGCACAGACTAAGCTGTATAACAGCTGAACTGTTCGACTTACCGTTGCTGTGGTGAGGTGTGAGCCGAACCGGTTGGACTGCTGTTGTGGTACATGTGCCAGAGGGCCACCTGCGCGTTCAAAGCGTCGCGCGTGCTCAGCTCGGGGCTCTGTGAGCGCTGTCGTTGTTGCTGCTGTTGTTGCTGCTGCTGCTGCTGTTGCTGCTGGTGTAGGTGAAGCGACTGTTGCTGCTGCTGTTGCTGCTGGTGGGGATGTGTGGCGCCCAAGACCGGTGTGTTCTGCTCCTTCTTGGCCTGTATGAGCTGCAGATACTCCATCATGCGATTCTCGATCTCCTGTGTGACCAGATTCGGCATCTGGCCAAACGCCGGTCCGCCCATCAGTCGGCGATGCGCTGCAGCAGCGGCTGCCGCTGCCTGCGCCTGCTGATTGTTGGCCGCCGCGGCATGTGTGACCAGCGCCAGTGGCGACATTTGTTGCATGCCACCAGGCAGTGGTGGTCGCGAAATGGGCGTCTGTAAGAGGCAAATATGAATTGAGTTATTGAATCAAGCTGGAAGAGGGAGCTTCTCACCAGTGGCATCTGATTGTGCATAGCCTCATATTGGCCATAGCTGGAGCGACGTCCTTCGCGACGGTTACCATCAATGGCCGCCTGCAGCTCGGCCGGTGTGCTGAGATTCTTCTTCTGCACTCGTACGGGTACAAATACTTCATGTATCTGAAGATGCACAAAATTATTAACAGGCCCAGCAAACATGATCGAGTGCGGTAAACACAACGTTGTCCTGTCGTCCAGGTCCACGTCCACGTTTAACTTGAATTATCGTGTAAACACGAAACCTGATGAACAGTGTACTCTGTAAACAAATCTCTGACGGAGCAAGCTATAGCCTGGGATGCTGATCGATTGAGCCTTGATCGGTTTGCCGATGTTTGATTGTCCGGTTTGTTTGCTTGCTGCTTTGCCGTATTTGCACAGCGCATAGTTCTCGGACAGGTGTTGAATGCCTTCGAGCTAACATGTACCCAAGAGTTGCCCATACAAGCAGACGCTGTCCGGAACGAGAATTACCTACCTAGAGTCTTATCCTATTCCTATAAGAACACTACAAACGTCTAGCTCCCTTTCATTGGGTGGAATTTCTCAGAGATGCAAACAATATTTGAACAGTTAGTGAAGTAGATCCTAAATCTTTAACTTTTTCAGTTTTCCACCTATTTCTTAACCCTTTAAAACTAAAAGTGGATAAGCGTCTTGTTAGAAGGAAAAGAATCGCTTCATAAGATACTTTGGTTCCATAAGATACTTTTACTTTCCTTACTCTAAACTTTTGAAAAGAATCAGCTTGGACTCTATACTTATTACCTATCAGTCCGGCAGGATAAACAGGTTTCTATATATATATATATATATATATAGTAGTATTTAGGCAGATGTGTTCTACTTACTGGGTGCGCAGCGTGAAGGCAGCACTGGTGATGCTGGACGGCAGATGCAGTCCCTTAATGATCTCCTGCCATAGTTTTTTATTGATGACATCGACGAGGCCGCCGCGAGCTATCACCAGATTATATAGCTCATATAGATCCAGCACCGATTTGGCCATAATAGGCAGCCGATTGATGGGCGTGCCTGCATGAAAATGAGAATGAGATAAATATAAATAAAAAATAGGTAACAAACGAAACGAAATGAAAAGAAAAGAAAAAGTAAAAGCAAGTAAAAATTAGCAGTGCGTCCCGGTTTTGTGCTATAAAACTTCCACTTGTGGCATGTAAATGTTTTTGAATGCGCTTGTTAAATGCACCAGCAAGCAAAACACGATTAAAAGATGCCATAAAACAGATTTATCGTATTGTATCTTGTTAAGCATTATCCCTCCTTCCCTCCTTTCCCCCATGCCCCATACAGCAATACCCATAACATTCAGTCCTATGCCGATCAGCCATGGGGCAATTAACACTAGTTGCCTACTGGCAACAACACCAACAACACTCACATCCACAACAACAACAACAACAACAGCTAGAGCCAAGTGCAGTGAGCTCCGCCTGGGCAGATCGATAAAAACAGAAATAAATCCAAATAGTTGCCGGCTTTCCTCTAGAACCGTACAGATGTTTGTACATATGTCGATATATGTTTATGGCGGCTAATCATCATCATCTTTGGCATCAGCTCTACATACATAATTCTCATTTAGAATCGAAATCGTATTATTCGATTTTCAGGTGCCACGCCCCTGCTCTGCCCATTTAACCGCCCCTCCAAAAACTCATTTGTTTGGACGCGTCCCACAAAATAGGCAAAACTTAAAGTAGAACTGAGGCACTTGCAACAACAACGAATTATCAATCTCCTGCACTGTGATAGGAGCTTTAATGAAAAGGGAATTTGTATCTAAGGGTTCATTATATGTAAGATATATAAATTGAAGATATATAAACTGAAGAACCTAATGAAGAACGAGACGATATGCTATTGATCATGGGAGATTAAACACTCTGCCTTGAGGCAAGTTAAGCAGGGATTGGTATTAGATGACATCAAACGAAAGGAAAAGTTATATCTTTTATAGAAATCGGTTCAAAATAGAAATATAAGTGATAAAAAATCAATATTTGGACACATTTTATCTTCTTAAAGATAAGTTGGAGCAAGTCTATGAAGGTATCTATAAGATACATGTCAAATGATTCAATCAACTCTAATAGCAAACTTTCTCCTGAACACACAATCTTCTCTATAATTGAGACAAATGAACAAGGTATTGGTATTAGATGATATCAAAAAGGAAAAAGGTATATATAATATAAGAATCCGTTCTATATATGACCTACTATAGAAACATTAATGACAAAGGATCAACATTTGGACACCTTTTCTCATCTCAAACTATTCAAAGTATCTAAAAGATACTTTTAACTCTTTCAGCAGACTTTCTGCTCAAAGTACATTCTCATCTATAGATGTGATGGACTCTACCCTTTGTAGCGCATTGTGGCGCATATAAAAATCAAATCAACTTGCATAATTGCTGTGGGCTCTCGGTACGTGAGTAATTTGAAATTTGTAGTGTTATGTGCGTTCGTTTCTGAACAAATCTAAATACAAATACAAATTTGTTCAATATCATTTAATGCCAGAGAGTTATAGTTGTAGCCTGTGCCAGTGCCAGAGTATTGGACTGGGTGCTTGGAACTTGGAACTGGGGACCTGGGACTGTGTCTGGTAGTAGCCGGAGGCCTCTCGACTTTTTATGAGCCCAAAGGAATCAATCAAACTAGTTGATGGACGTGTTGATTGAATGAAAATACGTTTTTGTTTTTTATGCATATAAACAAATGAGAGACGAAAGGGGAGCAGTCATGATTGCACGTACTATGCATATCACAAACACACAGAAACACACACACACAAAAAAATGCTAAAAAGGAATAAAAACGAGTAAATCGAACGATTTACTTCTCTGGCACAAGGCTGAGGATAAATGTGTGGAGGGGATAAGCAGAGGAATCGATTGCGTTTCGATCATTTGGATCACTGCACGAGCCACAAAGCAAAACATAATCAATGGCAATTTAATGATTAACTCTGATGCAGTCCCAGCGATCATTAAACTCTCCTCTCAACCAAACGCTCCGCCCAAGCAGCCACATCACGCCAAAGGTCGCCTCTGGGTTTGATCCCAACGAGCGGCTACCTCCTGGCACGCACATCTGCAGCACCTTAACACACATTTACTATAAACATACACTCTTCATCATTATTCCTATCATTTGATATAACTATTAGCATTTTCATTTATATTAACATTTATATTAATCATTATTATTATCATTCTATTTTATCGCCAACTTTATGATTTCATTTAATTATAGTATTTATTATTTTTATCAATTCTCTAGTCATTTTTCATTATAAATTTTAACATTTCCACCATTTAATTAGTATTTATCTACTTTTATTATTATCATCATTAAACCAACTTGTTTTCTGTTTTCATCTTCACTTTCCTTGGGAATATCATTATTATTATGTGAATCCTTCTCTTTATCATTACTATTAACAATTCTAGAGCAGCTTTCATTTGTTTTCATCATTATTATTATCATTATCATTATATATTCTTATCATATCAATGTTTACCATCTCTTCATCAGAACTATTATCATTAATCCTAACTTTAGCATCCTTTTGATTAATATGATCATCATCAATAGTATTTTCTTTATGATTATCATTATTTGTATTATCCTTCAGATTATTATTATCATTTATTGTAGTTTTCTTTGTGTTTATCATTATTAATTTCGGATCCATCGCAGCTTTTATCATAATAATTATGAGTATCATCATTATGAGTAGCGTTATCCCAGGCTTTATTATGATATTGATTAATATTATTATCATCAGTATGTTCATCATTATAATCATTATTATCATCATTAAAATTTGTTAATATATTTTCAATGTTTTTATTATCAATTCTTATCATCATTATTTTTATTTTCATCACATATTTAATGATTATTATTATTATTTATCATACTATGTTTATTATAATTATCATTACTATAAGCATTATCCCTGATTTTATCAACACTTTCATCAATATCATCTTCATCATTAGAATGTTAATCATTATCATCATTTGTATTATAATTCACATCATTGTCTTAAATTTTCATCATTTTGATTATCCTTATCTTCATTTTTATTAATATTATCATCATCAATCTTAAATATATCGAATTTCTCCTTATTATCATCAGTTGATAATATCTTTATAATAATATATTTATTTCGATTATCTTTAATGTTGTTTTCTTTGTCATTATCATCATTATCTTCATGTTCATCACAGATTTCATCATTATGTTGATTATTATCACTTTCGTTGGGTTCTCCTGCTGTTGGACCATTACCAAGTGATATTTATTTATTTTTACGCATTGTTTTCTTAGATGTCAAGGCATTTTAATGGAAATTAAAGAAATTTGATCGACTCTGAAATCATAACGCACCTATTTCTTATATATATATATATATATATATCTGGTGCAGACGCAGAGTACGAGTTGTCTTCCCTTTGGCCTGACAACTGATTTTGTGTGTTTCCCCCCAAAAAAAAAGAGCATTGCCTGGTGGTTTAGACTGATCTGGGAAGGGTCTGTCGCTCGGTCTGTCTGTCTGTCAGTCAGTCGAGCACTGAGAAATATCTACGAAAATAGCGCGACCGGTTGATAAGTGATTGACGTCTTTTAATTAAGAATTGCGCCGCTCTTCGTTGCACAAACAGAAGGAGGGGCAAAGGGGGCAAGGGGGTACACTGTGTGGCAGCGCACATTTAGTTTTTATACATTTCTGAATAATTTCCCGTTTATATAGTATATATATATATATAGTTAGTTGTACAATTTCTACAATATCATATACTATAAATATAGTACGTATTTAGTAGAGATATAGATACATAATTATGTATATTCTCGAGTAGTGAAAGCGCGTTGCGCATTTTCGGCACTTCCTTCAACATTGGGGAGCGGATACTTCAGACAGTGGTAGACCCAGCTACCAGGTCCCAGCTACCAGCTCCCAGCTACCAGAGCGAGTCCCAATGACCGCGTGGCTGTACATACATATGTCAAAACTTGAGCGCATGTGACAGATTAAAATCCATTAAGTTGTCAAGCGTTTGGGAGATACGAGTATACGAGTACCGTCTAAACATCTATCTGAGTCTTATATATAAACACACACACATATATATATATATATATATGTTTTAGCTGTGTGTGAGCCTGTGAAAAGCACACGACATTAGATAAAATAAATAAGTTGCGATTGTGACTATGTTTATGGCATTTGCTGTGTCGCTTGCGTGTTGCAAGTTGCAAGTCGAGCTCAGGCATTAGCACGTTTATAGCAACAACACACACACACACACACACTCACACACGTTGCATGTAATTTAGCTTTAGCTTTTTCTTTGCACAATAATATTATTTTTTTGCTATGCATGTCGCAAATGCAAACACAAACAAATTAAATGCACTCGGCAAGTGGCAAATACACTTGGCGACTCATATTGGAGGACCTCTTTCTGGTGCTTGCAACACAGGAAGTGTGCAAAAGCTTTTGCATTATTGTGGCATGCCACATGACTTGCTGTTCAACGGCACAATTGTTAATGCTTATAATTAATGACAAGAAAATTTGCCATTTTAAAAATAGTCCACACTTTTGCATTTTAAGTACCAATATTCGAGGCACAGCACAAAGTCAACTGTATGTGGCCCCAAAGTGTTCTTGAGACACACACAGACTAACACTGTACATGTGTGTGTGTATGTATTTGTATTTGTGTGTTTGTGACGGTAATTTGGAGTGACAAAACGACAAAAAGTGCGGCATCATTATGATTTCCTGTCATTCATTTCTGCATATTTTAATGCACTCGCCGAGTGCAGCGAGAGCCAAGCGACAAATCAAACGAAATTTATTCAATTAACATAATTTGTGTCTGTCCGAAAAGCAAACAACACTTCACATAAACATTTCGTTAGCTGACTGAGTCAGCAATTGGTAAGCAGCCTTTGGGCCATATGCAAATGCAGCCACAGATCGAGACGCACTGAGCTAATGTGAGCGAGGGAGAGGGCTAGAGAGTGGGAGTGGGAGAACAAAGTGTTGCCTGCTCAAGTACATCTTGGCTCAAAGCTAACAGTTAACAGTTAACAGCTAACAACAATTCCCCTTGGGACTGCAACTTACCTCGCTTTTGCATAAACGAAAACAAATCATCCAGAAACTCCTTGCGCTTGGGATCATCGTTGATTTCGTAGAGCTGAAAGTAGGAAAAGCAAAATGATGATTACTATTTGTTATTATTATTATCGAATAGTTATGCTAATACGATCAAGAAGTATTACTTTTTCTATACAAATTAGTTTCTCTTATATCTTAAGCTATAGAGGCTCACATAACACGATCTGACACAGGAATCTTTGCTGGTTACTTAATTTTATTAAATTACTTCAGTCAAAGGTGCAAAATTATCAATAAGATATATTAAACTTCAGCTTAACCTATTAGAAATCCATCTACTGAGATATATACGCATTATATTATTAACAAATAACCAAATCAAATCTGAGATTATTAATGGGTTAATCTTATATTATAAACGCTCAAACTCATCTTAATCTAACTCTTTCTGAAAAATATACTATTAATACGATAGCCAGTATAGGTATAACTATATATAACATCATATATAAGTGATACTTATACACAATCAACGCAACCAAATCTTGTAATATAGACAGAGGCTCAGAGATTCCATATATTTGATACTTGGACCCATTATGTACACCCTGTATAAGTATTTCTCACCTCTTTCAGTAAAATAAAATACCAATTGTACACCCTGTATATGTTTTATATGTTGCATACATACATACATACATCATGCATACATACATCATGCATACATACATCATGCATACATACATCATGCATACATACATCATGCATACATTGTACATACATTATACATACATATATCATACATAAATATATCATACATAAATATATCATACATAAATACATCATACATACATACTTACATCATACATAAATACATCACACATACATACATACTTACATCATACATAATACATACATTATACATAATACATACATTATACATAATACATACATCATACATAATACATACATCTTACATCATACATAAATACATCATACATCATACATCATACATCATACATCATACATATATCATACATACTCACCCACACTTATATATACACATACACATTCACAAAAGAAGACACCAAAAAAGCTTGGCCTTACATGAGCTTAAGTACTACATTTGAGAATCGACGAGAAGGGCAGTTGACCCACTTAAAACGGGTAATTCTTATACACACTTATTCACATGCAACAACCACACACACACACATAAACTTGCACTTCTATGAAAAATTCACCAGAATGCACTTGCTTAGGTACTACATATGAGAATCGCCGAGAAGGGCGTCTGAAAAGCATTTTTTCATAATTGAATAACTCGGGTTGTGTGTAAGATAGAAATGAATTTATGATTGGAACTGAAAGTCCTCTTGATGACTATATGTATATATATATATATCATACGACATCGTTCAGTTGTCTTCATAAAAATAGTAGTATTAGTACTAAGCTACGGCATCTGCTATAGAATTTGTTATACTTAATATATATACATACAAACTCACCCACACTTACATATACACATACACATTCACACAAGAAGACACCAAAAAGCATGGCCTTACATGAGCTTAAGAATCGAGGAGAAGGCCAGTTGACCCACTTAAAACGGGTAATTCTTAGGATTGTTTGTGATGTCGAAAAAAGTATTACTAGTAGATTCAGTTGAAGAAAAAACGCACTTCTGTTGTGTAAAAGTTAACTTTGAACTAAAGAACTGAACAAGATATGTTCCATATACTATATATATATATATATATATATAACCAATGTATATAACTAATAATTAGATATAATAATAATATTTATAGCAAACCGTTCGTTAAACCGGACCTCTACTGTAATATTATATATAAGTGCTGCTAATAGACAAACAACCCAAGCAAATCTTCGAATAAAGACAAAGGCTCACACACTTCATTCAGGAATTTGGACTCGTTCTCTTCCAATTGAGTGTATACCCTACCCTATACCCTACTCTGTTATAAGTATCTCTATTATATAATATAATGAATACAATCAATGGTTGGCAAACAATGGCTTATAGATCTACTATTATATATATGGATAAACAACTGTGTTATAGACTACTTGACTTTGGGCCAATGGATTTACGCAAAATGGTTGCCACACGCCACACTCAACACACACACACACACACAGTCTATTGTTTGCAGTGTTATTTCTGTTTTTTGTTCCCGTTGTTTCTGTGTTGGTTAACAGTAACAATAGATGTGACATGTGACGACCCTCTGACTCTGCCTCTGTCTCTGCCTCTCGCTCTCCCTTTGGCTGTACAACTATTTGTTAGGGGCGCGTGTGTTGTTTGAGGCCTCATTCATGTAATCTCTGGGGGTTGGAAATGCGTTCACAAATGGAAATGGAAATCGAAATGGAAATTGAAATGGAAAACGTGTGAAGCACCCCCAATGTGCGCTCAAAAAGGGCAAATTTCGAGTGACTGAGCCTCGACTCGACTCGAGTCTGACACAATGCATAATTAGGTGATAAAGATGGGACTAACTATATATACATATATATATATTTATATATATATGAGTATATAGAACAAAACAATAGATGAAGCCATCATTTTGTCACATTCCTAACACAGGAAATCTAAATTTGAGATACATTTTTATAAAGAAAGTGTAAAGTTCTTTGGATTCTACCAACTTATCTTGATCCTTTTTAATAACTTGTTAACGAGCCGAGTTTATAGATATGATTTGAGACTCTCCCATAGATGGAGTAGGAACAGTATTAGTAATTATAGTGGATCCTCAGGCGCACACTTTGACCTTTGTGAAGTTGGCTAAAATCATTATAGGAGCGAGTCTTCTAGCCAGGCCGTGTCTACTCCGCATAACGTGGCATACAGATTCTTATGTATGTATACTGTATATATGTATAAAATTAATGACAACATCTGAGTGAACTCATCAAATTTGGAATTCATCATACTCTTTCCGCCTACTGCAAAGGCAATGCCAATGGTAGAGGCAATGGCAAAGGCAAAGGCAAAGGTACTCGGTACAGGCTGAGATCTGAGATCTGAAATCTGAAGGCTGAAGGCAAACCAAAGCTGGCCCGAAGTTGGCCAAGTCTCAGGGTTTTGGGTGCACATTCTAAGTCAATGCGAATAAGATGATGAACTGCCTTTGCTTCCCCACTCGCATAAATGATTTAAAACGCGACTGAAGTTGCAACAACAACAACAACAACAGCAACGAGAAGTTGCAGCCATGTGATGGAGTCGAAGTCGAAGCTGCTCTCTCTCCTCGATTTAAAGCTTGAGCTCAACAAGTTGCCAGGCTGGGGCTGAGGTGGGGATGGAGGCGGAGGCTGACGAGTTGCCAGTGCCGATTCATTGCCCCCGACTCCGAGTTGGACTCCGACTGCAACTGCAACACACACACGCAAGACACAACACAAGACACACACACACAACTTCGACTGGCTGACTGTTTTTTTTATGATGCACGACGCCCACAAGAGTTAAAGTATATGCGTCTCTATATACATATATATATATATCTGTATATATCATATAAAGTTGTAACAGTGTTTATTCATCCTTATGTCGGGGGCCACAGGAATTGATTGAAGTTCAACTTTTATTTGATGAGTTTTTCGGAGGCAACAACAAAATAAAAGAAGTTTTTTAATTAAACTTTTTCGCATAATAATAATTTATGATCACGTGTAATATATACATATATATATATATATATATATATATATATATATGGATATGTATGTTTGTATGTATGAGTGTTGAAATACCTCCTGTATTTGATCCTCTGAGATGAGCATGTTGACACACACACAGAAGCACGTTAAAAATAAACACTTTTTGTATAGGAATTCTTTGAATTAAATCGAAATTTTTAGACGCTTGCACTTGTTAAATGTGATTAGTTATAGTTTATATAGTTTATAGGGTTTTCCTGACGATGTTTCACTGATGTTTTGGTATTCACAATATGTTATTTATGTATATATATGCAGGATGCAGCCACGTCGATCGATCAACGCGACGATGCAACCTCATCAAAGGTCGTTTATCAACTAAAAATATTGAAAAGAGACGCGCAGAGTGCAGCAATCGACGCCGACGTCGCTTTGCCAGTGTACAAATCAAAACGACAAACACACACGCACACACACACAATCTATACATGTGTGTGTTGCCTGCCTGCCTGCCTGCTTGTTTGTCTGTATGTGTGTATCTGTGTCTGTTCATATTATTAATATCTACCTAATAAAATGAAGTCCGCTTTGGGTTATTGTGAAAATCCATGGCAGGCAACCCTTGTGCGGAAAACCTGCCTCTGTCTGAGCACAGAAATCCTTGCGACTTGCATCACAGCAGCAGCCACAGAGGCAGCCGCAGCCGCAGCCCAGCAGACAAATCCGCGACGTCGCCGTCGTCGTCGTCGGCAGCAATAAAACGATAAAAATCCCTCTAACAGAAGTTCTGGACCAATCATAATCGCTTTTATAACACACACACAAACACATACATATACTGTCTATCTTAAGGACATATGGCACACACACACACACACACACACACACATGGCCTTTGGGTTCGGTTATAAAAATAATCTCACTTATTTGTCGCTAGCATTTTTGGACTACGACTAAAATATACCTAAAAGTGCTTGAAATTTGAATCCTTGATTCTGGGAATTCTCAGATCAAACTGTGTGTGTGTGGGTGTACGTATGTGTGTGTGTAATTTATAACTATCAGCGAAGATGCAGATGGCATTGAAAGTGCAAGGATTCCAATGGATATGCTACTAAAAATGTCTACTTATAAAGCAAAAGATCCCGTTGCATGTGTCGATGATCGTCTCATAATTTGTCCAGTCTCATTTACACATGCTCATTACAGATACACACACACACACACAGTGTATATGTTGTGCACATATTTATTTAAGAATTTCACACTCGTTATTGAAAAATCTGTTGACCAGATTTTTGTATTGTTCATTTTATAATTAACTGACTGAAATTCGTTGAGGTTTCTTTTTCTTTTTTTATTTTACTTTTTTATTTTTTTATTATTGCTTTTGTTGATTTAAGAACCTCTTTTAAGTACTACACACACACACATACTACTACAGAGCCTGATTAAAAACAATCAATAATATAAATATTGATGAGTGCAAAATCAAAAAGATTTCACCTTCAATCATTCAATTTCAACACAAAATATTCAGCATCATCAATAATAATCATAAGGAAGGAAGTACGCAGAGTCTTACTTATAGATATATAGATATAGATATAGATATAGATATAGATATAGATATAGATGTAGATATAGATATAGATATAGATATAGATATAGATATAGATATAGATATAGATATAGATATAGATATAGATATAGATATAGATATAGATATAGATATAGATATAGATATAGATATAGATATAGATATAGATATAGATATAGATATAGATATAGATATAGATATAGATATAGATATAGATATAGATATAGATATAGATATAGATATAGATATAGATATAGATATAGATATAGATATAGATATAGATATAGATATAGATATAGATATAGATATAGATATAGATATAGATATAGATATAGATATAGATATAGATATAGATATAGATATAGATATAGATATAGATATAGATATAGATATAGATATAGATATAGATATAGATATAGATATAGATATAGATATAGATATAGATATAGATATAGATATAGATATAGATATAGATATAGATAGTAAAAGAAAGTATCTTTAGGCATATCCTTGCAGCATATAAAAAAAATGAGTAGAAGAAAGCAGCTTCGATTCTATAAGTTACCCGTGAATACTTATGCGATTCATCTTTATCTGTATCTTTTTCTATATCTTATATATGTATATCTATCTTGACGACTTTCTATATATTTGTGCATCTTTAGAGACTCTTTCCCTAAGTATATTTCACTTCCCACACGAACCATAAAAGCCGATTATTCATTTCTACAATTTTCTCTATATATAAATTCGATTATTGGCGTAACAATATTTAATTATACTGTTTACTAGCGGTTAAAAAATTATAATGTCTGCTCCACAAACATCGAAATTTATCAAGATTATATATATTTCCTATATCTACACACATTTATATAGATGTATCTGGAGTGTATGTGTTAGTGCTTGAGTCTGGGGTACAGAGTTTGCGGTACTTGAAGCTGAGTAGAGCATTTGCACTTGTTGAAAAGCATTTAATGGGTATTTCCAACTAGCGAGTTTACAGGATTGTGAGATCTATATAAATACAAGTTTCTACAGATATCTTAAAGCTTAAAATGATAATGAAAAAGCAACTGAACAAACTGTGGCCTGATAAACAACATGTGATTTTTTTTAATAAAGGAATTTCCCAACTGCTATTTCTATTCGTGTTAATTATTAAAGCCTAACAACTTTCATAAGCTGCTGATCTGCAGATATATATATATATATATATATAACAATCTTAATATATATAATATATATATAACAATCTTTATAATAATTAAGACAAAACACGCGCCAAAGTTTCATAATTAATGTGGAAAGGAAATTGCAATTGAGAAGTTCGCTTGGCGGGGCGGCAGGGATGGAAGGGCGGTAAGGGGTTGGAATTCTGGTAGAATTGTTTGAGAAGAATTGAAAAACATTCACACAAAAGAATAATGCGATAAAATAAAATATAGAAAAAAATATTGGAAAATGCTTTTCGAGGTCTATAATTAAACATAATTATTCAGTATGTACAGATAATTGACATTGATTAATGAGAGCAAACCGAATACGTATATACATTAATATACATACATATATATATATAGACAAATATATATGCTTATTTATATATATATAAAACGAAACTAAATCATATAGAAATGAGGAAAAAATGCCACAAATAATATTTCGTCTTCGTCTGCGCTGGATGAATAGAAAGATAGACGCACAGACTGCTTGGATGGATAGATAGATGGCTGGATGGCTGGATGGATGGATGGATGGATGGATAGAATGGTTGGATGGAATCTATAGGATGTATAGTTGGTGCGTCTGGGCGACTGTCGCGGTTACCCTGCGCCTAGCAAGACTCAGCCTGAGCGAAACTCGCAACACTTTTAGATGGATTTTCTTTTGGCAGCTCGTGGGGCAGAGACAGATTCAAAATGGCTTTTCCTATGTGGCAGCAGCAGCAGAGGCAGCAGCAGCTTCTACTCACTCAATTAACATAATTATCGTTTTGAGAAGCGGCAACATTTTCACAATTAATGAAAGCGGCCATTTTGTGTGGCAAGCTGTGCTCTGTTGCGGCATGCAGCAACTGCTTAAAGGGATTAGGCAACAGCCAAACAACCCAACACCTACTAGACACACACACACACACACACACACACATATGTAGTTAGATAGAGAGCGAGAGGGAAGCAGCTGGGCCGCCTGGGCGGGTAGGCGTTGGTTAAGCCGGTTTCAGGCAACATCTTCCGCAACGGTGTAAGCGAAGGTGTTAAGCGTGAAGCACCACACACACACACACACACACACACACACACACACACACAGAGATACATGTGTGTTTGCATCGTGAGAGGGTCAAAGTTTTTATAGTGCATAGAGAATGCGGGCTGTTTGATGAATTGCTCAAAAACAGGCGTCGGAGGGTGCACACAATGCGACTGAGTTAATCGAAGTTTAGTTTTATGGCTACCCCCACTGCTCCCCGCCTTGAGTTACCCCCTTCTATAGCCACTGGGCGAAAAGCTGTTGCGGTTCACACGGCGCAACATTTTGGCAACAACTCAAAATAGATCTCTCTCTCTCTTTGAATTTTAATTACCAAATTTTGTGTGCACTTCTTGAACTACTTCACGCTGTCTCTGCAGCCAAGCGTAAAGCAAGAGCTAGGCCTGAGCTTGACTACGAATAGGGGTAGGGGTACGGGCAGGGGTCTGGGTCTCGGTCTAGGCGCACAGCTTCATCTGTGTAAAAACTGGCTCTTTTCTCACCAAATTAGTGCTTAAAGATGCGTCTGGCTGGAGTTTAAGACGGAGCCGAAGCTAGAGGTAGAGGTAGAGCCTAAGCATTAATTGCTCAATTGCAGCAAACCGGAACAAGTACGAGACGTGGAACTCTTTATTACATGTGAACAGCTTCGGGCAGAAGCGTCAAAACGAGATCAAAACTTGGCGCATCCCAAGCTAAGATTGCCTCTAACACGCATCTTCCCAGTGATCTGGCAACTGGTTCAAGATCTTGGCTATTAGCCGTTAATTGATAGTTGGGTTGGCCAGCCCCTGGCACAGCTCGGCCCTACACTTGGGCATGGGTTTGGTCTTGGGCTTGGACACGGTCTCAGCCTCGTCTCAGCTTGTTTGCAAAGAGATTAAATTGACTAACACTAACCTGTCTGACTTGTTTGTACTGCTCTTCAAAGCTCCAGCCATTATTCTGTTGGGATGAATTGGATGCCTCGCTGGACGTCGATGAGTTTGATGCGGAATTAGCTGCAAATTGACGCGTTGAGTTCAGTTCAACAGTTCCAAACACTGCCAACTGGCCACAGGCCCCAGACGTACCTTCTTTGGCGCTTGGCGCTGTCGGTGAGGCAAAGGAGAAGGGATGACCATTTCCACTGTTGTTGTTGTTGTTGCCATTGCCACCAGATCCTGCTCCTCCTCCTCCTCCTCCACCTGTGGCTGCACCTGCTCCGCCGCTATTTGCACCACTGTTGCCAGATGTGTTGCCAATTGCTGCAGCTGCTGCTACACCTGCTCCACCCCCACCTCCGCCTCCTCCTCCAGCTGCACCGAGTGCACCATTGTAGCTGGCGCCATTGCTGGTCGGCGGCACATTCGCATTGGCCACATGACCAAAGGTGGCGGCTGCCGCAGCCGCTGCCACCGAATTGTGGGGCATCGGAAAGGCCGAACTGATGGTGGTGGGCAGCATATTGGCTCCAAAGGCGGCGGCATGGGCTGCTGCTGCATAGTCCTGCTCCTGCAAGACAAACGGATAGAATTGCATCCAATGAGAGCCAGAGAAACTCATCGCGTACTCAATGTGAAATCTTCGATATTATTATAATACATATACATATTGCTATATATATACGATCAAAAAAACGATTAAAATTCCAAATCAGAATGGAAAATCTAAACTTTATATAAATTTTCAGCTTTAATTGAGAATTATTTTCAATCCTTTTCAATAGATTTCTCTACACAAACTTATCGAGATATTCTTGAGGGGATCATGAACTCACCATGAGACCAACTTTCATGTCGCGCACTTGCATCTTGAGCTTCTCCAGAACATCGCTGTGCGGCAGACTTGGAATGCTGTGTAGACCGCTGATGCCCATGAAGCTGCCCAGAGCGTTAAGCGGATGATTTGGTGGCAACTGATGATGATGGCTAAGGGAAAGAAAGAAAGAGGCAAGGATTGATATTGGAAGAAGGTTATATGTGAATAGGTTACCCACCTGAGAGGCAGATCTGTTTGCTGGTCGGGACTGGCAAAGTTGAGGCCTCCGCCGCCGGCGACTGTGTGACTGAGACGTGCTGCAATTGCCGCCTTGGCGCTCAGCTGATGATGCTCACCGTCGACGGAGTCGCAGTCGCGCATCTCGTCATCCGTGCGATCGCCGTGAGACTGCAACACAGAGAGAGAGATCAGAGTATCAGTATCAAAATGTTTAAGCTTATCCAATTGATGGCGGCGCTTATGTCAACATGCCGCCGCGATTGCTATCAATGAATCTTGATCCCCAGCGAACACCTCGAATCAAGCTCGCCTCAGACTCCCGCTGAGTTGGCCCCATGTCCAACACTTTGTCATCTCGCGGCGGCTTTGGTTTTGGTTGTGAATGTGAATGTGGAGGCTGCGTGGGCAGCGTTTACGAGAGAGAATGGTCATTGTTCTGTTGTTGGCATAGCCCGTGCCAGAAAGGACAATATTAGCACATAAAACGAGAGATTTGCCTTCCCAGCAATTTCGATTGTGTTGCAGGCGAGTCGCGTCGAGTCGAGTGAAGTCAAGTCAAGTCGAGGCGACAACAAAGGTAACCACTTAATAAATTAACAATGGCAAGCCGGTAATGGCAATCAAGCAGAGAGAGAAAGAGAACTAGAGGAACCTCAAGCCAGGTCCAAGCCATTAAAAACGTCAAGTTGCCAGTTGCCAGTTGCCCGCCAATCTGCAAATCTTCGCCAGGTCGCTACACACATCACATCCATGGCGTATCCGTGGCCACAACCGTTTCAAGCGTACTATTGCCAGCCGTGACTCTGGCAAGAAAGTCCGCCACGCTTGGCCGCCAGCCAAGAGAGGCAGCAACCCACGAGGAGGAGGAGGAGGAAGGTTGAACCCTCTGCCCGCTGATATCCGCGGTCCGGTCTTTGCTTTTTATGCATTTGGAGAGGTGCAAATTAAGCGCATCTGTGACTGTGTGCAAATCGGGAATTTTCAATTTAAACACAGCCAAAGCGGCAGCCAACCGACAGCAGCAGCAGCAACACACACACACAACACAAAGTAACCTCCGTTGCACAAAGTAAGCCAAACTATGCCCAGGCCATGCCCAGGTTAGACCAGGCTAGGCCATCATTATCACCAACATCATGATCAGCATCATCATCAGCGGACCACAGTTTGCATCTCTATGTGTGTGCGTGTGTGTGTGTGTGTGTGTGTACAACATTTATCGCCGGCATCGTCATCGTTGTTGTCGTCGTCTTTGGTGTCGTTGTCGTTGTTGTCGCGTTGCTGTAATCATAAATGCAACCAAAACCAAAGCACATATAGGGGTAGGGGAAGGGGGGGCAGGAGGGGTGGCTGAAGGGGTATATGGTACTGGTGCTGGTACTGCAACTGGGACTATCCAAACCAAAGAGCTATGCAGTTCCGAGAATTCTTTGAAGTTGGCGCAAAATGCAAACGCATTTATGAGGAGTATGAATGCGAATACGAGTACACTGAGCGAAATCAGCGATATACTTAAAAAATTGTTGATTATCAGTTGCAGTTAAGATAGTCTTCTATGACAACAATTGAAAATAAAGCATATTCCGGATGACTTAAAAAGAAAATATATCTCAAAGATAGTTTCAAAAGATGCAAACAAAGTCGATCGAATGCAGCCTTAATAAACTTGGCTAAAGCTTCCAGCAATACTCAAATCTTGTTTAAAGTTTCCAGCAATCGTTTAACTATATTCCCAAATATATATCAGAACCTTGGATCTATAATCTATATACAGTTAATCAAGAGATGGAGAGCTTTAACTGATCTGTTTCTCAAAGTTATTTTTTTCATCTTTTATTCTTTTTTTATACTCTTAAGTTTCTCGCAGTGTACGAATATTTGTGAGTATGGCAAAAATGGAGCTAACACCATTTGGTTAACTCGAGTGATATGCGGCAATTCTGATTTCAACCCGGCTCAGACGCGAACGCGCATAATGAAATGGTAACGTCTTCGTCTCGCTCTTGCACTTGCGCTCTACCCCTCTAACCCGCTCCTGTATAAACCTGGTAAACAGCCTCCACCTTCGCCTCCGGCTTCGACTTCATCTGCGTCCATAGCTGCAGCTCAATGTCCAACTCCATTTCCATCTTCCTTTGGGGGCTATAACTTGGCACATACGAGTCGAGTATTGGCGCATTGATCGCCGCTCGCATTGGCTCAACTTGGTTGGTTAGTTAGTTGGCAATTCGCGCTTGCCACACACACATACACACACACATATCAGTTATATACGTGTATGTGTGTGTGTGTGTGTACATCAAATTAATGTAAGTTATCGAAGCCATGTGAAATATGCACAGTGAGTACATTTTAGTGGCCGTTGCCGTTGCATTTGCTATTTCTGCTTTTATATTTTGTTGCCGTTTCTGTTGACCAGGCCCAAACAATGATTGTGGCCAAGTCTGGGCTGTGCCCAGTTTCGCCGAGTTGCACCTATAAAATGTCTAATTAATGCACAACGAATTTGTGCCGCTTTAATGTGCAGCAAGTTGCGTGTTGCACAAATTGTATTTTTTGTACTTTTGATGCACTTCGTTGAGCTGCTCGATAATTAATCGATAGCTTTAAACTTGAATAGAAACATTCATAACGGAACTACAAGGAATTAAGCTACTATATATTAAACATATAAAAGAGGAATTAAAAACAATTGAAGTACTTTTCGCAGTTAAACATATTTAACTTTCCTAACAGATCGAAGCAAACGCAAGTTTTATGAAAGGAATCGATTCTTTTATTTGGTTAAGAATATTAAGAATACTTTAGACTGATTCTATATATATCATAAGCCAAGTAAGGTGTGAATTCTCTACAGGTAAAACGGCTTAGAAGTACAGTCTGCAGTCATAAACCGATGGAGACTTGGCCTGAAAGTTGCGAATAATAAAAACTGTTGGAAACTTTTGATAATATTTAAACTTAAAGAATCTAAAGGATATACAATTATATCGATTCTTTATCGACTTTTCCTATTGAATTCCCAACTATCTCAAGTTCATTTGATATAAAGACACTCTGATAATATATATTTATTATATTATGTATCTGGAATCTCCAATATTGAGCACCATTTTCAATTTCCCGCAATTAACACTTTTCAGTTTCCTTTTAAGCTGTGTAAAAAGCAGCTGAAAGCCGTTAGCTGAACCCAAGGAAAGCGCTGAACATCCATATTTTGCATACCTTTAGAGTCTAGACAGATATATAGTGTTGCATTGGATGTCTGGGCATATTTGACCCGAATAATAGCTGTAGGCAATTATGTATAACTGTCGCATAAATCATGTTGATAAGCTGTACTAGTTTTAGTCTTAAACATTTGGAATTTTCAATGAGCTCGGGAAAAACACAGTCGCTAATGATGACCCAGGTATGAGTGTAGGGAGAAAAATTAAACGTCAACCCAATGGAAATGGAATATACAGAAAAAAAACTTATAGATAGTATTAAGACGTATATAGTGTATGTATTGGTATTGGTGTGTACACGTTAGTTCCATTAATTTGGAATATGATAAAACGTTGGGAGTGTTATCGGTTTAACTTTTACTGAGGCAATTTCATACGAAAGCCGAAAAGACATTAAATCGCAATTAGAGCTGCCTCAGAAGTTCCGCAAAGTACAAAGTACCGTACAGTCCCTCAGATGGCACCCACAGGCCCCCACACACACACGCACACACACACAGACTAACACACAGCCAGATAGACAGACAATACATGAGTATTACGAGTCAGCGTACAATAGATAGTAGACTCAGAGTACTCAGATACATGTGTACTCACATTGTTGCTAGAAAGATATACTCGATACTTGTGGGCAGACAGGTCGACAGGTAGGCGGTAGGCAGGCAGGCAGGTAGGTAGGCAGGTAGGTATGACTTTATGGAGCTCCCGGAGGCCCCGTTCAATTGCAATTTACTTTAATAGCTTTCAATGCACCGCAATGTGACAATATGGGGGCCACAAAGAGCCGACATTGGGGGCGAATATCTCTTTGTGTATAAGTGTGTGTGTGTGTGTGTGTGTACTATCTGTAGTATGTGTATTAGTGTGTGTGGTAAGGAGTGGGGAATATATATTGAAAAATTTATTTGCCGCTGACAGGTTTTATCACTAATTAGTTTACATTTACGTTTCGATAGAAACTTAGAAAATAATTTATCTTAATTTATTATCATTGCATTTGACCACAAATGCAATTTAGCTAATTCTCAATGCCTGTTTTTGTTGCATGTTGTTGTTGTTGTTGTTGTTGATATGAACAACAATTGCTATTGTTGCATTGACAAATTGTCGGAAGTACTCAGGGTCGCTGCCTGTCGAGGAAGGGAGCGCTGCCGCTGCCGTCGGCATTGGAGATTGCGGCCTGCTCGAAGGGAATGTTAAACGGAGGACGGAGCGCACGGACCGGCTGGAGGGAGAGGACAGACCCGTGCCGCATGTGCAACATGCCGTGCTAATTTAAAACAAAAGGACGCGCCGTTGCGGCCACTGGAAATCCATAATGTGACAAAGCGAGCTGTGAAGGGCGCAGCATGCAAACAGGATCAACTAACTACCAGGCAACCTCTAACAGGCAGATCCTAACAGGCTCGCAACAGGCAGGCAGGCAACCGTTTATTGTGTGAAGGATTAAGATTATACGACTATAGCACCCATATGCATATCATCTTTCTATCTCGAACTGTTCCTCTCTCTCTCCCTCTCACTCTTACTCATGCTGCTGCATACGCTGTGTGTGTGTGTTATTCTTTTTTAGGACGAACTGTAAACTAGATGTCCTAATGTTCTTATGATTCAAGTGCTCACTGGGCGTGCTGGCGTCTTAAGTTTATTAACGTTCTATTCTCAACGCAGAATTTTGTAGAATTATCTATTATACCCAGTGTTCCAGGAAAACGAGATTTTAAATGAAAAGAATTAAATATTATACGAATATAACACAGAGATGTCAGTTGTCGGGCAGTAGATTTCATACAATATGATTTCCTTGTAAGTCAGTTGATTATTCTAACGAATAAGGGAAACCATAAAAAAGATTAAGTTCCACCCTCGAAACTTGGAACCAAGAATAAAGATGTTAGAAGTATAAACCATCTAATATTTCTCTTGTTATGGAACATTATTCCATTTTAAATACAGATCACAAAAAGAGTTGGAATATTTAACTGACTTTTATGCGCTAATAAAAGTTAATACTTAATAATTTCTTAAGAAAATGTTTTCTTAAAGTATCTGTGTCCTTTTCTAGTATCTGTTTCTTTCATATTCAAATAAAGTTCGTCAAAGAATTTGAATTTCTTATAATCAATTCAATGTATCTATAATCAATCTAACTATAATTAATATAACTATCGATTCACTAGTACAGTTTATGTCATTATTACTTGATTATTATAATAATATAGAAATTTATCATACTTCGGCTGAATATCACACCCAACTGATAGTTAAGAATTATTTGAAATCTTTATTTAAACAGTGATTTATGAAGCCCAGTTGAAGTATCGTATGTAAATTGCTTAAATTAAGACTTAGCTTGACAGATTGATTACAATTATTATATAAACATATGTTTTAGTATCTGTTAAAAACTTGGGTTGAAGTTCCATCTAAAAGTCGAAAAGAGTTGTAACCCTGTCTCAGCTATACTTTCAATTCCTTAATTTAACAAAAATGTTAAGATACCAGCAGCTTAACAGTATGTGCGAAGATCTTAACAGTTTTGGGCAAATAACTTTGCTTATGTTAAAGAAAATATATTCAAAAATATAATTGGACTTGTTTTTCTTTCATAATAAATAAGAACAATCGGAATAAGTTAAAAAATTACGATCCTTAGATATTTGTAAGTACTTAAAAATGTTTATGGATCAAAGTTTAATGGCTCATATTTATGTATGTACATATGTAAAAGCTTTTAATGCAGAAACATATATAATAAATGGCGGCTCTTCTCATATCTGAATAAAAAAGCGCACAAACATAAATAAAAATTGCTCATTTACGCATCTTCCCCGTGGCGAATTATTTCAACGCGCTGCAACGATGACGACGACACCAGCAACAACACTAAGAAGAAGAATATACACACATGTATGTATTGTATGTATGTATGTATGTGTGTTTATTAAAGGGCAGGACCAAGAAACATGTGCAACGCGGTCGATGCGGAAACGCCGCTGCAGGCCGAAGAGCATGAAAATAAAATTAAAATGCAAAACGTATCTGGAAGATGCTACACATACATATAAATACATACATACATAAATACATACATATGTATGTAATGCGAGTGCATGAGTAACCATGTGTGTGTGTGTGTACGCGTATTTCATTCGCTCGCAACGCGACGAAGCGGAAAAAAATAAAGCGAATAATATATAAAAATGGAAGGAACAAAAAACAGAAACTGAAACTGAAACGGGCAAACCGAAACATAATGGCGCATTCGCTCTGCCGGTTGCCCGCTGGCTGGACGAGCCCAACGACGAGTGAGCGAGCCCACTTCGCGTTTTACCCCACCATTCGACTTACACCCCCCCCCCTCTCCCCCCACCACACATTAACCACCTACCCACTATTATATGGGCGCTGCACGCACGCCCATGTTAGTTGAGTTCAATTTCTGTTGTTGTTGTTGCTCCGACTGAAGGCAGACGAAAAATTCGCGTAAACAATAAAATTACAAAAAAACAAAAGAGAAAAAAAGAAAAGAACCAAAATGAAACCGGTTAAAACAAAAAAGCAACTGCTAAGGGCCAACGACTGTTGTTGCTGTTGGGCTGTAGGGTGCTCTCGTTGTTGTTGTTGTTGTGGGGCTGTGGCTCTTGTGGTCCGCGTCTAGTTTCGATTGCAGGCGGCAATAATTAAAAAATGCATTGTTTTTATTACGACCCGGCGAGGAGCAGTCCAAAGCAACAGCTAAAGATTGCCTACCTGCCCTGCCCTGCCCTGCCCCTTTCTTCAGTCCGCGTTGATCGCAAGCTTTGCTTTGCCTTTGCAACGCTCTCAACTTATTTTCTTTTCGCTCATTCGCTTATTCATTCATTTAGCACGCGAGCGAGAGCTTTCGTACCCGTTTCGCGAGAGCGTTGGCAATGCACAAATCGAAAGCCACGCCCTTTGCCTGTGTTTTGATAATAAGCTTTTATATTTTGTATATGTATTTGTGTGTGTAGCCATATATATGTATATATGTATGTACATTATTATTTACTACACTTTATCGCGCCTCATTCGCAACTGCAGCTGCTGTTGTTGTTGTTGTTGCGTCGCTGCCGCCAATACTGGAAAAATCTAATTAACAATTTTATTAGCTATGGTTGAAAAATAATTCATAAATTCATTCTAAACAAAACTGTAATAATCATAATTTTTATGAGCTTTTTTTTGTGTGCTTTTGGCATTTGTCGCCATTGCCATTTTTATAGCCGTTATTCTTATTGCTTTGACATTTATTATTTGAGATTTTTGTTTTTTTCTATTCTGTTTTTGTTTTTGTTTCTGTGCTTTTAAATTAAATTAGAAAAAATTAACTTGCTTGAGATCACATCGATGCCATGACACGGATACCTTACAAACATATACATACATACTTAAATTATGAAAATGGCGTCAATTCTCCCACTTCATCAGCCACCCCCAAACGGAGAAAAAAAGACACTAAAAGCAACAAATTTATATTGTCATTGTGGTTGAAAGCCGAGCGCCATCAGAAATGCCCCTAAAGGGGGTCCAGCTTTTAGACACTTAATCAAATATTTTCACCGCCCTGAGACACTCGTGTGGGTTATCGTTATGCAACAACAACAACACAACATAACACACACACAACAACAACAACAGACACTTGCCCCCAAGGCGCGCAACAAAGAATTTAATACAAATCGTTGCCTGTCAGCGTACAAGAAGCCAAACAAATTATAACAGGTGCCAGTTGCCAGTTGCCCACTGCCCCTTGCTGCCGAGTGCATTAAGAGCCACACACTCGCACACACACAGAAGAGGAGAGATGCCCCCAAGTTATGGGATTCAGTCCCGGAATGAGAAGCAAGCGAATTGGCAGCTAATATTCCACTGCTTCATAGCCCAGCGAAGTGCTAAACTGTCGGGAGGAATCTGTAAACCAAAACAAAAGTTAACAACGTCACTGAGATTCAAAGTTGAGAGACACAACAACACACACACACACACACACACACACACACACACACACACACACGGTCGTACACTCGCAGACAAGCACACTCACAGCAGCTCCCACATAGCCAATGATTTAATGTGGGAACTTGGGCTGGCGCTGATGTTGAACACGTGCGTCGACGCTGCGCTCGCCGGACACCCTCCGGAAAATTGTTATATTTTGGGAGTTTGGAATTGAAATTGGACTTGAAATTGTCGCAATGTTGTCTCTGTCCTGTTGCATGCAACGTAGCGTATGGGCATTGCCACATGGTGTTGATTGAATTTAAAAACGATTCAAAAATCAAACCGAACTTCAATAAATTTTAAACTGTGCGTTTAACCCAAGTAATTAAAGCTGTGCCTCAAATGACGACAACTGGTTACAGTGCCACAAGATGCAAGAGTAACATCATCAGCAAATGGGGCACGACTTCAACTTCGACTTGCGACTTGCAACTCTCAACTTCGACTCGCTTCATTTGAAAATTTATGACTTTTTGACAGCCCACATTATTGTTTAATCGTGACTTTTGGGCAAATCTGAACCTCGTTTGCGGTTGCTCTCTATACCCATAAAGTACTATGAGTATTAATGTATGTGTGTGTATATGTGTGTACCCTAGGATCTGTGATACCAATCCGAGTATTGATACTCATATTAAAAATCGGACACGCGAATGAGACCAGCATAAACTCTGATTCTCATCTCATATCCGACTGTGTTCGGTCAGTTTTCTTCCGGTCGGGTTAATTAAAATACACCCACATGGCGAAATTTTAAATGAAATATGTATATACCCCCTCCTAAGATTCGATCAATCGATTGAATTAACATTTGAACGATCCATCGATAGATTCAATTAACACAAACCAAGAATCGAGCTGAGAACAAGTCTTCGGACTGGCAACAGGCAACAGGCAATGTTTGCTTAGGGCTATCAAAAGGGGCAATTCGGTGAAGGAGAAAGGGTTTCCTAGCGTTGGTGCTGCTGCTGCTGGCCAAAAGCGATGCTATTAAAAACTATGTAAATAGCATCTCGGGACTCCGTTGTATAACTCATACCCATATAGCAGAGGTGTGTGTGTGTTAAAGTCTGGTTCATTGTTGATCAATGCGGCATCGGGTCTATCAACACTGGAATAAAAATGAAAGAAAAACAAAAAGGCCTAACAAGAGTTTTATTGAAGAAGACACACACACACACAGACACACACATAGCATACACATCAAACACATGAAAAGTGGCAGTAGAGGCAATAAAACCCATTTAATATTCATTTAAGGTACTAACAAATAATGCAAATATTTGAACATTTTATTTACATATGAACGCCATCAAAGAGTTGAATTGAAAGAGATCTTTCAATTGATGAAAGGTGAACGAGATCCCATAGAGAAGGCCTATACCTATACCTATAGCTATAGCTATATGTACTATACCAACTCTATAGGCCTGGGTAAACGGGTCCAAGAGGCTCCACCGAGCTCAAAACAGATGAATCTATTTGTATTTATGAGTCTGTGTGTATGCACTTAGCCTATGACTGTGTGAGTATGTATGTGTGTGTGTATAATAAATGCGTTGTATGACCATTTAGCATGTCACCTTTTAACGGCTCCATAGCAAACAAAACGAAAACATCAACGGCAAAAACTGAATGCTCAAATTGCTCAAACACCCAAAACTCGACGAAACTCGATTCTGCTTAATTTTGAATCAACAATTTAACATTATAATTACTTTTCGAATCATTCGCAAACAATCCAAAACCCAAAGAATTGCAGCAATACAAAACTTGAATCCATTCAAACCGGACAGAGATTCCGCCATAGAACGCAAATCTGCAGGAGAAGAAACTATCCGACGGCAAAACATCGACTATATAAAATATGACTGGCAACTATTCAAATTCGATTATAGCTGCTTTTAAGATATAAACTGATCGAAATGTGTTCTATATATTATATAAATAGATTTTAAGACTTATATACTATAAATTTATTCCATTTGTTAGCAAATTTTAAGCAGATCTTTGACAATATACAAACATATCTTTAGCAGTTACAGAAAGAGTAAAGACTATGTAAGAGAAATGTTAAATTAACATAAAATGTTAAAGTCTTACAATGAGATATAAACTATACTTTCTGGAGTATTTTAGCAACACCTTTTAATTCAAATAATTGAAGTTCCCTTTAAAGCTGCCTCTTATTTTTCATACCACAGTTCAAATGTAGTTACAAAATGATCAATTTCCATTTGAATTAAATGTTAACTATATTATTGTCAATTTTTTAAATACTGTCAAAATTTCCATATTTCTTTACATTTGTTCGATTACATAACCCCCAAATTGAGTCTCGTTTGTTTTGCTTACCAAATCGTCACCCAAATCGGAATCGCGTTCTATTTGGCTGTTCGAACGGCCGCTACAATCCATAGTGGGATGCACTCGGAGTTGCATTAGTGCAAAGTTTCTATTGGAGCACTTGACAAATTGACCAAATGATGAGTTGATGTATTGATGAATTTATTTGCAAGGCTCACAGTTGGTGAAGATTGTTTAGATTTATAGGCAAAAAATATAACGCGAGCTTTGCACTTTCAATGTATTTTACACAGCACTCTTTGTTGTTGTTGTTTTTTCTCTCTTCTCGCTAATTATTTTTCTTACTAAATCTTTTGCTTTTTATTTTTTGGTTTGCCTGTTTTGCTTTGGCTCCTGCGTTTATTTCATCGGTTTACCGTTATCAAATCAAATCGAGTCGTCAGCTCTGCGCTCTTCGCTCTTGCTGCAGCAGCTGTGTAAAAGGGAATTGTTAAAAAAGCACCGTTTGTTTTGGAGATCGTCGCGAGTTTTTCTTTCTTTGCGATTTCGCTTTTTTTGTTTGTTTGATTTCTGCACAGATTTTTAGCTGTTGCTTGGCAAAATTAGCACTAAGATCTAATGAAATGTTTAATTTACTTTTTGTTTTCTAACGTTCTGCTTATTGCTAACTCCTTTTTTTCTATGGGCGCGCACAACAGAGGCAATCACACACACAAAACACACACACTGAACACAAAGAACACCGATGCTTATGACGATCACATTGGTAGCACAGTTGGAGCAACGTTGTGGCTATTGTTGTTACCTGCTGGTGCCTAAACGGTATAGAGATCGGCTCCTGTTGCTTATTAATTAACAATTTGTTCATTTATTTTGTAACGTTTTGATATCGCGCACAGTCGTCCGCCACATTCGCCCGACGCACACGGAACTCCAATTGGGAATAAAAATGATACTCTCCGGCCACATCAAAAACGACGCGTCAAAGACAGCGCGCGTAATTGTCGCTCACTCTCTCTCTAGTGCGCGCTCTTGCCCTCTCTCTCTCGCTCTCGTTTGGGGGAATGAGTGGCAAACGGAACAGTCAGGCGCTTTATGTGTGTGTGCCAATTCCAAACGTTTTCAATTGTGATGCGCTCTCTCGCCAGCTGGTCTCGCCGCTGCTGACTGGCCAATCGGATTGCCGTTTCAGTTGCGCTCAGGTGGCATTCAATTAAATTTGTAATCGTAATCTATGCAATACGAAAGTCGTGTATGTATACAATGTGCTCGCCGCTCATTCGTTCGCTATACACATACGCATACACATACGCCACACTTCTCACACTCGCACGGGCAGGAGTATTGGTGTGGGGAGCTACACTGCTGAGCATGTTTATGGTGCTTGATTCGAGTGCTTGTTTGCTTTGCTTGTAGTTGGTCCATTTTGCATAACTGAATCAATACAAAACATGCAGTGCAGTGCTCTTGTTTCTCTGGTTTTGTATGAAAATGTAACTGTAACTTTGTGTGTGTCTCTGAGTGTGTGTGTGTGTGTGTGTGCTTGAGTGTGTTGTGCATCTTTCAATCAGAAATTGCAGCGCTTTTTTATACGCGATTTAATTTAAAATACGCCCTTTTCATATTGGAGAGCCGTTAACAACATTTTTGGGGCGTTAACATTTACAGCTTGCCTTTTGGCCAAATGGCGTTTGATATGAGGCAAAAACGAGCGTTTTTCCCCCCAAAATCTAACAAATTACACGCTTTCCCACTAGCCTGCAACAAAAGCAACAACATACAGCAACGCTGCAAGTTGATTAATGATTTGTGAGATAAATTACACTTGTAATGGCTTCCTCCCCCCACACACACTAACACACACACACACAAATATACATATAGAAGAACGGTAGGTGGAATAAATGGTTGCCCTTTACCGTTACAATTTGCAAGCAGCCCCCGCAAAAATAATTTCACTTTGCTCTTCGATTTTCACTAATTTGAAATTGATGAAAGCAGCGCAGCAGCAGCAGCAGCGCGGTGGCAGTGTCAGTGCCAACGATGTATATCAATTTTGGCTGGCCTTTGTCTCTTTATGTACATATTTGAGGGCAGCAGCGGCGCTGGCAGGAAACGCGCTGGCATTTTGTGGTAGGGAGCGCAGGCGCTCATCAAACAGAAGCAGCAGCAGCAGCACCATGCCAACCCCTACCCTTAGCCACAGACATCGAGGGAGTGACACCCAAACCCCCCACCCAGCGGGCACCAATGACGACGCGGCGGCAACCCACCAACTTGACTGATGATGAAGTGAGAAAGTAATTAAATACAATTTTAAATGTGACTAATGAGACGACGTCAAATTCATGGCGCAAATGAGTTTGGCCCAAAGAGAGGGGTGCTGTTGGTAGGGAGGGGGTGGCATGGGGTACACTCTTACCAAACGTCTTCGGGCGAAACGCATTTATCAATACACAATAAATAGAACGGCATTTTCGCACGCACACTACAACACAAGCCGATGGCTGGTTGGTTGCCTGGCTGGTTGCTTCGGTTGTGCGTGTGAAACTGAAATGTATCTATAAGATACAAAGCATAAGTGCGCACACACACCAGCACACATTACTTGGCAAGTATAACAATTACCGTTTGTTGTTGCGCCGTTTGTTAACTTTCATTTTGGGGCCAAAGCTATTTGATTTTCAAAGTACGTTCCCGTCCGCATTTCAAATGCTAAAAAATAGACAACAAATTGGACAAAAAAAAAGAATCGGCTAAAGTACAGGTGAAATTTGTTGTGCGCTGTTGTTGTTGCTTTGTTTTTGAGTGTTTAATTCGTAGATACACGTAGATACATAGATACTCGCAGATACACAGATACATTGTACTCGCAGCGAACATCGTTTATTTGTCAACACGTCCATTTCCTGCATTTTGTGTGTCGTTTTAGCCGAAAATGAAATATGGGCCCGAAACAAATCGAAAATAAATACAGATACAGATACAGATAGGTTAGACGATAATACATCAGACATAACTACAGATATATGGAAATATTTATACATATATATATATATATATATATATATATGTATAGTTGTACTTGTATTTGATGTTATTGTCCACAAACAACATCCGGCGCTCGCTGCGGCTTTTTTTGGGGCCTCATTAGTTGATGAGTTGATGAGTCTTATGGAGCATAGTACGAGTACTACGTGATTTGGGAATTACACTTATCGATAGGGTTCCTGGTGTGACTTCATTGGACAAACAAGACACTCGAAATCTATTGGGAATTCGATATTGTGACTAACAGAGTGGAAATTTCAGATGAAGCACAAATAAAACTCTTCAAGCTGATGAATCGTATAGTAAAACTGCTTATAAAGTATTATTATTAATTTTTAAGTGGAAGTTACGCTTAGGATCCTTAAAAAAAGCTTAATTTTGTAAGGAAATGTGAAACTATAAGTAAACATTTAAATAGGATTACGACATATTTTATCTATATAAAAACAACGAATCGTTAACTAAGGATTAAATTCAAAACTTGTTTAATGCAAATTGTTTGACTCTATAAAATAAACTTAATTGAAATAATAAATATACATAATATAAATATTATGTAATTTAAAGTTAAACTATTATCTCTATTAAATAAGTAAATAAATAAATAAATTAATTAAAAATTGCAAACTGCAGCCTGAACCATTCAAGGAGAGCTGTATAGGATCTTCTGCATAGGACTTTTAGGGACTAAATGGGACTATATGGGACTATATGGGACTATATGGGACTATATGGTAATATATAGGTCTGTATTGAACTATATGGTATTATATGGGAACTCTTGAGACTCTTTCGAGCATCTTTAAAGGCCAAACAATTATCAGACCTACAATAATTCAATTAATTACAAATCTATTTCATTTTTTATGCCGCCTCTTTTAATGATATCTAATGAGATTATAAGGCCATGTCAGAAAAGACGTTAATATGAAATTTACAACCCAATTTGAATACCTGTTTAGACAGAATGTAGATCAGCTAAATAGGTGCATATTCTCCCCTTCGTCTTCCCTTCTCTCCCTCTGTGTGTGAGTTATAAAAAATGCGAATTTAATTATATATAATTTTCCGTTCATTTACAATTTCAACGCTTACTGAGCCTGAGATGCCCATCTCCGAGCGGGTCAATTAATAAAACACCATTTAAGCTATCATTAATTAAGAAAATGCAATTTGTCAATCGGACTGCGACTGGGACTTGGACAGAGACTGGAACTGAGACTGAGACTGAGGCTGGGACAGACACAGAAATCACAGAGCAAACGTGTGAGAAAGCGATTTTGTTGAACTAACAATCTGAGAGTTGGACTTGGAGTTGAAGTTGGATACGGCCCTGGGCCAAAGCCAAAGCCAGTGCCATAGCTATAACCATAGTCATAGCCATATTCAAAGCCAAATTGATTGACCAGATCAACATGGACGTCGTCGTCGTCGTCATCGTATGAATGAACTCGAAAGCATCGTTAATAATTGATGATATTTAGCTAGGCATGCCAGAGCGTCTATTCGTATCTGTATCTATGTAAATCTGTATCTGTATCTGTAACTTCAACAACATGGAAATGGCCAGCGGATTATTTTAGATCGAATCGCTTCACACACTCACCCAAATTGGCTTTGGGCAACCAACAAAAAAAGCTTCATTAATAATTTTGTGTTCATCGATTGGTTGACTGGTCAGATGCCTCTGGTAACCAGATTTTCAATACGAGTAGAAAGACAGTTAGAAGCAATCGCCAAAAATTCATTCACAAAAACAATATGCAGCTGCTCCCAACTGTCCAGAGAGAGGGAAAGAGAACGAGAGACACATCATTAACTTCCTCTGGCAGCTATCTCCCTCTGTTTCTCTATTTCTCTACCATTTGCTTGTATCTATATAAATATTTTGATATTTTGTTTGGTTCTATTTAGTTTTTTGTGGAAATATTTTTAATGAAGTCGAGCAAAAGGCCCGACCAAAATAGAATATATCAATTTGGGCAAAAAGCATAACGGATGCGCCTGTCAATATTTTGACAGTTTCTCTCCCAGCATAAAGAGGCATCCAAAAGATAGAGAGACAGAGAGAGGAGCCAACCATCTACCGGAGACTTTCTGACGACGCATCTGGTGTAGGTCCCCACCTCTCCACCTCCCCAACTCTCCGTGTAATGCACATTTCCATTCCGGGAATATTACAGGCAAAGGCTTTAATTGAATTTCTGCTTTCTGGGATAGCTGCCGATGTTGGTTCTTGTTTCTCTGGCTTCTCTGATTTCTCTCTGTGCTGCGTTTTCTGAATCAACCGAAAGCGAAATAAATGGATTTTCGTATAAAACTTCAAAAATGATTAATATGCGTTAATGTTTTATAACTTTGCCCTTAATATGCGCATATCAAGTCCTCGTCCTCGGTGAGAGCTCACAACCGAAACAATAAAACCGATGCGATCTTCTACAGAGTCCAGTCAAAGCCCCTCCGTCCGGATACCCGGATTCCAACTTGAGTTCAGACCACAGCATTAAAATGCCAAAAGCGATAAAAATATGAACTGTATTGCCTTTGTCTGTCTATATATATATATATATATATATGAATATTTGTCTGGATTCGAGAATATGTATGGCATCTGTCTGTCTGGAGGGAACGACACATCAACTGTTTGACTGATCTCGATCTTAACTGCTAATGACTTTAATCGTTAATCTCTGACATAAAAGTTCTGATTGAATCGCGCAATCTGAACAAAAGTGCAATAAATTTAAAACTTGCCCTCAGCCACCGCACAGGAAAACAAGTTTATTATTTCTCTCTGTTTGCTTTTCATTCATCTTTCGCCTCCTTCTCTTTATTTTTGCAATAATTTGTTGGAATTTGATTACTTCAATCGAATTAGCAACCTTCAAAGCGAATTTATTTGAAAAGTATCAAAATGCATTCGCTTCTACCTTTCGAATTTAAAGCATTCTCTATATACAGTGGGACACAGCTTATTGGACCAACCCCTATTAAAAACTATTTATATTTTTATTTATTTTAATTTAATTAAAATATTTAAACTTAAGCAAACCAACTTCATTTATTTACATTCAATAACTAAATCATAATTATATAAGTAAAACTTAACAGTTACAACAACTTAAGGCCAAATAAGCGTATTTGACCCACGGTGCCTTTTGAACTGCGATTGCAGGATAACGGTTCTTGTTCGTTCTATGCTTTAGTCATTATTTTCGTGATTAGAGTTTGCATTTTTAGTTCCTATCAGTGGATCACAAGTGGATCACAATGGATTAAGCTAACTCTTTACACATTTCGTTTTCCATTTCTGTTTTGCTCTTATTCTTAGAGAAAACGGTGCTTTACTGTTATCTATGCTCTTTGCGTGTCTTTATGTAGCGCTCGTTTTGCAATTTTTTCAATTTGGTTGTAAAAATTTTCTGAGAGCGCATCTAAAAAGTGTTTTTTAATATTTGTATATATATATGTATATTTGTATTTATATATATATGTATATATATCTGTATATTAGTATAAATACATATAAATATATGTATATCCACAATTCAAGCCATACTCTATCAAGTGAATGTTCCCCCCTTAAGAACTGATCCAAGTTGCGGATACTAGAAGCTTCTCATACTACGACGGTTACAAAGCTTCTCCTACTTCTCAGCTGCTGCACTGCGAGAGATTAACTGGAAGAAGACTCAAATTAAAATTACAACTGTAACAGTAATAAATTCACCAATGCAAGTTAAAAGTTTAGGTAATGATATGATCTAACTGAAGTAGCAGTGCCATACAACTTAGGTATGAATACATACACATATACATACACATATACATCCACTTGATGTATTTACATTTCATATAGCCTGATAATATTATATATCGCTCTGCTCAGGTTTCTATATACTCGTAAACAATCGCCTTGCATAAAGAGATTTATTGTCTTGTGCACTAAAAATGACATAATTTCATTATGTTCGCATAATAGTATCTGCATACAATGAAAAAAGAGGGAGAGGCAGACAGAGAGAGACAGATAGAGTGAGAGGCTACCTAACAAACAAAGCCTGTGGATGGCGATTATAAAACCATAAAAATACAAATACAATACGAATGACATCAATAATGACATTGAATTGGTATCTTTTGTTGTCGCTGCTTTTAATATGTCGTATGCCACAGCCTTGTATAGGGTATTTTGACTAGCTGATGGAGTTTGTGACACATAAAGATTATAAAAAACGAATAATCAGTAGTTTAGGCAGCTGTCTATAAAGTCATATAATAAAAGTTAGAGATTGCTTAAAGTCTATTTTAGGTTAAAAAAAACTTTCAGTTTGAAATACTTTAAGAAGCTTTTGAAGGAAAAGATTACTTTTAGCTGGAAACAAAATTAAAATGGGGTATACTCTGCGATATTATTTTAAACTCTTGTGGGATTAGAAGTGATTCTCCATAGATTAATCCCAAACTAAAGCAAAATTTGCAGCTTAAACATTTCATTTCCCAGCAGCAAAGTCAAGATATCAAAGACAGACTTTTATTTTAGCTCATGATATAGTGCTATATAAATATAAGTTCTAAAGGCTTATTTAGTATAATATGTACATATATATATATGGAATATATATTTCCAACATTTTCAGTTTAGTTTCTAATAACTTCATTAGAAGAAGATTCTTGGATAAACTTTTTTTTACTTTTATTACACCGCAGTCAAACCTCTTCCTTTTGTCGACTAAAGGAATCAGTTTACCACTTCTAGAATCAGTTTTAATTAAAGTTACTCTTTGGTCTTTCTTTCATTGTAAAGTGTATTTGTTAGTCGTTGTATTCGCTTTAGGTATTCTACATTCTTTTTGTTTATTTTGTACTTCTGCCACCCTGTTTGTTGGGCATTTTGTTTTATACTTTTATACTGTATATGCCTGCGCCTGGCGCTTTATTTATTTATTGTGTGTTTATATGCGCCTCAATTGAGGCAAAAACATGGTCAATATTGTAGATTATATACGTATATAACTAATACTCATATAATAACTAAATAGACCCACGGCTAGACGCTTGTGTGGCTTCGATGGCTGTTACGTATACGACATGTTGCACGGAATGAATGAATGCCTCAGCCACGTTTTCATGTGACGCGTTTGCCCACACAGAAGAGCGAGAGAAAGAGAGAGGGAATTTCGTGTCACATGTGAAATGCGGCGAAAGTCAACAAACTATTTCGATAAAAAGAAATTATATATATTAAATTAAATGCGAGCGGTTGGTGGCAACCCAAACATGTCCAGCTGTTGACGTCCATTGCCAGAGCCAAAGAACAACAACAAACACGAGAAAACAATACGAAAATAAATAAATAAATTAGCGGCGGACACAAAGTCAAATTCAAACTGAATTCTCGAATTCAAATTCAAATTCAAATTTAAATTGAGAGAAGAAAACTGTTTTCGAAATAAGATTGACGCCAGAGACACGTTGATTAATTAATCTGATGCCTCGGCTGACATTTCAGGCGTCCAAATGGCGCGCCCACAGACAGTTTTGCAAATCTCTCTCTCTTTCTATCTATATATATGTATGGGTGTTTATATGTATGTAGAATTTGTATCTGTAAGATACAAGTCGATGCGTTGCGATGCGTTTGCATAATGTTAGACAGGAAGTGTTGCGTTTTAGGCTAACATTAAACACAACAAACGCCCACGCCACGCCCTCGACTCCTACCAATTGTCATATCAAAAAGTGTGTGTATACGTGTGTGTGTGTGTGTGCTGAAATCAAATCCCATATAGCATAACATCAAAAACAATTCGAACAGTTGCTGCTGTCCGTTCGATGCTACACATTTAATTTGGGTGACTTTTATAAATCGCTACATCTAACGCACAATCTTTGACTCTGGTCTGGACTGGCTCATATTTATTAGAAATCTTGTGCCTTGTTTTGATATGAGGCAACACACACACACACACACACACATAGAAACACAGATACACGCTGTTTATTTTTATAGTAGAATCTTTGTCGATGTTTTCCATCCGTTTCACGTTTTTTTTTAATTTTATTTTATTTTTTTTTGCGTAAAGGCAGCGATTAGCCTTAATGCCCTCCAAATCCATTTCTAGCAGCAAACAGGTATACCTACATACATATATATCTATATATATACATATATATATATACGTCAATAGATGTATAGATTTCTAGCTTTAGTCAAATTAACTTGTCTAACGCTTATTAGCGGCCTTTGACCTTTTTGTGTCGTCGCCAGCCACTTAATTAATATGCCAAAACAATTAATTGCGAAAAGCAGCAACAACAGCAACGACAACGACAACTAGAAACAACCACAACAACTACAACAACAACAACAAGAAACGGGCAACGATCGTCTATCTCTTTAGATTCATTGATATGGACACTCGTATGAATGTTTATGGCCAACGGGGCGTATTAAATTTACGACCGTGCATTAAAATGTTGCAACAAAATGGCCGACGGCCGACAGACAAACAGACAGACACTGGCGGGGCCAACAACAAAAACAAAAAGAAAAACAAACCAAAAAAACAAAAGGTTCAACATTCGAATTATAATAAACGTCGTCTTCTCAACGGCAATAAATAATAGACACAGCAAACGGAATAGGCATAACTTTTTACATCGAGCTCGTTGATACGGCCACTCAACAGATAGAGATGGATATACACACACACAGAGAGAGTATGAGAGAAAGAAGAGTGAGAGGTAGCAGCGCCAGAGAGATAGAAAGAGATACACAATTGGGGTCCAATAAGGCACAAAGCCATCGCGAACTGGAAAAAATGCGAATAAGCCAAGCAATAAACTATGTGCACAGTGGTTAAAAAGCAAAGGAAACTGCTCGGTGACATGATTCTATTTAATAGATAAGTTAACTTTGATAAAAAGTAAAATTATATTGCGGCTTATCACATATTTAATACTAAAGTCAGATATCTCTCTCAACATTCTTAATCAGAGTCTTTTCCTCTTTTGGCTTCCATCATACAGGATTAAGGATGCTCAATTGGCCACTTAATAAGCAGAGGAAGTGGTTTCATATCAAAACTATCTTTTTATTTAAGTTTCTGGTATAGCATTGAAACCAACTCAAGTCTTTGTCCAAGTCCTTTAGACTATATCCACGCGGCTTGTTCCTGGTTGCAAGTGCTCCCAAGGCAAAGTTTACCTGTTTTTCGCCCAGGAATAGATGTGCTTCCAAGACAATAGATATAGAATGATATGATAGATGAATGATATGGTGAATGATAGATATAAATATGATAGATATAAGCTGATGAAGTATTCCTAAAGTATCCCCAACGATGTCTGCACAAAAATGTAAAAGAAATGTAGTAAAATTTTTGCTCTTAATCTTTTAAAATTAATCTGAAGTTAATGTTTGATTGTTTGTGAACCACTGTGCGGGGCGAACTGTGTCCGCTGTTGCTGTACTTTTTGTCATATGGAAAATCATATTGTGCTTTGTATGTGGATGATGTATTTGCCTCTTTTTATGTTTTTATGCTTAAAAATGCAGTCAGCTAAAGAGCAACAATTCTACACACAGCAACACACAACACTCACAGTTACAATGTAATAACAGGCATCAGGCAGCAAGCAACAGGCACAGCAACAGCAACAACAACGACAACAACACCTATGACAGTGAATGAAGCAATGCAGTCAGAGGAGAGACATAGAGACTGCCAGACAGACATAGAGACTGCCAGACAAGCTGTGAAACTGGCTTGTGGTGTTATGGTGAGAGTTGATGCTGATGCCAACTGCAAATGGCTCATAGCTTTTCCTTAACGCTGATCGATTGCAAATAGGTCTAGGGATCTAAACGCCCCTTTGGCCTGGGTTCAGCTCAGCTCAGGCTAAGCTCGGATTCAGCCTAAGCTCACCTCGACATGGTCTCAGTCAACAATCAGAGGCATTGCGCGCATTGGCCCTTAACTTCATCATGGCGATCGTCATTATACAACAGACTTCATATATATACTTATATATACTCATATATATGTATTCGTGATCATCAGTTCGATAATTGATTGCCACATAATTTATGTCATTTCATGTGCGTGCCGTTTGCTAAATATGAAATGCAGCGATGCGCAGCGAATCTCCACGAGGAGCAGCCGCCACTCGGCACTTGCAGCTCCGAGACGACTTCAACAACAACAACACTAACAACAACAACAACGACAACAATTGTAAAAAATACTAATAAAAATCGTTGCTGTTAATAGGTTTCGTACTATTGTTATAATGCGTAGGCTCCACCTCCCCATGACGCAGCCCATAGGCTCCTCAGGGCTTGGAGCTCCTCCAGTCGCAGCTCCAGCTTTGGGCAAAAGCCTCACAATGTTTGTTATGTTAATGAACTTTGGGGACCCAGTCAGAGCCACTCGCGAATCCCAGTATGCAACTGTGTGTGTGTGTGTGTGTGTGTGTGTGTGTGTGTGTGTGTGTGTGTGTGTGTGTGTGTGTGTGTGTGTGTGTGTGTGCCAAGTCAGCCAAACTTTCATCATTAAAGAAAATTATAGCCAAGTTGCTGTAATGCAGACGCTCGACAGCAACGTTGACGACTGCGGCTGAGACGTAGGCAAAAGCGGCGCTGGGACGCGGGCAGCGTTGCAGGCAGCGGTGCAGGCAGCGGTGCAGGCAACGGCTGAGTGTCTTAGCCACAGAGGCGGGCGACTGCAACGTAGACCGTTCCACACAAAAAGTGTTTATGACCAGAAATCCGTCAACATATTAACACTAAATATTAAAACGTACAAGCGTGTTTATGCATACATATGTTGCACTCACTCACACACACGCACACACACTCTTCATACACACATACTATAACATATGACCTGCAGTTGAGCACTGGACAGAGGGTTAAAAAGTCCAACTTGGGTCCTGACACTCGCTGCAACTGTTTTCAGTGATTGTTCCGCATAGCTCAGCACATTCTTAAGATTCCACTGACAGCTAGAAGGCGTCATTAGATCATAATATCTGATATGTCTGGTATATATAGTATATATATATTTATTATACGTATCTTATATACAATCTATTAAAGCATTAGCTAATAGAAAAGTAGATTTACCTAGTTGAGCTTATAAGGAATGGAGGAAGCGACAGAGTTCTTGATCGAGAATATAATGGAATATAGTTCCTTTAGGCGTCGGATAAGTCTTCTTTCTGCAAGTTACATAACTTGGAAAAACTTCAATAAACACTTTAACACTGTAACTCTTCAAGATTGGTGAATAAACTGACAGTTCAGCATAATAATATTAGGACACATGATCTAGGAAGAATAGACATTACATCGTGCATCAAAAAGACAACACGAAATGTTTCTCTTCCAAAAGTATGATAATATACTAAAAAATATACCAAAAAAATACTAGAATTTAGATATATCTGAAACTGGACCGGGTTGCATCAATAGAAGATTATAAATAGGGAAAGATATTCTTAAGAAATTGAATTGCATAAAAAGGCTGCAAGGCAACAAGAAATGCTTCTCCTTCTAGAGTATAAAAAATATACCAAAAAAATACCAAAAAAATACCAGAATTTTAATACATCTGGAACTGAACTAAATTGCAGCGATAGAAGATTATAAATAGAGAAAGATATGCTAAAGAAGTTGAATTGCATAAAAAAGGCTACAAGGCAACAAGAAATGTTTCTCTTCCAAGAGTATGATAACATACTAAAAAATATACCAAAAAAATACCAGAATTTAGATATATCTGGAACTGAACCGGGTTGCACCAATAGAAGATTATAAAGAGGGAAAGATATGCTAAAGGAATTGAACTGCATAAAAAAAGGCTACAGACAACCACAAATGTTTCTCTTCTTACATTATAAAAATATACTAAGAAAAATACCAAAAAAAATACCAGAATTTTAATACATCTGGAACTGGACCGGGTTGCACCAATAGAAGATTATAAATAGAGAAAGATATGCTAAAAAACTTAAATTGCATAAAAAAGGCTACAAGGCAACAAGAAATGCTTCTCTTTCTAGAGTATTACAATATACCAAAAAAAAAATACCAAAAAAATACCAAATTTTAGCTAGACCTGTAACTTGACCGGGTTGCAGCAATAGAAGATTATAAATCGAGAAAGATATGTTTAAGAAATTGAATTGCATTAAAAAGGCAACACGAAATGTTTCTCTTCCAAGAGTATGATAATATACTAAAAAATATACTAAAAAAATACTAGAATTTAGATATATCTGGAACTGGACCAGGTCGTAGCAATAGAAGATTATAAATCGAGAAAGGTATGTTTAAGAAATTGAATTGCATAAAAAGGCTACAAGGCAACAAGAAATGCTTCTCTTTCTAGAGTATAAAAAATATACCAAAAAAATACCAAATTTTAACTAGATCTGTAACTGGGCCGGGTTGCAGCAATAGAAGACTATAAATAGGGAAATATATGGTAAAGAAATTGAATTGCATAAAAACGGCTTCAAGGCAACAAGAAATGCGTCTCTTTCTAGAGTATTACAATATACCAAAAAAAATACCAAAAAATACCAGAATTTAAATACATCTGAAACTGTACCGGGTTACACCAATAGAAGATTATAAATAGAGAAAGATATGCTAAAGAAGTTGAATTGCATAAAAAAGCTACAAGGCAACAAGAAACGTTTCTCTTCCAAGAGTATGAAAATATACCAAAAAATACCAAAAATACCAGAATTTAAGTATATCTGGAACTGGACCACGTCTGAACGTTTTTATATGCCACTCAACAATAGGACTTGCAAGTGAAATGTTTTATTCAATTTTCGCATCGACTCGCTTTTAATGGAAAAACTGTCCTTCTCCTCGATTCTCATATGTAGTACCTAAGCAAAGCCTCTAAAGTGGAAATTTCATACAAGTGGAAATTTTTTTTAAGTGTAGGTGAATATATAGGTTCACAAGCATAAAGCCATATATATATACTTACATACATATCAGTAATAGCACTACTATTCTTTTGAACAATTTTATGCATAACATCCAACACATATATATATATATATTGACGTATGTAACACTACTATTTTTGTGAACAATTTTATGCATAACATTCAACACATATATATATATTGACGTATGTAACACTACTATTTTTGTGAACAATTTTATGCACAACATCCAACACATATATATATATTGATGTATGTAACACTACTATTATTATGATATTATTATATATTTGTGTGAGGTTTAAGCATATTCTCTCTACTGTTCATCGCTTGCTGCTGTTAAGTATCTGTAGTCTGCTATATGCCTAGTTAACAGAGCAGCTGAGAAACCTACTTACTTTGTACTTACAAAAGAACTACATTCAGTGTAATAAAGTTAAACAGACGGGATATATAGCCATAAGTCAAACAGTTCTATCATATTTCCTGTGTTGATTACCCTCTCTTTTAATCTCTGTCTCTTTCTTTGCTTTTTCGTGTTTACATCTAAAACTATACTGCTGTATGTGTCCTGTAAACACCCACTTATGTCCTTAGAAAATATAGAAATGTATAAGAGATTGGCTTACTTATAACAACAATGCTATAGCAGATCTCAAGAAGTTGATCACTAAAAGTGATAGACTTGCATAAATTTACAAATCAAGTTAAAATGACAAAATGAATCCCAAGATTTTTAGTTTAACTTCTTTAATTGAAAATAATAAATATATACTTGATATCATCTTTGGTTCTTCATTGCATTTTAAATTAAAAGAATCTTAATTTTATTTAATATATTTTATATTTTATATTAACTTCAATCATTATACTCCAAATTTTTGATTGAATGCTCATAGTTGACCTTAAATAAATAAATAAATAATAAACAAATAAGAAACTGTTTCTAACTTCATTATAAGTTAATACAGTTTCAAGATGGAACCTAGTTTCAGTTCTGTTTTGCCACTGAGAGTAAAATAATCGAAGAGAAGTCTAAGGAGATGTTCATTTCAAGCCTCATTAAGAACATATTGTACACCCTTTCCATATGTTCCACGTAAATGAACAGATTTTGTTGAAAGTCATCGTAACCAGTTTAAGGATTAAGAATCCTTTGCCAAAGTAACCGTTAACAGCAACAACCCCTTTGACAGTGGTTCTTCCAAGTTAAACTGTCTCTAAATTTTGACATATTCTGCGACTACTTCAAGTTAAACTGAAGGTTAAGTTGAAACGTGCTTTCAAGGGTTGAAGCAAGTTTAAGGGTAGTTTAAAACTGAACTTTTTTTTAATATTTAAGAGTCTTCCTCTATTATATTATAACAGAAACAATCTTTTCCAGATTTCCCCAAAGACTTATTTTCACAGTGTTGAGGATTAGTCTTAAGACTCAAAGTTTTCTCAGGTTTAGCTGAAGATTAAGTATAGTTCAAGTAACTTTTCCATCTCTCAAAAGATCAGTCTTTAGTTGAAGCCAGCAGATTGTGGAAGACTCGTGTTTATATGCCCTCGAAGCAAATGTGATTCCATTAATTTAACCACACTTATAAAATCATTAGGCACATCATATAAATATGTGAGTGTTTAGTGTGTGTGTGCGCTGGGCAAATCAATTTATAACAGCGGTAACAACATGTACTTAACACACACTTCTCTACCCTCTCCCTCCCTCCCTCTTCATCTGTCTCCCACTCTGTCTTGTTCTCGTCCTTGTCCCTTGTCTCATCAGCGATTGCATCGATCACTTGACACCCGCACAACTTGCGGCATCTCGTTTGGTGTGTGTGGGATATGTGTGTGTGTGTGTGTGTGTGTGGGGTGTGTCGATGAAATGATTATTGAAAACATTGTTGTGCCCCTAAGTCGGGGCCATTCTTAAGGGTCTCCTGTGGGTCTTGGGGCTGTCTGCCTCGATTGTTGGTTAGCTGTTGGTTGGCTGCATTTTTATTTTGCTTCCGCTGTGGCAGCGATGAAAGATGCCGAAATACTTAAACGATTTTTAATAATTTTATGAGTTTTCCGCGAAGATGTACGCATAAAATACAACAAATGAAGAGCAAAAGCAACGTTATACGCCCTCAATGATTTACACACTGCAGCAGCAGCAGCGGCAGCGGCAGACGACGACGACGAGGAGGACTACGAGGATGAGGATGAGGTTGATGCCGAGGACGAGAACGAAGATGTGGACGAGGACTGCGACTGCGACTGCGAATTGACCCGGTGCTTTTGCTCTGTAGGCTCAGTGACGTTGCACACTGGTTGAAGACTACACGAAAATGTAATTGATTGGAAATCTGAAACGAATAATTTTTATACCTTTTAATAATGGCCAAGATAGAAATATGTTTTTGCATCGATGTAGATGTTTTTATTATAAGATTATTAAAAGATTAATAATAATTAAAAGGTATTTAAAATTGTGAGCTCAAATTGAACCCGAAAAACTGGCATAAAAGGAGTTAAAAAGGAGTTACATAAAAGAGAATTGGTCAAATTAATAAGTACACGCTTATAAGGTTTCTTTCACGTCTCGTAACTTTTTCAATTATCATAAGGGAAAAACCTAATTTACATTTACTTTTCTGACATTTACTTGATTATAAAAATAGTTAATACAAGCATTTTTCATTTAAAATATGAAGCTTGTGATCGATTATATCTAAAAAACAGAAACAAGAGTTGGTCAAAATAATAAGTACATCAATGTATAAGAGAAATAGTCTAAAATGCAAGAAATATGCCTTAAGATCCAAATTTATAAAGCCAACTATGAAATCTAATAAAAATGTATGTAATGTACTTAAGTGTAATTCATAATAAGTCAGACTAAAGAATATTGAATAAAATTGAATAAATTTTCATAGAAAAGTAAAGTGTACTACAAGTTCAGAAGAAAAATGAGAAAATAAACGTATTATGTACATACATATATTATATCTTTATCTATATCATATGTCTTTAATGAATATCCACAACTATCCAATACTATATATATCATTATTAAGCTTCATTGTGAATTTCCTCTCCCATTTTTCCATTATATTCCCAAAATTATTATGTTAAATAACAGATTTTAGCTTGAAACGTCTTATTATGGATAATTTATCTACTTTTGGCGAGATTTCTGATAATATAAAGATCTTTCAATAAATTGTTCCCCAATTTGATAACCAATTAATTGTTTGGCCCTTTTCATCATAGTCTGGTACCACTGTGCGCTGTTGCCATTCGAACTGAAATGTTTTCATTTTGATCTCTTTACGCTGCGTTGGTGTTCGGGGTCTTTTGCTGCTGCTGCCATGGTTCTGGTTCTGCTTGCCTTACATACTTACATTTAAAGTTATGCCATTGAGTGTGTGTGTGTGTGTGAGTGTATAGAGGAAAAGAGAGTCGCATTGAGGTTTTTTTCATCTTTTGCAACAAGTTTACAGCTTGTTGTGCATCGGCTGTGATTTGCAGCGTTTAATAGGCGCACTTCAAATGCTTCGCTTGTCTGTGGCTCCCGCTGCAAATGATTTCCCTGAATTGCTTTATTATAAGTGCCACACGTGGGCGCAGAGCAAGTTAACCCCCAGTCCCAGTCCCAGTTGCAGTTGTAGTCACAGTCCCAGCTTTGATTCTGATGCAGACTGAATCAGCCCCCGGGCTTTAATAAATTTTATAGTCACATGTGAATCGTAGGATTCCAGATTCCGTTGACTGTGGGTTGGGGCAACGTTTGGTCCGACTTTTGGTTGCCGTGGGGCGCTTATCAATGCCGCCTTGTTTATTACTAATTGAATTTGCTGCGAAGGTGGCAATCAATTGACTAGACACAGGCACACACAGGTGTGAAAATTGAAAAGTTGTAAAAAGTGCAGCGACAAGTTCCGACAGCAGCAGCGGATCCACATCGAAGATGATTCGATAGCCGTTAGAGCGTCAGTTTCCCACGCTGTTTTTGGACCATTGTTGGGCAATTAATTAGCACTGCGTGAAATTATTGGACGACACTGGCTGAGACTGGGACTGGGTTGAGAGGTGTGTGCATAGCAGTTACTCCCCCCCCCCGCGCCCAGACAAGTGGTTGTGGAATTGGCCTGGGAAAGACGAAATGTCGAGATGACCAGACGACGAGACTGAAGTCTGAGCTATTGCCCGATTAGGTTCAGCCCAAAGAGCCATAAAAACATTAAACACTTTCCACAGAGGTTTCCAGGTTGCGGTCCAATCACAATAAAATGCCACCCAACAATTACGGCGCACATTTTAATGTCCGCAAAAGCTGTGCAAATTCCCACAGTGCAGCCCTTGTGGGCGTTGGCCGCCGCACACCACAGCGCACAACAAACTTGAGGGTTTGGTCATTTAATTAGCTAACTCAATTAAAAGAGCGTAAAAGTGTTCGCCTTGTGGAGTCACAGTCAGGTGTTGCGGCTATTAAACGATCGTCTGGAGCAGTCAGCATTTGGCAATCTACATATGTGGAAAATTTATTGAGTACACCCCGTCATCGCTCTTGGGTGTGGTACACACACTCACACACACCGCATACACAGTTTGTCAGCGCGTCGACAAATTAAAATACGAAATACGAATTCGTTTTGATACGAAAACGCCAATAGCTCACCTGGCAATGAGACGGCAATGTGATTGGCTGGCGAGCATCAGATAAAATAATCAAAGAGGGAGATGGAGCGTAAGAAAGAGCACAAGAGAGCAGCCGCAGCAGCAGCAGCAGCTGGGCATTAAACGCGTGCGGAAGCAAGAGAGAGACACACTGGGTGTGTGGGGTGAGGGAGAGCGGCAAGTGGAGAGAGAGCCAAGCCCAAGCACGCGCGAGCGAGAGCGTGCGCATAAAAATTGAATTCGGAATTGGAATTGAAATCCGAAATGCTGGAATCGAAACGAGCAAAGGGGAGTGGGGATTCAAGTTGATAACAATATGTATGTATGTATTTATGTATATATTTACGTACAGACGATGTGGGTGTAATACGAGTAGCTCGGAGTCTCTGCAAAGCTTCGCACCAATCAGAAGTTTGCCAATTGAAAGCTGCGCTGCTCTGCATAGAATTGTGCGTCAGCATCTCAGATACAGCTCGATTCGGGAATTATCGGATAATTGTATCTATTATCCGAACCTGCCGATAAACTAATCAAATTCATTAAGTCACAAGCAGCGGCCCCACCCAAAGCGCATTAAATCCCAAAAACCAATTCAGTTTGTACTCGAATTGAAGTGTAAATTTGTTGGCAACATGTCAACACTTGGTTTGCCCTCCATCTCTAGCGTCTCCGTCTCCGTCCCCAGTTCCACTTCCACTTCGACTTAGACCCTAGTTAAGCCTATTAAATGCCCCAAACGCTTTGTTGTACCGGTCTGCGCGTCACTTGCTGTTTGTCCGCCTGTTTAGTCTGTTTATTTGTTTGTCTTTTATGTTTGTCTCTTTATTTGTAATAAATATGTTTGGCCATCCACTGGACGTGGATCAAGGGGGCCTGCAGGGGGACCTGCCTGAGGCGGATTGCATTTGAGGTGAAGACAAGTTATTAATTTCACGACTTTACTTTGTCTGTGACTTTCCTTGCACGTTGTTATCAGGTTACATAATTGTCCTGTTATAATGTCATACGGACTTCGGCTACGGCTACGGCTACTGCTCCAGCTCCGGCTGTGCCCCCTTTATATGGGGTGTAATTATCGCAACACATTGCATTGCTTTGTAGGGTTTCCTCCTTACAGCATTATCAATAAGGATTAGGGCTGGCCGCGTGACGTACGTGAGGCACGTTACAATCACGACTTTCGACGATTAATATGGATATATTTTGATATGTTAGAAAAGACATATTTAATAGATTTATCAAAATTATCATAATTTATTATAAATAATGAATTCATTTAAGTTTTTAATTTATGCCAAACACATTGTTAATTTCATTATTTTTACTCCTTTTTTATTTGGTTTTCATAAAAAGATTTTGAAATTTCAATAAATCTGTTATTTCTTACCTTCCTTCTGAAAGAAATTGTCTTCTTAGGTAATATTTCTTACCTTTCATCTGAACTCTTATGCTCTTATGAGTTTATATTCCGCGTTTTTTTGTCTAACGAATTAAAATATATATGTTATGCCATACAATTTATATATTTTATCATAAAGTAGAGAGAATAGAGATATAGAAGCTCAGATTTGCTTCTCTCTTTGTCAGAAAGCAAATCTGTCTCTAGTCTCTTCATGTATCCATTTGAGATTAAACTATATTTGATAAAAGTTTCCGGCTAATTCTAAGTTTAGACAGATAGCTGCATGTCCTTTGCTGACGCGTGACACGCTCTCATCCCTAGCAAGGACACTGAAGCAGAGTGCAAAGAAAGGCGGACAAGTGCTAGAAGTAATTCCAAGGCTGTTAAGCCACTGGTCAGTGGGGGTTTATATCTGGTATCATATGAGCTCCGTTTTCGTTTTCTGTTCTGTAATTGAGTAATTTCCACTTGAATTTCCCCTTTCATTGTGTATTTTCTTTTGAGACTTTGTGTGGATTTCAACAGATTGTCAGTCGAAAAGGACTTGAATTTGTTGTGCGCCGGGGAGGGAGGCAACCGAGCAAGTGACTCCAATGGGTTTCTATTTCTGCTAGTGCTGCTTCTCAATGCGGTCAGCTTAGAGGATTTGTGGTGGCATTACATTTAATACAAGTCTCGCAAGTAGTTCCTTTCCCTCGCAAAGGCAGACGACAAATATGCTAACAAGCCTTCAGAGTAATAGTAGTATGAAAACAAGGATAACATGAAGCGTCCTGCAGTTGACAGCGTGACATTTACTGACTTTCAATTTGAATTTAAAATTATAACAATGATTCGGCCCTTTTTGTTCTCAACAGTTTGACTATTCAAATGTCATCTAACAACAGCAGCAGAGAAAAACAAAAAACAAATAGAAAACTGACAAATAACTGAGGGTAATACAATAATGATGCTGCACTCAATGGATACGTGCCTCCGGCTAGAGTTCTATACGGATCAGTGCTATACGGTTCTCAGTGTGTACCTTTATAGAATTTCAATTTGTGCTGCAAGCGAACGCAATAAAAGATCTATTAAATTTCCACCTAATCACAAGAACAATTAATCATTCACTCACTATTTAGGCGCACAAGCAGCGAGGGAGAGAGAGATAGATAAAGCGAGAAGGAGAGAGGAAGAGGGTGATACTGAGACTGAGCAAAGCTTACAGCAATTTGTGCTTTGTTATGTTGATGCCATTGTTGAGATACTTATACGATACAGACTGCAGACGGGGTACTGCGACAGATACAAGATACAAGATACAGATACAGATGACAGCAAGGTAATTACAATTCTTTTGGCATGTTAAAAAAACCGCATCGGTCATCACTACAAAGATCAACAGCCAACCAACTATACATACGGAATGTATGTATGTATGTATGGAGTATCTTTTCATATGTATATAAAATGAGATATTGTATCTGGCATGTTATATGTGTGACCGTGTGTCCGTGCGCTGGATGCGCGACATTGAATTATCACATCGCATCAACGTTACGGGCCTTAAGTTGACAAAGTACAAAATAATAATGCGGCATTCATAATAAGTACGGGTTATATGGACGGAAAGGGAGTTACACAGGAGATGGAGATGGGAGATGGAAGACGTTTGGCTTATTGTCATGCAACGACAAGATATTTACACAATATCTCACCCCTTACCCGCCTCACTCCCCCCGCTTGTACTTATATATTTTCACATACAGATTTTCTTTCTCGAATTTACGTACAAAGCTAATTTATCATCGTGGCGGCGATGCGGCGTACAAAACCCAAAGTTAAACTGTAAAAAACTTTGTGTTTTGTTTTCTTTTTGTTTAATATTTTTTCTTTTTTTCCCTTACAATTTTTCTCTGTATTTTGAATGGCCGCCAATATTTTTTTGTAAATACAATAAAAAAGGCGAGTATAAGTATTATAACCGCAAAATAAATAACAAATATAACAAACGACGGTGACGACTGCGGACTGGAAACCCAAATCGATCCTCTGGCTGCTCTCTGTGTGTCTCCCTTGGCCCTGGCGACGATGATTGAAGCTGTCAACGGCTACGCACAATAAAAACCTTTTGTGTATATATATTCATGTGTGTGTGTTAACGGCACCAACTGCGTGAGATACTTTAGAGCCCAGTTCAACTGCAGTCGCTCGACCAAACGCCCAATAATGTGGCCAAGTCAATTTGTACAGTACACGTACCCACATCCATAGCATACTCTACCCCTTCCACTGAACATACCTGTACCCGTTCTCATCCTCTTTCCGGTTTTGTTTAACTTTTCTCGTTATGCGCAAACAATATAAATGTTTTGTAGTGATTAAAAAGTAGTGTGAAATCGATTACATACATTAACCCAGAGCGACACAACGTCGGTCAGTTGTTAAGACCGGATATAGCTATGTATAAAGTACCCTTGTGTCAATATTGAATCAACCTATCAATATTTAGTGATATACTCAGCGTGTACTATGTTAATTCCAGTTAATCGTATGCTTCACTCCAATGTTTTTGATCTTGGCCAGGTTCCAGTCTGTTTTTTTCTTTGTTTTAGCGGTTTAAAGTTTTAGTTTTAAATATTGGCCGTAGCTTTTGCAGGAAAGAACTTCTGCTGTCATAGCAGGCAGCTTTTCAACGTGCACAGTCAGCTTTAGGTTGAAGTCTTCGATAAACAAATATTAAAGTAGTAAACGTAGTAGTAAAGTAATATTTTAATATGAGTTTTGAGGCTTCATTCACAGCACAAACAGAACGGCTATGCACAGTCGTACACACGCTTAAACACACCTATTTACATGAATTACATACAAATATAATACGTATTACATTTAAATACACACATCATTCGTATCCAAGCAGTGCATTGCTGCAAGAAGCGCTTGGCTGCAAGCAGTTCACGCCAGGTGCGTGTCTGCGCTAAGAATCTTAATATGAGTTTTTTGAATAACTGAAAAATAAATTAAATTATAAATTAAGAAACGATGCAACTTAATGAATGTCTTACAACTTTTGACTCTCAACAACAAAACAAAATTTCTTTAATTTTATTTTTTTAATTCGTTTTTCATTGTATCGTTTAATAATTCTCTATTCCCTTTTGAAGAGAGGAAGAACCTTTTCTTCTTCCCGTCTCAAAGTATACTACACTCTATTGGCACTGCGTCATTCTGCCGAATATGCAAAGATGAGCTAAGATCGATTACGAAAACTTAATTCTGTCACATAATGTTGGATTAAATTGCTGGGGCTGGGTTTTTAATTGCTTATCACGATTGATGTAAAAGGTAAAAACAGGTAGCCCCTTTTGATTGTATCCGCATCAAATTTGCAAACTTTGACATTATCGTTCTCATTGTTTATGGTTATTTACGAGTCTTTAGTCTTTATTGCAGTTTTATGATAAATAGCAAACAAATGGTATTTCTGCCCTAGGCTAAAACAACAACATCTAACGCGGCACCAATACATATAATCATAGCTATTTTTTGATATATATATACATTTATATATAAATATAAATACATATGTTTATAGATCGTAGATAAGTGTCATATGCGGCGGAAACACTGAGAGAAATGACCGTAGTGCTTGTAGTTGGAGTGGGCATAAAAAGAGAAAAATTAAATTCAATTAAAGCATCAATTGGAGCTGTAAGCTAAAGCGAAATCAAAGCTAACAAACTATATATAGACTGGCAGATATCTTGTAAGCAGGGGAGTATCTGTCAGATACTAAAGTATCTTATGTATAATCCAATATAAGGTTTTGTTTCGCACTATAAAGAAGATAAGGAAGAATCAATTTGTAGTGAGAAGTTCTTTTTAAGATCGTATAATTCTTGCAACCTGGTCAAGCAGATGGAATGACAGCTATCGATTCAACTTCTAAGCCTGATCATAAATGTATATAAATATAGTTTCTATATACTCTGTTACACTGCTTAATCGATTTGGAATAGCTACAGGGTATAAAGGTACCCAGAAATAGCATTTGCCTATGGATCGCTACGTGGATCTCCCCTCAACGTGGTGTGCAGGGCAAAGTTTAGAATCAAAACAAAAACCAAAAAACAACAAATCGACAACAAAAAGCAGTTTTACGGGACACTTGTTGCTGTTGTAGTTGTTGTGTTTGCGTGTGTTAATTTTTTATTAACTGCCGCCTGCCATCAGCGGTGAATTTAAGCTACGTAGTCGACGGTTACTCTGTCAGTCAGTTTGTTGGAGCTGCGCGAGCCAAAAGCAAAAAATTCACATGCGTCGCAGCTGTTTTATTTCGAATACCCGCGAACACCAAAGACTGTGCATGCAGATAGAGATATAAAGAGGAAAAGATACAGATACGAATATATAAATACGATTCGTGCGCGGTGAACAGATAGATACAAATATATACAAGATTCGCCCGAGTTATCGAGTGTGGATCCAAAGCCGAATCGCAATCGAAAAGAGACGACAGCAAAATTTCAACGTCTCGTCTGCAATTTTTTGCATAAAAAACCAATTTGCATTACAATTCTCGTTGAGTGTGTAAATAAAAACCGGTAAAGTGCGTGCAACTTAATACACAGACAACATGTCAGCACAACAACAACAACAACAAAACCAACAACTGCCACAGGCATCGACACTTGCGAGTATACTTAATCAGCATCTGCAACGAGGAGAGGAGGAGCAGACGCCCAACAAATTTCAGATGACTGCGAAAGAAGCGTATAAAAGGTGCGAGTATAACGGTAAAAGATAGCCACAAATATTAAGACCAGTCCAAGGCATATAACAAAAAAAAACATAGACATTTGACACACATTTTGTGATTGCGACAGCCGCTGGTGAGTCGAAGAGGGGGGAAGTGGGGTAGACAGTCGCCACGTTACGTATACGTCACGTGCAGCGTTCGTTTTGTTTTTATTTGTATTCATCTATTTTCGGCAGAGCAGAAAGTGAAATGAGAATTGCTCACAAGTAAAATAATAAGACTGAAATATAAACAAATATTTAATGATCTGTTGATGGATTTGTAGTAAATTCGCGACAAAAAACCAGTTTAAGCTGGCCAAATCAGGTTTGCAGATACAAAATAATAAATCATTTGAACGGTTTTGGCCAAAAAACAAAAACAAAATACTCCAAAAATTTATAGCTCAATGGTTCACGACGCTTGCCTCTTAACCCATTAAAGCCAAGTGGACAATAGATATCATTCATCACAGCCTATTATATTTTCTCATGCTTAGCGAATCTTCAAATTGGATTTCTGTAGCGCAACTTGAGAAAAAAATAAGATATATAGTTTTATGACAGGTGATAAATTTACTCGCTTCATTTGAATAACACTCTAAAAAGTGCCGCCCCTGAAACGTTATAAAAACAACCAAAAAAAAGTTACCATCTGTGTTGTTCAAGGGGCAGGAAACACCTGTGGGAAAACGTCATGAAAAACCGCGATATCTCTTATCACAAACGTTGAGTGATAAATTCCGTGACGTATTTAGTGTATTTTGTGATAAAGCTTGTGACTGCAGCCCTGGCAAAGCAACCCACTGGAAACTCGGCACAGCTCAACATGAACAGGTAAGTCGCTCGCCAGCTCCTTATGTGGGCGCTGAGCTCAGGTAAGTGTTGGTGTATATATATATAGCTGGAGGCCATTTGATTGGAGTCTCTCGGATCAATTGCTGCCCAGGCACGGCTTATGTTGGCCAATTAATCCGAACTATTTTGACTTATGTTGTGGGTGTTCTACCATTTGTATACAATTTATATACACTGCTTGCCAGGCTATATCGATTCTATATAGTATGCCTTCTATATAGCCAGATATGACTGATTCTTTCTCAGCTCCAATGTCGATTATATCTATCTGCCGTCGCTTTCTGTAGCTCTCTGAGTATTTTTTACAGTGACTCTCAAACCTTTCATTCAAGTATATTGGGTTGACCGAAAAGAAACCGGTGAAAGTAAATACATTTTTTTAAATTTTAGAATGAACTTTAAGCAATTATATATTTTCCATTTTGTTGCATGACCTTTCGCCATTTTTCCTGCAAAATTCATTATTCCATGCTCATAGAACTTTTGGCCTTTATCTGCAAAAAACTGAAGCAAGTGCGATTTTATATCCTCGTCCTTATCAAAAGTTGTACCATTTAAGGAGCTTTGCAAAGACCGCAACAAATGGTAGTCTGAGGGTGCAAGATCAGGACTATATGGTGGACGCAGCCAAGCTCACTCAGTTTTTGGCGAGTGACCAGAGATGTGTCCTGTCTAGCGTTGTCCTGGTGGAATATGAGACCTTTACGATTGACCAATTCTGGTCGCTTCTCCTTATTGGCTGTATTCAATTTGTCCAGTTGTTGACAGTAGACATCCGAATCAATCGTTCGGTTCCTAGGAAACAGCTCAAAATATACCACACCCCCTTCCAATCCCACCAAACTGACAGCATAATCTTGTTTTGGTGAATATCAGCCTAAATAGCTTATGGAACTATAACTATATTTAGGTAGTAGTATTGCGTTTTTCATGCTAAATTTAATTTGATTTAATAAATTTCTAAATTCTCGTCAACTTAAAGGTCGTATGGATGTTGTCTTAGCCAGTATATTTACCAATCTATTGCAATTCCTCAACTGCCTTTCGTTGTAGCACCTGCTGAAGAAGCAGACTTGGTCTTCGACGTGGGGGAAGTTTAGGTCCTGGTGCAAGGTTGAGTTCCGCTTCTACCATTCACCTGTGATCAACCATATATCCTTTGAAAGATTTATGTCCTGGCGCTCTTTGTCTTAGCGGCGATGCTCCAGACTTATCATCCTTTGCCACAATCATCTGTTGATGCAACAGCCGGTAGCTTGCTGTGTTTGTTGAGAAGCTTGATAATTTCCTTTAGTTCCCTGCAAATTCATAACATTTTATACACTGTGTAAATTATTCTTTGTAATTGTTTTATTCATTTCTTACCAGTTCGGAGTGTAAAAAGGATTGCTGACTCTTTGTCCACCGGCTAGCAAGGTTTTCGGCTGAATCGATCACAGCTATCCAGTACCCCTTTATGACTTGCCTAAATTACTCTGTTTGGCCTCGTTGACCACAGCTACTTTTTTTTAATACATAATCAGCTATTGTTTGCTTAATAAAAATAGTTTCATAATTATAATAAATTATATTCAAATTGTTCATTGATTGAAACTACAAAAGCTCATGGAGTCAGCGGCTCAACGTGGTTGGACAGCTTTCTCCTTGAAAAATTGAAACAGCGAAAATGTTGAAAAAAATAAAGATAAAATTAAAAATGTGGAGCAAAATATATTCCAAAAGTTTACCAAAACTATTTGAAATGTTTTTAAAATTGAATATCTTGGATTAACGGTAAATAAAAGCACGTGTCTAACGGCTGATCTGCAGCGTCTGCAACTGCTTGCTGCAAAAGCTTCGCAGCTTGCATAGAAGTTCGCTTTCGCTCTCTCTCTCTGTCTCTCAGAAGTTGCTATTATATGCTCTGCCTCTCTCTTGCGCTCTTAGTCTCTCGCTCTCACTGTCTGTTTGTTTGATAAGCAGCAGTAAACTTTCGACGACGTCGACTGCGCTGCAGCTGAGCAACAATTATACGCCGTGGGGGCCGCCGAAGCTCGTTTTGCCCAGCCGAAGCTGAACGCGCGCGCGCCTTTTGCTGGCTGCCTCCGAATGATTTTTTAATAGCAATCAAACGATCGACAAAAGCGCAGGTTAGCACCCAACTGCAAGTGCGTGTGTAAAGTGTGTGTGTGTGTGTAAAGTGTGTGTGTTTGTTCTGATCCTTGTGTCATATGTATATAAATACTCTGTTGCTTTGGACACGTCAAGGACTAGCAAAACATCTTTCAAAGGAGAAACGCAAAAGGAAAAGGAACTTTCGTTAAGAATAAAAATTAATTAATTAACGATTCGTTAAGTGATTTCACGCGCTGCTTTAAGACAAACTGAACTTATATAAGAAGTTGTCAAGTGAAAAGAACGATTAGTGTTAGCTGGTCTAAGCTGTGAGCCAAGTTGAAGTTCTCGAAGTGTTAACTGCAGTTTTAGGTAATAAGGATCTTAACACATCCTGTGTGTGTTATGTGTGTGTGTGTGTGTTGTGTATACCTTAAGTTAAGAATTGAAATTCCTATTGAAGCTTATCAAGTTCTTTTTGAGGCTCGGCCTTTCGTGGGGCAAACACTATCTGCGAGGCGGCTTATGTACTTACTTGTTAATGATTATACGGAATCGAGAATCTTGTTCTTGTTTTTGTTGTGTTAGTCGATAGAATATTAAAAAGAATAAAGATGAAGAGAATTGTAAATTAAAATAGGGAAAACAATACACTACACCTACCCAGTGGAGTGCACAACAAGTTGTTGCTGTTGTTGTTATCATTTTGCTGCCGCATTATTTCCTTATAATTATGTGCATTATTTAGCATTTATTGCACCTTTTATACACGTGGGAAACCTGCACATTGCATAACACTTAATCAGTTAATTATATATTTTACCAATCGAAAGACAACAACAATAAATCTTTTCTTTTTTTCTTTTTGTTTTTAACCTGAAATTGCTTTGAAATAAAAGTTCAAGTTTTGAGCGTTCAAAATTGTTTCGTCTGGGTAAAAGTGCATTTGCTGTTTTCAAAATGACATTCAATTAACACTCGTTGCTTTTTTTTTGAAAACAAAACCAACAACAACAACAATCAGAATCAGAATTTATACGATTTTTAACCGCACTTTCCGTGCAATCGCCTTGAAGCCTACTCGTCAGTAAATTTTTATGTTTATTTTTAAAACATGCCTCTCCATGCTCTTTGGAAATAATTCATGACATACTCAACACACACACACACACATCAGCTGATATTGTGTACGTCTATATATACTATGTGCTCTACTTTTTGAGTTAAACGCTTTATACAAACACATAAATATTCCATACTAATTAGACATCTGTGTGCTTGTGTTTCAAACGCCTCTTATCAAAATTATCACAAAACAAAAACCAAAAAAAAAAACGATTGCAGTTTGCTTTGGGCGTAAGGTCGAAATTTCTTAAAAAATTAAAAATATATAATAAAAAAAAACGGAATAATCTGTTAACTACTCCTTGTACCTAGTAGAAAGCCAATCGGATCGCATGACTAAACCAAACTTCAGCCTTTCATTCTTTTGATACCCTAATCGCATCGTTAGTTCTGTCTGGCCAAACTCAAATATTTGGGATCATATTTTATCTGGCAGCCAAAGTAAGCGCAAACATGTTTATTCGCCCTGAGCTCTGCACAAACTGATAAACATTTGTTTTATTTTTTGGCTTAATAATAGGTCTAAGTCCGATTATGGTAGCACAAGAATTGGGAGCGATAGAGCTAGGAAATACCCTGTAATTGAACTCGAAGAGTGTCTAACTTTTGTTGTGATGTAATTACTTTGAACTTATATAATTTCATTCTAAATCTTGATAGAAATTTTATCAATTTGTGATTACTATATCTCAAGATTATATATTATATATTAATATACTTTAACTTAATTTTTCTTCAAGCAGATTTCTTATATATTTGTTTCGTCATCATTTTCCACAAATTATTTGTGTATTTTCTATCACTTTATAAAAGACTTTTTGAAGCAGAAAACTATCACTCAACATAATCTGACATAAAAAAATATTTAAAATATTTTTCTATTCAATCCTTTAATTAAAAGTCAAAATTATATTCAAAACGAATTTGATTACGAAATTCGTATGGAAATTATAGGGAAGTTCGACGGTAAGAGCAACTACTAATTATTTAAATTGTCGGCAAACTAAGCACTTCCCTTATGGCTCAGCTGGGGTAAATTACTAATTACGTGCATTAAAAGCATTTTTATTAATGAAATGAATAAAATCAAATACAACTAAAGCTGTCATTTAGTTGAGTTGCTGCGAATAACTCACGAGTTATTTGATTTGCTGCTAATTCCGTAAATTGAAATTTAACCGGATTCATGTGGGCGCATGCTCCAACAAATTTGCAATAATTATATAAGATCAAAGTTAAGTGACACATGACGATAAATTTGGGGAATAAACTAATTAAAAACAAAAACCAGAAACTCAATTTTGATTATTTGTGCTAAATTTTGACAAATCACTTAATATGTAATAGAGCTGATCGAGTATAACATCTAACTATATATATAGTATATTATGGGTTTAATATTTGTTTATTTGTCGATTCATTAACGTTAAATGTTTTTATCGCATCGTACGGGATCAATAAACTGGTTTCATGCGCTGTGAAATTAAGTATACGCACATGATGAGGCGCAATTCGTTAGGGACTCGATTTTTGAAATCAATATAGAAATGCTAAATATACTTGAATAGGAATGTCAAGAATCAAATTATATCTCTACTATACCAAGCTACTAATTTATGATAACTCTCAAAGCAAAGCCCATTAGAAGATAACTTGCGCAAGTCGGTAATAAATTATATTGACATTTCTGGGCCAGAATTTTGAACCTAGGACAATACGAATGGACAAAATGTTGCCACTTTTTATGACTAGTTAGCATTTGGTAGTGATGTTGGTAGAGAGATAACACGAGCTGAGTTCGTGTAGAAGGCGCTTCCAGCTAATAATTCACTTAATTATAATATGATTCAAGATATGATACGTCTATTACATAATATCCATCGTATAGTATATAACAGCTGTAAAGCACCTTAAAGAAGTGAAACTTTTGGGCTCTTTTGTAGCTTTCGACAGTCTTCTGGCCGCTGCACACCTGATAAGCTGCCACCATGTGCTCCACCCATAAACTTCTTCAACCTTAGACAGCATATCAGCCACATGTCTGGGTCGGTCAAAGTAATTAGTTATCATTATGATGGGTGTGTGGTACACTTTATTTATGTGCTGCATAAACGCCTCAATTTTTGGGCACTTTTTTATACTTGTAGTACAGTGGGAGCCATAAAAAAATACAACATTCGGCGCAAAGTAGTTTCTGCTGACGATTTGCAAGCTCTTAGCTTGTTGCGCAATAAAACAGCAACAGTTGGCACTGATAATAATGCCGCTGATAAGCGTCTTATAAGGCACAGCAGCTATTCTGATTGTTTGATTAGTAAACTCTATATATTTATATATTATATATATATTATATTATATACATAGGAAGACATGTATATAGGTGTTTGGTGTACGCGTTTAGAAATGTACTTTGAGCAAAACATTGCTGTCGAGGAAAAGACTTCAATGTTCAATGTCGTCGACGTGCCCAGTTTGAAGATCAATAGAGCTTATCAAGAGCTCATAGAATGCCCGTGGCAAGTCTAATGAGGTGAATTAGTTATCAATGCGGCATAGAAACAAGATGCAGACACGATCGCCGGACGCGACAAGCGTATCAAAACAGATGCGCTCCGATAAACAGCGCATAATTCCCATATAAAGTATATAGAAAATTTCATTGAATTTACCTGAGCAATCGGCAAAATTACGCCGACACGTTGCAAATATCATGCTATCAATATATATTGATCTATTGCAGCTGTCAGACCACTTAATGGAACTATTCGTCATGTCAAATTATCACATAATTGTTTCGTACTTTTTGATTTCATATTTTTTGGCAGACAGCACTCAGCCACGTTTGTTTTGGGGTTTTCTTTTTTTTTGTATATTATCAAAATTTCATATAACTAGATTACACATTATGAGATTATAATAGTTTCCCACTTGTTTTTAAGTGGCACTTAATGAATGTAAATAATTTGATTATCCTGCAAAGTTTCCACAGATTAGAATAGCAGATAGCTTTGTGCCTAAAAGCGTAACGTTTTTTCTAAGTTTTTCCCAAGACAAAAGCGTTACTTTTTTCCAAAGGAAAAAGCTGTTTCAAACGGTACAAAACAAATTTCACCCTGAGTTTACTTATCAAAGAAAAGTTAACTACTTCGACTTATATCTAAAATAAAGATAGAATACTTTATACCTTATATCACTAAAACAGAAGTTATCTTATATAGAAGCTTCAGTTATCATATATACCTTATATATCTAAAATAAAGATATCGACTATAGAAGTTTCAGTTATAGTAAATTCTTAGAGAATGTTCTATCAAAATTTGAATAGAGCTTCTCGCTGCACAACAAAAGATAAGTTCAGGTAAACTGAAGACAAGAAACTTTAAAGTTTTGTAAGAACTGATAAGCACAGAAAGCTTTAAAGCTTATGTGCAAAACTCTACATAAAAGCTGTTAAAAAAGCGCTCTATAAAAAGCTTCACAATTAAATAGTTCTTACCTTATCAATCAAAAGTTTTTATCTGCAACTTTTCCTGGTTGAAAAGTTTATTTAACGGGCAACGTCGACTGCTTTTGATTAATACAGAAAATAAATCAATAATAATAATAATTAATAAAAAATAAATAATAATTTTTTATAAAAAAATAAAACTTTTTTATTAACAAATTAATTTATTTATATAACTGACAAATCGAGCGTTAAGCAAATCAAAGCGCTGCCATTTCATGTTAAATTGTTCATCGTAATCCTTTAGGCCATGTTAATTAGCAATTCGCTGTAAACTTATAAATAATAAAAAGTCCACGATTTCAGCTGTGGATAATTGATTTATTTGCATAACATATTTTAATTATTTAGTATGTAAACACAACTTGGCCAAGTTCCGTTTGAGCAGCTTAGACTGCGATTTGTATTGCCTTTAAACACTTACCAATTCGAGTACTTCCAAATATGGGTATAGCTTGTGTGCTTGGAATTTAAAGGCCAAAACAAGTGCATGGAAATTGCTTTCAAATTTGGTTTTAAACGTGAATCTACTTTGTCATTTCCATGCACATTGATATCTTTCTTTGTTTACTTTTACTTATTTATATACATTTCCCACACGTTGTTATGTCTCTGTCAAACTGCGTAAACATTTGCCTTGGCTATTAGCCAAACGCCTCTCCAATTGCCAACAATAAAAGCCAACTGCAAATATTTTTATAGGGCATTAGCCGAGCGACGCTCTAAACGGTTTGACAAATATTGCCGTCAGCTTTTGCAATTTGAATCGAAATTGCACATTAAGAAAATGCATCAAAAATGAATGGGAGATTATCAATAGCAATTTGGGTTAGGCTATAGCTGAAAACTGTCCCGATTATCGCAGAAAATATATAGATCTGACACGTGTTAAAACGCAAATTGAATATATATATTCTAGGTAATAAATATATTTATAATATGAATGAGCCGAAGATTAAGAAGGTTATCAGCTCAGGCTTACGCAATATAAAAACATTTATATTTAGACTATATATCAGTATATAGTATATCTTTTGATTTTTGATTGCCTCATTGTGTTGATTCTGCCATTGGCTCAATTAAAATGCACTCCGATTGAGACATTTAACGCAAATTGCGTGCAATTATGGGCCCCAGTTTGATAGACGAACGCCTCAAAGTAAAGAATCAGATTCCCAATCAGAATCAGTTACACATTCCGATCATCATTGCAGTGATTTGTTTGTCAAGATTGCGTAGTTCATGAAACGCAATTTCAATTTGCAATTCCAATTGCAATTGTCAATATAATTGATAGTACTAAAAGTACTTCAGATCTGCAATTGACGAACGCCTATTGCATTCGCTTGATAAAAAGAAACCTTTGGAGTTTCAACGTCACGCATCCATAATGCTGCTTGAACTACTCGTACTACTATATATACCCCATATATAGATACTATATCTAACAGCTACCTGTTGTTGGTCTTACTGACACACTATTTTCCATTCATAATATTTGACCAGGTTGGGTGTTAAGGGCAAGACATAGCTGATAGCAGCCGCATGTGTTTCTATTGTTGTTTACTATTTACCCTGTACTGATAAAATTGTTAATTGAGGGTGACATCTGCCAGCGAATAGAGTATATATATGCCAGATCAAAAGATGAATCAGATTGTTTTGATCCCAAGAAGCAGAGAGATCAAAGTTGATATACATTTTCACAATTTTCTCTCTCTTCTCACAAACGAGAAGACATATGCGACATTTCAACACACTTTATGCTCAGCAAATGCTAGAAAAACTTTGAATATTAATCAATAAATATATACAGAGTAATTCCTAAAGCTAAGAGTATACAATTGAAATTGTTTCCAATGCACTTCAGACCTGTCTTGAGGGTAGTTCCTAGTACACCTCACTCAGTTATAACTCACTTTCACTAACTACAGGGTAGTTGCTAGTTACCCCCGATCGGATATATATATATTACTAAACATATATAATGACAGTGGGCTAGGGAGAGAGTGTGTTATGAGAGAGATTGTGATAGATTGCACTGTTAAAGCACCTTTATATCATACAGAAAAGACGCTCATAAATTCTGGAGACTTGACTTTTTTATGCTCTTGCCGCTCAGCGACCGAGAGTGAGTTTCTGGTGAGGATTCGCTTGTGGATTCCTTATGTGAACGTCTTGATAGCTGAGTGTCTGTTTGCACAGAGTTTGTTAAGCGAGAAAAATTTAATTAACGCAAAAGATATATGCACAATATAGATATCCATATAAATATTTGCCTATAACAGACCAACGCTCAGATTGACATTGACAGTGGAGCTGTCACTTTGTGTATTCCTCGCGCTGAACAAACGCTAAAAGGGTGTTGGGCAGTTAAACCTTAAACAAGTTAAACCTATACAAGTTAAACCTATACAAGTTAAACCTTATACACAAGACCTTAATAAAAATATATAAAATATTCAAATGTGGAAGTTTTTAAGAGACATACAAAAGTTCTTTGAGCGGTAAATATCTAAAATAAGTTCGCATTCAAAAAGTATTTGCAAATAAATTTGTGGCAATAAAAAATTATAGATATATATAGCTTGTGGATTATAAAAAAAGATATCGTGCGGCTAATTTTAACCTTCACCGAGTTACACAGCGAAACTCAGTATAAACCAGATTTATGCTAAATGTTTTGCACAAACTTTTATATAAATAAATTTTTATTACTATTTTTATATTTGAAAAAAAGTTTTATATATTTTTCTGTAATTTTTGCAATACTTTTTTATATACACATATTTTTTTTTTTAATTTTTTTGAATGAACAAAAAAGTTTGTTAATAATTTTGTTTTGTAATTTTTATGAAATATTTTTTTTAAACATTTCTAAATCAGCAAAAATGAAAGTATCAATATTTTTTTGTATTTTTTTTTTGGAATATTATATTAATTTTTTTTATACATTTTTTGACTTAACAAAAAAAAAGTATAATAATATTTCTCGGCAATTTTTGCAACTTTTTTCTATTTAATATTCTGCAAAAAGATTGAAAATTAATCTGTGTTAAAATATATATAAATAATATATATATGTATACTTCGAAGCTTAGTAGAGAAAATTAGTAACCAAAAGAAAAAGGATAAAAACTACTTTTTAATCGTCCTTGAGGTTTTATTCGCCTGCGATCAAAATGAGCTCAGAAAGAAGACTCAATTTAGAATTTAGTGTGGAAGGTAGACATGCAGCTGTTCATCTGCTTAAAACATCTGTGGATTCTGAAAAAGTTTGAAAAATCGATGAAGCACCCTATGCGAGTCCATAACAAATGCATTAAAAGTTGTCCAACCACCCCAAAAATGCGAACGCACAAGCGAAAACTGAACAGAAGAAATTCTGAAGTGACACTGAAATGTGGAAGGAAAATTAAGTGTAAATAAGAAATAAGTGCAGTATAAAGGCAGCATGTGTGTACGTACCTGTGTGTTGGTGAGTGTGTGTGTGTGTGTGTGTGTGTGTGTAGGTGGTGTGAAAGATCTAAATTAATTGCAGGGCTTTCGTATGGATGGCCCGGTGTTAATGCTCGAGCATGATTGATGAACTTGATTTGAGGCGCCACGAGACACAGTGCGTGTGTGTGTGTGTGTGTGTGTGTGTGCGTGTTTGGTAATGAGTAAGGGTTAACGTGTGCTGATAGAAACCCGATTACTTATCGAAAATAACAAAATTCTAATTCAGCTGATTCCATTAGTCAATAATTATATGTTCCGCCTGCCGTTTCGACTTTCAGTTGTTTTAAGGTATTCAAAATGAAGAGATCGACATTGGATAAAATCTGCTGCTTCCTGGCGGAGCTCTTGGGCACTGCCATACTGGTCTTCCTTGGCTGCATGGGTTGCGTCAAGTCCGACATTTTCCCAAACAATCACTTGCAGATGGTCCTTAACTTTGGCTTTGCTGTCCTCATTGCCATCCAATGCTTTGGCTGCGTTTCCGGTGCTCACTTGAATCCAGCTGTCACCTTGGCAGCTTGGATCTATAATCTGGTCTCGACTCAAATGGCTTGTGTCTACTTTGTTGCCCAAATGCTGGGTGGGTTTATTGGTTATGGCCTGCTTAAGGCACTGCTCCCCGACACATTGACCAATATGCTCTGTGTTACCTTGCCCCATCCTGCTATTAACATCTATCAGGCCGTTGGCATTGAGTTTATTGCCACTGCTATCCTGGCCATTGTCTGCTGCGGCGTTTGGGATCCCCGTAACGCCAAGCACCATGATTCTGTGGCCATACGTTTTGGTCTGGCCATTGCCTGTTTGGCCTGTGCTGCGGTAAGTTCTAATCTTCACATCCTGAAATTATAATCCTTTAATGCCATCTATTTTGCTTACAGGGTCCTTTCACCGGAGCCAGCATGAACCCAGCCAGATCTTTTGCGCCTGCACTCTGGAACATCGAATTCAAACACCATTGGGTCTACTGGCTAGGACCGCTAGCCGGTTCTGGAGTCACTGCCATCACCTACAAGGCAGTCTTCCGGCGAGAAGTTGTCGAAGCAACGCTACCCACAGACGAAAGAGAGTCCTTAAAGTAGAACGTGGAACCAGCCAATGCTCAGTGTATCATTGATGATATGTACTTAGCTTCCATTGCGACAGCTCGGGTTATTGGCCAAGCCAGGCGCCGTATTCAAGCCGGCGCCCGGCTTGGTCAATAGTTCGTGCTCTCACAATAAATGCTATTTGCTTTAAGATAAGACTGCGCGTTATGTGAAGACTTTTATTTGGGCCTGGGTGTGGGTTCAGGAGGAGCTTTGCTGCTCCATGTGACATGCCTTGATTAATTATTTATTCCATTTTCGGAATACGTTTGATAAGATAAATACTTAGTCTCGTCTGTTAAGGAGCGACTCTATGACTCTAAGACGCCGAGTGGATGCCTTTTTCAGCCCACTCACACTGCACTCCAATCTTCCGTTTGACCATTAGACACAAGCTAGTAATCTATTTAACTAGCCTCCCAATGTTGTTGTGTATTATTAACATTATTATTTTTAAGCCTTTAATATACAAAAGGGTCCATCATGCGTGTTAGAACTGTGCTGCCCCGTGGCACCAAAATCTGACTCACCCTGTACCGTATTCGTATTAAAGTTAACGGCTCAGAAGTCTTCATCCCGCCAGTGAATATGGCGCCTGCCTCATGTGCTCCTTCGTGATGATGAATTCTGTTTGCCAATTACCTGCTCCAGGATCGGATCCAATAGGTCCATGACCGCTCCCTGCATGTGTGTTGCTAGCGCTAAGCCCATGAGTGCCACCAACTGGGGCACAGTAATGTATCTTCTAAGTCCGTCAGAGCCGCTTGCCAATACCCTACCAGAGTCAGTATTGAATGCCCTTCCTTGTGCAAGTCCATCAGTGCCATCGTGTTTGACACGACTGCCATGTGCGCGGCTTTGATCTGACTCCTTGCCACACACTGAATGGCCAGCTTCTTCTATGATTTCTTTGAGAGATACTGCTTCCTCGAGACGCTTTCTATGGTTGCTAGAGTTGGTTCATTCATCCTTACTTTTGATCGTTGTCTGCTCCTCATCTCTGCTGAAATATTTGTTTAGATCCAGGGATCTATTTTTATCTCAGCGAAATCACTGAATCTCGCGTGCCTCTAACATGTGCATATTCTCACATCAGATTCACTCAGATAGAAAATCAAATGAAATTTACTTTTTTAAATTTAATTCTCAATACTTTAAGATCAACATCGATGAATCTTATAAGTTTACCAATGTTTTATACAAATAATAATTTGTATACAAAATATATATGTAATATTTTGTATATTAGTTAAGACTTTTCTTATATTTCAAAGGTTTTATTCAATCTCTCGTAAGACTATCTGTCAATTAACTAGGTTTAATTTTAAAATTGAAGTAAAGGAAATATCTCGCTTTTTATATGACACACATATAGATTGACATTCAAAGCAAACTCTAGTTAATGTCGATCTCCAAGATCATCTATACTTTATATATTCTCCATATCCTTAAAACAGAATTCATCTCAAAAGGCACTCAAAGTATGCAGCAAATTTAAGAACTCAGTTTTCTGTTCAGATCTAATAATAGTAATAAAACATAGAGTAGTTATCACAGTTAAGTTAATGTAAGCTCTATTAGTAACTTTTTTTAATAAGGTTCACTTTATTAACTTCAACCCACACACAGAAATCTGAACCGATCATTGCTCTACTCATTGACACCTCTCCAGATCGACTGTCAGGACTTGGCCATGATCTTTCTATATACATGGGCGTATACTACTATTATCAGAGTGTACTTCGGCTTATGGGTGTTATTAGAGGCGCCTTAAAGTAGGCCAGACGTGGGACAGTCAGTGCTGAGAGTGTCATAAATCATATGTGCTTAGTGTCCATTGCGATAGCCCCGGCGTATTGGCCAAGCCAGGCGCCGTATTCGCAACGGTTTGAGATTTGCTTAAGATAAGATTGCGCAATACGTGAAGATATTTGGGTTGGGGTGTGGGTTCAGGAGGAGCTTTGATGTTCCATATGACTTGGCGGAAAAAGCGCCATGATTAATTAATTATCAATGAGCTGAACGAGCTTGACTAGATGAATACTTTGACTCGTATGCCAAGGGGGCGCCTATCTGGTCAAAATATCCACATAATAATTAGCATTAAGGTTTTATAATTCATATTGATTGATTGCAGGCAATTTAAAGTCGTTGCCTTGGGTTGGGTTCCGTTTGGGGTTGCTTTCGGTGGACTCACTGCTGGGCTGACACCTCAGTTCTATTTGGACAGTATGTCGCAGCAGAAGTTAAGGTTTGGCAGCTCCAACTCCGCGGCCAACTGGAGGTATCTCTGGCTGAGGCCGGCGCATAGGAGTCGAGTGGGTGCCTTCTTTGGTGAACTGGTGGGCACAGCCACCTTCATATTCATTGCTTGTATGGGCTGTGTGACCACGCCTCTATTTCTTAACTCCCACTTCGAGCTGAGCCTGAACTTTGGCCTGGCCATAATGATTGCCATACAGAGCTTCGGCTCCATTTCTGGCGCTCATCTGAATCCGGCCATCACATTGGCCGCCTTGATCTATGGCGCCCTGGGCTGGGCCATGGCTATAGCCTATTTAGTGGCTCAGGTGGCAGGTGCACTGATTGGCTATGGTATACTCAAGGCGGTGCTGCCCCTGAATGCCATCATCGGTGTGGATAACCCAGCTGGCGTGTGTGTCACCACGCTCAGTAGCGATATATCAGTGCTCCAGGGCGTCTTTATTGAGTTACTTATTACCAGCTTTCTGGTGATGGTCGCCTGTTCCGTCTGGGATCCTCGCAATGCCAAGCTTAAGGATTCGACGCCACTTCGCTTTGGCCTAACCGTCTCCAGTCTCAATTTGGCAGCGGTCAGTAGAACTTGTCTTTAAGCTTTTGGCCATTTCCAATTTTGAAATTCATTCTTGGCAGGGTCTATTCACTGGCTCCAGCATGAATCCGACCCGTTCTCTGGGTCCGGCTGTATGGAATAACTCGTGGGAGCACCACTGGATCTACTGGGTGGGTCCCTTGGCAGGTGCTGCCATCACCTCGCTTATCTACAGATTCGCTTTTAAAGGTGACATAGAGGAGGAAGTTATTGAGCTGCGGAGCTCCAATGCCAGAATACAATTTATTGATAAGCCCTAAGTTCGTGTTGCTTCACTATTTATAATCTAGTTTTAAGTGTTTGTATAAAAATAAAAAGAATAAGTACAACTGATGTTATATCAGGCAATAGAGTAGCTCTTGAGATAGCTTAAATATTCACAAATCTGCTACATGATTAATATAAAGCTGACATATCTGACAGCTAATCGCTTGATAAATTATTATATAGAATAACTTTAATAGGGAAGGTTAAGTCAAGATTATATTGGGATTACGTCACGTTGTGAGGATATACCCACTTTAATGCTCTATTAATTTATGGTAAAAAGGGTTGATAACACTCATGTTTATTATGTAAAAACACTCAAACTGTAAATTACTTTTTTAATCACTTGCCAAAATAAACATCATTAATGAAATCTAACCAAAAGCGAACTTATCTCAGTCGCGTCGATTATTAAATACCCTAGCTACCACATTTTTCCCGGAATGGGTCATAAGACCTATAGTTCTTTATCTAAAACTTATCAGGAGACATTATAATACGATTCGGACATCTGCTTCTTAGGATCTCTTTATAAGCCAGTGCACTTTGGAGCAAAAAGAGACAGACAGCTGAAATCATATGGAATCAAACATCTGATTGTTCCTATCAGAAACGTATATAAATCTCAGTCGAAAGGCGCTAGACATGTCCCGATAAGATTTTGGCTTTGTTTTCATCAGAAAACCGTAAGAATGTTAAATTCTAATCTTCAGTTTGAGTGTAAAGCTCGAATAAAGCTCACATAAGATGGCAATCGTAGCAATGTATTGCTCCGGGTGCTACTATATAAAAACAATGGGTAATACCTGATAATTGGCTTTATCATTTGATAATTCGATAGTTGATAATAGCCAATATTGAAGATTAGCCGAGCAATTCAAAATCGTCAGCACAAACGCGTTTTGACGTTGAGGTGAGTAGCTTTGCAAGTGCCTGCCAATGGGTCGAGTGCTAAAGCTAGTGAAGCCACACGTAATCAGCCACCGACAACCACAACGACAACCGACAACGACCGGCCCACTCATACTGCACTCCCATATCGAGTATCCGTCTTGAATCAGTTGTGCGTTGTGCGTTCTCGGAAAAGGTTGTTCGGCTTATATACTTTTAATATACGTAAATCCCTCGTATATATCCGTCTTGTACTATGAGTGGGGAGGACCAGATCACAAGGCACGAACTACTGTTTTGCTCTATGTTGATCTAAATCTAATACTTCTATGTCTTCTTTTGCAGTGCGGAGCCCAGGCCACTGCGCCCCAGATTCCTGGACAATGTGTGCGTTTTCTTTGGGGAGCTGATTGCCACGACCATATTGATCTTCCTGGGCTGCATGGGATGTGTGCAGTCCACGGAGTTCATTAACTCAAACTTTCAGTGTTGCTTGAACTTTGGCTTTGTCGTCCTCATATGCATTCAGTGCTTTGGTTGTGTCTGCGGTGCCCATCTCAATCCTGCGGTTACACTGGCCAGCTACGTGTACAAGATGATATCGCTGCCCATGGCTTTGGCTTATTTTGTGGCACAAATGGTTGGCGCCTTCATTGGCTATGGACTACTGAAGGCATCCCTGCCCAATGATGCCGTCTGCAGCACGGACACTCCAATGGGCGTCTGCCTCACCGCGGTTAATAGCACCATCAGCGTCTGGCAGGGGTTGCTCATTGAGTTCCTCATCACCTGTGTGCTCATCACTGTCTGCTGTGGCGCTTGGGATCCACGCAATGGCAAATTCCAGGATTCAGTTGGCATACGCTTCGGTCTGGCCGTGGCATGTCTATCCCTAACAGCGGTAAGTGTCCACTTCCAGCTAGTGTTAGCTTATTTGACTTTGTTTTGTTTTCGTTCAGGGCCAGTTTACGGGCGCCAGCATGAATCCGGCACGTTCGTTTGGACCAGCTGTATGGAACAATGCCTGGGAGCACCACTGGATCTACTGGGTGGGTCCATTGGCAGCGGCATTAGCCACTTCTCTTGTCTACAAGCATATCTTTCGACGTGAAGAAAACGAGTCCGAGCAGTCCCTAACCGGAAAGCTCGACCAAACTAATGAGTCGGAGTTGCCGTAAAACAAACAACTTACTCAATCAAATATATACATAGGATAAATATATAAAGAATATAACATAACATTTATGTATAGGGATAAGAAGCTTATTATACCGTACAGCTATAGTTTTAAACAAGGTCTATGAATATATCTGTATATTAACATGAATAAACAAGAAAAAACACGAATATGGAAGAATTCTTTTGATTAGAGGTATCCCTTGCTATCCCTTCAACCAGACTAAATCAAATAACATTCAATTCTTATCTGCGGATTACAAAACCTTCCATGTCTATTACCTCGGATTACATTTTATTAGTTGTATTAACACTGCAGATAACGGGGAATCCGTCACACAAAAATTTATGGATTAAAGCAATAAGGAACATATAAAAATTATCTTCAATGTTTAAGATGTTTATCATACTTGAAGCTATTTCATAATCCGCACATGGTAATTGCTCAGTAGCCTTTTCAGTTAATTGCTGATGAACTTAACTTTTTTTTAATGTACCAGTCTGTATTTACGAGTTTATTACTATTATAACAAGATGTATTCTTATGGAGATGGAAATACTTCGGTTGAATGCCTGTCATAGGTTTCTCCCTGGAGGGGCCGGTAGCGCGGTGAGTAGGCGAATTGCCAAAAGTGTGGCACAATGATAGCGGCTAGGATTTGGCCACCCAGTTGGAGTATAACCTTTTCAGGATTGCCCTGGTAGAGTGTTGGTATCAGCAGCTTTGCCGGATTCATTGTGGCTCCCGATAGCTGACCCTGTGAATGGAGTCGGCGATATACAGGCCATTAAGGTTTGAGGGAAATATACATAACTTACGCCCGCTATATTGCAAGCGGTGACCAGGCAACCCATGCGCAGTGTGACCGAGTCGAGGAAGCGTCCGCTACGCACATCCCAGAGCGCGCACCAGGCTAGGAGCAGTACGAATGTTAGAAAGCACTCTATGCTCATAATCTGCACTTTGGATAGACTCTTTAGTGGTTCCATTATGCAAACACCCACTTTGGTGGAATCTATCATTTCTTGGGGCAGCATTTGCAGTAGCAGAAAGTAACCGGAAGATGCTCCTGCCAACTGGCAGGTCACATAGAATAGTAACATTTTGGAATCTATATAGCCAAGTAAACAGCAAGCAATCGAGACACATGGATTGGTGTGAGCGCCAGATATAAATCCAAAGATGTGCATAACTAAAACCACAGCCAGTCCATGGATCAGGCTTGAAATTAAATTTCCACCTGCACTCTGCTCATTCGCAATGCATCCCATGCAGCTAATGATCATGAATAGAGCAGTTGCTGTGAATTCACTAAGTCCACGCATAAATGTTCCACTGTTGAGTTTCATTATCGACGTGTCGAACATTCAATTTGGTAAAAAACAAGAATTGTTTTTATAGGGAGTATGATGTAATGTAAGTGAACTTATTGTGTCGAAAAATTAGTCTTTTATGAATTTGTTTACCTTACAGCTTGTATTTTATTCTATATACATATGTGTCATCTTCTGACAGCTTAGTTTGATACAACAAAAGATGTACGACCGCTGATTTAAACATATTCAGATATGGACTGAAAGGATTAGGGGAACCTTTAACCCTTTCATTTTGAAATCAACAAGTTTGTCAAGGGTTAACATATCCAGCTGCAGTCAAACTAAGTTAAATCTTCTTCTGCACGACAACAGTTATTTGTATTTAATAAAAATGATTTTATATGAATAAATGATTAAAATATAACAGTAAAATATAACTTAATAATTTAGCGGCTTTTCAGAACATTAACTGGCCGCGCTCAGTTCTGATAAGAATACCAAAAATACTCTGCGAAGATATGTTCACACTGCGCTGAAAGAGCGTTGCCACATCGCGCGCCTTGAACGAGGTGGCAATCTGAGCGATATCTGCAGACACGTATTTATTTATATTAGATGTTTTTTTTATAAAAATTCGACTGTGCCTAATTTAAGCGAACTACTCAGTATACAACAAGTGCAGCAGCTTCCCAATAATGTTTGCTAATCTGAAAAATAAACTTATCGAGGAGGTGAAAGCGTCGCCGTCCAAATTTCAACAATTCGCAAATGCAGCCCAGGCAAGTAACGAAAAGAGAAAATGCAAATTAATAAAAACATTCACGAACACAGAGTTTCTTTGTGTTTGTGTGTGTAGCTATGTAAGTTTGTGTAGTGTAGTCTATGTGGCTGGGAACTGATGCATTTATACGGGCATTGCAATCACAAAAAGGTGCAATATTTGACCCATTTAATTGGAACTAGCAGCTGTGCGCACACCCAACTCACACTTGCATGCGCAATCTCACAATATGACACACACACATATAATAAGTTTATCGGTTTACTTTTGTAGGCCGCCGTGAGCTCATCGGCGAACACAACAACAGCCAACAGCACGGAAAATGCTGAGGCCGGCAATAATGAGAACTTCTTCAGCATCACGGAAGAGGGTAACATAATTTTATATTGATTCATTGGCTTATCAGTGTGGTAAACTTATTTGTTTACCCTTACCAAATGTGTAGATACGCCACAAAATTCTCCATACCGTATACAGAAGTTGCCACGGGGAGGACGCTCTTCGACAACTTCCTTAAATGGAGTAGGTGGAGGTGGCGCCATACCGCGCACTCGTAAACTGTCCAACTCTTCTATGGCCAGTGACATCTCGTTCCGTCTGCCAACCTATGATGCGCCAGCGGTAAGTGCGTGTATATTCTGCTCAGACTCATTGCATTGAAGCCTAATCTAATTCTTTTTACAGATGTATCACCTGCAATCCGATTTGGATGAGACGAGTAGTGAATTTGATGATTCTACATCGACGGCTCGACTGGATGTTATCACCAAAGATCAGCTGTACGATGCGTACAAAAAGTCACTTGATCGCTATCATAAATATCGGTGTCGTTACACGGATCTGGCGAAGAAGTACAAGGAACTTGAGCGAGACAGCAGCAAGGCACGGGTATGCAAATCAACAAGAAAGAAAATATATATTTAAGTGGCCGAAGTAATTGCTCCAGCCTCCAGCCTTACTACTCTTATAAGTCCTAACGAAACTGATCACATATTACTTTCAGTCCGTACTTGTGGAAACGCAGGATAAAGCGTTGCGTCGCATTAGCGAACTACGTGAACAATGCACGTTGGAGCAGCAGGCCAAGGCACATTTGGAGGAGGCTCTGCGCGTCGAAATGGATGACATGAGCTGCAAAATGCAAGCCTACCAAACGAAACTAAAATTACTGGGTGAAAATCCAGAAAACGTAACAGCTGCGCTTGAGCGCGGTGACAAACTAATCGATCTTGAAGAACCAACGATAACTCCTACGCCAGCGCCCACTGCCAATGGCAGTCAGCCAATTCAGGAGCAAGATGAACAATTGGCGAAACTGGAAAACATGCTGCTTGAGCATGAGTCCCAGTTACGCCAGTTGCGTCTGAGCAATGAGGAGGCCAACAACACGATAGCGGCACTGCGAAAACAGGAGGAGGAAAATGTCCTGCTGCTGGCACAGACCAAACAGGCCATACACACGGAGCTGGAGCACAAGGAAGGCGAAGTGCGTCAACTGCAGGACAAAGTGAAACAGCTCGAAGTGGAGCTCGATCTGGCAAACACGCGGGAATCACAGACAGAGGACTTCAAAGAGCAGCTTAAAAAACTGCAAGCCGCTAAACAGGAAGTGGAAGCTAAACTTATTTCAACGGAACATGTCCTTAGCACATTGCGGGGCAATCAATCGGAAAAACAGCAAAAGACCGCGGGTCAGCAAAAGAAAATAGCATCCGAGTTAGAAAGTAAAGAAAAGAAGTTGCAAAAGTTGGAGAAAAAGTTAAAACAACTGGAAAAGGAGTTGGAAGAGGCAAAGGGCCATGAAACAGAAGCTAAGGATGTTATTGAGCAGCTAAAGATGCTGCAAACAGCCAAACAGGAAGCGGATGCGGAACTTATTGCAACGCAGCAGTTATTAAACACGCTTAAAACTGACCATACGGAAAATGAGCAAAAAACGGCAGCTCAGCAATCGAAAATTGCATCCGAGTTAGAAAACAAGGAAAAGGAGCTGCAAAATTTGGAGGAAAAGTTAAAGCAACTGGAAAAGGAGATGGAACAGGCGAAGAACAGTGAAACGCAAGCTAAGGATGTTATTGAGCAACTTAAGATGCTGCAAATTGCCAAACAGGAAGCGGATACGGAACTTATTGCAACCCAACAGTTATTAAACACGCTTAAATCTGACCATACGGAAAATGAGCAACAAGTGGCGGCAAAACTAAAAAAAGCTGAAGCTGAGTTGGAACTTAAGCAGAACGAAGTCGAGCAACTGCAGGAAAGGTTGAAGCAGCAGGAAGCCGAAATGGATCTGGCAAATAGTCGTGAAGCACAGGTTGGAGATGTCAAGCAGCAACTTGAGAAGCTGCAGAATGCCAAACGGGAGGCTGATGAGAAACTAATTGAAACGGAGCAACTAATCAACACATTAAGATCGGATCACATAGAAAAGGAGCAACAGGTGGCCGCGCAAGCAGAACAACTACAGTCTAAACTGGAGGATAAGGATAATAAAGTGCGACAGCTGCAGGAGAAGTTGACACAGCTAGAAGCTGAACTCGAGTCTTCTAATAGTCGTGAAACAGCATCCAGGGATATCAAGGAACAGTTAACACAGTTGCAAACTGCTAAACAGGAGGCGGATGCCAAATTAACTACGACAAAGCAAGAGCTTAATACCTTGAAAGATGTGCACACTAAGCAGGAGCAGCTTGTGGCCTCGCTGGAAGAGCAGCTACATACGCTTAAAACCGACAGCGATCAGAGTCTACAGGACTTAAGTCAACACAACAATCAGCTTAGTGAAATTGTTCAACGCTACCAACAAAACGAGTACCCGTTGGAGGAGGTGCAGGATCAACTGCTAGATGCCAGAACACGGCTGACGGAGCAGGAGCAAGCTGTGCTAGAACTTGAAAAGAGTCTGGAGAAGGAACGGGAAACGATAGCCGCATTAAGCGTTGAAAAGGCAGCAGCCGAGGAGCAGTCCCAAAAGGCGCAGCGGGAGCTGCAAAAACTGAGCGAACACTATGCCAGTAGCGCTAATAGCGAAATGGTGACGATAAAAGCACTTAAGTTACAGATCGACGCACTGAAGAACCAGCTTACTGCCGTCCAGTCGGATACCCAAGCCAAGGAGAAGGAGCTGAAAGCCAGCGGTAATAAGCTAAACAAGATCAAAGTGCAAAACGAACAGCTGCAGGCTAAGAACAACGAACTAACTGCCAGCATCGGGCAAGAAATGGGGAAAGTAGAGCAACTGCGGGGCGAGAAGCAGGAGCTCCAGGAGCGCGTTAATGTTATTCTGGGGGAGATTTCCACAATGGAGACATATCTGCAGGAAGTGCGAGCCGCCCAGGTAGAACTGAACCACGAGAAAAGTCAGCTGGAGATACATATTGAAACGTTGCGAGAGCAGCAGCAGAACAATGATGCTCAGGGTGAGTTGTCGACAACCAGGATTGCAGAGATTGAGTGCGAGAACAGCAAATTGTCCGAACGAAACTGTCTCCTGGAGGAGCAAAACAATCATTTGCTGAAACAGCAAGACGAGCTGACCAAGGTCCAGACTAAAATGCAACAGGTGCTTGATGAGCACTCAAAGCTGCAAAATGCCCAGGAGATAATAGAGCACGATCATCGCAGGCTACAGGACAAATGCGATTCCTACGAGAAGGAGAATCTTCTGGCCAAAGATGAACTCAGCTGTATGCAAGAGGCAAAGGCTACTTTGGAGTCGCAGGCGAACAGCCTGCAGTTGGATTTGGATCAAGCCCAGCAGCAACTGCTGGAGGTTCGGGAGCGGCAACACGAACTGGAACAGCAGCTGGCAGACCAAAAGCAACGCAGCTCTGAGCTGGAAGATAGCACAGAGCAGGCGGCGACACTTAATGCTACTGTGCATAGTTTGCGTGAACAATTAGAGTCGCTCAAAGAGGTGGAGAAGACCATGCAGGAGAAGATGCAGACCTCAAACGCAACCCATGCGTCGCAGCTGGAAACGCTTGAGGCGCGTTGGAGTGCGGCCAATGGTGATGTGCAGCGACTACACGAAGCAAACGATTTGCTGCAGCGAGAAGTGGAGACGCTAAGGAACTCATCGTCGCAGAAGAACGACTACGACCAAATCCAAATTGAGAACGAGTATCTGAACAAGCATACCAAACAGCTGGAAGTGGAACTTGCCCAGGCGTTGGCAGCGCACGGCGAAATTGACGAGCTAAAAGAAAAGCTGAAGTCTCTGCAGTGTGAGATCTACGTGCTGCAGGAGCAGGCGGAACAACATGCCGGTTTGATGACTGAGAAGGACACAGAGAGTGCTGCAGCAAAGGCAGAAGCGGCGCACCTTAAGTCGACGCTGGAGGAGCAGACGTTAGAGTTGACACGGCAAAGCGAGCATGCCAGCTTTGTCAGTGGACAGAGCGATGCGGTGCAGAAGGAACTTTTGCACATCCAGCATGAACTGCAGGAGCGTCAGGCCGACCTGGCAAAATCGCAGGAGCGCTGCAACAGCCTTGAAGAGCAACTGAACAAGCAAAAGAGTGAGCAGGAACAGATGCCAACACCACTGCCCAACGATTCTGAACATCTGCGCAATATAAACGAACAGCTGCAACGTGAACTGGAGGATCTGAAATACAAGAGCAACGGGGAGCAGAAGAATCTGCAGCAGGAAATCGATGAGCTGCAGACGAACAACAGAGAAATGACTGAACGCATCACAGAGCTCGAGACATTACGTGCGGGCATCCAGGCACAGCAATTGCTGGCCAGCCTGGCGCCCAAGAGTGTTCAGCAGGCGGCTGCCGCCGACGAGAAGACACTGTTGGAGGGCAAGCTCAAAGACATAATGTCCGAGGTGGAGGATGTGACGAATCGTAACCTGTTTCTGGAACAGAAATGTGAAAACTTCCTCATACTCGAGCAATCCAATGAACGTCTGAAGCTGCAGAACGCTAAGCTGTCGAGGCAACTGGATGAGACACTGGTAAGTGGCTAACAAATGGATTTTACATGCATCATTACTAAATCATTTTAATTGCCACTTTCCAGGTATCCATGCAGCATAGCGACAGCGTGCCCGCCAACACGGAATTCGAGTATCTGCGTAACATTATGTTTCAGGTAGGTTCCCACCAAGCAATGGGCATGTTATTCCGCCTGATCCTGATCCTCCATCAATATTTATGTTTACAGTATTTAACCGGAAATACGAATAACGAGACGCTGGTTAAGGTCATATCGGCAGTACTAAAGTTTTCACCACAGCAGGCACAGGTGGCACTGGAGAAGGAGCACCAGAGACGCTCACTTGTAAATTGAATAAATTAAAGTTTCATATTTATAAATTTATATATATATATATATATATATTCGTTCATTGTAGCTAAATAAACTCATCTAGCAAGAGTTGTTGGTATTCGACGGCGACAACTGGTGGCAGCCCTGCAATGACAGACTTCTAGACTAAAATTCAAAGCTGAACGTTTAGCTCAAGCTCACATCAAGTACCTTACCTAATCCTGGCCAAAATCGGTTGCTGGGCTTTGTTTTGCTTACGCACCAACTGCTTAAAGGCATTTCGACTTGAAGGCTTTTTTGTTTTTATAATACATATTATCATAATAGTTCCATCATCCCACATGAGTGTATTCCCATCTTGTTGTACAGTCACAATATTTAAGAGTAACTGTTGTAAATTTGTATGCTAATATTTTGTTGCTTAATTGATTGATTGATTGATTCCTCCTTCCATATGATGTGCAATCAGTTCTACATACAATGTATATTCCTTTCTAATGCAAATTAATTTTAGTTTTAAGCTTAAAATTGTAAAGATATGAATTGCAATTAGCATTTAGTTTAATTCAATTAATATATATATTTATATATACATACACAAATAAATAATTACAATTCATAAAAAATATCTAATCGAATTTCATATTCGATTTTCACTTTTTAACCCTAGCATTCTTCTTCTTCTTCTTCTGCTTCACTTTCGGTTGGTTCTGATTTACTTTTGGTTGGTTCTGCTTTACTTTTGCTTGGCTCTGATTTGCTTTTGCTTGGCTCTGTTTTACTTTTGGCTGGTTCTGCTTACGATGCGGTTGTTTATATAGACGCTGCCGCTCGGCGAAGGTGCGCATCATGGCACGTGTCATCGGGGTTAGATCGTAATGGGGCCTGTAATTTATCAGGGCCTCGACTGAGAAGTCATAGCCAAAGCGCTGGGTGCGTAATATGGCCTGAACGGCTGCCTGTTGCACCGCGGAGCGTGGTATTACGAGCACGCGCTTGAAGAGCTCTACGAAGTCGGAGATATTAAACTTTATATGGAGAGGCAGCTGTTTAACAATCATTGAGACGCACTGCAGCAGACAGGCCAAGCGTGCATCGTACTCCTCGCTAAACACGCTCAAATCACAGAAACTATTCATCAGCGGCAGCAGCTGTGCCTTGAGCACATCCTTCATCACATACATGGGCTCGGAACGTTTGCAGAGCAACGCAAAGGCGTAGGACAACTGGTGCAGGCGGCCAGCCTTGATTTTCTCCACAAAATTCTCGATAACCTGTTGCTTGGTGGGCTCAAAGGGCTGAAAATGATATTCGAAGCGCAGCTTGGAGATAAGTGTACGGTCGGATCCCAGTGCATCTTGTACTTCGTACTTGTGCGTCATCAACAGGTGCTTAATGACCGTTATAATAGGATCGGAGTTGTCATATTCGCGCTCTTCGCGATGTGGCAGCACCGTAGGGAAATGGTTGAGCACCTCCAGCACCAGTGAAGTCATATCTCTCTTGTAGTGGTAGGTTGTTTTAACAAGCAGCAGACGCGCCGGATTCACATAGCTCTGACCTGGCTGGGTCAAACTCGCCTGTAGTCCAATCAATTGCAGATAAATTCGCAGATTTTTAAGTGCCAACGACTCCGTTTTCAAGACCTTGGGTGGAAACAAACGCTGGTCCAGAGTGTTCATAAAAATCTCTGCTATTGCGCAATTGTTGCACTCAAAATGCCTAACCAATGCTACGAGACGCTCCATAGCAGTGTCACCGTCAGCACTGTTCTCCACCGGCTCCAACTCCTCAAATGCAGATATTATGCCAGAAACAATATCATTCTTGTCCGTAGCTATAAGGTTGCTGCATGTAATCTCCACTGGCACTGAGCCCTTTAAGTAATTGACTATGTTTTGTACCTTCACTTGTGATTTCTTTTTCTTTTGTTTGCCACGTGCCTTAGCTTCGTCTCTTACAGCGATGTCCACACAACTGAGTAAGGACATGGGTTCACTTGGGATCCGTTCGGCTTCCGGCTGCTCCAGAGGTATTTCAATAGGTTCCCTGTCGTTTTCGGTATCCACACAGCTTCCAATGGGGGACATGGGTGAGTATGAATCAATGGGGCAGCTTGTCTGCAATTCTTGATTTACTTTGGCCGGTTCGCTTTCATTTTCGTTAGCCACACAGCTTCCAATAGGTGACAAGGGTGAGTATGAGTCAATGGGGCAGCTCGTCTGCATTTCTTGGATTACTTTGGCGGATTCGCTCTCACTATCGCTCTCACCTTCGCTAGTTAAGCAGTTTCCAATGGGTGACAAGGGGGAATATGAGCTGACAAAGCTGCTCCTCTGCAATGCCTGGTTTACTTTGACTCTGCTCTCACTTTCGCTAGCCCCATAGCTTCCAATAGGTGACAAGGGTGCACTTGAGCTAACGAGGCAGATCGTCTGCAATTCATGCGTTGCTTTGACCGGTTCGCTTTCACTTTCGCTAGTCACGCAGTTTCCAATGGGTGACAAAGGCAAATATGAGCTGACAAAGCTGCTCCTCTGCAATGCATGGTTTGCTTTGACTCCGCTCTCACATTCGCTATCCACGCAGTTGGCAATGGGTGACATGGGTGAACAGGAGCTAATGTTTGCCAGTAGTTGAGGAATTACTTTGATCGGTTCGCTGTTATCAATTTGCTTTTCATCCAGCAGCGCCACTTGCTTGGCTTGCAGTCGAGTTAAACGCTTTGCAGCCGGCGGAGACTCACAGTTGCTGCTTGCTTTTCGCTTGCGAGTACGAGCAGGCGACGCAACGAGTGCAGACGGTTCCTCTGCTGCATCAGATTTTACATCTTCATCATCATTGCTAATATCGATGACTAAATCACAGGAAATTATGCTGTCCGTATCAGAATCTGAAGGTTCTTCATCCCTTGCCAGGTTCTGCTGACAAGTTTGTTCATCGTGAGGTAGTTGTCTGGGTCCAATCATCGAGTCCACATCACTGTGAGAAGCTGGTAAAGGCAGCTTATCTGTGTGTTCGCTGTGTGTTGATTGCTCCAGAGGTGTGGCAGTGCTTTGTAGACTAACTTCTTCAGTAACAATAGGTGTAATTGGAGGCTGTTTTTCATTTGCAGCTCCAGAGGTCAGCTGAAGTAGCTTACGTTCCTCTTCATCTAGTTGAATATCCAAATTATCACAGTTGGGATTGTTGAAAGCATATAAATTGCTTAGGAAATTAACTGCAGTTTCAGTTGAACCAGTTGCTTTTGATTGTACAATTAGCCTGATGCGTTTCAGTTTCTTCTTTGGCTTGGGCTTCGACTTTCTGATCCGAAGCTTGGGTTTTGGTGGTAGCCGTATAGGCGTCAGTTCTAGGCCAATTTCGGGTGATGGTATCGGCATTGGATCAGTGCCAATATCAGTAGATTTTGTCTTCTCTGGGGGCAACTCAAGTTCAGATTCTAAAAAAAGATTGGTTAGTTGGATAAACTGCGAAATTAACAAATGCTGATTACCTAGTGATGACTCCTGAGGCGCAGAGCTCGCATATAACGCATTGAACCAGCTGCTAAAGTCAGCCGGGCTGATACTGGGCGCGGATGTTTGCGTTGGCATGGCCAAAGATGGGTTCGAGGAGCGACGCTGCAACACAACTAACATCATTTGGCCCATGACTTGCCATACCTCCTCAAAGACATGCGGCGGTAAATTTGTTAAAACGCTTTGATTATGTGGCAGAAAGTTGAACAGTTCCTTAGCCATATGCTGCCCATAGCCGCCAAGAGCTGGCGTTGCCAACTCATCCTTGACGCTATCGCACATCGCTCGCGATGGTGGCCGAGAATCGGAGCATTTCAAATGCTCTGGTAGCTCGGGTAGAAAGTCAATCGCTCGCTGGACGTTGCACAAATCGGTGCAGGTGCCAACACTATTCATTGGCTCTGGTTGCAGATCGCTGATGGGACTCAATGGTGTTATATACGTATCATCCCAGCATAGCAATGTATCTAATATTTGTTGAGCAGTTAGACTAGGTTTAGGCTCTGGAAAACTGGTGCCAACATCGTGCTTTTTTATAAATGATGCAGTCGTTGTGCCGCGTGTGGTTGTCATGTTCTTATGCTGTGTACCTTGATCCCGTGTGACCACCATGTTCTCACTCTGCACGCCAATAGAATGGGTCTCGGGCTTTTTCAGTTCCGGCAACGGAAGTGTTTGTGTTTCCTGAGTTGAAGTTGCCGTTGCTGTTACGGAGGGGGCTACTTTAGTTTGATTGCGTGTGGTTGTCATATTCTTGTGCTGTGTACCTTGATCCCGTGTGACCACCAAGTTCTCACTCTGCACGCCAATAGAATGGGTCTCGGCCTTTGTGAGTTCCGGCAACGGAAGCGTTTGTGTTTCCTGAGTTGAAGTTGAAGTTGCCGTTGCTGTTACCGAGGGAGCTACTTTAGTTTGCTTGGTAGGCTTGACTGGCGATGTCGGAATGCTTATCTTCGCTGATTTGCAATAATCCTTAAGCTTTTTGATCAAACAGCGTTCTTTTCTTAGCATAACGCCGGCTTGAGAGTCCTCGCCAATGCGCTGCACAAGCTGCATGAAGATGGTGACCATGTACTTGGCATCAACGGGCAGTCCCTTTTGCTCTAACTCCTCCTGCAGCTGTTCACAGTTTAACTGCTGAACGTCGAGCTGCATCTCCAAGTCTGCGCAACGCTTTTTTAATTCAAGCGCACTGCGCTCGTGTTCCACGCGTTGCTCTTTCTCATGCTGATAGAGCTGGGTTACTTCGCTGGCAGTTCGCTGTAAATCCAGAAGCTGCTGCTGTTGTTCTTGCAGCTGCTTGACCTGCCGCACTAGCTCATCATTCGAGGCAATCCGCTCGGCGAGACTGCGGCGCTTTTTCGAAGGGGGACGATTTTGTTGATATGGTATATCAATGTTAACCTCATTTTGCGGCAGTAGTTGCGGTGTGGACAGCAGAAAATCAAGAGAGAGTTGATCAAAACCTATATCTTCCGGCATGGCAGTTATAATAATTTCGTATCAAAAATAGTTCCGTTGTTGTCATTGGTTTTCACGTGTTTTGGCGGCGGTAAACGTTTACATGAATCGCGAACACGGTTGCTAGCGAGCAAACGCATCTACATTAAAACAAACAGCATGCATGTTAAATATTCGAACGCCATAAATAAAATCACCCAGTATCGTCAAAGGTTAATTTATAAAACAAAAGAAAAACGCAAATATAAAAACTCTCCGCGATTCACACCGGCATGGTTAACAATACAACCGTAGAGAATGGCAAAAAGGTGTGACCGGAGTAGCCTAGAAAATTTTTCTCAATTTACAGTCGCCAAAAATTAATCCAAGCAGTCGTGTATCCATGAAATTAAACAAAAAGTATAAAATTTTCAACACTTTTATAATACATCTATGAGAAGAGATATCCTGATATATTCACAGATATTTGCTTGCATATTAAATAGCCGAGGTGGGCAGTTCCGGTAGCCACAGCCAAGTTCGCGTTTTCTCCAGGGCTGCCGTACTATATTAAAATATTGTGATATTCTCTGTCTTGCAAACGTACGTACCTGCGGCAGTCGCAACGAAAAATTACATAATTCCTTATAATTCGCAAATTTTGTTTTATAGTAACACAGTAACTAAATCACAACCATGGCCGACAAAGCTGCTGCTCAGAAACCGGCTGGACGCCCCATGAGATATCCATACACCTTCTCGGCTAAGATCGCCCAATTCCCAATCAAACATTACATCAAGAACCAGTGGATCTGGCGCTACTACTTCATTGCAGCTGTCGCCTGCGTGCCTGTGTTCTACAAGATCAGCAAGTTGGGTGAGTCTTTATATCTACCATATTAAAAACTACTAGAAATCGTTGCTAATCTTTGTTATTTTATAGCCAATTCACCCGAAAACAAGAAGGCCTGGGCTGAGAGCCAAGCAAAGGAACATGCTGAGCACCATTAATTTACGTAGCAGTGCTGCCATTGATTAAGTTGTTAACAGTTGCATCTACATTTAAAAACCGCTTAATGTGGCTTTAACATAAATATTGGTGAATAAATGATTTAAAAACGGACATTGATTTTGTATTCATTATAACCTGCTCAAGTTGTAACCTTCCGTTCACACATATCGACGTTTATTTGACATTCACATTATACTTCACAGGGTTACATAGTCTCATTATGATTTTATAAAACAGTGTGGCAACGTTAAGCAACCAGCTGGTTTAATTTGCCATCGTGAGCAAAATTTGTAAATTTTGTTTTGCAACAAATTCTTTGAAAAGGTAAATTAAAGTGGGTTTTTATAATATAGATCCTCCATTGGTAATATAAGAAGTTCCATTTATCGCTAACGCACCCAGATCTTTCTCTTTCCAAGCTATCATAATGGTTGTCACGAACGAAAAGGTACATTTCCATCCTCACTAATGCTACCTCGACAAAAACAGTAGTTCATATTATACAAATTTAGTTTCATTTAGCATGCTTATTTTCGTTATATGCACGATTTCACTTTCAATGCAACACATGTAATAAAATTAATACTTTTGTCTCCCTTAAGAGCGCAGAGACGCCTGACGCTCCGAAGCCCAAAAAGCCCAAGAAGCACCGCCAACGCAACCGGCCAAGAAACAAGCGAAATCGATTGGGAGATAATAATCAGTCAGAAAACGTTATCACAATGCAAAAAGTCAGCACAAATCAACCGCAGAGCGAAGCAGTAGAGAAGACCCGTGAGCAAGTGATGGCAGAGCGTGAAGCTAAGAAGCAAGCGAAGCAAGCCAAAAAACAAAAGACTACAGCGCCAGCCCCAACCCAAACGCCAATCCCAACGCCAACTCCTGTGCTAGCTACGAAACCAGCTACGACAATTATAACCGAAGTGGAACAAACAACTATCACAAAGAAATTGACGACCACAACAACAACAACCACAAAAGATAAGTCTGAACTTCCGGCGTTAGTTGCAGCCACAGTTCCACCGGCTGCTGTTAATGGTCCAAAACATGCGAATCCAGTCATACCAGGGAATCCCGGCGATTCTGGGGATAAATCTCGGGACGCAATCAAGGCTGAACGCGAAGCGAAAAAAGCAGCGAAACAAGCTGCAAAGTCAGGAAAATCCAACGTCAACAATGTGGATTCAGTTGCTAAGAAATTAAACAATCTGCAAGTCGCTTCCAAAGCTGCAGACAATGCAACCGAAGCTACATCAGCAACGGAACAAGATAAGGTAATCACGGGCTTAAATATATCTTATATGAAGTTGGATTAATCTTTATAATCCTTCTCTTTTATTGTAGAAGAAACCAGCACAAAGCAAGGCCGAGCGTCGTGCTATACAGGAAGCACAGCGAGCAGCCAAGGCTCAGGGACAAACTAAGAAACCGGTCCCAGCGCAAGGTGGTGCTAAGGTAGTGGGTAGCGGTGTCAAAACGACTGCGACTGCGCCTGCTACGCCAGCTAAGGAGCCCAAACGTGACAGTGAATCACCCGCGAAGTCAGCAGTGAAGAGTCCAGCACTCAGAGCGGAACGAGAGTGCAAAGTGAAGCTCTTTAATCATTTGGTGTGCGCCGATAAGAACGCCAGTCTGTTCATAAACGAGGCAAGTGTTCATCCGAGCATAGCTCGTCTGGGTGTCCAATATGCTGAACGAACAATTGTGGGCTCAAATGCGCGCTGCATTGCCTTCCTGCATGCATTGCGGCAGGTGGTGCAGGACTTTGTAACGCCCGCCAAAAAAGAGTTTGGACGCAGTCTCGATGCGGAGGTTAAGCATCATGTCGATCATTTGCATAAGTGTCGTCCGCTGGCTGTTTCTGTGTCCAATGCATACAAACAGTTTAAGAATCAGTTAACCCAGCTGCCCGCGGATAAACCCGAAATAGAGGTAAGTAATGGAACTGTATACGGTTGAAGTCACAGCAATTAATCGAAACTAATTTTTTTTATTTTAGATGAGGGAGCTACTCGGGCACTTTATAGACACCTACATAGAGAATCAAATTGGCAAGGCCGCACAGGCTATTAGCAGCTCGATGCAGGAGAAAATCACCGATGGTGATGTGCTACTCACGTTTGCGTGCTCATCCCTCATACAGTTCATCTGCGAAGAGGCCAAGCGGCGGAATGTGTCCTTCCGGGTAATTGTCGTTGATTCGCGACCTTTTTGCGAGGGCCAGGAGATGCTACGCCGCCTGCACGCCTTTGGCATACCCTGCACCTACGTGCTGATCAATGCCGTCGGCTATGTCATGCCGGAGGCCACCAAAGTGATGTTAGGAGCACATGCGTTGCTGGCCAACGGTTATGTAATGGCGCGCACTGGTACCGCTCAAGTGGCGCTCGTTGCCAACGCCCATAATGTGCCAGTACTCGTCTGCTGTGAGACGCACAAGTTCAGTGAACGATACCAGACCGATGCCATAGTCTACAACGAGCTGTGCGATCCCAATCAGCTGGTATTGAGTTCCAAGTGTTCCCTTAACAACTGGCAAAGCAAGTCTCGTCTAACTCCACTCAATCTAAGCTATGATATAACTCCGCCCGAACTGGTCAGCGCCGTTGTCACCGAGGTGGCCATTCTTCCTTGCACCAGCGTGCCCGTCATTCTGCGCATCAAGCCAGAGATTGGCTATTAGCTCTCTGATCTTCACTATAAGTAAAACTTCTATATTTTAATAAAACAAACTCAAACTCGCCAGACCTAAACAATTGTTGAATAAATATTTTTTTATTATACTTTGATCAAACATTTATAGTTATAATTTTCACCTCGTAAGGTGGTAAACGATTTGCCCAAAAAGTTGTTAACGTTATGCATAGTTATAATTTACAGCTCGAAAGGTAATAGATTTGCCCAACGAATTGTTAAAGTTAACCGCAACACGATTTATTTTTGATTTATTTTCTTTTGCTTTTTGCATGCTATTTGATAGTAGAGGAATATGCTTTATGCTATAATAGTTTAGAAATTATTATGTACTGTTTTCTGGGAGTGTAAATGATGCGACAGGGGGCGTTTTCCAATTTCCATTTAGATGAAAAATAAAATCGATAGAAAAATTTGGATGTGGAATGCAATTGGGTTAGAAATTTTGGCAACTTTAATTTGGTTAAAACAGAAGCACGTAATTTGTTTGGAAAACTTGCATCGAATTTCGATTGGAATACAATATAAATTTGTGCCCGACTTACATAACTAGGGACCAGTTTTTGGTTACATCAACGCCTGGAAGCCTAGCTTGAATGTTCTTTTGGTTTTACACGCTATAACTCGAATGCTGAACGCGCTTTTAAGCAGCTACAACTACAAAATGCAACAATAAATGTATTATAATATAATATCATATATATATATATATGTTTATATATATATATATATATACAACTGTATCTGTATGTTTGTATTTCATGCTACACGCTCTGGTTCTCTCTGTATCTGTCTCCACATTCACGCCAACAATTAACAACTAGGATTACACTAGGACTGGGCTTAAGGACTCTGCTTCTGCATCTGTCTGAAGCAGCTGCGGCAGACGGGCACAGCCTTGCCGCTATCGTGTCCGGGCAAGGCCACGTTCTTATCAATGCAACGCTCGCAATAGATGTCTCCGCAGCGCCAGCAATGTGTCTAGAGTGAAGTAATACGGGAATCTTTGGTTTCATTATCTAATTACGGACTTACTTTTTTGCTAAACTGATCGAAAGGCGTGGAGCAGGAGCAGGTGGTAACATTGCGCATTGGCTTCCAGTCCAATGCCACGGATGAGATCTCCTCAGCCAGAGCTTGCGGGCACGGTTGTTCGGCACTTAGCGACAGGTTGGCAAACGACATGTTGCTCGCCTTTAGCGGATGATCATCGTCAGCCGCAGATAATTCGCTTAGTTTCTTGTCGTAGTTGTATCTGCAATGGATTAAAGTTAAATGGATTGCAGAAGATATGGCATCCAGTGCTCTGGTTACTTGTTGTCATTGATTTCATTGGAGACCACCTCCTTGGTCGCTTTGGTATTGGTGGTGGTAGCGTCCTGCAGCTTCCTGGCCGACTTGGAAATGTAATTCTTGAAGCTAGCAATGCGTTTCGTCAAATGCTGCACATGATCCTCCAGGGAGTTGCAATGCTCTTTGCTGTCCAGCAGCAAATCACCCAACGGCTCGCGTGGGTGTATTCCGCTCTCAAAGCGGCTGTACATGCCACGCCAGAATCTAACAAGGAGCCGGAATATTAGAACTGATTCAGTTCAATCTGTTTCCCAACTTACTTGATGCACTGCGGCGCCAGATTAGCCTTGATCGCCTCGTCAACGTTGGGTTTGTACAACGGATTGATATACTCGTTCAGATGGTTCGACATGTGGCCCCACAACGAGAACGTGCGTTCCGATAGCTTCAAGTCCAGGCGATCCTTCTCGCAATTGCCCACAAAGGTGCCAAACTGACACGAGTGCACATGGTCGTGCATTATGAGCAGGAAACGCTCATTGAACTCAAAGGACTCGCTGCGCTGCGACATTAACTGCCAGGTGCAGTCCAAGAACTGCGTAAAGATGGGCGACACCTCGCGCGCATCCGTCTGTATGTGGCCGCAGCGCTCGCTGAACTTGTGCCCAAATGCCAGCCAATCCTTCTCGATGAGCGCCTGAAAGCCCTTGATTGTACGGTAATAAGGATTCAACATGAGCTGCGCCAGCGAGCAGACTTGAGCGGTGCGATCCCAGCCATCTGAGCAGTGCACTACTACGGATACGCCCTTATCGACGGCATTGGCAATGAAGCTGCAATGGAAGAGGGAATTAGCAATCTATATATAGAAATTTCATGGAGCAACACTTTGGCTGCAATAAACAGGTTAACGAGCAAAAGATGTTTCTCGCCTGCGGCACCACAGCGCCACAAATTTATTGTTATGTTTGCTCACCTCGACGTGTCCAATATGGAGCGAATGTGCTTCAACCAGCCGGATGACTCCAGGGCGTTTATAAACGCGCTCATCGTGGGCGCCTTTTGTTCGCAAGCCTCGAGCACCTTTTGCAGGCTGGTGCGCTGTACGTGGATGTTTTCAATGCCGAGGAAATGGAACTTTATGTTCTCGTAGAAGGCCTCGTTCTCGTAGCCCTTGCCCGCGGCACGATTGGCCATAGCATTGATCTGTATGTAAAAAGGACACAATGTGTTGTTATTTGCATAATGGTATTTGCTCTATTTTTACTTACACGCGGTCGTGTATCCACCACATACATGTAATCCGTATTGGGATTTGTTTTGCGAATGGCCTCCAGCATCTGCTCGTCCTCCAAACAACGCGCACTAAAACCCGACAGCGGCTGGCTGCAGCGACATATGGATGCCTGTTGACGGATGTTGGTACATAAGTAACCTCTCAATATGTGGTTTCCAATAAGTTGCTCACTCACCTTGTTGTTGTGCAAATAGGTTAGAGCCGGCAGGCGTCCCTTGGAGCGGAAGCGTGAGCTGCTTATAAGCATCAATGTGGTGGCCTCCTTGGGCACGTAAATCTGTCGCGGATACGTGTCGCACAGCTCATACTTCTCGTTCATGGAGCACAGTGTCCAGTCATCGTTGGGCACCAGCATATGCTTGAACTCGGCCTCCAGCTTAAAAAAATCCCAGCCAGCGTTCTTAGGGAAATCATCCTTAGCCGGCTGATAGTTGAAGCAGTACAACTTGTTGATGGAAACTGATAGAAGCACACCTGATAACTACACAAAGCTGTGAGAAATTGAAGTGTGCTACTAACCTGGTTGAAACAGTTTAATAAGCGAAGTGTAGACATCGTGACACTCGGAGTCCTTCGGTATGACAAACGTCACGGAAAGAAAGGTCTTGCAGCGTATCAACAGGGGTGAGCCTGTCGTGCTCAGAGGCAGTTTCTCAATGCTGGCAATGTGCATGTGCAGAATCTGTAATGTGCATATGGAAAGGAGAATATCTTATGTGATAAGTAACTCAACTCATTTTACTTTGGGCGGGGCTCTACGTGACCTGCCTGCCCCTGGGTCAGAGCAGTAAAACTTTACTCTGCGGCGCAGAGCAACAGTTTCACTCGCCTACGTACGAGATTGCGGGTAATGAAAGAAGCAAGCAAAAAATCGATACCCATTGCCACCTCACAGCTTAATTGGCAACAGCCACTGCACACGAGTGTCCTAACTTTTAATTAACCATATGGAAGACCCAACACGACGTTAATTTGCGCATTTCCTGCACCTCTTGGGGCCACTTCTGAGCGCTGAACAGCCACGAGTGCAGGCCAAAGTGCATAATTGATATAATTATGATAAAGCAATTAAAATGCTTTGCTTTCATGCATACAGGGAGTAGCTGTACTCGTTAATTAGGACTAATTACGTTTAGGCCAGAGTTCAAAACTGAAAAGTATTAGGCAACATCATGTGTTCGTTTTCAGCCAACATTTAATGGAAGATTGCTTTTGGTTGCTTTGGAAACTGGATAATATTAGGAGCCAGAGCATATAAAGCTCATCCATCTCACAAAGGATATGATTGTTGTCAGAGAACTATACGAAATTGCAGTCTGCTGGCAGCATATTGTTCCACTCAGTTAATCCCCAAGCACTTTGTGGATTATTGACAGTGAATTTGGGCTGTTTTTCTAAGCATTCGCATCGGGTTTTGTGTGTACAGCAGCTGTGGCATTTGTCAGCGGCTTATCTCGAATGAATATGCATGTTCTGTGCTCGGCATAATGGACAGCTACACAGAAGAGAGCACAGCGGGGCGTCTGACATGACATTTTAATTTGTATTTATGCAATGGGGCGTATACGCAACGTTCAGGCGCATATTTATTGAGCGTGTGTGCGCGTGTGTGTGCGTGTGTGTGGGGTTTTAGCAGCAAAACACAAAAGTCCATTATAATTAAGCTTCAGCAGAGTTGGTTCTTAAAGCCCAACTAACTTGAATATGCACAAGCTCAGCCTTGCACAGGCGCCTCCAAACCAAAGAAACTTTCCACACGTTCAATGCGAGGAACGGAAGTGCGGGCAATGCAGCTGTCAGTCAGGCTTATATATGTATGTACACACGAGTATGCATATGTATACGTGCATGTTTGCATAAGTACAAGTAGAAGTGCTTTTAGTATTATGACGATTGCGGTGCGGCTTTGCCAGGCAACTAAGAGACCTTTGAGCTGCCGTGTGGCAAATGCTTAACGAGCGAGGTCAGAAGCGTAAGCGCGAAATGCACATTTAAACACGTTCAGTTTGTGGCTTAAAAGTTCTTGACTAGCTCTGTGTATGTATTTATAAAGTTATAAAGAAAATGATAAGTATTTGGCTTACTTAAAGTACAGTTGCATAGCTATCCTTATAACTAACAAGCTGCGAGTATAGTTAAAAAGATATATTCAGTTTATGGTTCGCCGCACACATAAAAACAAACTTTTATGCAAAGCGCAATTTGCATTTTCCTCTGTTTATCAACGTTTACAAATTCAGTTGAAACTGTGCTTCGTTTTCCCTAAAGCTGCTTCTATTATATTGAAGCCCATGAAGAGATAACAGGCATCGCTTTTTGGTTGTCTAAAACTATTGATTGTTGATAGAAAATGTCATTTCTTACATTTCTGACCCCCCTTTGTGAATAGTGTGCTACGCCCTTGATTGCACTGAAAACTCCATCAGGAAAATAACACAATTTGCCTTAGAATATAAGAAATAAAAAGAAAATGTGAAAAGAAAACGTTCATAAGGACTCTGTACAGAAAGCAACATGTTCTGTGGCATGCTACAGAATTCCATGCCTTCAATCTGTCTGATTTCCGAGGCATCCTTTTGCGGTTGCACGAGCACACAGACAAAAGCTTATATCTTGTATACATAAGAATTGCACACACACACACACACACAGGCACAGTGCGTGGTGACAACTCAAGCGACAATTGCTTAAAAGTCAGCCCACAGTTGTGTGGAGAAATTTTCTGAAAACTTTTGCCTTGAACTTGGCAGAGAGTCTGCCATCCTTGTGCCGAGAGGGGGTCACAAAATAATTGATGATGTCATGGGGCGAGTGGAAGTGGGAGGAGCGAGGCTCCTAGCGAACTTACCCAGGTTTCCTTGTTACCGTCGGGTTCGACGAATATCAAATGTGTGGCTGTCAGATACAAAGTGCCAACCGTTGGATTTTTGGTGTTGTAGCGATCTATCATGCGTACATTTTCCACCTGTAAAGAGAGAGAGAGAGAGGGAAAACCAGATAGAATATTTACATTTTCTATTAGAGAAATGCAAAAAGCTTCAAGAAAACATCAGTTTTATTATTTACAATAAGTTTTTGCCCCGTTTGCACAACTCGCTCGCTGACGTCAGCTGAAAGCATATCTCATATTCCAAAGACTCTGTACAGAGTAGTTGCAGCCCCACAAACCCACAACCCACACAACCACCCAATGACCCTACTACCCAACCAGGCACACATACACACAAGGACAAGGAAGCCAAAAACTGCGCAAATAACACGAAACATTGGAAATTCATTTTATTGTCGGCAAATTGAAGGCAAAAGTTTCTTTATAGGACGAAAGCAAAATAAAGCTATGACTAAAGCATTTCAAATTAAGTTGAAAGTATTCTTTTAACAAGTCTCATACAAACCTGATATACAATCAATATAATCACCAACGAGACCAATATATATTGATTGTCTCAAGACTGCTAAGGAATCATTTATTAATATAGAAAGCAATTTGTAACATCTTTTATTTATCTCTTGCCTGACATTATACACTGAAAACTCATTGTGGCCACACTTCGAATCGAGAATAAGACAAATTGAATTGCGCAGATTTATGTGACATCTGTGGAATTTCCCAAGTGGACGAGAGAGAAAAGGCAACGTACGTCTAAATGCAAGTTCTGTGTTGAGTTTAAGATTGATTACTTCCAATGTCATGGACTTTACCGGGCTAAGACACTCTGACATGAGTAGCTTAAAGTAATCTTCCATCTTCAAAGCCATAATTTTCAGCAGTTCCTTTTGAATACAATAGCTGCCCCGTTGGGTATTTAATGAAATCCTCGGGCAATCAGGATATTTGCTTTGTTCCCTGCGGGTATTTGATTGCCGTTGATGAAAATATATATTGTATATGCATGTATTGTATATAAATTAATATTGAAGTTACGTAACTGGAAAAGATTTGCCTAACGAATCAATGTGCAACAATAAAACTTCGTCTACAGGTAGAAAGACGTGCGTCAGAGCAATAAAGCTAAAACAAATTTTATAGAAACTACGTTTCAGTTGAAGGTCTCTTGTAAATGTCAGCTCCAGGTCCTTATCACAGTGCGCAATTAAAGGGAAGCCTGTCGGCAACAGCACCAGAAACCACACTTAGGTAATTGAGTTGCGAGCAACTTGACACGAGTGGTCGTGCAACAATGCAACAATGCCACAATGCAACAACTTGTAGTTCAAACTTCCGACAGGCAATCGCTGCAGCCTGCAGATGATGAGGAAAACATAAAAGGAACGTTAGCTGCGTGCAAATGACGCAATGCCAGCAGGACACATTGCAATGGGAACGGGCAGGTTGGGCTACTACCATCGATGGATGGCTTATATGCGACGTTTATAAAGTGTATGGCGAGTCATTGTGTTTGACAGGCGAGGCCGTAGTAAGTCAGAGAATCTGAACATATTGCCGGGCATGCTCGTAATTTGCATGTTTCGGGCCAGAGCTGCCGGCAGTGTACCCAATCGAAACAAAAGGAAAATGAGGAAAGCGAGAAAATTAGCCGCTTTTTCTTGATTACATTGCCTGCAAAGTGGTATTTGCATAATGGAACAAAGGAAATTGTCTGCTGCTGTTGCTACTTATGGTTAGGGGCCTTTCTTTGATAGGTTACCTTTTTGAGGACACTGTTGCCATTGTAGTAAATGGGTGCCTCATTGAACTCCTCCTCGATCCAGGAGACAACCTTATCGGAGACAAATGGTGGCACTGGCACACCCCATAGCCGTTTACCATCTGGAGGCTCCTCTGACTCCGGAGATATATTATCAAAGCTCAAACGCAGAGCAGATGTCGGCGACAGTTGCCGTTCAATTTCGTTAAACTTATTCATGAATCTAGTAAAATCCATTATCACTTGCACTGCCAAAATATAAATCTGTTGGTCTTCTTTGTACCCTTCGTAAACGTTTATTGATTTTAAATTAACATCAGTAGCAGCAGGAGCCGCTACGAACACAAACAAACAGCCTTTGTTGGCTTTTAAATCAAATCACGTGAATAAAGGCGAACGGTGGGAGACGTTTATACTTTCACTTTTGGATAAGCACACAAATACGAGTATACTATTCGTATATCCCTACATATTTATTTATGTGCATATATATGCGCCACTTTGTTATTTGTGCTGCCCCACCAGTGTGTGGTATCAGCTCTTTAGGGGAAACTCAACAGAAAACAGACGTGCGACGTCCTCTCGAGGACTGCTGCAAATCAACTCAGCGAAGAATGTGAAAGGCGCGCGCTTAAAAGCATGCTACGAGTATATTTGTAGTACATTTGTGTTTGAGGAAATTTTCCTTGAAGGGATATATTCTCTGATAGTGCTGACAAAAATCGAGAGGACTGAGGACTTTTATCGTTGTGTTAAGTTAGCAGTAGTAGCACTATTATTTTAAAAATAGCTTGTGAAGTTGGTAGGGGTAGCCTTGAACGGATTTGTTTACACGATAATTTAAGGAAATCTGCTTAACCAGATCTGGCAAATTGACGAGAACTCTTCTTGGCTTTAAGAATTATTTAAAAAAGAAGCCCCCATTGCCATAATATAATAAAAGAATTTAGGTTCCACTTTGCATGATTTAAATTTTTTTTATTTAAATAAATGCTTTTGTGTGTTATGGCCAAATCTCGTGTAAGGTGTTCAAGTCCTAATAAAAAGTGAGTTGAGGCCAACAAAAATAAACAAGGTCTAACTGATGTGTGATAAGACTAACGCTTTCACAGTCAAGAGGTATGCACAACCATATATACATACATGTCTGCGCGTATGTTGGAACGTGGAGACGCCGTTTGGTGGGAGAGCAATACTCAATGGCAGAGACAGAGGTTTATTTACGTCTAGGTTTGCCCAGTTTATGCGCATGTTTCACATTTATGTTATAGATGTTTTGAACAGGTGTAAGCGTCGTTATTTGGTACGCCTTTAGGACGCAGAAACAGTCTCGTCCTTGGCCCTACCCAACTAGTACGCGACGCAAGGGTTGGCCATAACTGGATCAGATGTGCACTTGCTGTTGTTGCTTTACAACGGGAAGAGGTTTCACCTGACCATCGATTTTAAATAAATCATAAAAGCTTAGTGTATGAGTCACAGTTGAGTAGAGGTTTTTGCGCGAAATAGATAACCAGGTTACAAATTAGTATATCTGCGTGCTTTGCAAATTCCGGCATGGATTAAACCACATATTTACCTTCGCTAGCTTGATATCGTCCATTGTTTACGTTTTTTGATAGTTTCTCCTTCAGCTGACTGTCTTGAACACTTTACGGTTGCTGTACGGGCCCGAGTTTTCACTTCAACGAGAGCTTTGCCAATAATTAACATACGTAGTTACTTAAATTTAATATATTATTTGCCAGAAACATATTGCAGTTTATAATAGCAATAAATTAGGATTGTTGATTCTATATCGATATTTTAATTTTCGATACGACTCGTGCAAACAATGTGGTGGCCTCGCGATAGATCGTGGTACAGCTGTTCAAGCTTGAAATTAAGATATCGCGTTGTATTCGTCATTTTAACGATGTGGCATCACTGAAGTCATTTAATTTGAATGTAAACAGTGCTGAAATTCATTTAATAATGTCAACAAACAACGCACAAGCTATAAAAATGGATTTAGGTAATTTGTTTTTAACTACATGTAACAATAAGTGCACTTTACTCTGTGGGGTTAATTTCTTGATTTCGTCCCAGTTAATTGCTAATTCATTTTCGCAGACCAACATATTTTGTCCAGACACCCTTGCTATCGAAGTAAGGTTTGTTGCGCGAGCAAATAATTGCTTGTTTAAAAATGGCAGCATAGATTAACGGCATGGATGCATGCTTATAAAGATTATGGAGGAACTCGTATATCTGGAAAATAAAAGTATAATCAATATAATTCAATTTAGGAAATGCATGAGATATTACCTTTGCCTCCTGGTCCTTCCAAAATATGTGATCACACAGATACTGCAAGCTCTCGGGAAATAGCAAAAATCGCTCCTTCTCGTCGGTGGCTACGACGTCTACACTTCCCAGTAGCACTGCACAACCAGAAAGTACGTCAACGGCTAATATGAAGACGTCCAACAAATACAGTGCCCTGTTAAGTTTCTCTTTGTTCGAAGCCTCTGCAAGCAGCATTTGAATCTCTATGAAGATTTCCATGATCCAATTGCACGAATGCTCATCACTGCTAAAAGCATATAGTGTAGCGGCCAGATGGCGATAGAAAAAGGGGCGGTCCTCCGCTCGACGTTCGTAGGCATCGATAATGGGTGTTAACCACTTTAATGGGTTCGGCAGTTTATCGTTATATAGCACCAGATAGCAGCGGATGACGGTAGCCTTCTTAAGTTTTCCTAAAGGAGTTTCCCACCAATTTGCAGGCGTAGTCAGGCCATCAATTGCATTGGGATGCAGTACGGACACTACTTCGGTATAGCGCTCGAATAATCTAGAGTCCAGATTCATAGAGTCCATATAACGCTCCACAATGAGCGTAAATACGTCCAGTACCTCAGGTATCGCATTCTTGTCCGTGTATACGTACTTGACGCTTTCCAGGAACTTCTCAAAAAGACAGCCTGCAATACATAAGTTAAATATACGTAACATAGGCAACCATTGGTCATTAACTCACCCTCCGCAAAGTTACTTAGCTGCGACTCCTTAAAGCAGTAGACGGCTACCTTCTCAGCAAAGTTCTTTAGTATCGGTAAGCTGACGCTGATACCAATCTCAGGCAGCAACGAGAATAAAAGCAGTAGATCTTCCTCAAAGCAATTGGGCTCAAAGTCTGTCAGGAAACTCTCCAGTAGTCGCCGTGCAGTTCCGCTGTGAAGCGCCTGGTTCTTGGCTATCATAACGCAGTATTTTCGTGCATCGAACGACAGGTGGAAAAAGCTGGTCAGGCAGCTCCAATCCATCGGTGGTATCGGCTTGGTGAATCGCTTAGAGATTGTCCGCAGCGCAAAGGTGACAGCATACGGTTCTGGCACGTAGTCACCGAACCTAGATTGACTTACCAGGTAATTGCTAACAGCTCGTAAAGCACTCGTTGAAAAAAGACCTACAAGCTTGCGCGGCTCCGCCTTGCCCTCGGGCAGGCGATAGACACCGCTGCGAAAGCTGCTGATCTCGTTACCAATATAATGGGCTATTAGGTCAGCAGCTGCATCGCCACATTCGGGACGTATCTTCTGCAGAAGCTGCACCCACACCTCGCCCGGTATAGCTTCCTGCTGTTGCAGATCCAGCACTTCACGCCCACCTACGTTGCCAATACCACCACCGACTATTTCAAATCGAAACTGTGGGGGAATGTGACGCAGATTGAGCGTAGTGCCTGGCACGTAGCTCTTCAGCGCAACAAGTGCATTGCGCACCTGTGTAGCATCTGTATTTGGTCGGCTTATTGCCTGCCACAGCTGGTCTAGAGCGTCGTCGGCCAGTTTCTCATACTCCAGCGTCGGTGTTTGCAGCAACGGTACGAGTCCAAACAAGTGATAGAGTGACCTCAGTGTTTTGGGACGCTGTTCATTGCGAAACTTACCTCCCAGAGCCTGCCACGTTGAGGCAATATTAACGGTGTGACTGTCACACAGTGCATAAATGGCATCCAGTGCCAGCGATGTGGCCAGGTCGCCATTTTCATCAGTGCAGCTGTTCAGTGTGTTGCTCAGATGTGGCAGTAGCTCCGAGCCATGCAGTGTGGGTCTGAAAAAGAAGCCAAGTAATTTAGATTTAATAAGCGGTTTTAAGGCTTTAGTTACTTCTCCTGGCAGATTTTGCGCATGGCGTGAGTACGAGCTATTTCCAGCTCCCAACGTTTATCATTCTCTGGCAAGGGTTGTGCAATTTGCTTCAGCAGGAAAGGATAGGTACGCGACTCCACACGCCACAGCCGCAAGTACAGGTCCACACTAAAGGTGCCATTGTCAGTTGACAGATTGCGTATGGTGTTCAGTATCATGGGTACATTGTCCTGGTGAACGGCAGCAGATTAGATCAAACAATCAGTATAGGATCTCTATGTACCTTGGATACGGCGAAGCTGGCAAGGCCGCGCAGCAGTTCCAGCTGCAGCTCCGGATTGTGCTCATGGGCAAGCTTGAAGATGTACGTCATAAGGAAATCGTAGGCAATGTTCTCGTTCACCTTAATAATCTGCAAAATGACCTCGTAGATCTTGAACCAGCAGTCAACGGGGGGCTCGCGTGACAGAAAGAGCGCACGCAGGAACAAATGCAGGCGCTGGCAGAAGGTTGTGTTCGATTTGACGTTCAGTGCGTCTACAAATGCAAACACATCCTTGTTCTCGGAGGCATCAAAAGACTCAACCAGATTTGCCAGGTCAAAGGCAACGGCTATGTCCGGATGATAGTTGCGCATGTGCGCCGGCTGCAACTCCTTGGTGCAGATGCGCGTTGCAAGCTCCGGCTTATTATCCTGTGATGGCTTTTGCTGTTCCAACACGCGTTGTACAATTTGATGCGCCAGCGCCAGGCCCTCTGCGGGTATGAATGCAGTCTGAGACATCCACTGAATGATGCCGTCCAGACACATGTTCAGAATGTATTCATGGCCACAGCGCTCCTGCACCACCACAAACACTATAATGCGCAGCAGATCAGCCAGGTAAAAGGGCGACAGGACGTGCAAGCACTCAGCAAGCAGCAACAGAAGTACGTGATAATGATGCCGCGTGTGCTCTCGCGTTGCATGCAACACGCGCAGCAGGCACTGCAGACTTGGTCGTGGATCGATGCCGTAGTGGGCCAACTGCTTAATTAAGAGTGCCTGGTAAATGCACAAATCGACTGACTGGGCGTGGTCCGCCTGCTGCAGAAAGTAGTCGATGGCCTCAATAACCAAAATGCTGGTGCACAGACAGGTGCTGGCATTGTTGAACTTGCTCCATGACAGCACCTCCTGCATAAGCGCACGCGCCTCTGGCTGCTTGTGGCTCAAGCTAAGCAGGCATGTCCAGATGGGCTTCACATCCTGCAATGTCTGAGGATTGCATAGCACGTAGAGGAAGACAGGACGTAAAAACTCGATGCTGAAGCTTTGTATGCTGGAATCAAAAATACGTAAGTCAAATATTTGGATTGATTGGACTTTTACCTCTTATCGTGATGATGGCAGACGCCAATAATCTTATTGCTGATGTCATGCATGTTGGCGCTCGAGTGCTGCAGCAGAGATATGAGCGGATGCAGCTGTGTCTTCAGGCCATAAGGACACACATACGACTCCTTATCCTTAAGCAGCGATGTCTTCCGCTTTAAGCCCAGCAGCTGTAGGCCTAGTATGCTCTCCGTTATTATCGCGAAATGCATTGGCCTAAAAGAAAGATATATATAATAAATAATGTTTACCCAAATATGTTTAAAGCCAGAAATATAATATATATATTTTATTCTATTGTATTAGGTTTTCTTTGGGCCAAGAAGTAAAGTTCTAGCCTATCTGTAATGAGAATGTAGACATCAACTGTCCATTACGGTTGACGACGACGTGCAGGACGATAAACGCAGATAGGTATCAGTTGTTTGATCCCATTAAGGCTGGACGAACTAAAGTGGCGTTTAGCACCCACTTCCGCCAAGCAATACACACACACACACACAAACACAAAGACAGGAACTGGGTAAGGCAATTGCTTGAACTCCTGGTTACTTGCAATGGACGCGGTAATTAAAATTCACGTGGCGTCCACAATGGCTACCTGCTTTAATTACTGTTTCTGGTGCAAGGGTCAATTAATATGCAATCCATTTTACTTGCACTCTTATCAAGGTTGCGTCCTGTATTACATGCTGTTTACTTGGCTATTTATCCGTTCTTGATTGCTGCCTGTGCTGTGTTCTGTGTGGGTGCGTCCTTCAAATGTGAAAACATTTCAAGTTCAATGCCGCACGTTTCTCTCTGCTTGCATATCAAATATTTACCTGGCAACTGGCTGGCTCGTAATTTGAATATAGCCAGTTTCACCATCAAGGCCAGGCCGCTGTCCTTGATGTATTGTTCCTTTTGAGAGTGGTCGCGTTACGGAAATGGCTAATACATTTCTTTTCGGCGCCCGTGCATACATTATGCGTACATTTAAATTGGCCCGTGTAGCTGTTGTTGCGGTTCCTGCTGCTGGGCACCTGGATTGCGGTCATGCGGTCAACAGCAGGAAGCTATGCAAATTGCTCACGCAAAAGGCAAGCTCAATGCCAATTGTCCGTGTAAAAGCGTTAACAACTCAGATTTCCTACCTGGAATACCTTATTTATCACATCACATGCTACGAATATACTAATTAATAAAGCCGCACGGCACGCGCCAAACGGAAGTAAGAGAGATTCCATGACGCACATGGACATCGCTACTGTCGAGCCTTTAATTACTCGCTAATCAAAAGGCACATTCAATTGACCAATTGCCAGTGATACACCCCTTCAGACTAAGCTGTAATTTATGCGCCCCAGTGCTACCAATACTGCAATTGTAGTTGTCTGCGTTCCTTTGCAACTTCAATCGGACAACCCTCTCTAACGGAAGTGTATGGGCGCGCCCATAAGACACATATATGTGAATGTTTTGGCCATATACTTACCCCGCATTGGGCAGCATTGAGAGAAGCGTGTTCTGTACACTGTTGGCATCTAGGACGCCCTCGTCCACTAGCCGGACCAGAGTTTGACAGCTCATCAGGCTGAGCTGCATGTGCTCGTGCTTGCATTGCGTTTTAAGGAACTCGATTTCCTTGATTTGGTGCTCGGCCAGCTGCTTCTCTTTGGACTCCACAATTTTTTTGTAGATCTTCTCCAGGCAAGCAGCTAGCTTGACCACCGAGCTATTGGGCTTTATGCTGCTAAAGTCCTCCATGACAGCTGAAACAAAAAACAATGACAAAATGCAGTTAAAAAATCTCTAAAAAACTTTTAACTCCACTGCAAAACTGCCTGCCCCAAACACACACAAGTGGAACACACGATTTATTGTTTGTTTGGGCACTACAAGTATCCCACTTTCAAATTTTGTAACGCGCGTGTCCTTTCGCCAGCTCAGTTGCCACTGGAATGACGGCGCGGCGTTTTGAACCTCGTAACGTCAAAAACAAAACAATTGGCACGTTGCTCACCTTCGCCTTGTTGTGGGCGAGTTGGCGCTTTGCGCTTGCTCTTTAAGTACTAGCCTTCTAGCGGCGTTTAAATAATTTAAAAAAGGGTTTGCTTCGGGTTGGAACTTCTAACTTCTTAAAATCATCAGGTTTGTTTTGTTTACTATTCTTTGCTTGTTTAATTTCTTTTCAGCGGCACACTACCGAGTTGTAAACAAAACGCGAGGTCAACACAATATCAGCAATTAGGAAGGAGCAACGTCAACGCAAAATTGAGCAACGTAAGCGAAGCGATGAGCAACGTAAGCTTAAAAGTCGATTAACGCAACGCAGAAATACAGACGCAATAAGAGAAACGTAGCTTTTTGACTATCGATAACATTTGTTAACGCGGCTGGATTTAAATATTAATTTGCTACGTTTAGTAAATTAAATGATGATTGGTGTAACATATAAGTTTTACAGGGCTTTGGGAATATATTATATAATATTATACTATATTACACAAAATAATGTTAATATATATGTATATACATAATATTATATATAATATATAGTATTCAGGTCATGGTTCAAGCTTACAAATATGTCCGATACTCAATTTACTTCAACGCCAAACTTTATGTTAAAATTATTTTGTAAAATAATTCGTAAGAGAATCTAAATCAAAAGTGAATGAATATTTATAGTTGTTATTAACTGCGCATCTTCGAAATGAGTTTCACTTTAAACTAGAGTTGATTTATAATATTCTTGCTGCTCCAACTTTTTCAGTGCTTTTCAGTTAATTGAGTTTATGCATTTTTGCAAAGCGCCCAGCCGTAAAATAAAATTAATTATTCTTCTGCAGCCATAAAAATGTAACCAGCCCATTGGGTGGAGTTTCAAGGTAACAAAGAGCAAAAGGGCAACATAATGTAAAAAAAATCGTAAATGAGAGGCGAACTAAGACCGGCAAGTTCCCTCTAGCCCTTTGCCCCAAATGAATTCTGTTACCTCGAATATAAAATAAGCACGGGTAAATTTCAACTGCAATCGCTCATTGCATGGTCAAAGCAATAGCTGAAGCTCAAAGGAATGGATAACAAAGGTTAAGCCGAACACAGGCTATCATCATTTCCGCTTCCGGGGAAAGATACAGACAGAAGACAGTTACCAAACTTGTTTTATTCTTTTGCCTTTTTTTTAACCACTGCCTTCACCGCGCTTGGTTTGGCCGGGGATTTATGATTTTTATGATTTTATTACCGCATCGCGATGCATAGCTTAACCTGTGAAATACGCCGTGAAAGTTTTTGTTTTCATTTAAAGTAGCTTTTTGTTGAAAATTTTTCACAACTTTTCTACATCTCATCCTCAGTTACTGAAGTCTGAACGGAAACAAAGCAAGACCCTGAATTGCTTGCATCACTATCCGTTATAAAAAAATCAAAAATAATAATGCTTCCTCCCAGGAATAAAAAAGTTAATTTCTGAACATTTTGTTTAGATTCTCATGTTTATGTTTTCATCTCTTTTAGTGCTTTATGATGTTGCGTTTGTTGATGGCTGCTGCCGATAACAGGCTGTCAGGGGATGTGGACAGCGCCCAAGCTCCTAATCCCTCCTGTTTGTTTGTATGCTCAGACCTTTTTAATATAATAATAATATTAACATACAATTAATATGCATGTAGGGATTTATGTGGAAAACATTTTGCCTCATACATATTAATGACCTACTTACTTAAGCTGATTGAAAATCTGTGATAACTCGATTTGTTATCAAGTGTGTACATTTACTTAGCTTTAGTTAGGCTAATAAGAGGTATGTCAAAGTAAACAAATTAGTAGTAACCTTTGATTATAACTAACTTGTCTATAAGAGTAAGCTATATAAGATACACATTAATACTTAGATATTCTAAGATTGATCAAAGAGCTCTTATATTCGCACATTTAAACAGCCTGACGAATTAAATACTGAATAATTATATTGGCATAAATTTATGGTAATGAATATGAACCTTATTAAGCAGATTTTCAGATGCGTTTATTTGCTTTATTTAAGGCTTGTTTTAATTTTGATTCTTGACAATTTATACCAATATTGCTTGTCATTAAGCATCTCATTTAAATTTCCATGTGCGATTTGCATAAAATGTGTCGCATGCCTCAAAGTAGCAGGGCAGCTGCCGCCTTGCGTGTGTGTTTGCTGCCTGTGCGTGAGTGCGTATGTATTTGTTTGTGATGTGTTTATGTTGGTGTTGATACATTAAAGCCATGTTGGTTTGCAGGTGGTAAACGAATTTGCATATGGTCACAGTCTACAGCTTCTGGCTACAATCACATTGCCTCAATTAAACGGTGTCGACTTATTATTAATGCACAAATTTACCTCACTCTGCTTTAAAATGCTTTTTGCAATAACTAATAAAATTATTTTGAGTATGTATATGCATATATACGAGCATGTACGTGCTTGTTTATCATATATGTATTTATGACCAGGCAAAAAATTGAAGATTAAAGCAAAGTAAACAAGCCAGTCAACTTAAATTAAAAACCAACTTTTCTTGAAAAGTTTTTCCAACTGTAAGTCGCTCTCTGCAAGTTTATAATATTTTCGGATGTGTCTGTTACTGTGTGTACGAGTATGTGTGTGTGGGTGTAACTTAGAAAATATGAATATTTATACACTCACCTGTTTGCACTCAATTTCCACAAACTCGGGCAATGAATATTTATAAAGTGCTGCGTCAGTCAGCCAGTTATACCGCCAACAGGCACTAGAATATAACGCATACGCAGTGTTGTCTTCAAGACGTAAAATAAATTGAGTTTTTTCTTGACTACAGCTACTTCCAACGTATCTAAATGTGTGTGTGTGTGTGGGTGTATGACTAATAAGGTTGCACGTAATAAGCTAGTTACTTGAAAAGCTTCTGCTCATCTCACAATTAGCTACTGACATGACGCTAATTGGATGAAATTGAAAATCCATAACAATGCATCAAACAAGAAAAGCATCAATTACACGGCCCCAAGCAAAATCTGTAGACAAAATTGAGAAATGCTAGGTATCATATATACCCAAGACAACCTCTTTAATTTCAATTATTAGTACCAGGCAGACGCCACATTGTTGAAACAAATAAGAAATTAAATGAACCATTGAATTTTCAAGATGTCTAAATTATCTTGTGTGCAATAAACATAATATGCTGTATTAAATTACCGTTATTTTGCTGCACAGTGTAGCCTCCTAAGCACTCGACTTGCGCTTCTCAATCTGCTTAGTGCGTGGTACAACGCATTACGTATACGTCGCTGTGGCCACAAATTTTCAGTTTTCTGACTTAAAGCTCACACAGACTTCAACTGCAAGTGTATATATATATATATATATATATGTATGTCCGTGAATTGCCTTTTGCGTGTCTGAATTACTTATATAATTTAGCTCTAGGCTGTCGGCCCAGTTTTTATAAATAAATTTTGTAAGCCCGCCGCAAGAAACAAAGCTAAAAAAAGGAAAAGTGAAAACCTTTTCCAATTTTCGACTGGCTATTTATTTTCTAAATTAGAAATTGCTTAAATATATATATATATATACATACGCAGTAAGTACGTATGTATGTATGTACTATAATAATATTGGAGTACACACATACTATATATATTTTTTTCCTTGTGCGGCACGTGCGTTAAATTTAATGAGGCGTCTGCAAACGACCTACAAATTGTGTAATGTGCGTCCCGTTGTTAAACTTTTGTATCCTGCCAGAAATGAGCCAAACAATTGGGTGTTGACTCAGTCCTAAAATGCAGGAAACACACACTACTCATACACATTTTTATTCAAGCTGAATCTCTGTTGTTCTGACATTTTTGAGGTGCTCGCCTTGGCTTCAGAAATTCTGAAATTTTTAGCTAGGTTATGGACATAAATTGCAACAGGCACCAAGCGGATAAAACGCGCTAAATGGCAATAAATTGCAAGCGGAACATTAATTAAGAAATTCAAAGCGCAGCCACAAACTGCCGCATGGGCTCCAAACAGACTGGAGCTGACCCTAACACACTCACAGACACATAGAGAAATATTCATAGACACAGACACACACTCAGACACTCACTAACACATTCACACCTAGGTACAGGCGACTTTTCTGCGGCTGCGAGGGTTAACAGCATAAAGGCCCGAGGTGTTTAAGCGTATTTACACAATATGTGCATACACTTAGTAAGTGTGTGTGTGTGTGTGTGTGTGTTTCTGTATCTGCTTGTATATGTATGTGTGCTAAGCATTCAAACATGTGTGGACCGTTACCCATTTCTTTGTCCCCTTTCAGTGTACCGCACGAGTGCCTGTGGTTGCGGAGTGTGAAATATTTTGCTCTCTCACACATAGAAACTACATGTGTGTATGTGTGTGTGAGTGTGTGTTTTTGTCCGCCATATCTTGTCTGAGTGTCTACCCAAGCAGCTCCTAAATAAACAAGTCCGACGCTCCGGCATTTCCTGTTTAAAGTTAAATTTTCGAGCACAAAGTTCGTGCCAATATGCTTTTCGACTAGAGCTATACATATAAATATATATGTATATATATATATATATATACTCGTATAGTTGTATGAGAACTCTAGACCATTTGAACTTACACCAGAGATAAAACTATTCAATGCATTGCTGCTCCACTTATTGTTGTTGCTGTTGTTGTGGTTCTTGACTTTATGAAGCGACCCTTTCAATAAATAACAATACGTACTGGGAGCATCTTAAGGCAAATGCTTTTGGCACTTCCGTTTATATTAAAGATGCTTAAATCTGAGACTTACAAGCTTTTGTTTATAACGATACCTTCATTTAAATCTATTTGAAATATTATACTAAGACCTAAAGTTACGTTTCATTAAGTTCGTTTAATGTCCAAGGAGTAATTTCAGAGCTTATTTATATACAAAGATGAGAGTTAAAGAGTTTTTAAATGAAATTTAATTAATGATATACATTTCATTGAGTACAAAAATACTTATAAGTAGCACAAAATATGCATGTGAACTTAACCATGGAAAGGCTGAGCTGGGTGCTGAGCTGGAGGTGGATTACCATTAGCCAAGCCGGCTAGAGATGTCTGCAGGGAGCGCAAAATGCCAATGGGGATCTGTGGGAAATTTAAAATTTAAGGTAAAATGATTTGGAGAATGAAGGATGCTCCTTTACTTACCTCGAGTGCACTGCCCACCACGTTGGTTTGGGGTGCAATAACATGGCTGGTGACAGTGTGTGGTCGCTCGGCGACAACCTTTGAGTATTTGTGGGCTTGGACCACCTTGGCGTCACTCTTGGGGGCCGACTGTTAGATAAACTTGTTATTAAATAGTGCAAAAATGCATGGGAAACAAATCAAATAAAATGCCAGAACATGTATCTTTTAGCTGCCACCGAAACTAAAACGTACAACTGAAAATAATTAAAGCGCATGCAGAGTTGGTCAAATTATTTCAACAAGCTGGGGCAGCTGTGGGCATTGCCTGCCACTCCGATGTGCCAGAGAGCCACCCACAAATGTTTTAAATAAATGTGCGAGTACTGCATAAAATGGTAAAATATTTTGACCCGAGAAGCGAGAGTTCCACCAAAAGCCAAAAACTGTAGTTCCCGGCTATTTTCCCACAGCTTTAGGCTATGTGGTGTTTACTGAACAGTGTGGGTGTTGTGGGTATTCTGTGTGTGTGTGTGTGTGTTTGTGTGTGTCCTGATGTGTTTGTCTGTTACACCACAGCTCGTCCCTTGTGTGCGTTTGTTTGCGTTACTTTCGTTGCTATTGTTACTGTTACCTTCGCCAGCTCATCAGGGTGCGAGGGGACAGGCTGGAGGACAGTCTCCTGCTCGTTATGGTCCTGCTGGTGATACTGCTGCTGCTCCTGATCATGGCCCTGTGTTACGTACACAATGCGTTGGCGTTGACGAGGGCGCTTCACACGTAGGCGTGGTCGCTTGACAATTATTATAGGCGTGGGCTCTTGCTTACTGAGTCCGGTTACTGCGGCAGGAGCTGTGGTCGTTTTAACACGATTTTCATTGATTTGGCTGACCGCGCTGTGGTCTGACTAACAAGGATAGATTTTGGTAGATTCAACATGCACACATACACATTTTGATTTCTGTGGCGATTGCCAATTCAAGCTTAAATAAAACACACACACGCGCAGTCACGTATTCCAAGGTGTTTGCTGAATAAATTTAAACTCATCAACATTTATCAACTGGTTTCGCATTTAGTTAGCTTCAATCGGCGGCAGAAGAAAGCCAGCCTACTTTACCAGTCTAGACCTTTGATAAGTTATTTATATCCCAAAATCGATTCTTTACGGAATCTATAACTAATCTTCAACTTTTACTTACGGTCTGAGCAATCAACGAGTATTTCTTGGGCGGCTTGACCTTCTGCACGTAGGTGGGTGGCGTTGGAACAGGCGGCTGGTTCTCCACTGGAGTTTCGCCTGACGCAACATGCCCTGGGATGTGTTGTGCAGAGGAGCTGTACACCCTGCCGGGCACATGAGACTCGGCTCCAATGTAACCGTGTTCGCCGACGCTGCCACCCAGGAGAGCGCTGGCACCAATCTGGTCGTTAGCCTGAGCCGCAGCATATGCGCCTCCAGCCGTGCGGCCTACGAATATGAGAGATTGAAGTGTGAATCAGCAACAAATCAATTAACGCTTCAAATACCGTCAAGACTGCCACCAAGACCGGCTGCGGCACGCGATCCCCATGGAGTACCTGCTGAGGCACTGAGCCCGCCGTGAGCTGCGTTGCCTGTGAGTAGTCCACCTAGTCCGGCATCCGCGTGGTAGCCGGCAAAGTTGACTCCCAGCTTGCCATCGCGCAATGTAATCAGCTAAAAGGTAGATATATGGTAAAAAAGGTGGAAGATGAGTGAGGTGCAGTGTGTTGGCCAAACTTAGTTACACATTGCGTATACTTAATGTTATTGAAAGTTCTGTTTTGTTAACGCCAGCCAAACTTTTGCATAAGACTCCCGGCCATTTTTCACAAATAGTCAAAGTTTTGTTTTGTGGCCCCGAAAACTTTGAGCCCACACATTTAGTTTGTGCCTAAAAGGCTCGTGTAGGCAACAAGTTCATATACATAATTCTGGGTCTAAGGGACAATAGAGAGTATAATGCCAACATTTCCTGCTACAATCTCGAATACCCAAAAATGCATCAATCAATTTAAATTAAGTTTCGTAACTTTGTAATGAATCGGAAATGGTGAGTGTGATGGAAATTCAATTGAACATTTGCCACTTTCAATTTATTCGGACAAAATGGTGTCCCTAAATCAAGCTTAAGAGCTAAATATGAGTACAAATAAATGTTTTCAGATTTATATTTCAATTGAAAACTGCGCAACCTGTGGCCCTTTTGGCAAATTAAATTGTAAAAGTATAATTTCAGAATTAATTTGGGCGGAAGCGGGTTATGAGCTCATAAATCTTCGTACCCCTCACAAATTAGTTTTCCAAGCGTGCCTAAAAGTAGGCAACAATTATTTAAATTAAGTTTGAAGTTTGGAACAAAAACTTTTGGCGAATGGAACCTATCTAATTAAACGTAAAGGCTACGCATAGCTGGTGAGTCTTAGTTTATAATTAAAAATATAATTTATGCCCAATTTGTGAGTCATGTCATAGAATGGTAAGTTCAGTTCACGGAAGAGTTCAGTAGCCTCTCTTAAGCAAGGGCAAACTATGATACATCTATCAAATACCAACTGCTGCGCCACAGGTGTTTGTTGTTCTATTTAAATAATCTAAGATAGTATTTCCAAATATTTTAAATGTTTGCACAGTTTGTTGTTGCTTGTTGATATTCCAACCTATTTGTGTCTGTGTGCGTGGGCACGAACCGGCATACAAATCCATATCAATGCTAATGATAAGCAGATAAACGCTAGCGTCGAACGCAGTCGCAATATGATTGGGAGCGTGTTGTAACATTAATGGGAGTACAAGTACTTGCGTAAGAAGTTATTGTGGCAACTGTGGAGAGCCAAGGGTGAGCGGCAAAGGTAATTTAGAGAACAAGCACAGAGCGATATTATCAGCGGCGATGACAGGGAGCAGCAAATAAAGAAAACAATAAACAAAGTGGGCGAGTGGGAGAGTCTTGTTACAACGGCAATAGTGCAATAGCACTGGGTGAGAGCACAGAGCTAACACTGATAAGGAATCTACATGGATAGACAAAACGGCAATATTTAACTTGGTCACTTTGTCGCGACTCATTTGGGTTTCACACTTAACGCGTGGCATGAACTCCCGAAGTGTATTTGCTGCCACTGAAAGGGAAAATTACACGGCAGCAGCACCAGCACCAGCAGTTGCAGCTGCAGCAGCGACAACAGGGAAAGGTGTTGCAGTTGTAGAAGTGCCACATTCTGTCATGTTGACAAACAAAACGTTTATCAAGCGCGGCGGCATGTTGAAACTGTTTCTGCTGTTGCTGTTGCTGGCGACGCGCGGTGACGCTGCCTCCGTCACCTGGGGACAGGTCAACAAATATGCCAGCACGCTGTACGCACAAGATGTTTACCTCACCAGTACGGATGAGGATGTGGAAGCGGATGTCACGGATGTTGTATACGGCTCACAGGTAAGTGAACATCTATACATATGTATGTGTGTGTGTACTAGACGTTTATCACACAGAATTCCAGCAATGCCGATGGCTATACGATTACAGCGGTGCACGCCTACGATATGACGCCGCTGGAGCAGAATCGAGGTGATGGTGGCATCGCAGTGCTGCTCGATGGTGGTCCAGGCCAAAAGTACGTCACGGTGCGTTTCCAGCGGCACAAAACAGTCGCCCAACTGCCTGTTGTGCACTTCAACTTGGTCATTTATGGAGTCATCTTGTAGTGGGGTAAGTGGGCCTTCAAACAGACTATCCCTATCTCCTACACTTATTTTCTGTTTTAACTTTGTTTTTGAGTTTTACTGATATTTTTTTATAATTTATTTTAGATAAATTTCTTGCTACTTAATTCCAATTAAACTTTGAATTCAGCGCAGGCAACTTTCTGCTCGACAGCAACAACGACAGAGACAGAGACAGAGACAACGACAGTTGCTAACTAAATTATAATAATGTCATAATTAAGAGCATGACTTGCGCTTATTAACATGGAAAATGCAAAAATTCCATTACGGGCCACACCCACAGCGAAAGAGTCGACAAATTTTGCCACGTTGCCCCCATGCAACATTGCAGTTTGACAGCGTGCGACATCTTGGTAGCAGCTCTTGCTGCCGCCCATAATGATATGCAAATGCAATGTTGCACACACACACACACACACATACAGCACACACACTGTACGCAACCACTTAGCGGTTTGGCTTACAAGCAAGTAAGTCGATTTAAGCGCCTGATAAACTCAACTTAACCAGCTTCCTTCACCACGGCGCCCGACGCACTTAATACACAATGTGCTTGTAAGAGGCTTCACGGCGATTAAGAATTAATTTCCATATGCACATGAATAACCACATCAGTTCCACTCAAGTTCAATAACAGATCCATGAGTTGCCCCTTAAACTATAAATTATAGACAATATATAACAGCTCCATGTGGGGTTTACACATCTCTGACGCAAACAACATTCAATTACCCAGCAGTACTTACTATATATGTTAGTTATAAGTTATAATAAATAATCTACTAGTATAAGAACGGGTTTGTGATCTAAAGAATATATAAACAATAAATTAGAACAACTCTGAATCATATCTTTCTATATGTATCAACTGGAAAAGCTTTCATCCAAATGAAATGGTTTTCTGTTCCAATGTAAAATGATCAGAGTCATAACATATATCAGTTATTGTTGTCAAGAGGGTGGCGATAAAAGTTTGGAAACTAATTACCCATTGTTAGAAGTTGACAAGAACTGTTGGAGCTGCCCTTGTGAATTGTAAACATTTATTTACCATTAGGTGAAGGGCCGCTTGTCCTCTTTCGCTTTGTTTACTTGTTAAATATTTGCACAAATCCATTGAATTTGTGCTGTGGTTGGGCAAACATCACATTAAAAGTTCAATTGAGTTATCAAGTTCTGTGTGCTGCTTGTAAATGTATTTATTAGCAGTACTTACGGACCTGCCATAACTTTCTGATAAGCATCAGAAAGTCCATACACACACACACACACAGAGAAACAGTCAACTACAATGGGTCATTGTGTTGAGCTAATTTACGTAAAGATTGCAGATTGCAATGCTCTTGAGAGCCACATAACATAACGAAGTCTTTAAAGTGTCTCGGGTCGTGATCCGCAATAAATTTAAGCTCTTAACCCAATCCCCATATCTCACTCTCTGTCCCTCTCTTTCTTGGTTTCGCTCTGTCTCTCTCTCTCGCAATGTGCTTTGAAGTGGTCCGCAAAGAATTTGGGTAAAAAGTGCCTAAGCAATTTGCATGAATTCCAGGAAATCTGCGCTAAAATTGTAGCTACTCCTTTCTAAAAGTCCTTTTCACAAGCCTTAATTTCAATTCCAACTGTGTACAATACCCACACACACACACACACACACACACAGACAGGCGCGTTTTTTCTGCTAATGTTTATACTCCCAGTAAATGCAAATTTCATGCATGCGTTGATTAAAATCTAAATTCTTCTTGGCCGCAAGCGCTGTAACCGTCAACAAATAGAAATAAGCCCAAGTGCCAAGATTTTCAAGTTGCGGCCGCCAACCTCGAAGCGAAGGCAAAGTGCCTAAAATTGTTACAGCTGGCGGCAAGTCTAAAAACTTTGTGCCACCGACATCCGGTGTGGAAAAAAAAAACTGCAGCATGCAAACAAAAGGACCCTAAAAACGGGGCGAAAGGATTTGCCGGCTGCGCGCCAAACGCCCGTTGGGCAAACATGCTCACAGCTTGGAGGCGCCACCGTAACGTGCCACGCTTGCATGCAATTGCCCTCTGCCACCTGGGCCCACTTGCAACGGCGCACAGTTAACACTTAAAGCTGACAGGATAGGCGACAAAATGGCTCCAAACATTTCGCCTGTCACTGTGGGGCACAGGCATAATGCCGCAGTGTTGCAATGCAGTAGCCGTAGCAGGTGACTGTACAATGCGGCGTATGCGTAATTACTTTCAAATGACCCTTCACCTGTACACTATCCGTGATTCATATCAGGTGAGTTTTAAGGTTCAAGGTAAACGCTATTATTATGATTATATATAAACAGAGAGTGAGCCTCAGTCGAAAGCTTAAGCAACAGTCGTGACTTTACTTAAAGATTAATGATAGGCCAGCTACTAAGTTTTAATACCAAAAAGTAATTACCACTCATGTGTGTGTATTGTTTCTGTGTGCAATTACACAAGCTGCTGAATTACTATATACTAAAATTCTTCATTACCCACACATAATAGCCGTTGGTTGCATTGCGCAACAATTTAATGAGCCCCAAATTCACCGCAACAGCAACAGCCGCAGCCGCAGCAAAAGCTAACGTTATGGCCCACTGCACCGCCAATACCAATACCAATACCACGGCCAACACCACAGCCAGGACAACCGAAATTGCTGAAATCAAGAGTCCTTCATTGGACTGTTTCCGTTTGATTTTACAATAAACCACAAATAAAATCAACACCAGCATTTTCCACGCTTTCACACTGTTTTCCTGTAGCAGCACATTTGATTGTCGACATGTTCATGCTGAAGAATATATACGAAATTGGAACTGAAACGTCAATTATTGAACTTAAATGTACTTGGGCTTAAATTTTAACAATATAATTCTGTTCCCATTATGATTGGGCTTAAGCTTTGGTTTATTTCAACTGATTTTACAGCTTCTTTTGTTACTGAAATTTCCCTGTGGCAAAAGTAGACGGAAATATTTGCAGCCTGTTGCAAGTATATATTGTTGATGGGTCTTTATATAGGTATTATTTATATATATGAATGTGAAATATTATCCTTATTTAACTTATATAATGGAATAATAATATCAATAAGAGATCTGCCATTGAAACTTGCTCAGTTTAATCGCATATTTGTTCATTTCGTTTGTTCAGCTTTTGCATTGTTTTAAATAGATAAAAAATCGAAGCTGGTCACTCGTTGGTTTTCTGTTTTCAATATAAAATAAATGTTATATTTACTTTCTACAGACAAAACCGAACAATCACCAAAATAATTAGCCACAAAATGGCTTTGTGGATGGAAAATTGGCTTTAAGTTTTCAATTGTAAGTTTTAAACTTGGAGTTTTTGAGTTTTGAGTCTTAAGCTTCGAGTTGCAGCTGGTTTGTTAAATTACAAAGTTGGCAAACAGCATACATCAGTGGTTAGTTGGCAAAAGGTTTTATATTAAAGCAGCACAAACAAGTTAACCGGGCTAATACTACTTTCAGTTACTTAGTACTTGGTTCAAACTCACCTGTGCCGGGACCAGTGCAGCTTGCAGCAGCATCAAGCAGATTGCTCCGAGTATGGCAAACATTTCGTAGCTAAAAATCAGGTGAAACAAAATTAATTTCTTGCTTGGCTAACTTGGCCAGCTAGCACCTGCCAAACAGCCCAGAGCCGAAAGCTCTTGCTCGTTGCAACATTTGCTTCTCACCGGCGTGTGCCGGCCAAGAAAAGCTCGCAAAACAAAAGACTTGACTGTTTTCGTATGCGGGCCGCGTTGCCTGAGCAGTCGGACAGCCGGATGGGTTGGACAGGTGAACAGTTGGACAGTTGGACACTTGAGCAGGCGGACAGTCAAGAATTTGAATTCTTGGAGCTGGGTGAAGTCAAGCATAAGTAAAGGGATATGAGTATTACACATGCCCAGAGGCCTCTTCACTCAAAGTTAACTCGCAAATTGCTTGCATATTGGCAGTACTAATTGGTAGCATATAAGACTCATTTGTTCTTCACCGTTTACATAGCAGAATTTATACCTGTTCACTTTTTAGTTAATATTGCCTTCTTCTTATTTATTTACTTTGGGCTTGGCTAATTAATAAGTCCCAGTCAGACAGAAACTCGTCCACTCGCGTCGCGTATTCGTTTAGCACTGAATCTGAGCTGGGCTTAAACTTGAAACTGGCTATGAGAATGGCCTGTACAGTGGCAGCTGCTGTAAAGCACTTGGACTCGCGCTCGGATGCCTGTTGAACTGGATTTAAGGCGCAATTGAAAAGCGAATGTCTGTTTATATAGGAGCTTGTGTGTCTTAATGTCTTTAATGTGCGAATCGAATGTGCGATAAGCCTTAATATAATCAAAATGTCTATATAGTCTACAGCTTTTGACCTGAAGCAGCGATAGGCAACGATAGGCAACTGCCATTTGTCAGCAACATGATATTAACTGCCACAAGCCGAGCATCAAATGCAGTAACAAGTTCATTACTTAGGAGCAGACTCCACAGAATTGCTTCCATTTGGATACGAGTCAACCAATTCGTTCAATGTTGTGCAATGCTGCAATGCGAGGCCAGTGGCTGCTGCATTTGGCCATAAAGCCGCGGTTGTCGTTTATTACGCTCCAGCGCCGCTGCGGGTCGGTTGCCATTGCGGTCGCACTGAAATTTTTCGACTGCCAAATGTGGCATGTAAATGTACTAGATGCGACACTGTGCAGCAACATGTTTTGGGGCATTCAGTTGAATGCGTGGCACTCTGTTTTAAGAGGGTGGGGCTTCTAGCTTAAAGTTGCACACCCCTGCCTAAATTTAAATTCTGCTCAATTGGCACAAATCAAATGCCAATGGCCATTTCTTTTTAGCAGCTTGCTTGCTTTCAAGCTGTTCTTAACGCTCTTTTTTTGGGTCTTGTCCTAATAAGCGCTCATTAAATATTCAAATGACAAAATCGACAGCCGTAAGTCGCCGGCCAGACATCTGTGCTAATGTATTTTGTGTTTTCATCCAGCTTTTGTTCGATTCGTTTGTGGCACGTGCTTGAAAAATTCAAATGCGTAAGCGAAATCAAATGCCCAGAAAAGGGCCGCATCCGAAAAAATAATTAAATGTGTTAAAATGCTACGCTTCGATTTGGCACAAATTCCTTTCAATTTTGTTCAACTGTTCAACTGTTCCCAGGCTACGCGGTATGCTTGATTTACTGGCGCGTGCCTCGTTTGAATTTTTCATAAGGGTTTTGGGTTTCCGCAAACAGATGCTAAACCCTGTTCGTATACACCGAATCGTTAAGCTTTTGACATTGATTAATTAAAAATGCAGTCACTAATTGAATGTTGTGACAGCATTCAGACTCATATCAAGGTGTATTTGAGTCACATTCATTTATTCGCGTACATTGATCATTCGTTTACAATGCGAACCTGGGTTTTTAATTGGAAGATACTCTTAAATTTACAAAACAGACTTGAACCGTACTCGAACCCATGTTGAACCCAGATTAAATCGGCTTAGACAGCAAACTTCACTTAAATATATTTATATAATAATATATAATATATTAAATATGATAAGCAAGTAGACAGCTTTGAACTATCGATTCGATCTATTAATATACATAATATACATGCATAGCCTGAAGGTTCATTATCATTGCACATTATTATTATGCCATTAAACATACACAAATAATAAAAATTGAATTAAATGACCTTTAATCATCAACTGTAAGTACATGTTAATCTCGTGGATGTCACTTTTAAAGCGTATTTCCTAGAAATCTTTCAACTCGATGACTGACGCTTTACTGATATAGGCACTTGCGGCTGTTGACTTTATTGCAGGCACAGTTTTTATTTTAAATGCTATTAACCACTTAGTATTTTTGCAGTGTAAAAGCTGTCTGGAATATAAAGTGGCGCACAAAAGTATGCAGCAATTGTCGCCTGACACACGACTCATGAATCAATTAGGCAGCAGAAAACGTGGCATGCTTTCAGGCTGCTTGCAAAAAGCTTTCATAAAATGGTGGTTCAGATTTTCGATTGCAGTTTTTCAGCTTTTGTTCCGAATGTTGTTATATTCGTCTGTAAAATTCCCAGTTTTTTTAAGCAGCAGTTTAAGAATCATCAATTTAAGTGGTTTAAAGCAATCGTTTCGGCTTACTACGTTTTTATATTTACAATTCGGCTGCGTTCTTGTAAATGGTAAACCACATTTAAACATCGAGGCAGAGTGACTCGAAATTTTCATTCTCTACATATATTTTTGCATCTTTTTTTTTAGAATATATAAATACAATAAAATTAAGCTTACAACAAATTTACATATATCACAAAGTCAACATTAAACACGAAAACATCTAGCAGCTAAAAATGCATTAAAACATGTAATAGTTCACACAGAAACAAACATACGGTACACAACAATCACACACTTAGTATTTTATATAAATATGCCCATTAACACAACACTGAGAAACGTGTGCGCTTCGCCCTTGCCCCAGCCTAAGGTCATAGTTCAACTATAAACTAATTACAAGTTAAGGTAAATGTAAATGTCAGGTGCTGACCCGTTTTTTTGAACTACGCCATCTCCTCGCGCATTTGCTGTCGCTGAGCTGTTCCCGTTGTTGACAGCTTAAAGTTGACAGGTGCAGGTACTGAGTTGCCCGCTGGGAGCCGGAGGCGTGTGTCCGCTTCGATAGCCACACTTTTCTGTAGGACTTCCGGTGCTTGTCGATAACTGCCTGTAAGTCGACCAACTAGGTTGTTGACAGCTCGGAGAGTGGATATTGGTATCTGTAGCAAATTGAAAATTTCCAGTTAAACACAAAATTGGAATTTATTCTCCACACCTTGGCGCTGACAAGTAACGCCTCAAAGGCATCGAGGGTGGTCAATATGCTATACTTACCTCAAAGATGCTGTCAATTAAGGGTCGTATGCTAAAGAAAGGGTAGCTAGGCTCTGCCGCATTATTGCTCGTAGTACTGGAGCCCGTGTTCGGCCCACCTGCCCCCAAGCTGCCCAGTATGAACGCCGCATTCTGTTGTATACTGTTGGGCGAAACTCGGGGTGGTTGATCATAGTGCGCGTACTCCTGACTGGGATAGAGTACCATATTCTGCACAGGCATTGGTTGCAGCATACTCTATAAAACAAGATGAAAATTACATTAGCACTCATAGTTATCATTTTATTTTCGAGTCTAGTCTCAAACTTACGTCGTTCAGGAGCAGCATCTCATGGCGTTGTCCTCTCGCATAGCCCGTGACGCGGGTGAATTCGGTGACCAAATGACTCATGACCACCAGCAGTACAAACCAGACGAAGCGGTCCATGGCTGTAATGATAATCTGGAATAGAATTAAGAAACAAGGTGGGTTAAATATAGTGTTTGATGTAATAAACACCTTCGAAAGGCAATTACGTCATTGTCGAAACTCATTCTTGGCATTTACTTATGTGGCAGCTGCCACATTGATCTTGCAATTAAGTGTACGCAACGCCGCTGCAATTGCAATCAAAGTTAACTCAAAGTCAAGTTGATGTAGAAACCAAATTGAACCGATGGCAGACCAAAGCGACTGAGCGGCCCGTTGGTTGATTACGTTCTGTGGTACCAATTCAACCTACTAAATGGTTTTGTGCCAATGAATCTATTGCCATCGAGTATTCAAGTTTGGCAAAGAGCGAAAAGTAGTCGCAGAATTTTCAGCTGCTGCTGCGGCTGCTGGGATTCTGAAATGTGGATTAGCACAAGGCCAACTTGCCGCGTGGCGTTTGCCAGGCGTAACCAGTTTTTGTTGTTGCTACTTCTAGTGTTGCTGCTGCTGCTGCTGCTGCCTATGCTGCTACTTCATGTGGTAGGCCGAGCGCATCGAGCATATAGCATCGAGTATCGAGCAATGAGTTTTTCTATAGCCTCAGCATTTTCCCGCTTCGCTTAAATGTCTGTTTGAAAGCTGTCACGAACTGTCTGTCTGGCGTTCGGCCAAGGCGAACGTATGCGAGTTGCGTATGAGCAACGATTAAAGGCGTTAAAGAACCTGAACTGATTGCGTCCAGAATTCAATTTGCCACCCACTCTGCTGCAAGTTCAAAGGTCAACGCATTCGAATGAAAAACCTTTTAACTGAAATAAATCAAAAATGGATCAGCGTCTGTCCCGCATCAACCGCGACACTTCACTGGCTCCTCGTCTATGTTTGCCATATGTCTGCGTTGTCGTTTTCAGTTTCCTTTTTTTTTTTTGTTAATGGCATTGCAATCAAAACTGCAAAGCTCTCTGACATGTGGGGCATGTCGCAAGGGGACAGTGGCATTTGTCATGCGGCACTGACTTTGCATGCTTTGATACTGCGGACCTTAGAGCCCAATGTAAGCTTTTAACTTGGCCAAGTCTAATTGTACAATTGTTTTAATTATTCGTTTCGTCTCGCATTTAGTGTGCAGATTTAAGATTCTGCCACAGCCCTGACACGGATCGTCTGTCGGCGAGGTGCAACAATAACAATAAAGCATCATGTTGCTGAGTAATTAAATAAATAATTAAGCAAATGTTGGCTCTAACCCTGACCCTTGTCAAAAGGAGAAGGCTAAGACAACATGGAGCAAAAAAAAGATTCTGCTAGCTACGTTTTGGCCGGTAAAAAGCCAAAGCCTAAAGCAAGATAAATACAAAAAAAGAGCTAAAAATACACACAAAAAAAAACATTGAACAGTTAAATGCTAAAATTATTGGAATTCGTTTGGGAACTGCATAAATCACGAAACGAATGATTCACTGAAGCAGCAATTGGCTAAAGTTGAGAAGAGAAACAAAACAAGCAACTGACAACAAGAAAATTTACGTTAACATGTGGGCCTAGACGGGGTCGTGGCAGTGGGCTCTGAAGGAGTCTTTTGTTTTTACAATTTTTCTGCTTTATTATTATGCACATTTTAAGTGGTTAACAGAATTCTTCTGTTGTTTATAGAAAAAATATATATATAAATATATATTTGATTATGTTGAACTGTTGAACTAAAGTTTGTCTTAAAGAGAACATGTTCTCCTTCAATCTATCAGTTTACATTGCATCCTTTCATTAGATAACAAATGCAAGCTTTTGCTTGTCTCGATGGACAAATCATCAATATTGCAAATAGTTCGTGTAATTAGAAACCATTTGTGCAAACTATTTGAACAAAACAAGTTGGACAACAAATATACTCGTATTTTTGATTTATATGCAAAGCTTTTGTTATGGTTTGGCCCTATCCGAAAAGTGTCTAAAATGCATTTGTACTCGGATTCTATTTGCATAACAAGAATCCCAAAGTTCGCCCCTCACACGCTCAGCCACTGGCCACAAAAGATACCAAAAAGAAGCCGACCAAATGAATCCTTGCTCCAGCTCCAGCGGTTGACCTGTTTGTGGTAAATTTGTCCTGAAGTATTTACCACCCAGCTTATGCACAAAAATTTCCATTTATGTTGCTTCTTCAGTTTGTTGTGTGCTTTACAAAATACATTTCGGTCACTTTTGTGAACTCAACATTTCAATTATTTTCCAAAGTGCTCTTAGTTTTTTTCTTCGCTCAGCTTCGGCCCACAGGGCTTATACGCAATGTGTGCAACGTATACGCCGCATTGGCTGAAGGGGGCAACTCTTTTCTCAGTCTATCTGCAAGATGTGTGCTTAAACTTGTATTTGTATTCGTTTACTGTTGTATTCTGTTTGCTTCGCCAAGCCAGTGACATTTTGTTTATTTAACGCGCAAAAATCTTTTGTTATTCTTACTCAAAACTTTGGTGAATATTAAACGTGCAAACAGAGCCATAAACGCGTAGCAAACACAACAAATACAAAGTGGGCGGAGAAGTATCTGTGCCTTGTTCTCCGATACGCCAGGATGTACTTAGAAATATATATGTACGTGTATCGCAAGTACTTTTGTGGTGGACTGGTAATGACGGCGGTGCCAGAAATAAATTTACATCAACGAAAATGTGGCGGCAAAATATTCATCATTTTAAAGTGGTCGCCTACGCAGCTTTATTTGGCTTGATTGTTTGCTCAATGTCAATAAACGTTAATTACTTTACTTGCACAACAAGCTGATAAACTAGGCAGAGGGGAGCCTCTATTTGGCCAGGGCCGGAAAGGGGTTTGCAATTAACGGCTGTTGGCTTGCGAACGATTTTCCGATACATGCTATAAGTATCAGCTTACGATTAGCTTCATAATTGAAAACAATTAACATAATCAGAACAAAGAATGAGCATGAATATAATCTCTAAGGGGTGCAATATACATTTTTGATGAATTTTTATACGTTTTTAGCCAGTGCATTGAATCATAAATAATCTAAGGACTAGCTTTGGTAACAAATTTGTTTCATTTTTTGTTAAACACTTGAATTAATTTTTGATTGCAAATTATTTGGCATTATTTCATGCTCGAGTGAGTCGCATGTAGCCAGAGCTGGCGGTTATCAATTCTAGCTATTTCAATATACATAATTCATTTTAATTACATTCCATAATTGTTTAATTTATTTTCTTTTCATATTTCCGGCTAGAGGCCAGACAACAACACTTCTGGCTCTCGATGAGAATATCTGTTTTCTTTCGTTGATTTCTATTTTTATTGATTTGTTTTCATTTGCACGCAGCCTGCCGGAGGCCCTATAGGTCTGTTTATGTTTCACTCTTGCGAAATTAGTACTAATTTATTCTAATTATACAAGTAAAGCTAACTTTTTGCTGCCGGCTGTCGTCTGTCGAGTAAAAGTTTACCCTGCTGCCAGCAAACCAAGCCGAAGCGTCTGAAAAGCAAAAGTGTTGAAACTGGTTTGGGAACTTTAAGAATTCATTTTAGCCGCTCTGCAGTTTCAGCTGTTGTTTATATTTGTTTACGCGCTATTTGTGTTTATTAATTATTCACATTTTCGAAGACTTTTACGCCTCAAAGGCTATCGTTATAACTGAAGCACACTCCAGTTGCATGCCACAGCAATTATGATTGTATTTTTTTGACCAGCTTCTGCTTGAAGAGTTTGTTGAACAGTTGCCTTTGTGTCCACACTAATTAGCAGTTCCCCTCAAGAGTTTCATTATGGCCATCTATAATCATAGTCGCACCTTTTTGGCAAAGCAGGAACTCACCTCGTTTGTGATGTAGGCACTGCGTGCTGCCATTTTGCAGAAGAACTGACAACTGCAAACCGAGAACAGAGAACGGAGAATCGAGAATCGAGAATCGAGAACGGAGAATTGAGTGTTGGAGAAGCTAATAGCAATAGCAATAGCAATACGATTCTTGATACCGAAACCGATACCTCTGCCAATCAACGTCTACGTGAAGTGCACATGAACGCGTCTGCGCGGCGACTGACGGCGGGCAGCGGATGCGGTGCTTATATTCAGCACGTAGCACAGTTCTAGAGCTGCAGCTGGTCAGAGACAGACACAGAGACAGAGACGCGGAGAGAGCTGGAGATGAGGCCAGAGACAGCTGATCTTGCATTCAACTGAATCTTGTTTGCATTACACGACGCTGCCTGCAGTCAATGTAAATGTGGTTTCAGTTTGCGCAAACACGTAAAATCGAGCGTAGCTGCGACTTGAGAATTTCTTTGGGCCGCTTTCTTTCCGACTTTGAAGAAAACTGGTTTAAGAGCTCTGCCAGGGGCCATTGGTGGGGTGTGCCATGGACAAAAAAAAAGTGGACTGGCTACTTTCAGCGCAATTGGCTTCGAATGGCTGACACACTTACTCGCTTCAGAAGCACAATATATACTTTTTATGGTCGACTACTACTACTACTACTACGATAAAGTTATAGCTAGTGTGTATGGAGCTGAGGGGCGAACTCAATTTAAGTGGCGCAAGTGCAGCCATAAATTATCTGTAAATCCCTGAAGTTCACTGAACCCGCTTACAGAGCAGTTGTTCACCTTAGGGGCGCCAGCTCAAGCTCAGGTTGACCGAGTTTCGCCACATCCACATCGACTTCACCTAGTCGCGATTTCCACGTGCTCCACTCGATCATTTAGCTCTCTGATTGCTGCTGATGAGGTCGACAAATTATGTTTTACGATTATACAAGTAGTATACAAGTATATGTAGTATATATATCGTCATCATACCGGAACTACCTTGAACTCGAATGTAGCTGCATATTTAAATATGCGATGCGATAATCGAAACATGCCCAAAAAAGGCTACAAAAATAAAAACAAAACTGAGCAAAAAGGTTGCGCATCCAAATTTAATTCCATATGCACGAATAAAGGCCGACAACAGTCGGAGGCAATTTCCACCGGATTGTCAGGAAGACGTTCTCGCAATTATATAACCAGGACACAAGCACTTAAAAAGCATGTTAAAATATGGTTTCTATAAGACTTCAGTACATTATCAGAATGTATATAAAAAGTACTTCTTGATTTAAGACAGAAAATACACATAACTTATGTTTCCAGTGGACGTGCTCTATTACGTATCTCGTCAGCCATAATTGGCCATAAGCCCATTTTATCGTGTTTAAGTCAAGGTTAACGGTATACATATATGTATATATGTTCATATCTTGGCTGTGATTCAGTTAACTTTTATTTGCTTATCTGCACGTTAACGAAATGTAAACAATGTCTGCAGAATTCATGAAATTCATAATCAACTCGTAAAGCAATGTACTACAGAATGTATTTAAAACGTATTCTTAACATATCTCTTCTTCTTTATAGCCACATCTACAACCTCCTAAACCTTTAACCTACCATTAACATTATCCCAGACAAACAGATAGAAGATGCATTGAACCTGAAAGATAATCGTAAATCGGAATCGCAATGAACTTGCCGCTAGTTGTAAATTGTTTTTGCTCAGCATTTGCCTTACTCCTGATTCACTTAGCGCGCCCTTTTTTTATGTAAAGATAAACACACCAAAAAGCACACTACATTCACACACACACACACACAGGCAGCCACACGGAGATACACACTGAGAGCAAAAGATAAACGCACAAACACTCGATTTTTTGTTTCGAGCTGTTTGCCTGTTGGCCGACGATGTTTACATAGAACACTCAATACTTCATATAAATCGTTTGCAGTGTATGGATATAATAGCTGAACGACTATACAAGTCGATAAGTTACCTTTTTTTCTGTCAGTGTGTTTTTGCAGCAATTATAGCAGCTATTCATAGTATAATACTAAGAGCTTTAGTAGTGATCTGATTGGCAGATTCTGGAGTTTTCCCAATCTTCACAAAAAATGATCGATAATTTATTTAACTGTCATCGTAACTTTAAGTTGAAATTGAATAAAGTATATGTTTTTTTTATAATTCAACTTATTTTGTTTTATATTTTAAATATTTTTTAATTTATGTTAATATTGGTTTTTAATCTTTGTACTTTAAATTTTTAGAGGACTTTTCATATGTGGCATAAAAGAAAATAAATATATAAATGAATGAATCAATAAATAAATCATTAAATAAATAAATGAATGAATAAATAAATAAATGAATGAAAATAAATAAATGAATGAAGAATAAATAAATAATTAAATTAGTATATAAATATTTAAATAAATAAAATAAATAAAATAAATAAAATAAATAAAATAAATAAAATAAATAAAATAAATAAAATAAATAAAATAAATAAAATAAATAAAATAAATAAAATAAATAAAATAAATAAAATAAATAAAATAAATAAAATAAATAAAATAAATAAAATAAATAAAATAAATAAAATAAATAAAATAAATAAAATAAATAAAATAAATAAAATAAATAAAATAAATAAAATAAATAAAATAAATAAAATAAATAAAATAAATAAAATAAATAAAATAAATAAAATAAATAAAATAAATAAAATAAATAAAATAAATAAAATAAATAAAATAAATAAAATAAATAAAATAAATAAAATAAATAAAATAAATAAAATAAATAAAATAAATAAAATAAATAAAATAAATAAAATAAATAAAATAAATAAAATAAATAAAATAAATAAAATAAATAAAATAAATAAAATAAATAAAATAAATAAAATAAATAAAATAAATAAAATAAATAAAATAAATAAAATAAATAAAATAAATAAAATAAATAAAATAAATAAAATAAATAAAATAAATAAAATAAATAAAATAAATAAAATAAATAAAATAAATAAAATAAATAAAATAAATAAAATAAATAAAATAAATAAAATAAATAAAATAAATAAAATAAATAAAATAAATAAAATAAATAAAATAAATAAAATAAATAAAATAAATAAAATAAATAAAATAAATAAAATAAATAAAATAAATAAAATAAATAAAATAAATAAAATAAATAAAATAAATAAAATAAATAAAATAAATTAAATAAATTAAATAAATTAAAAAAATTAAATAAATTAAATAAATTAAATAAATACACCAAATAAAATTCCCTATATAAAAATATTTGAATTATTTTTCCTACTAACAAAAAGTGTATCTAAGTCTCGTTGTGGTCATAAAATTGGTGATTTAAACGCTTTTATTTTATATTTTCGTAAACTGTTTGCTTGCCAATTTTACAAATTGTAAATCAACAGTAGCAAAACAGCAGCAACAAAGTCAGCAGCAGTTACAGTAGCAGTAGCAGTAGCAGTAGCTGCTGTCCAAGCAACTTAGTTAAAATGCAATCGACAGTTATTGACCCTAAACTTGAACTAGAAACCAAATAACAAAGCGGCACAAAGCGTAAAATTGAATTTGGCTTGAACCGGCTGCCATTTGTGTTGTTGTTTATGTTGTTGTTGTTGTCGTTGTTGTTGTTGCTGTTGCTATCTCTGTCTCTGTCTCTCTCTCTGGTGTCTGCTGACAATGCATAAATTTGAATAGTTAAACAATAGCCAGGCAGCGGCGTTCAACGGTTTTGCACCTTTTGGCTGGTCACACTTACACAGGTATTCCCAGGTAAGGTAAAGGCAACCATAACCACAACAACAACAACAACAACAACTAAGCGGCATCTAAGCGCCATAAGCCCCTGACATTGGTCACGGTCAGCTTTATATTTTATTACATTTTTCGCTTTTATTTCATTTACCATTTACCGCCATATGCTTTTTGCCTTTGTCTTTGTGTTTCCCTTTTTTTATTGTCATTTTCTTTTCTTAACTTATTTTTATTTTTATTTATTTACTTTACTTTACTTTACTTTTTTTCGTGTTTCCCAGCGGCCGCAGAACGCGAACTTTTTGCGGAAAACGCGAGTTGTGGATTCCAGATGTCTTGTCCCAAAGCCCCAAAGCCCCTGAACCTTAAACCGAACTCGTGCAAGAAACACGGCGCAATTGTTACCAGATTAATGATTAAGTACTTATGTAGGTATGTTTATAGCCACGTCGATTAGGTATGTACATATGTATGTACGGAGGGGCAGTAGAACATGACGAAGTTCTATAATTGCCGAATATTGGAGCCTCGGGTATACGAGCTCTTAAAGTTCTACGTTACTTTTGGTATTTCCTTTAGCGGCTTTTGGCTGCCTGTTTTGCTTGTTTGTTGTTGCTTTTTCACACAGTGATTATTTTTGGCTTTTTTATATTTCTTTTGGCCAATTCAATTGCTGAAATTTGTACTAAGAGACGAGACAAATGTGCTCAGGTGTGCGGTATTAGCTGCTCGTTAGAGCTTAAAGAGCAGAAACTACAAAGCAGTACAAATACTTCTACCAGACGATTCACTTAAGTTTGCGTTTAGTCGCAGTTAAAGACTCAATTAAGTATCGTTAGGTGCAGAGGAGGAAAACGAAGTGAGCCGCAATAAAAAAGTGAAACTGCAATTATACTAAACAAAGTTAATAGTTGGGGGCGGGTCAATGTATCGTAAATCAAGCAGCTAATTAATGGTATTCAGTGGCAATCAAATGTACACACACACGCACACACACACACACACACATGTGTGTGTATATAGATCAATGTGCACACGTCGCAAGTTGCCGCAAGAGCCGCTGAAATGGCAGCCACTTAATACCCAAATAATCAAAGTAATTAATTTGCAATAATTAAGTTACACACACACACAGAGAGAGCCGCACACCCACTTAAGAGGAGAGAAACATATATGTATATATTGAAGTAATAAAAAAACAATTTGTAGGTACACACACACACACACTCGCATATTAAAGTGTATGCCATGTCATTACATTTATTTCCCAGACAGGCCGTAATTAATGTGCATATTTTAAATAAATCCAACTTGGGCTCTATGTAAAATAGTTGCTCGGAACAAAAGCAAAAGCAAAAGCAAAAGCAAAAATAAAAACAAAAGAAGTAATTTATTAAATGTTAAATATGCGACGCGTGCAACAAGAGTCGCGGCCTTATGTAAAAATCGGTTAAATATATGTTAAATATATTTATGAACATATTATCTCTTATATCAATTAAGTTTCATGAAAAGCTGCGTCAGGTGCACTGAATTTATCGTAGCATATCGAGAGAATACATAATAAGTAGAGGAAACAGGATACAGGATTCCATCTACGATTTCTTCTGCATCTCTTTAGTTTGCCTAGTTAAAGTTTAAAGCGTTTCACACTTAGAATTTATAGATTGTTGGCAACAAGTTTCACAGAAGATTAAAACAAGTAGCCCCGTAACGATCAATGATGTGATGCTATGGTCTGTTGTGGCCTCTCATGACATTAACTTTAGATGTCATCAAAGCCGCTTGGCCAGCTTATGATGGGATTAAACTTGCTACTCTGTCAATCATCTCTGGGCTGTGACTCGCTTAATTGCTTTGCTCTCTGTTGAAGAACTTCGTCTACTATCGTAGCGGGTTTTTGCTTTTCATAGAAAATTCAAGCACTCAGCACTTGCTACATACATATATATATTATATATATAACTTTCTACCCTATACTAGAAGTGGTTCAAAGGGAGTATCATTATACGATGATCTGAGTTTCCTTTTGAAAAGAGCAGAAGTACTTTGGCAACCTTCCATATAAAATGCATCTTTGAGACCATAAAAAGTCTGTCAGTAGCAATCACTTTAAGCATATATTACAGGGTATTTCCTAGTCGTCGCTTACCAGCTTTAGCCTTGCTGCTTGTTTAGTTTCGCAGTTACATTTTGTGCTTACTTTGAGGAAAATTCAAATGCTGTTTTTTCTAATTGGCTGCTCGCCTTAGTTACCCTGTTTGTCTCTTTATCACAGACTGTCTACTCTGAAGTGACGAGTACCAGATTCCAGTTTCCACTTGCCAGTTTCCTCCTCCTCTATCTCTTATCTGATGTTCATTTACAGCACAGTGGGGCTGAGGGGCGAACTCATTATTCGCTATTAGCTTAATTGTGCACAGTGCTCTGGCACTTATTTATAATGCGCAAACTAGTCAAACAATCAGTTTGTCAGTGAGTGCACTGTCTTTAAACTGGAATATCCATGCCATATTATGACATACTATATATATATATAGAGAGTTGTTCTCATACTGAAGCCAAGTCGTGGCACGTGTCGGCTCCTATGCTAATATCGAGCTGCGATTTGATATAATTGTTGCTTAGAAGGCTCCTCAATTTCCGTGGGGCTACGTGACATGGACCACAGTAGCCCGGCTCTGTCCGTGGTGAATGGCAGCGTCCAAAATTGTTGCCAATCACCGGCAATCATCCACCGGCTACCGATGCCGCCTTCTGTGCTCCCAGAACCATAAAGCACACGCGCAGCTTAGACAGTGACGCCAGTAAATAATTCGAGTATATTACGATGTGTACATACTATATATCTTATATATATGTCGATCATTGACCAAAAAATAAAGTCGTAAAGTGGCAGTACTGAATTTCAATGTGTGTCTGAGCATCATCAATGAGCTGTGGTAGGGTCTGTATTTCTATATAAATTGATAATCTTTATGGAATAACTGGCCAGATACTTTGTTTCTGACAATGGGCTAAAATTAATCATATTCATTAATTATTCATATCGAGTCGGCGCTTGCTTTCGTTCAGATTCTTCTCACAAAGATATTACGTAACTGACATGCCAGTCATTAATTAGAATTTCAAAGCGTTCTACAAACATTTCCAAGTGAACCACCTGCCGGGCCTGCCTGAGCTCCCAAGCAAAAGCAAAATCAAAAGCAAAAGCAAAAGTTATCGCCTTTTGGCTCTTAACGAATGTAAATGATTTCGAAATTTGCCTGTGAGAGAGATACAACGCTGTGAATGATACTGAATCATGGCCAGACACAAGTACAGATAGATACACGAGACGAAACATAATTCTTGCCCCATGATCTCACTATTTAAACAGAACTCTAGAGAATAAGACAGAAATATCAGGAAACCGGCTTATCAGAACATACAGAAGATACTTTTCAGAAAAAATAAAGGCAATCAGTGAAGTCAGAACTTGAATAAGGCCTAAAGCCAGTAGCTTCGTCTGGAATTAATTATAAATAAGGAATAAAATATATATTTAGCTACTGAATACTGGATCTATAAAAATTTTTGTAATAATTAATATTGAGATAGAAGAAAACAAGTCGCAAATTTATTCTCATGGTAATTGGCGGGTTGAGAGAGCTCTGGGTGCACTCATAAAGTACACACTATATTAATTGTTGTGTGTGGAGTCTGACCTTAGTCAATAATACTAAATGCTAATCTAGGGTCTTTACCAATGACCTCTGAGTAGCCCAAGGGGTTTCACGTTTTTTAATGTGCGTCTTTCCATTTGCGTATCTGTATCTGAAGTTCACTTTGTTTGCCTACCTTATCCAGTTGACTGCGTCGTTGGATCATGTTTGCTTCTAAGTGCTCGTATCTGTTTGAGAATTCTCTTTTTTAATTTAATTTTATCTATTTGTATCTTTTCACTGTGCTGGTGCTGTTGTTGTTGGCTGCTCACAGAACTTCACTTTATTGACTTGACTAATTTCCGCTATGATGCGAAACTTCAATTGGCACATGCGAAACTCAACCGCACGCCGCCTGAGATACAGAAGTTTATCATAAGATAACACTCGTATGAACGCGGTTCTATCGCACCTTATAAAACTGACAAGCGACCGTTTCGTTTTGTATGAAATTCGCAACTGAATACTCAAGAGTATCTTACAGATACTCAAATAAGCCTGGTCTGGTCTGGCCTGGCCACATCAAGCCGGCAACAGAAACGAAGCGAGCGCGCGCGCGTCTCTCAGAGCGTTGGGTTGTGCGAGCGCGAGCTGAAGGGGGAGGGCGGTCGCTTGGCGGGTTTTCGATTTCAGATTCCGATTCGGATTCGGCTTGGGTTTTGGGAATGGGAATGGGCTTGGGTTTGGGGTTTCGGCGCCGCCGCCGCCGCCTAACGTGTTTCTTTTGGGCTAAGGCGGCGCGCTGCGGTGCGAAATTTGAGGGTAGTTGCTGCGCACTCGTATCTCAGCTGTTTTGTTCGAGTATCCATCAGATACTTGCGCGTGCGCAGCTGTCGCTGCCGCTTTGGCTTTTGCTGCTGTTGCGTTTTCGCAACCATTTCGCGCTGTGTACTCGATGACTCGACTTCGACATTAAGTGTTTCATGGTGCGAAAAAGCAACGGCTACAGAAATAGCCACGCATGACTGCCTGCCTGACATGCTGATTAGCTGCGGCTGCCCATTCGATTTACTACCTACCCTACCTATAAATATATATATATATATATATATATATCTCATTCGATTGACCGATAGATACAAGTATATTGGTGGGGCCATTGACTGACAAGTTTGTAGCTGCCGTCAGTGACTTTCTTTTCCGCATATGTCGCAACCAAGTGGTTTTTTTTCTTCTTTCTGCAACATGTTGCAAACTGCATGTTGAGCAAACAATTAGCAACTTTCACTGCTCAGTCAAGCGCCACTATTCACACCGCAACGTTAGACGATGTGGTAAATAAGATTTACAGCCGTTTCAGAATGAAACTTTACGAGTGAATCATCAGGTGGCTGCCTAAAACTGCATCACTCACAAGCTGCGTGTTAGTGACGATTTGTAGCACAAATATTTATAGTTTACCTGTTTGCAAATGGTTTACACTTTTACACTGTTTTTATTTTTCGTTAAGCCGATTTATGAGTTGACTGTATTTATGGGCTTTGGCAGTAAATTTTCGATTTTTATTGAACTGCACGCTTTGGTGTAGAAACTCTGCTAAACTAGCACACAGATCCCAAAACTCGTTGTTATTTATGGCAAAATATTGAAAATTTATGGGGTCATTTGAATGGCGATTCGTTTTAATTGCGTGCTCATTATTAAACAAATAAACTAAATGTGAATTAGACCGTAACAGTAGATCGATGTATCTAGAAACAATTCACTGATTAGAGCGTAAAATGGAACAAGTATCCAAAGTAGAATAAGGTCACCCACATGAAATCAAACTGAGGCTCTACTCACAGCATCCTGCATAATCAATTTTCGATTCCAGTGTTGCGTGTCGCCGGACAAGGACAATAATTGTTTGTCCGACGCACGATACAATTTGGGATAAGGACGAGCAGGCATTCCCCGGAGGTGTATGAATAATCAAATGATTTCCAGGCATTAAATTGCAAACGCAGATGAATGCGAGTGCCGCAGATTTTGAAGACGATGCCCAAGTCCATTCCGATGGATTCCCAGAATGTGCTCACGTGTTGCCATTTGCCAACTGAATTATGGTCACTTGTGTGTTAACCGCAATCAGCAAGGCATTACAAGTGAATGGCTATGGCAGAGATCTATGTTGGGTCTTTCTCTATTCAAGGGGCATTCAATCTTTGGCACAAACAGCTCAATTTACTCAGACGGAAACTGAGCCAAGAGCTATAGTCCATTCTTGGCTCAGCTCAGAACTATCTGTATATATATATATGTATAAGTTAACATATATACAAATATTATTATTAATAATTTGTTTTATTCGTCACGCATGTTTTATAATGACCTTAGTACAAGACCAGCCACAACAGCACAACAATTACATGAGCTTTGGCATTGGATACATGTAACTGCGGTTTGCTGGTCATATGTAGTCATATCTGCAATTGTCAGCGGTGGTTTCAATGCCATTGACAATGCATCGGCAGCAACATATAATGTAATATAATATTCGTATATAATTAGGGAGATAATCGGCATGAAATCTACAATGATTTCTGACAGACTAATATTGAATTTTCCAATTTACAATTTACAATTTACAATTTACAGCTTGCCTCGAGCGTATTTCCATTTAAATTTGATTTCAATAGAATTTAACCAGTTTCCCCACACCAAAAGTTATCTAAACATGTACTAAGAGCAGCCTCCCACGATAAGCCATTGTCTTCGAACCTCATACAAATCTGAGACAATAGATTGAGAGTATAATAGGTTTGCCATAACATGCTAATGTACGAATTAGCTAATAAGCATAGTTAAAGCTTCAAGCCATTGAAATGAATTTATAATCGATTTCTTGTTGTTTAATACACATTATACAATGGAATTTGGTTCTAGCTGTTGCTTATTTACACTTGACTTGTGACTGGAAAAGCTGAGTTTAACGTTCTTTTACTGCTGTTTAGTTACTTGGCTTTGTCTATGTCTGCAAATGAAGTTAGCTCTCAAGTTTTGCTCACTTGGAGCAGTCCGAGGCAAACAGTCATCTGCTTGTGACATTTGATGATCTCAAAATTGCTTTAAAATTACTTGCTTGGTGACATTCAAGTAATTTAGTGTCATTTTGAGGCATGCTTATATACTTGTGATTCAAGTAATTAGTTACAATTTGAATGTGGCATAAGTCACAGAGGCATCAGTGCCAAGGTTACTGGGATGAGATTGAGATTTATTAAAGGGTTTAAAGTGCACTAATTGAATTTTATTAAATTGAATGGCATTTTAACATTTGAATGATTTGCTTTATATTTGTACAACAAATAAAAAGACAGTAGACAGGGTTTAAAACGTGTTTCCAGGCGATGCATATTTTTTTATTGATAAATTCAGTTGATTAAATGTTGCCGGAATAAGCGAAAAAATTTGTGAATATCTAAAAAACTGCTGCCATTTGGAAAACAATGCAATATAAATGCACAATAAAAGCAATAATATTTTTTGGTTCATGAGAGATTTCACATTATTTGGTGCATTCAATCGTGTAAATTTAGATATGTGTACAAATTCTATCGATTGGCGTACTAAAATAAAGAGCTCGAATTCACCTCAACTATTCAAGCTTTGAAAGTAAAAAGTTTTCAGCGCGTTGAACAGCAGATAAATAAATAGAAGAAAAACCCAAATAAAATTGTAATAAGAATTTATTGTGTGTGATTTAGTTTCATTTATATATTGCAGAGAAGCATATTCCACAATTTCTGCTACGAATGCTGAAACATTGTTTTCTCCATTTGCTACCTTTTCGTTTGGAGTGAGTATAACATTGCATACTTTTAGGCGGCACTTGTTTAGATCAAGCGGGAAAGTATTATTTTATGTAGCATACTCTTGGGCACAAACTTTTAAAAGCAATTTTACTAAAGTAAGATTAAATACGCTATGGACGAGCAGAAAGATGGTGATTAAGAATTTATATGTACTTTATAGGTTTATAGCTGACTCCTTCATCCTCTTCTTAATTAAAGTATGTTTGTAACCCTGTTTTGATAGTTACAGGGTATGTCAATAAATGAACGGCTTCACACATCAATGTTGATGGGCTAATAAATCAATGGATGGATCTATGACTAGGCAGACAGTGGGGGCACTCAAAGTAGCACGCCTCATTTAACTGTAAATCGCATTAAAACGCGTTAAAAACACATTAAATCACACGTTATCAATTTCATGTGTTTGTGTGTGTGCCCCTGCCATCTGCATGTGGGTAAGTGTGTGAGTGTGTGTGTGTGTGTGTGGGTCGACCCATGGGGCCGACATGTGGTGTTATTACCATCGGACTGACAATACACTGAATCCTTCGTAAGCCAGTACCCCAGTTACACGCTGCGTCACCCCGCGGCTTGAATCTTCATCATCAGCATAAACGGCTGTCATCGCCGCGCGTCGCATTTGAAATTTCAATTGTAGCATTTGCCTTACACAAATCCGCCAATTTTATTGAGGCGTGCATGTGAACAGGCCACGCCCCCTCACTTACTCATTCAGTCATTCCCTCCCTCAGTCAGTCAGTCAGTCAGTCAGTCATGCAGGCTATTTGCTGGCTCATTCATGGCCCTGTGGTACGTGTAATAATTGCCCCATGTGGCAGAGGCGATGCCTCGCATGCGTTTGTATTGTAAACACAAGGCGAGCAGTTCGAGTGCTTTATACTCTTACATATGTACATATAAAATTATATATATACATACATATGTATTATATGCGTATTTGTTATTGGCATTTGCATATGCCTTCGGGACACGTTAACTGTTTTTGGGCTTGTCGGGATCTTGGGGCAGACATCCTGGCTCTGTTTGTGACGCTGCTTGTTACATGTGATTAAAGCCAATTGCAGCCGTCTCGTAATCACCACATTTAAGCAGCCGAAATTTATTGCAATCGTTTAACTCAACATTGTGTAAATCTGTTTGCAAAGTTTGTGCACAAGAAAAAACAAGGCTCAGATAAAGGGACTTCAATGGGGGCGTAATTATGTTTGCCTCTGCATTCGCCCGGCTTGAAGCGAGTAGCTGGAATCGTAATCCGCCAACGTTGACATTCATTTTACCAAAAATTGTAACTGCGTGTATGTGTGTGTGAGTGGGTAAGAGGGGGCAAGGAGAAAGTTGTCTGCGCCGCAAGTAAAACTAATTTCGACCTTTTGCAGTTGGTGTCGACTCTCGTGCAAAATTGAGTTTGTTATGCGCCAGGCACAAATAACACTCATTAGCCATAATGAGTTATACCCACCGTTTAGACTATATTTGGATGGCTCTTAAGCGGCCATTATGCGGATGGTGTTTTGCTTTTTATCGTCTGCCGGCAGTGAGACTAAGCCAGAGCCTGTCCTGATACTAAGTTATAGTATTTGTAAAGTTTAGAGCTATAAGTGCCTGGCCAGTGCCTCGAGGCGACCGCCTTAAATAGGCGTAGTGAGAGTAGATGTTGTGCCTGGCAGGCGTCAGACCAGCCAGTCAGAGGCGCCACAAATTGTTTGACATTTGGCACTGGCATTGGTTGTCAAGCCTTTTACTTTGCCTCCTGTTATTGTCACTTGCCAGCAGCAGTCTCTGTTATTTTAGCCAAAGTTTTCCGTCACAGCAGCAGCAGCAGCAGCGGCAGCAGAATCATCAGGAAAATCAGCACCGGCAGCAGGACGAAGTTTTGTTGTTAATTCGCTCAAGTTTCTGGCAAGTATTTACGTGCCCCAGGACCATCCATTCCACGAAACTGAAACTGCGGCAAGAACTTACACTGAGTCTGAGTCTGAGTCGGAGTCGGAGTCGAGCCGCATAACCAGGCAGGCGGTTACAAGTACCACCAAAGTTTTACATGTTAATGGCATAGTTTAGGCAAATGTTTTCACTGGCGTCTGCCCACCCCCTCCCCATTGCTCCCTTCTCCAGCACACATGTCACGTCTTAAGAGTATTTGGGATATGCTCGTCTCTTGTATATATTTGTCTGGCTTACACTCTAGTATCCAGCATATTCTAAATTTTTCTTAGAAATTAACTTTCACTCGCCACATTGAGAGCCAGCCGCATAATGTGCCATTGCCATTGCCATCGCCAACGGCTACGTTAAGTGACTTTCTTATGCCGGCTGTAAAATTTCCGGCTTTACGAGTCTGCATATGGGCATACGTAACTGCGGTTAAATATCTCCGGACTATGAAATCTTGTAATTTACTTGAGTAGATTGCTGCACGCCGAGGACGACGCCGATGGCCACTCCCAAGGCTACCAAAAGCACCACCATCATCATCATCATCATCATCATTACGTGGGCATTTAGTGGCAAGGATGTACGAGTATGATTGTTGAGTAGGGTTGAGTTTCTTGGCCAAGTTAAGCCGTTGACAAAACTTTTTCGCCCAAATGCACAGTTAGGTATTTTTCGATTTTCTTGAAATTTGACAATGTGCACAAAACTTTTGGGTTACTTCCTCTGTCATAGGGAAACTATTAATTTTATGCCAAAGTTGAAAACTATTTGCGTACTCCAACAAGAGAAACACACACTCAGCCTATAACTTGAGTCTCGCTAAATTAACCAACTGAATTGGAACTTAAAGTTGGCAGCACATTTTATTTTTATACCTGTTGCCCCTTGTGTAAGCCACTTTTGGGGCTTACGTAGGTAAACAAGTTCAGTTCGAAGTTAAGTTCCAGCAGGTGAATAGCCACTTGTGGCTGCCACAGCAGCCAAAGCCTTTTCCAGGAAAGTAAGAGTATATTAACGATTTCCTGAACAACAATTTGCAGACAGGAGACAGAAAGTCGAGCAACCAAATCCAATTGCTCAAGGAGCAGCAGCAGAGTTGTCATGCACATCGCCAAATGGAAGGGGAGGGGCCCACTTGAGCTAAATAAGTTTTGCCAACTAAATAAAATGACTTACTGGACTTTTCGAGTAACAGTTTGCATGACTTA